>VDFB02271358.1:1203088604-1203412035 GCA_007258455.2 Sequoia sempervirens | reverse complement strand
TGTTCTCAATGACTTCCCACAACTCTCATTGACAATGGACATAAAACAATGAATTTAGAACAAAATTATCTAATCAGAAAACCTGAAAAATATCTAAACCAACTTATCTCCTAGTAACCAAAGTATACTTTAGATAACAACCCCCTTACTCAATTGGATAAAATGAAAAAGACAAAATGAAAGGAACAACCAATTATTTACATATATACAACCCAAAAAAATACCAGACCTTTTACGACCCAAAATAATGTTTGAGAAACTGTCCATTGACAGGCAATGGAACAGGTTCTCCTGTTAAACTACTCAGCCAGAAAGCATTTTCTCCTAGGATTTCAACAATTTGATAGGGGCCCAACCAGAGCTTATCAAACTTCTGGTGGCACCCTTCTTTTCATTGGCCTTATCCCATAGTAAGACAAGGTCTGATATCCCGAAAGCCTTGACTTTGGCTCTTTTGTCAAACCAACGTTTGACAACAGCTTGGTGCCTAAAGAATTGCTGCAAAGCAACATCTCTCTGCTCTTCTAATTTCAGCAAGCCATCTAACCTTACTTCAATCCTATCATCACTAGAGTAAAATTCCTACATAAATTTTAGGACGGGTATTTGCAAGTGAATAGGGAACACAGGCTCTTGGCCATACACTAGCTTAAACGATGAAGTCTTCAATGCAGCCTTGATCCTAGTCCTATTTGCCCATAACACAAATCTTAACTGGGTATGTCAGTCTCTAGGATTGTTCTCTAAAAGGTTTTTTATTACTCCTAGGAGATTCTTATTAGTTGATTCTGCAACTCCATTTCCTTGTAGATAATAGTTTGAAGAATACTTTAAAACAATCTTATGATCATAAGCCCATGCAATGAACTTGACAGAAGAAAAGGCAAGGCCATTGTCACATACCAGTGCAAAGGGTACTCCAAACCTGGTTGTGATGCATTCAGTGAGGAACTTGATTACTACCTTCGTTGTGCTATTCTTGCAAGGTATAGATTTTGTCCATCTCGTGTAGTAATCCGTGGCAGTAAAAATGAATTTATGTCTTGCAGAATAATTTGGGTTAATTACCCCAATAAAATCAAGTGCCCATTGGGTGAATGGTCTTACCTCATAAACAAGCTGCAATGGCATTGTTGGATGACACTCTCTTGATGCAGAAGTTTCACACATAGGACATGTCCTTACATGTTGGTAGGAATCCTTAAACACACATGGCCAATAATAACCAAATCTGAGGATCTTATGTGCTAAAGAATCCGCAAAACCATGACTCGTGCCATGTTTCCCATGAAATTCAGTAATTGCGTGCTTAGCTTCTTGTTGATCAAGGAATCGTAGATAAACCCCCTCAAATTTATTTCTGTATAACAATCCTCCTTTGAGCATATAATGGGAGATTTTCATTCTCAGTGCTCTCCTCTATTGTATTCATTCCCTCTGGGCACCGATTATTGAGCATGAAATAAATAGTATCGGCATACCAAGAGTCATTAGAAAAGGACTATGTTGTGTACTGCTGACAAGTAATGTTCTTACCAGCATCCACCATTGCTTTAGACAAGCCTTGACCTCAGACAAGTTTCATAGGGTACATCTCCAGGTCAAACTCTTGCAAAATAGCCATCCATTTCCCCCTTCGTTCTCCCAACTTGTTCTGCATAAGTAGAGACTTCACAGCAGCATTAGGAACCACAACAATGATCTGACTTCGAAGGATATAATGCCTGAACTTCTTGACAAATCTAACCAACACAAAAGCTTGTTTCTCAAGAGGTGGGTACTTGACTTCAGCATTCTTAAATGGAGAGCTCATGAAGAAAATTGGCCTTTCATCCCCCTCCCCTCTTCGTTGGGTCAGGACAGTTGCACATGAGTGTTCAGAAGCAAAAGAATAAATATAAAATGGCTTCAAGTAGTTAGGACTGGTGAGGACTGGTGCCTCCGAAATGGATTGCTTAACTTGAGTAAAAGTAGCCTTTGCATCATTACTCCATTCTATTCTAACATCTTTCTTCATCATTTCGTTCAAAGGTTTAACAATTTCTACAAAACCCGTGATAAAATTCCTCACAAAGTTTATCTTTCCAAAGAAATATCTCATCTCCTTCTTACTTCCTGGTATGGTTAACTTCAGAATAGACTCAACTCAGTCTGGATCTATCGATATCCCTCTTTCTGAGATTATGTGTCCCAAAATTTTCCCTTCAGAAACCCCGAACACACACTTTTTAGGATTTAGAGAAACACCATATTGGATACATCTTTCTAGAATTTTAGCCAAGTTTGCAGCATGGTTTAGTCTATCTTTATAGAATACTGTCAGGTCATCCATATAAATGATGATGCACTTACCAATCAAATCTTTGAACGCTATGTCCATTGCACTTTGAAAGGTTGCTCCAGCTTTTATCAAACCAAATGGCATCCTCCTGTAAGCAAATGTTCCCCACTTAGTGGTGAAGGTTGTCTTCATAATTAATGATCACTTGATTGTACCCAGAATAACCATCCAGGAACAACATCATTTGGGACCCATTGACAGTTTGCAAGACTTCGTCCAGAGAAGGGAGTGGGTAGTTGTCTTTTTTCGAAGCTCTATTTAGATTCCTGAAATCTACACATAGCCTGATCTCCCCATTCTTTTTACATACTAGAACCAAGTTAGCCACCCATGTTGAATGTCATATGAGGAAGATTATTCTTACAAAAAGTGATTTCTGAACTTCCTTAAAGATCAGTGGTTCAATCAGGGCGTTGACAGGACGTTATTTCTGCCGAAATGGTCTAGCTTCAGGCTTCAAAGGAATAGTATGAGTTGTCACAGAAGTATCAAATGTCTTTAGATCTTCATACCCCCAAGCTATTGTAGCAATATCTTTCTTCAGTGCCCTCAATATATCTTCTCTGAATGCTTCAAGGTAGGATTTCCCTATGTAAACATTCCTTTCAGGGCCAAAGTTAGCTAAGTTAACAATTTCATATTCACCTCCATTATCTTTGGTTGATACCTTTTCCCAAGCCCCTGGATCTGAATCAAAAATTCTTTCTAAGGCCACCATTCCCTTGGGAATGCTATTACTTTTTAAATTGAGGAAACCTTCTGTATCACAGTCTTTGAGGTTCCAGTCTCCTTGATCCCTATCAGACTCATCGATGTTCTGTCCTTCGAAAACATCTGAGCTTGCTAGAAAAGCAAGGATATGGTGATCATCGTCGAAGACTTGAAAGTTCCTAACATTATTAGGGACAGCTGGGGTGGATATTAATTCTACTGAGAATCTCTTGAGTTTGGAGCCTTGCATGAGCTCCAGGGTACTTGCGGCAACAGCTAATGAATCAGCTATTTGATTCTCCTCTCTAGGGATTAAACTAATCCCAAAAGCATCAAAGTCTTCAATCAGGTTCCACACCCGATCTATAAGCTACCAGCCTTTTATTGTGACATGTGTATTGGCTGCGTACTTGCTTGATAATCACTTCTGAATCTCCTTTAACCATCAAGGCAATAACTTTCTTCTGATGTGCAAACATTAGTCCCCGAGCTAACGCTTCATATTCTGCTATATTGCTAGTGCATCCAAACTGCAACCTGTAAGAAGCAAAAAATGTTTTTCCTTGAAGGCTGGTTAACTCAATCCAGCACCACAGCCTGTTTTAGATTTGGATCCATCAAACGTGAGGATCCATAGCTAATTATGAGTTGGGGTCGATCTCTTTGAGCTTGTTGTGGGTGTTTGGATAAGGTGAACCATAGGTGGGGCCACTTGATCTTTTGCATCAAATATTGGGAATGGATGTTCAATAGGTTCATCAGGCGCAATACCCAATTCATGCTCAGATATATCATGTAATCTTACGATATCTTTTTGATAGTTATCTGTGTCTTTGATTAACCCTTCGGGTTTTGGTATACTTGTGAGTGTAGGGGTATCAAACAAACCCTAGGGTTGTTCAACACAACTATGTTGGTTCGGTATTATGACCGAGGTGAGTTCAGTTTGAGGAGGGACTTCCTATGAAGGTATATTATCCATGGTTAACATTATTCCATTTTTGGCTTCAAATGAGAAGCGATCTAAAACGGTCTCAAGGTGACTTGGGCTAGTTTCTTCAATTTGGAAAACATGATTTAGAACACTGATGCAGGGTTGGCAAGTCAATTCTGAATGATTTTTGTAGTGCACCCTGCACCAATTTGGGAGTAGAAGACTCCACAAATTGATATCTTCCCCTAATACCAGCTGATCCTATTGCAACTTCTTGATCAATACCTGTTGGTTTACACTAATCATGGGATCAGGGAGTTCTTGTATTGAAAATTCATTAGAATCAAGAACCGAAAGAGTCAGAATTTCCTCTCTTTTATAAACCCCTATCTCGGTTTCAAAATAAGCTACCTCGTTGGGACAGTCATACTCAGTGATGATATGTTTGAGGCGAGGTTCACTCTCAATCCTAATCTGGGTAGGCATTCCCCTCCATGGTAGCCACATATGTGAAAAGTTGAGGGAGAGATATCCCCCTATACTCTTCATTAGATCTCTGCTCAGAAGCATACCGTAGGTCTCAGGAATGTCTGCTACCTGAATATCCATATTGGTTTGAATCCTAGGGTCAGACCCTACTTGTACATGTATATTTTTCAATTCTCCAACTACATTAACCTTTGTTTTATCAAGTTGGATGACCTTCTTGTTTGTTTGGACAGGATTCAATCCCAATTTCTTGCATACAGAAAATGGCATAACATTGCCAGAAGCCCCTGAATCTAGTAGACAATTGTGCAGATTCTTCCCACAGATTCTCAAACTTAAAAGAAATGGTGGGGTCCCTACCTTGTTTCTGAACAGAGCTGAGTTCATGTCCGCAGCGGGTGCCACCTTGGTTTTCCCTTTTGATTTAGCAGCTTCTTCCAAATCTTTCAGCACTATATCTCATTGGGAAGGGAACCATTTTAGGATGTCAAAGTATGATAAAGAGGTTTTTTGTTTCTGCATCTCAGAAACAATATTAAATTATGTGTTATAACTTGCATTATATTTGAAAACACCAGATGAATTACCTTTGCTAGGGAAGTCAGGCGGACCCTTCAGTGGAGGAGGGTTGTTATCAACATTCTGATTCAGAGGCACCATGTGGTTAGGTGGTGCTAATGTAGTGAACGAACCCTTATTTTGATTTCTTAGGAAGTGTCCTCCCTTTGTCTGAAAGGCTTGGGCATCATACACATCTTCCTCTAGTTCATTCTCATTTTGCCTTGGGAATGAAGGTTCTTCTTCAAAGAGGTCATAAGCCATTGATGTATCCACTGAGCCACCTCCTTTATTTGAATTCCGTTGGAACGTTTGTGCATCTTCCTGTGCCATCTTCACAACCTTCTCCATTTCAGGGCAGTTCACCTCGGAATGAGTTGTAATATCATGCAGCATACACCAGTTAGTCATAAAATTGAGGTCAGCCACATTTGTAGTGTGTGGCCTATCCTCATTAGCTTGATAATTGTGAGAAACCCCACCATTATTTGGCCCTGTGTTCCATTGCCTGCTGTTATTAGGCCTCTGGTTATATCCTCTATTCTGATTCTGATAGCCTTGGTTAGGGAAGTTTTGGCCTTGATAATTCCTCTAGCTTTGATTGTTGTTGTTTTGATAATTACCCTGATTATTATTATTCTTATTAGGGTAATTACCTTGATTAGTATAATTACCTTGGTTCTGAGAGGGGTTCAGTTTAAGCTGAGCCATGTCATTTGTGACTTGAGACAACATTTTCTTTAGGGTCTCCAACTTGTTTGTGAGTTGAACTGTCCTTTCACTCTCAACATTCTTAGCAACAGGTGGCTGACCAACAGGATTTGGTATTCCAGCTTGATTATGATGACCATGTGGACTGTGATGAGCTTGTGATTATTGAGAGAAGTCAGGACCTCCATTGGAAAAGAATGGAACAGGAGATTGAGTCTGTAACTCAGACATAGGTCCATAATGGGAAGGAGACATCCCTGGGATAGTATTGAATAAAGGGGTTGGATTAAGCATCTGATACCCCATAGAAGGAAAACCTCTTCCCAAGTTCCCTTGTTCAGAGCTAGTTTGTTGTTGCAACTTGATGGCTAGATGATAAACTTTAGAAAGAGAATCAATATTTGTCGGCTGATAAGTCCTTTGTAGGAACAAGCCAAGTAAAGGGTCTATAACTCTGAAGTATGCCTGAATGGCACTATTCTCAGCAACTAGATAGGGGTCTTGCAATCTCCTATACATTCATTGAAATCTTGTATTGTGCAAGGGTAGTGATTCACATGGCTCCTTCCTAATGGTAGCAAATTGATGGAACAAAATGGCTAGATCCACATAAACTCTAAACTGATTGATGAAAGCATTCTCCAGATCTGTCCAGCTCAGAATAAAACCTTGTGGAAGATTTAGGTACCAGTTGTACACCATATCCCCTAAGGAATAAGGGAACAACCTACAAACCACATCATGGTGAGCTATCTAGGCTCTGGTACAAGCGTCCTTAAAAGCTTGTATGTGCTCCTCAGCACTCCTTTATTCACCATGAATGTATTTGGGGTAGAATCTTTCAGGATTCTTAGGCATATCATGAAAGCCTCCAGGAATAGTCCCCAATGGGGAGGGATTATTCATGACGGTGGTGGAGGTTGAGCTAGCTGTTGGATGGGTTGAACCAGCTGTAATGGAAATTGAGGTGGATTTGGTGGAAAGCCTGGTGGAGTGAGTGGAGTTGACAAGGGTGGTAAAATGGTCGCCCTGTGAATCTTGTGTCTCGTTGGGGTCTTGAGTTCTATCAAAGGTGGTGGGTTTTCAGTTGATCGAAGAACTCTATGGGACCTCTCTGGTGAGAAAGACCCAATGTTATCCAGTTTTCTCTTCTGGCCCTCCTTCTAGCGCCAGTTTCCTGTTGATGTACCAAATTGACCCACAAAATTCAGGTAAGATAAAAGTAAAAAAATATCTCACCTCTCCTGAAAGAGACAATTAGTAATCAAACTAATCACCTCCCAAGGTCTTTGATGTTGGTTCACAACATTGTTGTTTCACAAAGTGGACAATATGGCTGTAATGTTCAAGGGGCCTACTAGTTTTGAGCTTCTGGATTGTTGCAAGATCAAACATATATCTAAACCTACTTTAACCAGGAGTTTTAAATAAATAGAAAAAGATAGATCAAGGTTTTCAAACTGAAAAGAATGTTGATTCATTCAACTAATCAAACTTGTTGCCTCCCAAGGAATTCATAAACTAAAACTACAGAATAAAATTAACTTTAATTGATACAAAGTTTCATTCATTCACAGTGCAAAATTTAACAATAGATTGCAAATCATCATTCAAACAAAGCATAAGATAAAATTTCATTCCTTGAGAAATTTTCAAATCAAAATGATTAACCAAAAATGAATACCATTCTAGAGCATAATATAAAGTAGGTTTAAATCTGGCTGCTCCTACTGTTAATGAAACAGATAAGCAGCATTTACAAATCTGGCAAGATCACCAGTGTACAGAAACCCATGTCTTTAAACTATCTCCACCTATGCTAAGGAACACCAAGAAGATACATCACCATCCTCTTGCTGAACTTCTTAACAAAAGATAAATAGCAAGAATCATGCAAGATAGAACAACACAACGAATTCACCAAGAACACAATGTCTTCAATTGTATCGAATCCCCCAAAGATAGCAACAATTTGAGTTTTTTGTATTACATCGACTGCTCAAAAAGAAATAACTTCTAACTCTTACTCTACTTCTGCTCTACTGCTAAATTTTCTCTAACATTCAATCTCTAACTCTTCTAGCTCCTCTAACAACTTTCTAACCCTAAAGAGAGATAGCAACAAAAGAGGCAAAATGTCATATTTATAAAATGCGTCAAATGTGTCTGTGCAGTTAGGGTTTACAAAATAATTCGGTTACAGAACACATTAGCCCTAGAGGAATTTGAAACAAAGTCAAACGTGCATTAAATGCAAGGGCATCGACCAGAGGCAAGAAACTGACCAAAACGCGTGAAGAAGAGGCAAAGTGAAATGATGAGGAAGCATGACTTTCAACACAACTTTGTATTAACTGCTTCCTCCACGTCACCCATACCTTGCTCCATTATGGTCTTCATCATCAAGAACGTCCTCTGCAAGCCATTCGCAAGTGGCATAGGCGAAACCCTAATTCGCCATTTAATAGCATTAAGGTTATTCTTCAGATCTGCCCCATCGTATTGTCCCAGTCTCTCTTAGCCATTCCAGCTGCTGCCTTGCTAGACTCAGTCTGCATTCATCAACACCAATGTGAGAATTCGATCGTTGACAACATTTCATCAAAGTGTTAGTTCAAAATCATGATAAAAACCATTAAATTAGTCATTAAGCATCAACACTAGATCATCAAAATGAACATAAGCAGCATACAACAATGAAATTCATCAAGCCAAAGCAAGATATGTTTAAGCATTCATCATTAGATTCATCAATTTTATCCAATTCCTTAAGTTCCATAAAGCACAGCAAAGAATTCAGAAAAATTTGAACGGACCGAAATTCCGCGAAAATGACAACACAACATGAATTCCGGGAAAACGAAGGGGAGAAGGAGAAATCGGAAAAATCCGACTGGACCGGAATTCCGTGAAGAGCGCAAAACTCCGGACACCAGCACATTTCCGGGAAACTGAAGGGATCCAAAAAAATCCGGCCAGGCAAGAAAATCCTGAACCTGACCAAAAACCCGAACACCGATCACGACTTCGCTCAAATTGACCAAAGGTCATAAATTTGAGGACCATGGAAATCGTTTAACACGAGCCTCCTGCATATCTTCCTCAAATCCCAGGCTCAATCGAAAGCAGATCAAGATGAAATGGAAACGCCCTAGGCATGAAACCCTAGATTTTAACCATGAACGCACAGGGCAAGCCATGAAATGCCCAAACACACAGGAACTCGAACTCCAAGCAAGACCATAACGTTTTAAAGCACAACAAGATTGAACATCTAACTCACGAGAATGCAAAAGACAAAGCAAAATGGCCTAAAGCTCCAAAAAATTGACCAAACTCGGAAACTCGATGGCTAGACGGAAATTCAAAAAAATCTGACCCAGGCGGAATTCCGCGGAGTCAAAAAAAATCTTCGAACTGCAGTGTTAAACAGGCCGATCCGGACCTCGAGCGCAATCTGGGAAAATCTAGACAGGGTGAAAAAACTGGGAAAATCTGACTAGGGTAGACAATCCCGAACTGGCTCAAAAACCCAAACTTCATAATGAAACCAGAGTTTGAAAGAAAACTGGGAAAATCCGAACGGACTGAAAAATCTCGAACCAGGGTAAAAACCCAAACTTCACCCAGAACATAAGATTTCCAATATGCAACCTAGGGAAAACACTTGGGCAAGCAATATAAACATACCAAGCACATGCCAAGGAAAAACAAAACCTCAAAAATTGAAGGGGACAAGACACAAAGAGCGAAAGCAAAAGAGGGTCCCATTTTAATCAGATTTAAAATGGGGTGGTTATGCAAGGCATAACACATCCTTTGTGTCATCGATTTCATACGTCTCACTAGGATGCATGTCACCCATGAGTGCATTAGAATTGAGGGGCCATATCCCTATCCTTTTAAAGCCAACTTTTATGTTTGATGGTGTCAATGCTCTTCTCAGTTCCTTGTTGCCTAACTCTACCAATTCCCTTGAATGGTGCAAACACACTAACATTCAAAGGTTGTAGCATGTGAGAAGTATGAGCAGACAGTGTAAGGAGGTCAATTCCTAACCTCCTTGCCTCCTAGATAGTTTACAGTGCAAAATGACTTCCATGGCCGTAAAAAATGAGAAGGTGCCTATTAGTTGGTGACACCCCTTAGAACCAAGAGACAAAAATGTTTCATCTAGTAAAAAAAGAGCTCCTTTGTCATCCAAGCGTGTGCTTGGGTTCCCATAAATGCTAGTGGTTCACAGTTAACAATGTAATTCTCTATCTCTATATTTCCCTTGAATAGATAGAAACCAGGTATGCTTTGGCCAGCTGCATTAACATAGCAAAGAATTGTTATCCATTCTCAACTTTTCAAAATTATGTACAAGACATTCTTGCTACCTTGTCATGACAACATCCTCATTGTTCCATTTTTTCCTATTTGAATCCTTGTTTCATGATAGTTCCATATTTTTTTTGGATTGTATGGGTTACTTTCATATGTTACTATCAACATTCTATAAAATTCAACTACTATTGGGGGTCTTAGGTTTACTGCCCTATCTTTGTAGATACCTTTAGCTGTATACAAGGTCAATTTTAGATAGTGTCTCTTGAATCCAGTCCACCATGATTTTCCAGGAAGCCCCTTCGTGAAAGGGTTAGGTCTAGTCTGGAAAATTTGAGCAATCTCTTGCTTGAGATTGATAATCTCAAGCCCATGGCCAACATCTTCCATATCTATGCACCGATTTACAATCAGACCCTCCTCCTTTGTTGTTCAGACTGATGGAGGGCCCTTCTTTGAAGTAGTTGTGAGGTCATCTAACCAACTGCTCAATGTAGTAGCTAGGATTTTCCATTTCTTGGCAACAACTCTTATTGACATCCCATTAGTTTCAACATCCTATAGGGCCTTACCCATGTCCTCTAATGACCATTCCCTTTCTTTTGATGCTCTTGCCTACCCAATTGTAGGTGCAACAATCTCTAAGATTGCCTCAACAGGTTGAGGAATGGTGTTTTCTTCTACAACCGGTTCATGCACATGGGGGATTGTTACTATCTTTTTTTGTGTATGTGACTTTGTCTTTGTAGTCTTATTTGTTGGATTGCACCTCATTTTACCTTTAGATTACACCTATAGATATTAAAAAAGATGTTTGAAGCAATGAAAATAATAATAATTAAACACCGTTGAAGTCACAGTGATGCATGAACAGTTTTCTTTTCTTTAATATGCATGTTGATAGTTTGCAATGCAATGCTTGGTACATGAATAGTTTGTAATGCAATTGTTGACATTTTGTAATGCAATTGTCTTTAATGTGCATGAACAGTTTGTTTTTATTGAATATATGCATGTTGACAGTTTGTTTAATTTATTATTTGAATTGAAATGACTTATAGCAGACCAGGTGTAATAATTGCATTCTATATATACTGCTAATTGGAAAAACTACATATATATACACACACATATATACATATATATGTGTGTGTGTGTGTGTGTATTTGTATATATATAGTGCACAATTAGGTTAGTGAGACATGAAGGAACATTGGTTAACCATTGTCGAAATGGAAGACAATGGTACATGAATAGTGAGGTAGGAAACCTCAATTGAAAGAACAAGGGATCTTTCTTGAGTGTAGAGCCGAATAATGAATTATGTAGAGCTGAACAAAATGCATTGAAATCCACAAACAATATAAGTTGAAACCCCAGATATGGAGTTAAAGGGTAGTGGGTGACAAACATTTACAACTTGCATACATCATTCTCTATATTCCCAAACATATAGCAAATAAATAAAAAATCCCACAAATTGAACTGAATTTCCTTGACATTCATAAATAGTATAAGTTGAAACCCCAAATATTGATTTATAGAGTAGAGGGTGACAAACATTTACAGTGCATACAACTGATCTATATTCGCAGGCATACAGAATAAAAAAACCCTGAAATTGAACTGAAATGACTTGACATTCATAAATAGTGTAAGCTAAAACCCCATTTAATGAGTTACATGTTATTGTGACAAACATTGGCAATGCATAGAAACATATTTGCATCCCAATGCATAACATATATAAATGAAAAACCCAATTGGAAAAGAATGAGTAATGCATTTTTTAACAGAAATGCATTGACATTCATAAACAATATAAGTTGAAACCCCAAATATTGAGTTACAAGGTAGCTGGTGACAAACATTTACAGTGTATACAACTAATCTATATTCATAGGAATATAGATAAAAAACCCCGAAATTGAACTGAAATGACTTGACATTCATAAATAATGTAAGCTAAAACCCCAAGTATTGAGTTACATGTTACTGTGACAAACATTGACAGTGCATACAAACATAATTGCATTCCAAGGAAAAAAGGAATATAAATGAAAAACCCAACTGGCAAAGAATGAATAATGCATTTACATTCATAAACGATAAAAGTTAAAACTCCATATGCTGGTTTACAGGGTAGTGTGACAAACATTTACAATGCATACAACTATTCTATATTCCTAGGCATATAGAATATAAAAACAAACCTTGAAATTGAACTGAAATGACTTGACATTCATAAATAGTGTAAGTTGAAACCCCAGATATTGAGTTACAGGTTATTGTGACAAATATTGACATCACATACAACATATTTGCATTCTGAGGCATAAAGAACATAAATGAAAAACCCAATGTAAACAACATCAATGTGAAACCCCAAATATTTATAGATTTGTGGAAAACATAATCATAGCATACAACAGATTGGCATATGTAGGTATAAAGAATTAGTAGCAGTAGAATACCTGTAGCTTCATAGGGTGTTGCTACCGCTTCCTTTGGTCTTTCTTCATCTTTCTCCAGGAAATTGTAGAACTGAAAAATGAAAGTGGGACGTGCTAAATGGAAATTGGAATAGATTGAGTAATGCATTTTTGAATTTGAAAATCTCTTTATATGTTTAATGTTGGTTTGGTATGGAGTCTTTAATTTATGTCTATGTTTTTTCAAATTTGAAAGCTTGATCTGGTGCCTTCAATTGCAGAGTTTGTATGTATTAATGACGTGCAATCCTTGTTTTCTTGATAGGTGATTTTGGTGGCTTTAACACCATTATTTTGGTGGTTGTAGGTGGTAAAATAAGAGAATGCACCAATAGTCGTGAGCATGGATTTGGCCGATGGGACACATATGAATGATTGATTTTTTTGAGTGTTGTGTTGGTGGGAAAGTGGGATGGGGGTTCAGTTGGATTGGATTTGTTGATGGGATAGTCTCAAATCCTAGTTGTTCTTGTGGCATTGAATCTATGAAAATATTGGTTGTGATGTAATGCAAGTGGTGATATTTAAGGGGAGTGTGGGTTATACTATTTTTTTTTTAAATTTTGGCTATATGTTTTAATGCTATGGGCCATATGAAAGCAATACAAGATGTAAGATAGTGTTGTCAGTTTTGCTTTGAATATTATCTGACATGTAAGATTGCGAATATCTATTTGTGTTTGGGACAAATATAAACCAATTTTAATACATTTTGGCAGTCCAGTGATTTAAGTACCCTTGTTGACTTTTTGGGTAAAAATTGTTTTATCATAGCATATTAAGGCACTCTAGTGTGGGGCCCACATGGGACTACTTCCATCCCTAGTATAGGCCCCCGCACTACTTTGGGTTCTTCTCCCCTATATGCAAAGGACGATTTGTAAACTTCCATCATAAAAATCAAGCCCCTTTGTTCAGGATACACAATTAAAGACACCTTAATCAAGAGATGTTATACATATAGAGTGTATATATGTGCATGTATACATATGTACATGTATATATATGTATGTATGTATATGTATTATATGTATATTGTATATGTATGTGTATGTGTATGTGTATGTGTATGTGTATGTGTATGTGTATGTGTATGTGTATGTGTATGTGTATGTGTGTAGACACTTCAAAATGTCTTGAATGATATTACATACTCGAATCTGATATACTAACATCTTTTCATCCTAAAACCCATCCTCTATTCACTTAATTGATTAAATTAGCCTAGCTATTTAATTAATTGCATCATTTTCATCTATTAATCTAATTGACCTAATTAGGTTAATTCACCCCTTTCATGCTAACCTTTCATCCTGTTAAATTGGATAGATCAAATTATCTAATTTAATCCCTAAGTCCTCTTATTTAATTAAATAACCCTAAGCTATTTAATTAAATAGCATATCACATCCCCTTTTCATTAAATCATTTATTTAATGAGTATCATTTAATTCTCCTAATTTTCATAATTGAAACTTTGTTTTAATTATCAAATTATTAATTAAATCTAATTCTCCCACTTGCAAGAGAATATTCCTTGAGAATATTCCTCCTTTGCACATTCCTCTAAAAAGGGAATATTCTCATAGAATATTCCTTCCCCTTTGCACATTAAAATTTGGTTTTAATTAACTAAATACTAATTTTCCTCCAAAATGGAATATTCCCATGGAATATTCTTTCCCTCATCACTTTGAAAAAAAGGAATATTCTTCCTTGTACCAAACTTTCAACAAACTTCTTGTGCAATTTTTGAAAGTGTGTTTGTTTGGATGAATGTAAGCCCTTGATTAAATATCATCTTGCATCCTCAACCCTTGATGGGAATCCATGATCCATGCCTCCATTTTCCTTCCATCCTGACCGTTGATTGATCCTTTTGATCTTGACCATCAGTTTCATTTTTCCTATTCTATAAATAGAGCTTGCATCTATTGAATAGGGATCCATCTTTTAATAGTAAAATTATTTTGTTAAAATTACTATCATCTTGCACTCATATTTCATGTTTTAAAAATCATTTTAGGTTATTTTACTTGCATTATTAGCTTAGAGCATCCATTAATGGCTTCCATGGTAACTTAGTTGCATTCATTTAGTATATCTTGAAATTAGGGTTTTGATCTTTCGAATCTTGCATACATTTATAATAGCTTTGCATACACTCACATCGATCATCTTAGCTTTTATCATGTTAAAATAGGATTTCATCATGTTTTACAACACATCTTTCATTGGTTTCATCAAATTCTCTTCAATAGAATCGATTGAGACAAGCTCATTATCCAAGGGATTGGAAAAAGGTCATCATTCCACATCAATGCGACACCACTCCCCCGATAGGATAAGTCTCAATGGCTTAGAATAGATGTTTATAAAGCTTTCATATTTTAATATGTTGGTTTTAATGGCTTCTTAGCTTAGTTTACATTGAATGATCTTATTAGATTAATGCTTAGTGGCTTAAGTATGCTTCAAATCCTCATGGATCAAGTGTAGTTAACCTATACCACGTCATCGGTCACAATGTGTATGTGTATGTGTATGTGTATGTGTATGTGTATGTGTATGTGTATGTGTATGTGTATGTGTATGTGTATGTGTATGTGTATGTGTATGTGTGTGTATGTGTATGTGCATATTTATGTGTATTCAATTAGGAAACTAGAGTCTCAAGCCTTTCACAACACAAGGTTCAAAACAAAATGTTATAGCAGTAGATTGGATGAACAAAAAATAGCAATAAAGTATATTAAGAACATCACAGAAGGGTAATCCCGCAATATGGGACATCTTTATCAAATCCTCCAATAAGTTCATCCATTTTATTGGTTACCCATAACACATATGTCCCATCCATCACCAACAAAAATCAAAACAACCCCTTGGTCACAAACCTCATCAACCAAGGTAATACCTTGGCCACATCTCAAACACAAGGGAATCCCCAACACATTGGTCAAGGGAACACTTTCAATCAATGGAATAAAGGTCCTAATGTGCCATTACCATCACAATACCTAATGGCACCATCATCATCTTTCCCCTTGGTCCCTCTCATCATGCAAAATCAAATGGGACCTCAAATTTACATTCCTCCATCCCAATCCACCATCTTACAAGGAATGTTAAACCAAGGGAACCTCCAACCTCTCATCCACAACCCACAACCCACTCAAAGCATCAACACCCAAAACCCATCATAGATGTCCCAAAAATCCACCGATCCTACATTGCAAGAATATGCCCTAGCCTTGCAACAAGAACAACACGCATATCAGCAAGTCGTACAACAACAATAGGCCCAACAACAAGCCCTAGTTGCACAACAACAATGACAACAACAAGTAGCCTTAGCAGGACAACAACAACAACAAGCACAACAGCAACAAGCACAAAAAGCATCCTTAGCAACATAACAACAACGACAAGCACAACAAGCAATCTTAGTAGCACAAGAAGAAGAAGAAGAAATCTTAGTAGCACAACAACAACAAGAAGCAGCCTTAGTAGCACAAGAACAACAACAACAAGCAGCCTTAGTAGCACAACAACAACAAGCAGCCTTAGCAACACAACAATAACAAGAAGCCCAATAAGTAGTCCTCATGTCCCACCAACAACAACAAGCCTTGTTATCCCAAAAGTATGCCCAACAACAACAAGTGCTCCCATGACAACAACAACAAAAAAATGGTTTATACCATAACCCTCAACAAAACATCGTCAATACAAACACATTAGGAACATATACGCCTCCACCACCATCACCTTCAGAATATCCTACACCACCATACACACCATATAACACCCCAACATATCAAAATCCCATGTACAATCCATCCATCATACCACAATACACAACATATTTTCCTTCACCAAACCCACAAGATGATGTAACCTTGCAACTTAAAGCATTAACACAAGAAATGCAGGATATCTGGGTGGGAAAAATGAAGAAACCCCATACACAACAAAACCTATGCCCATATCCATTTGATCGAAACATCACAATGGTACCATTCCCTCCTAGTTTTGAAGCCCCCAAATTTGTTAAATACAAAGGGAGAGGAAGTCTTGTGGACTATGTCAAAGAGTTTAACATCATGTGTATGGAGGTCATCTAAAATTATTCCTACTTAATGCACCTCTTTCCACGAAGTTTGACAGGCCTAGCCATTGACTGGTTTTCTCATTGCCTCTAGGTATCAAAACCTTCCAAGAAATCACCGATAAATTCATAGATCACTTCTCCTTTAATCTTGACATGGATGTGATCCTATAAGAGTTGTACACTCTCAAATAAAACAAAGGGGAATCTTTCTTCAATTTCTTACAACGACGGAGGCAAAGAGCTAGTAAGAGCAAGTGGCCAATTATCGATGACCAACAAGTGGGTATTATCATAGAAAATGTCAATCCTGATCTATCCTTCCACTTAAAGATGTAGTGCATTACCTCTTATGAAGAGCTTGTCTCTAGATCCCTTAACATCAAGAGAGCTCTAATCTCATAGGGAAATACTCAAGCATACAAAGACAACTTCCCATCAAATAGTTCAAATGATGAGCCTTGTGTCTGGACTAAGAACAAGAACATAATGAATGATGGCATGGTAGATGCAAAGGTGGTCCTAAGTGCTCCTAGGCCAAACAACAATCAAATATATAATACTCAACCAACCATACAACAAGCTACACCATCACAAAATAATCAGGTCAATAACACTGAAACACAACAACAAACTCCCAATAGAAAGAACTATCCCAAACATAAATACACACAATTATTGGAACCTATTGAAACCATCATGAAGAAGTTGGTAGAGTCAAATTTGATAACGCTTCCCAATTTTGAGAACTACTAGGAACCATAAGATAAACTGCCATGGTGTAATGAAAAAGATCTTTGTGACTTTCACAAAATCAAAGGGCACAAAGCATCGAACTATATGAGGCTCAAAAATGTTATCTAAGACCTTATCGAGAATGGAGACATATATGTTGAAGTACCAACCAGTAACTAGGATCTTAAGATATACAAGAACCCCATGCCAGATAATAGTTGTACTAACCGAAAAAAATACCCTTTTCCTTACTTGATTTGGGAATAATTGTCATTGAATTAACCTAATTTTACCTAAGTCTAATGTTGTAATGTGTTGTACACATTCACATTGATCTTGGGCCCCTTTTTAATAAAATATACTGAACTTGTACCTTATTTATGGTGTTGTAACACACTTTCATGCTTATCTAAGGTCTCATTAATTAATTATGGTTAATTAGAGTTAATTAGCCCCTTTTATTCAAATTTAAGTCTTATTTGTGACACCTTCTGAGGATCCATCTTGACACCCATAATTCAAAATTCATAAGATTTAATTGGGAAAAACCAAGGTCTTAGAAATTGGTGCTAGGACCCATTCGCCCTAGGTAGCGAATGGGTCCTCCCTCTATAGGACCCCGCTTTCTTTGCACATTTGACATGGGTTTTTTATGTTCTTTCACCTCCCCAAGGCATTGTCCTGGAAACTTATGCCAGGACCCATTCACCCTAGGTAGAAAATGGGTCCTTCCTTAATAAGGACCCCATTTTGGAATTTGATTATGGTGAGATTTTAATTGATATTCATTTCTAGATCTGGTGTTGGCTTGAATTGTTTGAATTTTGGGGTTAATCTTTAGATTTAGTATAAATAAGGGGTTAATTCACATTGTTTCCCCTAGCAATTTTACAAGAGGCCTAAGCATTCAAGTTTTCAAGCATTAGAGCATTACAAGAGAATTTCAAAGGAATTTCAAGGCAGATTATCAAGAATTTATTGCAACAATTCAAGATCATTTCATCATGTTCAAGGGTTTAGTGCATTCATGCATGTTGTTGAACTAAGATAGTTGATTTAGCATTGAGGGTCTACATGGAAGCATTGTTACACATCTTATTTGAGATGAGGATCTACATTATTCATGGCCACTACATGTTAGATTGCATATTTATTTTCCAAGACAACTTCCAAGGTATCATCAATTACATCTTTCATGTTCATGCTTCAATTCTCTTATTTCATCATTTGTTTTAATTGCCAACAAGGGGTTTGACTTAGGAAAACCCCTATTCACCGTGTCGCCAAAAAATGTATAGTTGGACATTTTTATGCTCACTTGAGTCTCTCTCATGGACTTTGGCTTGATTTTTCCTAGATTTAATGTTGTAATGTGGTCAACACATTCACATTAGGTCTTGGACCCTTGAGAATCAATAAGATTTCTAGGATGTCTTGTAAAAGTGTTATGAAGTGTTGTAACCCACTTTCACACTTTTTTAGGACCCTTTCATTATAATTCACTTAAATAACCCCTTGTTATCACTTACCAAGTCTTATTTCAAAGTGTTGTAAAGAGTTGTAACAAACTCTCACGCTTTTCTAGACTTGTCATCACTAATTCAACCCTTTCTTATGTTTAAATGACCCCTTAATGCATTTTTCGGCCCTACTTAAGTTTATTTTTTAGAATATTCTCGTTAAACAATATTAAATACACTTCAATCCCTGACACCTAGTAAAATTTCCCTAGTGGGACCAAGTCGCCACCTGGGGTGACTTAGTCCCATTGGGCACAAAAATCAAAATAATTTTAATTTTCTGGTGGGATTTTATTCTCTTAACCTTTAGGTCGACCTGTGATGTGTTATTTTTGGAAAATATTGTAAAATCAAGTATAAATAAAGGGTTTTTTTTCTACTCATTTTCACCCCCCATTCAATCACTTAATCATTCAAGCAATTATCAAGCAATTACCAAGCATTCCAAGCATTATCAAGCATCCATTGGAGCATCTTGTTGCATATCTTAAGATTTTTACATCAAGGGTTTGGTGAGTTTGTGACATTGCATGTTATTCATTCATCATTCTCTTTCTATTTCATTTCATTTTTTAGGATTTGATTACCAAATTGGGGTTTGACCAAGGCATACCCCTATGCTCTAACCCTTAACCCTTATCCCCCTCTTAGCATGTGTGTTTGCAGGTTTTGTATGCATATTTATCAAAGATCAAGGTGTTAAAAATTGGTCAACAATCCATCAAAGTCATTCAAGTCAACAAAGCCCTAATTGAAGCTTGGAGACCTCTTTTAGCCCGTTTTCTGTAGAATTTGAACCGGACACCTGTTAGGAAGGGAAGTGCAGACCGAAAGCTACTGATTCCTTTCCTGAATTTCTCAAGATTCTCAGGTGGACTAAGTCACCATCTATGGTGGATTAGTCCCATTGTCAGGCCTGAAAAGTGATTTTTACATTTCTGAGTACCCATTTGGCATAAACCTATTCTGGCATAATCTCCCCGAAACAAGACTAAGTCGCCCAGCTTGGTGTAAGTGTCCTAGTGGGATTGAACAAAAAAATCTCCAAGATTCTAGAGCCTCTCTACATCACATTTCAATTTCCAGGTGCACCTCTCTAGTCTTGTTTATTTTTGTTATTGTTTACTTGCATTTCTAGGTTTTTTTGTATACATCACTGTGTTTTCAAACAACATGCATTTCTTAGGTTTTGCATCAATATTCATTATATTTTATTAGTTATTTGCATTTAGGACATTTCATTTAGACACATTTCAATCATACTAGCGTTAGTCTTTAGTGAACCTCCAAGTTTTTGTGGGATACCTTTCTCCTTTTAGGTGAAAAACCCTAGAAGTGTAAGAGAGAAGCCCCTACAAATTTTTTTGGTTCATTCACTAACAATAAAAAAGTCTTTCTTCCCTTGAGTGTGTGTTTTCAGATTTACAGGTTGAAGACCAAGTGGATAATAAGTTTAGAGAAAAGTTACAAAAGTTGTCAAGATGTAAGATTGGCCTTCATAGTGCAAGAACAAAGAATTGAAGCTACAAAATTTGTTACAGGTTTTCGGGAGCTAAAAATTGAGGATCTAAAAGTGCAGACATCAAGGAAAATAACCCAGATATTAGTTTCATAAACCCTAACAGGGACCCATTCACCACTAAAGGCGAATGAGTCCTTTGTGCCCTAAAAAATAGGCTTCTTGCAACAAGGTACACATCATTTTAAGCTCTAAAAAATCCCCTCTCTATTGCTATAACAGTTAGGGTTAGTTTTTTATTGTTATTTGCATGTTTTTCCTTCATAATTGAATGTTCCATAGTGAAAATTAGTTGGTTCATCATCTTGATCCATTCATCTTGATGATTCAAACCCCCATATTTTTTCTATGTTTCATTTTGGTGAACCTGACACATTGAATATTACAATTTTTTGATTTTGAAGTCTTTCATTGCATCCTAGGTTAGATATTGCATTCATTTGCATCTCATTTTCATTGAATTAGATCTCACTTAGGGTTTCTTGCATTTCATTCAAAAATTGCATCTCATTTAGGGTTTAGATTTTCATTGTTTTGCATCTCTCTAAATCTAAAAAATACAAAAATAAATCAGTCATTGTGCATATCATTTAGATCTCATAAAATTGTATTTGAAAATCAACACAAAATTTCATTTCAACCTAGGTCTTTGCATACATTATTTCATTGTATTTTCACATTGCATTTCTATGAAATTTGAAATTGAAACTTATTGCCTTAGACATGGAACTGAAAGACATTACTAAAAGCTTGAAAATCATTCAAAAACAGTTTAAACATACCTAACTAGGACCCATTCGACTTTACTGGTGAATCAGTCCCTGTTCAGGTCAAACGTAAACCTTTTGACATCTGAAAAAGCATTAAAAATCACTCTAAAATTAGTAAAAACATCTCAAAAATACCTAACTAGGACCCATTCGCCCTTACTTACAAATGAGTCCCTGTTAGCTCTTGATTTGCATTTTTTGGAAATTAAAATCTCAGTTTTAGGCTTTTGTTTTCTATTGTTACCTTCCTATTTCAGTTTCCTGATTTGTTGTTTCATCCAATTCATTGCATTTAGCTTAAATTGCTTCATTTCATTGCATTGTCAAGAATCAAAATTTGCATTTACAACATTCCATTTTAAGTTTATTGCATTGTTTAATCAATAAATTGTATTACTTAGAATATGAAAAATTGCATTTCATTCTAGGTTATTGCATTGTCCCTTTGTTATTTTAGGGTTTGCACACTGGGGTTGTAAAACTTGTATGAGATTTACAGCGTGGTGTCCTATTCACAATACTATTGTAAGACATAGTTTGAGGCTCATGTTATCCCGCGAATCTCATGCGTTGTGGATCTTGGGTTTCCTAACTCTCTTTTTGATAGTGTTGGTAATCAACCCTCCATGGATCATAGTTTGCATACTTAATTTCCCATGACTTCACCTCCTCCAAGCAATGTGCTTAATGTTACCAACACCATCCCTACCATCCTTACTTCCACTCAAGCTTTGGGGTCTACTCAAAGCCAAGGTGGAATTCCAATTCCATCCTCTACGATACTAATGTCCATTCCTACATACACTAGTACACAACCCACAACAACCTTTCAACCTACAACAACCTTGAAACCTACCACAACCATTCAACCAACCACAACAATCATACCTACTAGCACTGTATACACTTCCTTAGGTATTCCTATCTAATCGAACACAATAAACCATCAACAATCTACCTTCACTAACCTGTAATTCACTAGCCCTCTGCATGCATACACCACTCCACCTTATTCCCCTCAACCTTACAACCAAAATGATCCTATCCTTAACTCCCTTTTGCAAACTATGACATCCCTCCAATAACAATTTGCAACTTTACAACAAAACAATGATAGCCAACCTTTGCAATACATCAAATCCAACCCGCTATCTTTTGACACATTAAGAGCGTAAATTCCATAAGGTATAGAAGTCCCTCAATTTGAGAAATATGGTGGAAAAGGAGATCCTGTAAGCCATGTCTCTGCTTTCACAACCTTGTGTAGTGATTTTATCTTTGAGGATAAAATTTGGCTAAGCTATTCCCTAGGTCCTTGAAGGATATTGCTTTAGAGTGGTTCTCTTCTTTGTCAAAAAATTCAATTGGTTCATTCAATGAGCTCATTGATGCCTTTTACAACCACTTCCATATTCACATGGGTCCCAAGATGACCCTTGTTGATTTAATGACATGTAAACAAAAAGAGGATGAGAAAGAGACCAATTTCATAGTAATATATCAAACACTTTATTTACAAGTAAACATTAAGATTCCTGATGCCGACCTTCAACAAATATTTATTGCCAATTTACAAGATAAAATTCAAAGAAAACTTGAAATTTTGATATTTCCATCCTTTACACAATTATGTATAGTCCTTCATGATTATCAAAATTTGACTTGCGGTCGTGATGTGAAAAATCCCCCTAGTCGTACTGAAAAATCTGAATCTATAACTCAAAATGGCTATCAACCTTTCAATAAATAGAATAAGGGATTTTTACAACAAAATTCCCCTCAAACAAGTCAACAAAATAATAATCAAGTGGCTACTATCAAGATGACAACTCCTTTCAGGGAATGGGAGAGAGAATTCACTCCTTTACCCAATACCCTTCATAATATCATGCTACAACTTATTGAAAAGAATATGTTTTTGTTACCTCATGTTAGAGAGCATGACCCTAATATGCCATTGCCTAGAGGATTTGAAAAAATTCTTATTGTCATTACCATCAAAAAAATGGACATGGTATAGAATACTATAAACATCTTAAACATCTTGTGCAAGACCTTATTGACAATCATCAACTTCAAATCAGAGGTGTGAATGATCAAGGTAATAAGTTTGTAGCTCCTCCTAATCAAAATTTTCAAATCTTTACAAATCCCATGCCTAAGCACAATATTTCATTTGTCAAAGCTAGCGAAACGAAGAATGAAGTGATGAATGTTGACACAGATGATGAAAACATAAATGAAGAACAACTGATTGAAATGGTAGCATTTATCGAAGCTAGACCTCGTAAGGGCTCAACTAAAAAGCCTCTTGACATATCTTTCTCACAAAATGAAATACTTAAGCATGCACTTGATGGTCATCTTTACATAGCCAGTCGAATCAATGACAAGCCCATTAATGAGAGTGATTGATCTTGTCTATGGGGAGAATGTGATCACTGAAGAATTTGTATATGTGCATGAACTATATCAAAAACATATGACAAACCGAAAGCATGGATCAAGAGGCATAATGGGTTTGCTTGCACTACGATAGGCTCAATAAATCTCCCTTTAAAGGTTGGACCGAAAACACTAAATGTATCATTTTCCATCATCCCACAATCAGACCAATTTCGTGTGAAGCTAGGCTATCCATGGCTTTGATCCATGAATTTCGTCCCTTCAATTGTGCATAAATGTCTAAAGTTTCCATTTGGAAATGATATATTTACTGTGCATCATAGTGGGTTTAATCTTGCGTTAGCCCGAGGGAATTTTTCATTAGGTTTCTTTTGGCCCGAGCCTATGGAACCTATGAAACCTCATGAGGATTTCTTTTTCAAATCATATCAAAAGTTCAAGGAAAAGAAAATAGAAAAATTATCCCTTCGAAACATGCCTCAACCTATAACTAAAACACCCATCCTTGATGAAACAATGATTGAACTAAAAGCCCTTCCAAACATACAAGAACAACCTATAGAAAAACCTCCTACCATTTCCTATAAGAGACCACAAGATAACATAAAAAATCTTGTTTTCCCTCCTAGAGTCAAACAAGTTTACAAAGTTAAAGAGAAAGGGGTTGAACAACCTCCTATTATTTCTTCTATTCCTCCTAAGGAAGAGAAGACGCCCATAATTGAAAAACTTTCCCTTATACAAACACAAATTGACAACATATTGAAAAAAATTTGAAGTGCTAGAGAGTGTAGGCATAGACAACGTGTTATTGCTCATAGATTACAAACTCAAGAAGATAATAACATAGAAAATAAAAATTCGAACCTACCTAAAGCAATGTATGATGATTCTATACCCTCGCCACAACATAAACAAGAACCTTCCATGGACATTATCCTTCAACCTCTCATTGTGATAAATCTAGATGATGGCATTGACATTGCAAAGATTGATGAAGAAGTGCATGATGAGTTGAATACATTATTTTCTTCTTCTATGAGCTTAAATGACAAATCTCCTAAACAAAGTGTCGAACTTGGTGCTTCCCCTAGTTTGGCACTTGCTCTTTCCCCTTTTGCTAGTTTTCTTCCTTCCATTTATACCAATCGAGATTGGGATGTGGACGACCTGCTTTAGGTTGAATCACATGTGCCTAACTAGTCTTTTGTATTTTCATGTTTTTTTTATGTGATTGCATGTCTGTAATGTGATCCCCCATGTTGTTTTGTTTGATGCCTCTCTCTCTTTTTGTGCATTCCTCTATATGTATCTTCATTCTTCTTTATGTTGTAAGAATTTTTCATTTGTCTTTTGTTTTCCTTTTAGGGATGACGCAAGGCATCGAGAGAGTTAGGTCTCTTCCATGTTGACCCAAAAGCTTTCCTTTTCTCTTTTTCATTTGTCTTGTGTTTTAATTTTTGGGATGATGCAAGGTGTCGAGACATTTAGGTCTCTTCCATGTTGACCCAAAATATTTCCTTTTATCTTTTCATTTGTCTTGTGTTTTCCTTTTGGGGATGACACAAGGAGTCGAGACATTCAGGTCTCTTCCATGTTGACCTAAAAGGATTTTTCTTTATTTTTGCTCTCTTTGTGTCAATCTTCCAATTCTATGAGTATTTGGGGAATGATGATAGTTTCGTGCTCTATGACAATATTGTAGCAAAGACATACTGACCCCGAATCTATAGATCCCCTATGTATTTGTGGGGGTAACCTTTCCTTCCTATTTAATGATGCAACTTATTTTGAAAACATATGACTTGGCATAGGGTTTTCCAAGGAAATCTCTCATGTCTTAGGACAAAACATTGGCTACTTTAAACCAATTTCTCACAACAATGGTGTAGCAACTGCTTTAAAGTGGGGGCATACATCGATGACATCTTTCGGAATATTTCATGGCATGATTTTTTTTTCTTTTTTTCTTGTGACATGTCCTTTTCTTGGTGGTGTCATTGGGTTTGATGTCCTCTAATAGTGTGATATTTCTAAGCATACGATCTCCCTTTGTGGAATGATGTGAACGAGACATCCCATAATTGGTGATCTGATATCCTTGACTTGTCCTCTCTTGGAGACATTAGGCACAATTCTCCCTAAGAAGAAGACCTTACACGAACAAAGGAAAATCCCTTTTAACAAAAAATTACATACATGACATTACAAAAGCATTTACAAAAAGCATTACATTGTGGTGCCTTATCAAAGTTTTTAGGAGGATAACTTTGGTATGGTATGAGAGGCTAATATGATTCTCTCATTTTCTACCTCATTGGAATAACTCACCTATGGAAAAACTGAGGTTCCACTACCCTAGAGTGAGTAGCGTATGTTATGGACAAACAACCCCGTTCCACATTGCGTTGGAATGGTTGTGCTTGATCCATTTGTTTTTCTTTATTTTTCTTAGCCTTTGACAAGGTATGATTATGTATCATATTACTGCATACTTAATTGTCTTGAATGTCTAATTTAGTGCGAGTTTGACATTGGGGTCATCCTCTCACTAAAGTGGGGGAAAAATGTAGTAACGGAAACATTATCCCTTTTCCTTACTTGATTTGGGAATAATTGTCATTGAATTAACCTAATTTTCCCTAAGTCTAATGTTGTAATGTGTTGTACACATTCACATTGATCTTGGGACCCTTTTTAATAAAATGTACTTAACTTTTACCTTATTTATGGTGTTGTAAAGTGTTGTAACACACTTTCACACTTATCCAAGTGACAAGTTGTCGTTAGGTCCTATCTCTTTAGTTGAAAATGCATCAATTGTATCGACCGGGTAGTGTTTGGAGGCTATGTGCAATAGAAAACATCTTGACTATCTCTCTCATATTTTCTAAATATTTTGGAAAAATTGTAAATGAAACTTAAACTAAGATGCCAATAGAAAGTAGGAAATTATTAATCTAGAAAGCATAACAATTAAACTAGAAAGCATGAAGATAATTAAACTAAGAAGCATGTAATTTTCTAAAAAGGAAAATCTTGTAAAGAAACTGTGAAACATCTAACTAAAAATGGATAACAAACTTAACAACCTACTACTACCATCTAGTGGTTAACTAATGGTTAACATAAAACAACTTAACAACTTGCAACTAACAATGAAAGTAAGTGCTTTGAAACTTTAGATAATAGAATTAAAAGATTACAGAATCAATCTACAACCTACAGGATTAACTTAATAGAGCTCGACACATGAAAATAAACTTCACTCATAATTATCATTTACAAAATGAAGTTAGCAAAATACTTATCTATCTACTCTACAATCCCTTGAGTGGCCAGCTCTCAGGTGCTTCTACACTTAGCTCATATCACATACACTTTGTAACTTCAAGATTACTCCATTTCAAGGTGATTCCATTCACAATACTAATAACTCAGAATGCGATGGAAAAAACTTGCTTTATTCATATTGAAAGTATATCTTAGAAACATAGTTTAAAAGCACATTATGATAGCATAACGATATCTCTTTGTATCATTTCTTTTGATGGCTACATATTTATACAAAAATAACTAACAAAATCCTATAATTCAGATGGTCAAGATTACCATTGAAAAAGTCTTCAACTAAACTCAACAAACTAACAGACTTAAGTCCACTACATAAAACATTAAAGAGGCTCAGAGTGAGCCATAAAGTCTTTTAATAGAAAATAATAGAAAGCTTCAAAAACTTGATCCACCATGCATTCCCTAAAATACCGACGCCTATTCTTTCGGTGCTTGTCTTCAACTATATGGAAGTTTGCATTAAATCCACTTGGCTGAGCATGATGACTGATTATGCATAATAACCTATACAATAATTTAGAAACTAAACCATTATGTTAGCACGGGTTAGCTTATTTCAATTAATTTCAGGAAATAAAGATTGTACATCTTTTCATAAAAAGCAAGCAATTATTAATCCTAAAGACAATTAATTGGCAAGGTAAAGGTGACTGGAAGATATGAGGAAAGGTATTTAGTTCAATATATTGATGAGGTTATTTTTACCTCATCATTTCTCCCCTTCCTAAGCTTGAGCAGGTCCTCCCACTCTTTATTGTGCTCCCTATTCTCCATTTCCCCTGTCTCTGCTTAGTTCTTCATAATTTGCACTGAGGTCATAAAAATCGTCTACTTTTGTGTCCAGATCCTTAGGTTCCCTTAAAAAACCCTGATGAAGTTTAACCCTTGCTATCCATCTTTCAAAAAATTTAGAGCTCTGATCTGTGTTGACATATATCACAGGGGGTGGTGAAAGAAGTAGAGGAAGTCTATATCTCATGCCAATCCAATCAATTTTTAATTATTATAGGATACTAGCTAAGGCTACTGCTCTTCTATAGGACCACCTGATGTTAAGAGGTGAAATTACCTCTCTTCTCTTAAGATACATAGGAAGAGAAGTATATCTCTCTTCACATGCATGCAAAGCTCTCCCTATCAATTTTGGCCCCTGATCTTGAAAATTCTCAAAGCATAGATGAAGGTTATTGTTGTATTTACTTTGTACAACCTCTTTAAGTTTAATTCTCAAGAACTGTGCTTTGAAAGAAAAAGGCTTTCAGTGAGGATACCTCATTTGAAGTCCAACAATTCTCTCTACATGTGAATATTCCCTATTTCATTCTTGCCATTGAATTTGATTGCGCATGGTGGATAGAAATTACCTTAATTGAACTTCACCTACAAAGAAATTGACATAAAAATCTATGTCTTTCCAAGAACAAATTATGAACAAAGAATTCACACAAAAAATCCTATTGATTAGGAGTTGACTCTACAAATATTTTGACAAATTCTTTGTCATTAGGATCATGTGGCTAGTTGTTGTAAATTTTGAGTAATTTCCATCGCAGAAGTTGCTCATTGAGAAACATAGAATATAGCCTGTATGGTCTTCTACAAGCTAACAATAATTCACCTATTTGAAAAGCATCTTGTTTAGCTCTATACGCCCTGCCAAATGATTCTTTTAATATAACTAACTCCTTTTTCAACCTAGCATTGTCAATAGCCATCTCCTTCAAAAAATACATCTCTCCATACATTTCATCAGTAATGGAGGTATTTGTACTTGGAACCATTCCATTATAGTTGGTTCAGTTTGTGTTCCCTTAGATTCCATTATAGGTTTGGAATCACTTTCTTGCAAACCGTGTTCCAATTCAACAATTCTGCTCAAAGAGGCATTAAGTTTAGTTTTCTATTTGTTCCTTGCTTCTTCAAAAATAGTAAAAATTTACATAAAATTGTTTGTTAAACTATTAATTTTTTTTTATCTTTTTTAGATATATCAGTCACATACTTTTTGTCTTTATCATTCCTCTGCTGAATTTGAAATTGTAATTGTTCAATGATCTTGTTTTTCTGTTCCATTTGCATTTTTAAATTCACAATTTCTTGATCTATTTTCTTTATAATGGCAGTATGTGCTTCTATTTCCTCTTGTTGTTGGTTGATTTGTTCCTCATTTTCTTGCAACTGGCATCTTAACTCAACAATTTCTATTTTTAATTTTTCTAATTCCATTCCCCTTTGATCAGATTCTTCATCACCTGTATTAACAAAAAAGGAAAATTGGGGATTTCATAATCATTAATTACATTTTCCTCAACACTAAGTACATTTATTTTATCAGATATATCAAGTGAACCTAGCTCAGTAACTCTATCAATTAATGGGGGCAATCGTCTTATAGGATCATCCTCAATATCCACACAATGTAGTGTTTGTACCCTTTCTTCTTCTTGTTCTTTTGGAGTTGGCATATTTTTGTCTTCAACCCTAGGAGATTGGATAGTCTATTTCTCACTTTCTTTTGTTTCCTCCTTACCAGGTTGATTCTCAATTTCCAATGTTTGTGCTTTAGCCCTAGGCTTCTTCTTCCTATAGGTACTCACTGTATCATAAGCCACAATATCACTATACTTAGTAGATAACCTTTTACTTCTCCGTAAAGGAGGAGTTGTTTGTACTGTTACTTTGGTTCTCTTTTTCCTCTTGCGAGGAGGTTCTTCCTCTTCCTCTGAATCAATGATTTCTACATTTCATGAATGGCTTGGGGTTTATGAAGTATGGGGAAAAGTTTTCGGTGCTTCAACGCTAGAAGCTGTTGTGGTATGTTGAAGTTCAAGAGCATCTAAAGCTTCAGGTAAATGTTCTCTGGAAGGTTTCATTACTTGCTTGGATGACTCTCCTTCCTCAAATTGTCCTTTAGGTTTTGAATTCACAAACTTTTGCAGAAATTTTTCCCATTTCCTTTCTAGTTTCTTGTGGAAATGGTATTTGCATATCAATTGAATAAGGCCATGGTGTTTGAGTGGCCTTGTTCTAATTTTATATTTTTCTATCATGCTAGTGATAGATTCACACATTAATATTGGCAAATTAATCCTAAGAGAAGGGTCTTTGGTGCCATGGCACAAATGGGTAAGCAGTCGAAAAGGGGGACCTACTACTATTGCTACTTGTCCTTCATAGGTAAAGTACTTAATTATCCAGGCTACGATAGTTCTCCAAGGTTCTGGGATAGACATTCTTTGGAAACCTTTATTTTGTCCTCTAGTACTCATAGTTACTAAAGGTTGAGGCTCTCCTTCCCTATGAAATAGTTCTACCATTCTCTAATAAATTATATTGGTAGTTTCCATTAAATTAATGCCTCTATTATCAAGACCAGAAAGATGAGAAATGATTTTAGGACTTACCCAAAAATTCTTGCCATGCATCACAGTTTGTTTGTTTGCAAATGTTTTTGCAAATTCCTTTACTAACTACTCAGTATGCCCCTCAAAATTCTTCATAAATTCTAACCACCCAACTTTTTGAAACAAGCCTGCAATGTTGCTCAATGCCAACAATTTATCTGTTGAAGTTGGTTCAAACTTCTTTTTAGCTCCTCCCATTCTATACTTCCCTTATTACTCTACTCAATTCTGCAGAAATGTTGTGATACTCAACTTGTTTCAACAACTGAATTGCAGATGGAAGGAAATATAATTTTGATATAACCGATGGAAGAGGAATTAATTGTCTTACTTGAGCTTTACTATATAATCATGATGATTTTGCATGGGAAAATGCACAAATATTGCCGTACTTCAAGCAATCATTTGATGGCACAATTTACTAAATTAGGAGAGGGAATGACTCATGTCAATTAATTATTCTTTATTCAAAATAACTGCCTACTTTAAGAAAAATTTGTGCCTACCTTACATCTTGTCATTGCTTGAACATCACTTACCTTTGCTGACGTAATGATTGAGTGCATGATTTGGCAAGGGTGGCAACAAATTTATTATGACATGGATAGGACAACTAATAAATGGTGGAATTATTATGATGGAAAAGTTGTCATAATAATTTTAATTATTATGAAAGGATATGGTAATGTAGGTGAAAGGGAGGAATGACAATATAGGGCATGGATTCCAAGGTAATGAAAAAATTTGAGTAACAGGCATGTGTAGAACTTTCGAAAAATCAAAGTATTGAAAAATGAAAGAATTTAGAAAAATCCAAAGCATTTTTGAAAGATGCGGTCGAGATGAAGGATGAAAAGTTCCGGAGCATCACTGAGAGATGCGCCCATAATGGAAGAAGTGAAGTGGAAAAGTTTCAGAGCATTATTGAGAAATTCCATTGGAACACAATAAAAAAGTTTCCAAAGCATGATCAAAAGATGCAGCTGGAGCAACAACCAAAAAAATTTCTAGAGCATCGTCAAAAGATGCAGTCAAAGCAACAACAAAACAAGTTCTGGAGCATTGTCGGAAGGAAGAAACAAAAAAATTTCAGAGCATCACTGAAAGATGTCGCCAGAATGTAGCAAGAAAATTTTTGGGGCATCGTTGGAAGATGCAACCAGAAGAAAGAAGAAAAATATAGGACTTTCTGAAGCATCATTGAGAGATGCATTAGAATATAGGAACAAAACAAGGAATGCACAAGTCAGTTGTGCAAGTTTCAGAGCATAGCAACAATCGAGCCAACAAGTTCCAGAGCATTGCAACAAGATGCATCAGATTTTGTGTTTGATGAAAAATGAAGTCCTGCAAAATGGAAATGAAATTTAGTCAAATCCAAAAGATGGAAAATTAAAAAGAAATGTTTTGAATAAAAATAAATTCATACACATGTTTTTTTTGAGATATAATAGTAATTTAAATAAAAACTATATTGACTCTACCGTAGCAGAGTCAATGCATTGGATTTCCCCTGCATTTCTACCATTTTTGTAAATTCTTCTTTATTAACAGGTTTACTGTAGATGCGTAATCGATGTCCATTAACTAGGAGAGTTCAGGAATCACCATCAATGGGCTTTAGCTGTACCACACCATTTGCAAATACCTTAGAAATTTCATATGGGTTGAGCCAATGAGTTATGAGTTTTCCCTAGTGATCCTTGTATCTAGAACCAAACAACAACACTTGCCCAATCTCCATTATGGAATTCTCTCTCCTTGATATGCTTGTCATGCTAGACTTTGCATTGTTGTTGCACTAGCTCAGTTTGGTGGACAACATCCAAACGGAGTTCATCCAACTCACTAAGCTATAAGACCCTCTCTACCTGGGATCGATTAAGATCTATACCTAACTCCATGGATGTCCTTAGAGTTTGGAGTTCAAACTCAATGGGTAAGACAGGTTTCTTCCCAAAAACTAATTCATATCCAACTAAAATCGATGGTTGATTTCCATGTTGTGTTATAAGCCCAGACAACTTCAGGTAATTTTCTATCCCAATCTTTCCTTCCTGATGAAATTGTTTTTGTTAAAATGTTTTCTAACTCCCTATTAGTGACTTCCACCTGACCGTTTGCTTGAGGGTGATAGGGTGATGAATTCTTATGGCTTACCTAGAAATCATCGGTGAAGGCTAATAGAACCTTAGACATAAACTGGGGACCCTAATCTGTGACAATTGTCCTAAGGGCTCCAAATCTAAGGAAAATTTTATTGTACAGGAAATTAGCTATTTGTTCCTCCCTAGCAACTCGTAGAGCTTGAAATTCTACCCACTTAGTCAGATAGTCCGTACAGACCATAATGTACTCTTTTCCTTGTGAAGTAGGGTATATAGAATAGATAGAATCCAATCCCCATTTCTCAAATGGTTCAAGGACTACCTAAGGTTGCAAGGGCATTTCATTAGATGCAGTTGGTCTCCCTACCCTTTGAAATTCATCACAATGGTGAATATATTTCTTGACATCCCTATGCATAAAGGGCCAATAATACCCTACACCTAAAATCTTATGGGATGTCCTCTTAGTAGAATAATGCTCTCCCGAAGGATCATCATGGAAAGCTCTAAGGATACTATAGGTCTCATCTTCCCTAACACAATGTCGTAGAACCATATCAGGTCCACATCATAATAGAATCACATTGATCCATTTGAAAGGGGCACTTTCTCTAATAAGGTGTTTCTTCTGTTTTGATGTAAAATCAGGTGGTACTTCTGAGGTGGCCAATTAGTTGGCAATATCGACAAACCAAGGAGTTTTAATGGAGATGGAAAATGGATTTTCATCTGGGAACTCATCCTGCACTGGAGCACAATCACCATCATCTTGTTTAATTTGGGATAATAAATCCATAACTACATTGAATTTTCCTAGTTTGTCAATAATTGTTACGTTGAATTCCTAGAGCAGCAACAACCACTTGATTATCCTCCCATTCACTGTAGGTTTGTTCATGTGATATTGATGGCTGAGTGATCTATATACACCATTACTTTGTATCCTGTGATGTACTGTCAAAATTTATTAAGCACATGTACGACAGCTAGAAATTCCTTCTCTGTGGTAGTGTAATTCCATTTAGTGGAAGTCAAGTTTTTGCTTATGAAATAGATGGCATATTTACCCCCATTCTCATCCTCTTGTCCTAATACCACTCCAATAGCATCATCAGATGCATCAACATAAATATGGAATGAAAGGTTCCAATTAGGTCCATGAAGGACAAGAGCAAAGATGAGTTTCTCCTTGATGATTTCAAATGATGATTGACACTCAGGTGTCCAGATAACCTCGACATTCTTTCAAAGAAGGGAAAACATAGGGGCTGCAATTTTGCTGAAGTTTTCTATAAATCTTCGATAGTATCCTACATGCCCTAAAAAAATTCTAACATCAGTCTAGGTTTTTAGAGTCACGAGTTGTTATATCACTTCAATTTTCTTAGGATTGACTTTTATTCATTTAGTCAAGATGTGATGTCCCAACACTATTCCTTGTTCTACCATTATCAGACATTTTTTTGTGGCTTAGGGACAAACGATGATCCTCACATCGCTTCAACACTTTGTCTAGGTTTTGGAGGGCTTCATCAAAAGTGGACCCATACACAATGAAGTCGTCCATATAAACTTCCACACATTCATTCACCAACTCAACAAATATGGCTAGGATAGCTCTCTGAAATGTTGCAGAAGCATTACATAGCCCAAAAAGAAGAACTCAATATGCAAATGTTCCCCAGGGGCAAGTAAAAGTCATTTTATCCTGGTCTTCTACTGCTACCTGTATCTAGTTGTATCCACTGAATCCATCCAAAAATGAGAAATATTTTCTCCCAACCAAGTTCTCCAAAACCTGGTCTACAAATGGTAGGGGAAAATAATCTTTGTGGGTTGCTTTGTTAAGTTCCCTATAGTCTACGCACACTCTCCACTTCCCATTTTTCTTTGGAACCACTACCAATGGTGAAACCCATTTATTGTCAGAAATGGGATAAATAAATCCCACTTGTAGGAGTTTCTCAATTTCATTTTTAACATCTTTCAAGGCAAGATTGAGTCTCCGTTGTGGTTGGCGAACAAGTCAAACATCCTCGGTGTAGATATGATGAGTACACACACTTGGGTGTATTCATCTCATATCCGTGTAGTCCCAAGCAAAATCTTTAGATCTATTCACTATGATACCAAACAATTTATGTTCTTCTAGCTCGATCAACTAGCTATTAATGTTCAAAGTTTTTCCTGGCATCAACATAATAGCTTTAACACCCAGATGGTTGGATGTGATAGTGGACATTGGGCTTGTCAAAGTGTTAAGGGGACAACTATGAAGTATGGTTCTATGAATCCTGGCAATGTATTCAAAGAAATGGTCATTTTTTGGAATGATATTTGCAGAGGACAAGGCAATCCATGAAACTGGTGTTATCGAATTCAGTGTGGTCTATGTTGATGGGTTGTCCTAGGATCTCTTCTATGTCCAACATCTCCTCATTACTTGAATCCATGGTAATATTTTCCATTTTTTTTCCAATTCATCCTTGAATTCTTCACCATGTTGTTTGATGACTACCATGGCCAGTGAAGCTAAATTTTCCTATCCCTTGGGAACTTCTGGTTCATCCACCCATACTTTATTATGTTCAATAGGCTTGGCAGGAGGATACAAGAATAAGTGTTTTCTATTAGGACCATGTGAAATGGTCATTCCTCCCTCTCTGTAGTCAATTTTGGTTGCAACAATAGCCATCCATGGTCTTCCTAGAATTATTAGATAACTATCTTTGGTTATAATGGATTGAATTATTTGAAAGTCCACTAGATATTCCTATCCATCAAACTTAACAAGAACATTCTCGATGACGCCCTTGGGAATGGCTATGGATTGGTTTTCCATTTGTAAGACTATAGTTGTGGGGCATAAATCAATGAGCCCCAACTTTTCCATTACATCAACAGTCATTACATTAATGGCTACTTCTAGGTCCACTAGTGCATTAAGTATTGCTACCTCATTGATTGTTACTATTATAAGTGGACTAGCTGGATCATCATATTTCAGAGCAATGGTCTTTCTAGCCAAAAAGTTAGCTAGATAACCATTTATGTGAATGGTATTTATCCTTTTTGGTTTCCTCCCTAGAGTTTTGATACATAATTGTTTGATCAGTTGATTTAATTTACGGATCTCCTTAATTGCTTGTAGCAAAGGAACCTCAATTTGCAGCTGCTTGATTTCTTGTATCAACATAGTTTTGGTGGGTGTGGACATTTTCAAAGTATCTTTCACAATGGTTGGTTTTAGATACTCTAAAAAAGGTGGTTGAATTTTCTCTTTAGGAGTAAAGTCCTTATGTGTAGAATTAGTTAGAGACTGACCCCCCTCCTCCTAAGGTGTTACCGAAGTTCCACCTGGAGTTGGCAGAAAAGTCTTGGTTTGGGTGCTAACCAAGTTTTTCTCTAAAGATGTGGAAGATGTTTTAGTTTTCTCAATAGAATCTTTAATAGGCTCATCCAAGATTTCAACTATGGTCAGTTGCGGAAGTGATTTCATGACCTTAACTATAGGTTTCCACAATGAATAACATTCAAATCAGTCACATTTTCCTATTATGTAGAATACACCAGGGTATTTTGACAATTGTTCTTTGGATTAGGAATAAGCCATGTCGAAAGTTATGGTTTATTAACTTGTTCATATTGTTGAGTTTTCTGGGGAGCTGGTAAAATATTTTGTTGTTGATTGGACATCCTTCTAGGACTGGTATAAAACTGATTCTGAGGTTGATTCCATTGAGGAGTAGGATTCTTAGGATACCTTTGTTATTGAGTCTGGTTGGGCCATTGAGGGTTTCCCCAAGACTGATTTTCCCATTTAGGTGGTCCCCAAGGGTAAGTTCCCCAATTAGGTGGTGCTTGAGGCGGTGCCTGAGGCCAAGGTGATTCCCATTGATTATTATTCCAATTGGGTTGAGGTCTCCAGGCAGGGTTTGAATTTTGGCCATAAACAAAATTTCCTCTAGTTCTTTGATTTACCAAATTGATCTCTTCCTTAATCGAAGATGTTCTTTTCTTATAATTCTTGATGGCATTCAAAATCTCACACTGGTCATGGGATGGATCTTCTCACAAACTCAACAAACATCAATTTTGTCATTTTTTTCCAAAGGGAATTCCCTTAACAGATGTTTGTTTCGACACCTAGGATAGTAGATGGATAAGGTCTCAAGATTTCATGCTTTTTCCTATATTCCATCCAACATTGTATTTAACTGAACAAAATTGTTAGTTTTAAGATTGGCTAGCTCCTCACATAGTTTTCCTATATCATTGGAACCTTTAAAAAGAGTAGACTTTCAGATACCTCATTGAGTATGAGAGAAATTCTGACATAATTCAGTGATATCATCGAGTCCCAATTGGGACACGTCTCCTTTTACCATTAAATCCAAGCTCCTTCGAGCATCTTCATCAAGACCTTTGAGAAATATGGTCTTCAAAATCTCCAAACTTATGGCTTCTTCGCCGCATCGTTTAGATAAGAAGATCAACCTATCTAGGTAATCTTCTAGACTTTCATCTTCATTTTTCCTTAGTTTGAACAACTCTTCTTTCCTATCACTGACTCTATAGTAACTCTGGTATTTATCTAGGAAGGTAGATTCCATGTCATCCCAGGAGGTTATTGACCTTGAAGCTAATCCCATGAACCAACACATTTCCAAGTCTTTCAGAGTAGAGGGAAAAAGATTTAGTTTCTGGTTATCATTCTTGTATTCATAAGTCTGACACAAGACTTTAAACTCAAATAGAAACATGTTAGGGTCTTCAAAAGAAAAACCTTGAAAGGTTGGAAAGAAGGCTGGTGAAATATTTTTCATAGTCATCTCGTCATCTACATCGATAGCAATAGGATAAATGAATGTGCACAACGGTGGAGGGTTAGTGGCATTTCTACAGTCACCCATGATGTTGAAGGGGATTCGTTCCTCTTCAAAAGTTGGCTCAAATGGGTGAGGTTCTAGGGTTTGCAAAGGACTAAATTCCTCTACAATTGTGTTCTCTTTCTGGGGTATGCGGGAAGGTCTCAAGTTGATCCTGCTCATTCAATTCTTTAGTAAATTCTTGATCTGAGACTTCTTCCTCCCTACTTGTTGTTGGTACGTCATTTGGGGGGTTTTTGGTATAAATATTCTGTGGGGGCCTCATTTCTTGACCATGTAGAAAAGGAGGCCTGAGGACTATTTTTGTTCCCAAAAGAGGTATTCAAGGTATCTCCTACTAACACTAGAAAAGGAAAGGTTCCTTGGCAACGACACCAAAAAGTGACAGGCTGTCATTAGGTCCTATCTCTTTAGTTGAAAATGCATCAATTGTATCGACCAGGTAGTGTTCATAGGCTATATGCAATAGAAAACATCTTGACTATCTCTCTCATATTTTCTAAATTTTTTGGAAAAATTGTAAATGAAACTTAAACTAAGAGGCCACTAAACTATAAAGCGGGAAATTATTAATCTAGAAAGCATAACAATTAAACTAGAAAGCATGGAGATAATTAAACTAAGAAGCATATAAATTGTTGAAAAGGAAAAGCTTGTAAACAAAGTGTGAAACATCTAACTAACAACGGATAACAAAATTAACAACCTACTACTACCATCTAGTGGTTAACTAATGGTTAACAAAAAACAACTTAACAACTTGCAACTAACAATGAAAGTAGGTGCTCTAAAACTTTAGGTAATAGAATTGAAAATTACAAACTCAATCTGCAACCTACATGATTAACTTAATAGAGATTGACACATGAAATAAACTTCACTCACAATTATCATTTACAAAATGAAGTCAACAAAATACTTATCTATCTACTCTACAGTCCCTTGAGTGGCCAGCTCTTGGGTGCTTATACGTTTGGCTCATATCACACACACTTTGTAATTTCAAGATTACTCCATTTCAAGGTGATTCCATTCACAATAATAATAACTCAGAATGAGATGAACAAAACTTGCTTTATTCATATTGAAATTATATCTTAGAAACATAGTTTAAAAACACATTATGACAACATAACAATATCTCTCTGTATAATTGCTTCTGATGGTTACATATTTATACAAAAACAACTAACAAAATCCTATAATTCAAATGGTAAAGATTACCACTAAAAAAGTCTTCAACTGAACTCAACAAACTAATGGACTTAAGTCCACTACATAAAACATTAAAGAGGCTTGGAGTGATCCATAAAGTCTTTTAACAAAAAATAACAGAAAGCTTCAAAAACTTGATCCACCATGTGTTCCCTAAAATTTTAGCGCTTGTCTTCAACTGCATGGAAGTCTACGTTGAATCTGTTGGAAATTGTGCCTCAACTTGCTGGCTTGTATCTTTGTTCAAGTCTTCATTGTCAACCAATCGCTGGAGTTCCTAAGTTTGTAACCTTGTTGCAGAGTTTGAAAGTTTTGTAATTTCCCGACTGACCAACTTCCTTCGTTGTCATGCCATTTGGGAACTTTCTAACCGGAAGTGGGAGTTACGAAGTTTTTGTTTTCTCTGATTGAGCAACAAGCCGACGGATGTGGGGACCACTTGGAATTCCAAGAGACTTGTTGAGAATATTGTAGATTCCCAGCTTGATTCTCCAGAAATGCACAAGCAGTGAACGCGTGTCATGGTAGAGACCACAAGGAATGACCAACAGTTCGGTGAGATTGTCAAATGCGGTGTACAAGTAAGTTGGTAATAAAAGGACTAACTCGTGGATACCTAAAGTCTTTGGGCTTTTATTTATAAACTAATGACTACTAATATTCTGTGTCAATGTGGGATATTGTCGATGGTTGAGCTTCTTGGAAGTCCTAGCGATAGTGATGGTCTTGCTAATAGTTCTGCAATGGACATCAGTGAGGAGTCTTGCCGATAGAGTTGGTCTAGCTGATGGTTTTGCATTCGGTATGATCTCTTTATGATGAACAGTTGGTTTTCTTGTGATATCGGGGAAACTTGTTTTGTTATCAGTCTGACTTCTTAGGGTGTTGCAAATACCTTTGGTCTTGTCGATAGCTATGTGTTCAGGCTTTTTGGCATCAGGGAGACATGGTCTGGTGTCTCACCAACATGTGACTCAGTTGAACATTTTGACCGAACGATTGTCTGATATGGTCTATTTTGAACCAATGAGAGAAGCATAATGTGAACCATTGGAAGTTGAATAGTTGTGACCGTTCCTGTGTGGAAGATCAACAAACCATGAACAGAATGAGCTATACTCTGTAACGGATGACAATGATCAGTTCGGGTAATGGAGATTTATGTTCGATACTGAACACGGATTGATCTGAGTGGGTTCATTGTATGCATCTGAGAGCATTGTAAAATTAATGTTTTGTACAAGATTGATCAGTGAATGTTACTGTTGTAAATTGACATCAGAAAGTTAAGTCTGATCTCTGTATGTAATTTTCTTTACTATAATACAAAGAGGCTTTTCTTGGTGTGGTGGGTTTTTCTCCCTTAAGGGTTTTCCCACGTAAATCTGGTGTCCAATTGTGTATGTTCATTTCTTTGCTCTGTTATTCTTTTCAAGTGTATCTTATTGAACTGTAATTACAAAATTTAAAGTCATATCTACATTCTTCCCTGAGGTTTTGGCATTAGGAGAGTTTGTTCCGCACCTAAGCTTTCCTTACAGAATCCACTTGGCTAAGCATGATGACCAATTATGCATAATAACCTGTACAATACTTTAGGAACTAAACCATTATGTTAGCACAGGTTTTCTTATTTCAATTAATTTCAAGAAATAAAGATTGTACATCTTTTTCACAAAAAAAAAAGAAATTACTAATCCTAAAGAAAATTAATTGGCAAGGTTAAGGTGACTGGAAGATATGAGGAAAGGTATTTAGTTCATTATATTGATGACGTTATTTTTACCTCATCACTAGGGTCTCATTAATTAATTGTGGTTAATTAGAGTTAATTAGCCCCTTTAATTCAAATTTAAGCCTTATTTGTGACACCTTTCAAGGATCCATCTCGACACCCATAATTCAAATTCCATAACATTTAATTGGGAAAAATCAAGGTCATATAAATTGGTGCTAGGATCCATTCGCTAGGTGGTGAATGGGTCCTCCCTCTATAGGACCCCCTTTCTTTGCACATTTGACATGGGTTTTTTATGTTCTTTCACCTCCCAAAGGCATGGTCTTGGAAACTTGTGTGAGGACCCATTCGCCCTAGGTGGCGAATGGGTCCTCTCTTAATAAGGACCCAATTTTTTAATTTGATTCTAGTAGGATTTTAATGATATTCATTTCTAGATCTAGTGTCGGCTTGAATTGTTTGAATTTTTGGGTTAATCTCTATATTTAGTATAAATAAGGGGTTAATTCACATTGTTTCTCCTAGCAAGTTTACAAGAGGCCTAGGAATTCAAATTTTCAAGCATTAGAGCATTACAAGATCATTTCAAAGGCATTTCAAGGTAGATTATCAAGAGTTTATTGCAGTAATTCAAGATCATTTCATCATGTCAAGGGTTTAGTGCGTTCATGCATGTTGTTGAGCTAAGATAGTTGATGTAGCATTAAGGATCTACTTGCAAGCATTGCTACACATATTATTTGAGATCAAGATCTACATTTTTCATAGCCACTACATGTTAGATTGTAGATTTATTTTACAAGATAACTTCCAAGGTATCATCAATAACATCTTTCATGTTCATGCTTCAATTATCTTATTTCATCATTTGGTTTAATTACCTACAAGGGGTTTGACTTAGGAAAACCCCTATTCACTAACAATCAACAAGTTTTTCTTCCCTTGAGTGTGTGTTTACATATTTACAGGTTGAAGATCAAGTGGAGAAGAATTTTAGAGCAAAGTTACAAAAGTTGTCAAATTGCAAGATTGGCCTTCATAGTGAAAGAACAAAGAATTAAAGCTACATAATTTGTTACAATTTTTAGGGAGCTGACAACCGAGGATCTGAAAGTGCAGACATCAAGGAAAATAACCCAGATCTTAGTTTCAGAAACAATAATAGGGACCAATTCACCACTAAAGGCGAATGAGTCCTTTGTGCCCTAAAAACATGCTTCTTGCAGCAAGGTAAACATCACTTTAAGCTCTAAAAACTCCCCTCTTCATTTCTATAACAGTTAGGATTAATTTTTTATTGTTATTTGCATGTTTTTCCTTCATAATTGAATCTTACATAGTGAAAATTAGTTGGTTCATCATCTTGATCCATTCATCTTGATGATGGAAACCCCCATATTTTTTTCTATGTTTCAACAACAAAGGAAACAATAATGGAAATGGTAAGGATTACACAAACGTGCAACATGTCTATTCAAATGTAGTTGCTTCTTATGATAGTGTCATCACCATTGTCGCCATCAAAGGGCCTAGTGCAGAGTGCAGGGTCACCATTGTATGTGGCAAAGTCACCATCCAAGGAGTATTATCTCAATCTAGGGCACAACCTACTTTTCCAATGTCAAACCCTAGTAAATATAGTCTCCTAGATCAACTTAAGAAGACTCCCGCACATATCTCTATCTTGGAACTATTAAGGCTATACCCTGCACATAGGGAAATCTTAGAGAAGGCTTTATCTGCATCATTTGTCCCTAAGGATATGGATACAAAAAAAATTCAAGCTATGGTAGGGCATATCACTATCCCTCATCTTCTCACCCTCAGAACAAGACCTACCATCCCAACAATCTCATAATCGTGATTTACACCTTGAGGTCATTATTCATAAGACCAAGGTTAAAAGAGTATTAGTGTATGGAGGTGTTGATCTGAACATTTGCACCCTTGAGTTGATCAAGAACTTGGGTTGTTCAGAAGATTCTATTGAGAAAACAAAGAGTACAGCCATCAAAGCATATGACGATCAAGAGTGGGTATCGCAAGGCATCATCGCACTACCCATCCAAGTAGGACCTATCATTCTAGAGACTACATGTGTTAGAAATTGATCTCCCCTACAACATCTTGCTAGGTCGACCTTGGATTTATGCCCTAAAAGCTGTAACTTCAACCTATCACCAATGTGTAAAGTTTCCTTTTGAGGACAAAGAAGTTACTATCCATGGAGATCCTAAGCCCTTTTACTACTGCAAGAATCTTGAGGCCAAGCTTTACAAAATATCCCAAATCCCTAAAAATGATGAAGGGCCTACACCTTCTGCCTCATTCATTGACCCATCTACCCTTGCCTCTACCTCAGAAACAAAAACACCCATTGTGCAGAACATTCCTGATATCAAAGTAGTGATCCAAGATGATGGTTGTGGAAATTATAAATTACAGAAGAACTCTTTTGTGATGGAGAGCTACTTCTTTCTACCAAATCTCATGGAAAACTTGCACCTATCAACAAAGTGGCTGGAACATTAAAGATGGCATCAACCACCTTCACCAAGTGAGGGGATCTAAACAAAGAAGATGTCAATGAGGATGATATCTCTAAACTGCTATATCAAGATGAACGAACTATCCCCGCTCTTCCCATGGAAGATGAAAACAAAGGCTTGCAGATAATGAAGGGATGGGGGTACAACAAGAATGAGAAACTAGGTCAAGATGACAACGGTTTTCTAAAACCCATAGTTCTTGAGAAACGCCCAAATAATCTTGGCCTAGGATGTACTACTAGCAAGGTTACCATTCTTAGCAAAGGTACTTCTGCTAAACGGGTTGAGGCTTCCTCTTGGTTACCAGGATTGCGTGATACTACCCTAGATGACCTCCCTCTCAACGTTGCTGACCTATTTGAGAATAACTCTCTTCATGATATCCACAACATCTTTTACTCCAAATGATCAAACCACTAAAATAAGCCTTGTATACCCACAACTCATCAACTGGGACCAACAAGGACCACTAGTTCTATATTTATTTGAAAACAATGAAGCAATCTCAGAATTCATGGGACTTCATGTAAACTTGCCATGGGTAAATCACAAAGCGGGTTTTGATATAGAGCTAGACATAGGGGCATACTATGGAAAGATGATTGGATCCTTCAATCGCAAAATTAACAACATGCAACTAACATGCAAATCTCTAAGTGAAAACCACACTGTGGCACTTTATGATCCTAAAATAGTAAAAAGAAAGGACATATCTGAGGGTGAAAACCTCTCAGAGGTTCCCAAGGATGAGGGATTCAATCTCCCCCTTAGTGCAATGCATCCATAAAAGTCAGTAGTACTAGCAAAAAAGGCTACCCCAATGAATGTGGGAACTGATGAAACACGCAAGATCACTTTCTATGTTGAATCCTTATTGGATGAAGAACACAAGAACCTAGTAGTGTTCCTAAAAGAGTGAAGAACAAAATTTTCATGGTCATACACAGATATGCTAGGGCTCGATCCAGAAGTAGTTGTGCATCACTTCGCAGTTTATCCTGAAGCCAAACAAGTGAAGTAGAAATTAAGGAAAATGCACCCTCAAATAACACTCTTGGTAAAACTCGAGTTACAAAAGCTTCTTGATGTTGGATTTATCTGACCGATAGATTATCTTGAGTGGGTTTCCAACTTGGTATCAATCTCCAAACCCACTGGGGGCATCAAAATATGCACAAATTTCATAGACTTGAACAAGGCATGTCTGAAGGATGATTTCCCTCTTTCTAACATCAACATAATCATGGAATTAACAAATGGGCATGAAATTTTGTCACCAATAGACGGTTTTTTAGGCTATAATCAAATCATGATTGCCAAGGAGGATCAACACAAAACTATGTTCACTTATCCATGGGGAACGTATTGTTGGAACATGATGCCATTTGGGTTGAAGAATGTAGGAGGGACCTATCAAAGAGCAATGACCCTCATCTTTCATGACATTATCCACAAAATATTCAAAGATTATGTGGATGATATCTTGGCCAAGTCAAAGAAAAGGAGTGAGCAGATAAAGGTATTGGGACCCATCTTTGATAGGCTCAAAGAGTATAAGGTGCGGCTAAACCCAAAAAAGTGTGTCTTCGGAGTTACATCAAGGAAGCTTCTTGGCTACATCATATCACAAAGAGGGATAGAAATTGATCCAACAAAATTTAAAGCCATCCTAGACATGAAACCACCACAAACACTAAAGTAGATGAAAGGGTTACAAGGAAGATTACAGTCCATTAGAAGGTTCATAGCGCAATTATTAGATAAAATCCACCCTTTCTCGCATCTTCTCCATAAAGGAATAACTTACAAGTGGGATGAGAAGTGTGATAAATACTTCCAATAGATCAAGGACTACTTATTGACACCTCTAGTGCTCTTGCTGCCGATACCAAACAAACCATTGATCCTAAATATCTCAACAACATCAACAACACTAGGTGCTCTTCTAGCACAACATGATGAAAACGACAAGGAAAGAGCCATTTATTACATCAGCAGGACCTTGGTGGGCTATGAAATGAACTATTCATCCATTGAGAAAGCATGCTTAGCAGTGGTTTTTGCTTCACAAAAGTTCAAACACTACATGCTATCACATCAAATCAAGCTTATTGCAAAGATTGACCCATTGAAATACCTATTATCCAAAGCAACTCTCACTGGGCGAATGGCCAAATGGGTAATGATCTTGATTGAATTTGATATAGAATATGTGGAGCGTAAGGAAATCAAAGGACAAGTGACCACATACCAATTGGAAGAAGCACGTATCTATGCAAAGAACCCTTTGATATCTGAATTCCCTGATGAATTAGTGTTCCCTGTTAATATGGCATATCAGTGGAAAATGTACTTTGATAGATCGTTCACCCAACATGGATCAGGAGCAGGTATTCTCTTTATCACCCCTCAAGGTGATTACATTCCAAATTCATATCAACTATCATTTTCATGTACTAATAATATTGTTGAGTATGAAGCCCTAATCATAGGTCTAAGGATAGTAGTTCAATGAAAAATACAAGAGTTGAAAGTCTATGGAGACTCATAGTTGGTTATCAATAAATTCAATGACGACTACCAAACCAAGGATGAAAAGCTTACTCCTTACAAAAAGATGGTAGAGAATCTCAAGGACCTTTTCATTGATATAACTTTTGAGCAGATTCCTTGCATGAACAACCAAGTAGTAGATGCTATGGCAACAATTGGACCATTGTCAGCCATGCCACACAACGTCCTTCAATGCGAATTCTTGGTAGAAAAACTTCTTGTACCAACTTTCAAAATCCCTAAATCTAAATTTTTGTGTGTCATCATTGTTCCTGGTTCCCCATGATAGCATGATATATTCACCTACCTTAGTAGAGGAACCCTCCCATCTAATATCACCTCTAACCTTAAGAAATTTGTTAAAAAGGCATCCCAATTTGTGATCCTAGGTGATACCTTATACTGCTGAAGCATCGAGGGAACATTACTACAATGTCTCAACCAAGAGGAATCCTTGAATGCCTTAACAGAAGTACAAGATGGCATATGTGGTTCCCATTCTAGTCGTATGAATTTAGCTAAGAAACTATTGAGGACAGGGTATTACTAGCCAACCATGGAAAGGGAAGTCCATTAGTATGTGCAAAAGTGTATCCAGTGTCAACAACATGGAGATCTTATTCATGTCCCAACTCAAGAGTTACAACCCATGGTCACACCTTGGCCTTTTTTACAGTGGGGGCTTGACCTCGTAGGAAAGATTACTCCAACCACATCTAATGGACATAAGTTCATCATAACCGTCATTGAGTACTTTACCAAGTGGGTAGAAGCCATTCTTATGACCTACATAATGGAAAAGAAAATTGCCAAATTTATCTTGAATTACCTTATCTGTCGTTATGGTGTTCCACTAGCCCTTAGACAACATAACGCCCTTCAATAATTAGGATGTGAAAGAGATCTGTCAAAGATTTAACATCCAACATCGATTCTCTACCCTATATCACCCCCAGGGTAATGGTCAAGCTGAGGCTACAAATAAGACCATTCTAAAAATCCTAAAGAAAACAATCAATGAATTTGGTCGTGACTGGAATTTGTAGTTAAATCTCGCCCTCTAGGCCTATCGAACCAGTATCTGCATGCCTATAGGTGCAAACCCATTCTCCTTGGTCTATGGATCAAAAGTCATCTTGCCTATTGAGATCGAGCTTCTGTCACTACGAGTCTCACTGCAAAACCTAATCATGAGTGAAGAATACAAAGTATCTCAAATAAATGAGCTAGAATTATTGGATGAGCATTGTCTTGACACACTTAATCATTTGCAAGTATATCAAAATTGACTAAAACAAAGCTATAACAAGAAGATCAAGAGCCAGTATTTCTAGGTAGGGGATCTTGTCCTAAAGCATAATCAAAAGAATCTTCCAGGTCAGGATAGTAAAGGAAAGTTTGACCCTAACTAGTTAGGTCCATTTGTTGTCACAACAAGCTATGGATCAGAAGCATACCAATTATCAACGTCTGAAGGTGAACCCTTGCAAGAACCAACCACAACCCTATATCACAAAAAAATGTATGCCTAGGCTTGAAGGGTGTAAATTTGAAAATACAAAAATATCAAAAAATGATAAAAAAATCCAAAAAAATAAGAAAAAGGATTGAAAAAAGTAAAGAAAAATAGGCGTCCTCTAGTGAAAACCACTTTGATGGTGGTTTGGGCAAGTACCTTGGTGAAAACTTGGCAAACAGGTGCCTTGCATAAATAGAGCACCTACATCTATTCTTTGGCTCTTCATCCTATCATTCTTTCCATCACATCCATCCATCTCATCATTCATCCTATTTATTCCATCACCCATCTGTATCTGCATCTGTATCATAACTTGATATTGTGAAGTATCATATTCCCCTTTAGTACTACTTGGCATATTCCAAAGGTTAGTTTGTCCTACCTATATTGAGATAGTCTATCACATCATGTTGGGGGAAATTCATTATGGATCGGATTGGGTTCTTGTATATCTTAAGGTTATTGGAAATATCATCGAATATGCCAAAAAAAATCATAAAACATTCATTGGAAATCCCAAAAACATTTAAAATATTATATATCCAAAAATCCAAAGCCATCCAAATTCTTATACAACTAAAATCTGAAAACATTCAAAAATTGTAAAGTAAAAAATCCAAAACATCCAAAACACATCAAAATCCCTAAAAAGGTCAAAACATCAAAAATCCAAAAATAGTACCATGTTGAACTACGAGTCTCTAAGCTTGAACATAGGCAAGGCCATCATTGATGTGCCCTCGAGACACCCTAGGTTAGTCTTTAAGAGCATGTCATAATAAACTAACATTTCATCAATTGTTAATATCTCATCATTAATAAGTCGAGTCAGTCGAACTACGTGGTCAATGCGTGTATAAGGTAAGCAAGGATCATCTTTGATAAACCCCTGAGGCCCCTAAGATAGTCTTTTAGGTTAGTTTCTTGGTCGTAAATCTCAGAAAACACAAAAACATTTGAAAAACTTAGAAAAAATCCAAAAACATTTGAAAACTCAGAAAACTTAGAGAAAATCCTTAAACATTCAAAATCTTAGAAAATCCCAAAATATTTGAAATCTCAAAAAAAACCCTAAACAATTAAAAACATAGAAAACCCTAAACAACCTCAAATAATTGAAAAAATAAACATTCACATAAAAATTTAAAAATATCAAAAACAACCTCAAAGCATTTAAAAAAATACATTAAACATTGAAATATTCCACAAAATCCAAAACCATCCATCTCATTTCACTTTCACCTGCAATAAACTTTCACCCATAATAAATCAATTGTCACCTTCAACCTTTAAAAAAACAAATAGAAAGCAAGTATCACAAGTCGTAAAGTGAGAACCTAAGTGCCAAAATCTAAAGTCTAGATCATAGGTAAATGAATAAGTGAAGTTTGTATCAAAGACTTATCACAAACCTAATCCTAATCAAACCATCTGATAACATGTCCTAGGATGCATCCTTCCTGTGATGGACATCAACATCATAAATCACCTTAGCTATGTTAAAACTGGCAAGAGATATAGATAACACTAACTATTTGTCTTTGACCTTTTCTTCTGATTTACCTTATTGACCCATTCCAAGGACCTCTTGATGATGTCTCAAAAATTTAGAGAGAAGAGAATGGGGCATCTATCATTATCTTTCATTTGTTGTGTTTTTGGGTATTCTTGTAAAATAATCTTGGTGCATACTTGCTTAGTTGTGTGTAGGGAAGTTGTTTGGAGTAGATTGTTGACTATTGTGTATGCTTTGGTCCAATCTATTTTGAACTACTAAACTATATTTCAACAAGGTTTTCGTATGTCAAGATGTGAGCAAGAACTATCCTATTTGTTTGTAGAGTCAAAGTCCATATCACTAGATGCAATGCCATCCTGGTTATCAATACCCTAATGCATCGTGTCTATGTGTTATATCAAACATAAGGAATGATGAAAAATCCCAATCCCAAGATATGATTAAATCATCATCACTCTCATCACCATATCTAATAAGTCTCGGTGGATCATGGAATTGTTGGACTTTTGAATCAATCTTCAAAATCAATGGTCAAAAACATTCATTCTATTCTTCTATCTTCTTTCCACGCTAACCTGGTATCATGACATTCAATAAAAACATCATCACGCATCCATCCAACATCCACAAAATCATTAGCATGCACACATATTGCATCATCATAGCATATCATAATAAAATAAAACATAATCCATTACATCATCATTATCATTTAAGTTCTTTCAGATAACATAGATTTTTTATTCTAAGCATCGTAATCCATATCACATATCATACACATATCCTAGCCATAAGAATATATTGCATTATCATTATCATAAGCATGAACATCTACATTATCTATATGTACATCCATATGCATACATACATCATGACATCATAAATTGCATGGGAAAAGTACACAAAAGGAAATGCATCCATCCATACATCCTGCATAAGCATAAGCATATCATGAAAAGATACTGAAAAAGAAGGTTACACATCCATTACATTGCATAAACATCACATATCATAAACATTACATCATCACATATCACATCAACATAAATAAAAGAAGTGCATCCATACATAATCATAATGCATAAACATAACATCATATCACATCATATGCATCCATACATTCATAAAGCATGAAATAAAGTGCATCACATCATGGACCCAAATCATCTCGTATATATATCAAAAAGTGATTTTCATGGTACAATATCTAAATTGGTGTATGAATATCAAATCAAAAGTACAATATCCACGAGGCTATAAAAAATGAGTCCATGAATGTATATCTGTATAAATAATCGGGAAAATAATAAAAAAGTGTCTACAAAATAGCTAGCCCTAGTGGCTACTTGACTCCCCTCTAACTGATGGCTAATCCTTAGCTTAGGGAGGTGCTCTGCTCCTTTGTGAAAAATCAGGCTACTTCATCGCTTGAGGAACATCTCGATGATAATGCATCATGTAATAGGTAGCCTCAGTAACTACTTCTTTATGCAAGTGAGTAGACATTATTCATCCCTACGATGCAACCATCACCGCCTCAAGTTGTTGTCTCTGCCCAATCTCTTGGGCCAACTATAAGTCCAGTTGTTGTCGCAACTAAACCTCATGATCTCTTTAGGCAGTCATATCCTGTAGCTACTGCTACAACCGATCCATCTCCACCTGCAGCTAATCTCTCTCAGTTGTAAGGGCTTGTATCTAAGCCTGAAGCTATGGATCTAGCTATTGTATTGGTGGGGGAGGCGGTGGTGCCCCTAAAACCTGTCCATCATGTTAGCCATCCTGCTGACCAGGCTATTGCCCTAGGTCCTAGTGACCCTGATCCGGCTACTACTACCCTCAGCCTCGGCCCCCATCCCTGCCTCGCCCTCGGCCCCCATCTCTGCCCCCATCTTGGCCTCTTCCCTTCCCTTTACCTCTACCTCTACCTCTGGCTCTACCTCTGGGTATCCCCTCGTTGGGTCTATCAACTTCATAGGTGGTTTAAACCATGCATCATACCCTGGTGTAGTGCAAGTGCATCTAGTAAGCCCTGATCATAGGCCCAAGGCTGTGGAACGATTTGTCTAAAGTCATTGACCACCACTACAGGGTCAATCTATGCTCCCCATTGGACCTCTCTCTGAGATCTAGTGAAGACTATTGTATAATTTTCAGGAGGTACATCCTATACCTTCTCAAACTATCTAGCCATGTGGTTTGGGAGGTACCACTCTATCATTGTGTGCTCTCTCCCCTAGAGGTAGCGAGTCTAACGAGCAAAATACAATTATTGTTGGTCATCATACCATGCTAGAGTCTGTAGTCATGACCTCCATCTAAAAAATTGTCATGTCATTAATGAAACGATGCCAATACAGTAAACCTGTAGGGCCAGTGTGTTGGAGTGTCATCAGAACCCTATACTTGAAAATAATGGGCTCATCCTCGTGAATGTTTGCTAGAACAACCAAAGGTCTAAGCACTACAATATGTTCATAATCCCATATATGGAATAGTGTAACACCTACCCCGATGCTCCTGCCCTCGCAATACATTGCTTGATGCATGTCATGGTATAGGGAAGCAAGAAGAGTTGGACCCTAGGAAAACATAACAAACCTCCTAATCACCGCCTCCCATGCCACCCCCAGCTTGGATTGAAACCTCTTCCCCCTCGGTCGGGGGCAATGACACCATAAATCAGTGCAATAATGAATAATCTGAATATCGGTATACGAGCCCTGTACAAATCTAAATCTATCTGAGATCTCACCAAGATGATGTTATTCATGTGTAGCAACTCACACCATGCATCTCTCCTGACATCTGTGTCATATATAAGTCGCTCCCTATGGATGGGAAGCCGCAAGATATGCCACACGTCCTCAAGTGTAATGGTGGCCTCACTAATGGGCAAGTGAAACGAGGAGGTCTCGATGTGCCACCTCTTGATAAGTGCAGTCATCATCACTAAATGCATTCAAACCTCTAGAAGGAAAAAGATGAAGCCTAACCCCAGCATCCCGAGCTGCTCCACCTCATGGTCGTTGAAGTCTCTGGTTGCTACCAAAATGTTCAAACGGTTCTCTCGCAACATCAATGGTGGAGGATCCTCCTGCATGCATCACACACACAATGTCAATTTGTGAAAAAGTCAAAAAACTAATCAAAATTTGAGACTTTGCATCCTAAAACATCAATAGCATCACTGAAATCAATAATGTCACTATTTTTGGTATGTGTCACTGTATCCATTTTAGGGGTGTGTCACCAATTTAGCGACGTGTGTCGCTTCACTCAATAGTGAATCAACATTCTTATGCATCGCTATAGATAAAAACATGGGTGTGTCTCCATTTTCTAGGTGACGTGCCCATCATTTTTGAGCATCGCTCAACCTAAATATCATAGGCATCGCTATATTAAACTCACAACCCCCAAATCAAAAGCGTTGTCCAAGCAAAAAATGGTGGTGTGCCACTAAATAGTAAGTGCATTGCTAAAATATTGATAGCGACACTTCTGATGCCTTTCGTGTGTCATTATATAGCGATACTCCTAAAAACCTAGTTTTGATGCTTTATTAAATGCACCTAAATGTGAAAATCAAGGCAAGTTTTGAGTCACATAGTCGGGGTCCTGCGTCTACTCAGCGTTGGTACTCTCGAATCCGCTCCGAAAGGTGAAGAGGAAGTGCACAGTGAGCCATCTCGCCAAGGTGTCAGAACTCCAAATGCACAAATCTCTAAGGGCTGAATGCACAAATGAATTGGAAGTGTAGCCCTTCTCACCTATTTAAGCCAAAAAATTAGGGTTTTTTGCCCTAATTTGAGCTAGAAGCTAGGGTTTTGACCTGTTTTACCTATTTCCACCTTGTGCAACCTATTTTGAGCCATTTTTTGTGCTTTTGAAGCCATTTTTGGCATCCCATGGCCAGTTTTAGCACCTAAACCTATATTTTACCTTTATCGAGAAATCAACCCAAAATTCAAATTTTTTGTGTGATTTCATGAGGGGGTAGGGAACCAGCTTATTCCTTTCACTGGGGCAATAGTGGGGCATCCAAAAATTAGAAAATTTTAATTTTTTGATCTGAGCAACATTTTTAATTTGAAAAAGCATGAGTCTTTGAACCAACATAACAGGTACCTCGCTTCAAAAAGGGGTAAAATGTAGATATGTAAAAATGTCCTGAATGATATTACACACTCGAATTTGATATACTAACATCATTTCGTCCTAAAACCCATCCTATTTTCACTTAATTGATTAAATTATCCTAACTATTTAATTAATTACATCATTTTCATCTATTAATCTAATTGACCTAATTAGGTTAATTCACCCCTTTCATGCTAACCTTTCGTCCTATTAAATTGGATAAATCAAATTATCTAATTTAATCCCTAAGTCCTCTTAGTTAATTAAATAACCCTAAGCTATTTAATTAAATACCATATCACATCCCCTATTCATTAAATCATTTATTTAATGAATATCATTCAATTCTCCTAATTTGCATAATTGAAACTTTGTTTTAATTATCAAATTTTTAATTAAATCTAATCCTCCTACTTGCAAGGGAATATTCCCTGGGAATATTCCTCCTTTGCACATTCCTCCAAAAAGGGAATATTCTCATAGAATATTCCTTCTCCTTTGCACATTAAAATTTGGTTTTAATTAACTAAAAGCTAATTTTCCTCAAAAGGGAATATTCCCATGGAATATTCTTTCCCTCTTCACTCATTTGAAAAAAAGGAATATTCTTCCTTGTAACAAACTTTCAACAAACTTCTTGTGCAAGTTTTGAAAGTGTGTTTGTTTGGATGAATGTAAGCCTTTGATTATATATCATCTTGCATCCTCAACCCTTGATGGGAATTCATGATCCATGCCTACATTTTCCTTCCATCCTAACCGTTGATTGATCCTTTTGATCTTGACCATCAGTTTCATTTTGTATTCTATAAATAGAGCTTGCATCTATTGAATAGGGATTCATCTTTTAATAGTAAACTTATGTTGTTAAAATCACTCTCATCTCACACTCATATTTCATGTTTTAAAAAGCATTTTAGATTATTTTACTTGCATTATTAGCTTAGAGCATCCATTAATGGCTTCCATGGTAACTTAGTTGCATCCATTTAGTATATCTTGAAATTAAAGTTTTAATCTTTCAAATATTGCATACATTTAGAATAACTTTGCATACACTCACATCAATCATCTTAGCTTTTATAATGTAAAAATAGGATTTCATCATGTTTTACAACACATATTTCATCGATTTCATCGATTCTTTTCAATAGAATTGATTGATACAAGCTCATTATCCAAGGGATTGGAAAAGGGTCACCATTCCACACCAATGCGACACCACTCCCACAATAGGATAAGTTTCAATGGCTTAGAATAGATGTTTATGAATCTTTCATATTTTAATATGTTAGTTTTAATGTCTTCTTAGCTTAGTTTAAATTGAATGATCTTATTGGATTGATGCTTAGTGGCTTAAGTATGCTTTAAATCCTCATGGATCAAGTGTAGTTAACCTATACTACGTCATTGGTCACAATGTGTATGTGTATTCAATTAGGAACTAGAGTCTCAAGCCTTTCAAAACATAAGGTTTAGAACAAAGTGTTATAGCAGTAGATTGGATGAACAAAAAATAACAATAAAGTAATACCAAAAAATAGCAATAAAGTTTATTAAGAACATCACAGAAAGGTAATCCCACAATAATGAGTTTCACTTTTTGACCAAGATGGACATTTATATCAATATTTTTAATTGAATCTTCACCTTCTAAGACCTATAGTAGCTAAATCGTTAAGAATTTGAAGATGATACGAACTAGTAATCTATGGCAATTTATGTGTAGATTCTAAATATATTTTTTAAATTTTTTTCTGAAATAAATCATGAATCTTTCAACATCTCCTTTAATAACTAATTTTAAACAGTAAACAACATTTTCAAAAAGTAATGTTTATGTCATCCAGTATAACTTTTTTTCTAGACAAGATAAAATTCTAATTTTTAAATATAGATTCTTAACATCAATATCTAGGGCAAGAATATTTTTCATAATGTTTTGTTACATATTTTTTAACTATCAATCCCACTTTAGTGTGCAATGGGTATGCCGAAGAGGTGTGGAAGGTCAGTTTGAAAAAAAAGGTCTATTTTTTTATTCATTTGTGCAATAAAGGTCTCATTGGAGAACTAATATGCATCTATTTACAAGGATCCAAAGATGACTGTAATAAAAATTTTGACTCAAGAAAATAAGTAAGCTCCTCTACCATAAATATCTACATGCATGGTTCCATTTTTTTTGGAATTACTATTTTGTAATTATAAGTTTCCCTTGTTAGGCCTGTCATTATTGTTTTACAGTTTAAATGTTTGACAACTTTGATTAATTTAACTATCAAATGTTATGTCATCAACAATGCTATCTAGCAGGAGTTAAAATAAAGAGCCAAAAATTATTCAAAACACATAGCACACCAATAGACAACAAAAATCTCTCATGCATTGATTTTCTAAAACAAGACTATTTGAGTTGATGTGTACCCTAAAAAAAAAAGAAACAGGGACAAGGTAATGTCCAACTGTCAATTTTTTTTTTTTTAAATGTACTCATCTTTTTTTTCACATGAAAGTAGAATGCTAAAAAAAATTATGAGATTTGGCTTTACACTTGCAAATTGCATTTTCTTGGAAGCTAGAATTTTATTAAAAAAATCATATTGTGCAATTATGGACATTTGTTTGAGTCATTATGTCAAACATTTTAACTCCCTAATTCTTTTCAAAATTCCATTTATGTGGTCTAGATTGTTGGTGAGGATTTTTGTGAGAACTATGGTAAATTATTATTTACCGATTGAAATCCATAATTAACAATTTGAAATTTGACCACATTAAATTGTTTTTGGCTGAGGAGCTGATTAGAAGGGTAAATTTATTTTGTTGCACCAGCTTCTTGGTTCATTTTGAGTCAAAATTAGGGGAAATGGGTCAAATATTATCATTCAAACCAAATTGAAGTTAAATAGGATGCCTCAAATGGTAATTCATGGAGATTTCATAGTGCAATCTTATATTGAAATTCTTATGAGACATGTCACATATTTATTTATTTTGATACATAAGAGGTGAGTTTTGTATTCTGACAGGAATTTTGCTTGGCCTGTACCAAAAGAGATCACAGATGAGAGATATCATCCCATTAGTTTCTTACATTTTATTCAACCATGTTCATCCTGACCTAAATAAATTACTACCTACTTTTTCAATCAGAAAAGTCTATAGATAACAAACTACCAATTCAACCCTACTATGCAGTAGATGTTTGCTGAGAGTTGATGCCAGATTTAATTTGAGAACACAAATTTTTACTGATCTCCTTTAACTTGAGGATAGCATTTTCCTTTTAACTCTGAGCCATTCATCATCTTCCCTCGATTTTTGTTCCTTAGCAATAGACATGGTGTGGGGCTGAAACTACATTCCTTTGCATACATCCCTATTTTTATTGTTGCACCGCTTCTTTTTCCTTTTTGTTTTCCAATCATTTTTTCCAACCCCATCAACGGAATATGTTTGTACATGTGTTGAAGCCTGAGAAAGGGGACACTCAACAACTATGGTTTGAGCACCCTCAACGACAACACTAGATTCAAGAGAGATCTCACCCAACTGCCCCTCCTACTTTGTGTTGAGATCAGGCTTTAAGGATCCACAATTCTTGGGAGAGCTCAAGATAGAGTAATGCTCGGGGGATGAATCTTTCCACCATGATACCTCCCAACTAGCTTGAGACTTCCCAATTGAACAATCTACTACATGTCTAACTTTGTAACATCTTCTGCATTTGAAATTTAAACCTTCGTAGTCCAATGTTTGCACCCAACTTTTTCCATTTGCATCCAAGTTAATTTCTACTGAGAGGGCTTTAGAGGTGTCCAACTCTACCAATATCCGAGCAAAGGTTGTGTGATTGAAAATTTTTGAGTTCACATATGTACATATGAATTTACCAAGATAATTACCAATGGCTACAAAACACAATTCAAAACAATAGTGTAGGGGAGATTTGGGATCCTTAAAGCCTTGGATCAAAGTTTGGATTCAGTGGCTGGATCAAAGTTTGGATGCCATGATTTTAGAAGCAATGTATTGTCTCCCCACATCCACGTGCGATTGAGAATGGCATTTTTGTCTTGCTTACTATCAAAGACCACTGTAAAAAATCCTTTTGCACTCGGATAAATTTCCAAAAAAAAATTCATCAAAGGTCCCCATTAATTTGAGATCCATTCATGCAGTACCAGAAGACTAGGACAAAATTGATTGAACCTACCAATCAACCCATTCTTAGAGAAAAATTATTTGTTTTCACACAACTCTTTTAATAATATGGCATCAAAATTCACCTTCAAAGGTTTATCTGAGCTTTGAACCTGCCTTCTGTTAGTATTTACTGAGTTTGGTGGTATTGGTGAGGCCCTAAATGACTCATACCTAGATCTGGGCTCAACCAAGGGGGCGCCTGATAGAGAGGCATTCGTAAATCATGTATTAGTTCCTTGTCCACATTTTATTGCATCTATGAAGGTGGGTAAATTTTAGTAGCTTTGTCTCCTAGGGGTGGAAGCCTAGAGGTTTGTGGAGATATACCAATCACTTGAGGGCCTTCCCCATTTGCAGCTCGAGTGCCCTTAATAGCAGAGGAATGTATAGATGCACCCCCAATATCACTAACAGAGGCATTTAAATCTCCAGACGGGCCAATTTGAGCCCTACATGATCTCATTACCATCGACACTTTCCTATTCATGAAATCCTTGAGCCCATCAATATTTCCTTCATCTTTTGGAGTATCTTTGAGGGTCTACATCGAGACATCCCATCCGCCAAGTGAGCCCACAACCACAGGTAGAGAAGTAGTCTACACGACAGCGAAACCAAACATGTCATCCACAAAGCCCCGTGAACTCTGAGCAATGGCACATGTCGACACAGCCACCCTCGTCGAAGAATCCCCAAAGTAATTTCCTGAAGCAGTTCCATGCGAAGAAACCCTAGGTGCAAGTGAAATCCGCAGCATCATCATTTTCAATAGCGAGCATATTTTTAGATATGTTTTTCATGAGACATGTCACATATTTAAATTTTGAAATGTTGAAAATTTAATTTGGATAAATTGCCACAACATATTATTTGTGTAAAATAGTCAGTGGATGTGGGTGAGGCCAGTTAGAATGACGAAGCCCAATTCCTAGGAAAAATTCATATAAGAGACATCATTCAATGGTGACAAGTGAATAAGATAGTGGATATTAAATGTGGCGTAGCCCAACAAATGATGATGGGTATACCTTCCTAGGTGAATTTTTCGGAGGAGATATGATCCAATAATGGCAAGGCAAGTGAATTAGATGTGGAAACCCCAATAGTTGAGGTCAGATACAAGTCCCTGGCTAAATTTAATAGAAGCTATAAACCTTTAACGAAGGAAATTAAATTAGATGTGGCATACTCAATTGACCAAGCTAGATATAAGTCCTACAAGAATTTACCTATCTCCTAGTTCTTAGTTCTCAATCGAAAAGGTTTAAGCAATTTAGGCTTAATATTTTTATAGTTAAATGCACTTGGTATAGATGTACAATTAACTTTAGCTAGCAATGTTGATTACCAAGTGGAGAATGCTTGTTAATAGAAAAATTATTAATTAACATACCATGTATGTTTTTTCTGGGTGAAAATATAGTGATATAGCAATAAATGAAAGAAGCAAGAAACCAACCATGCAACAACTATCATCTTGACATACTTCACCATTGGAACAATTTATCTTTGAATTCAATTGACCACTAGTATTGTTGAAAATTCTAAGGAAGAGGGAAAGAGAGAGGGGGACAAATGGCTCAAATGACCACTAGCCATTTATGTGGCCATCATAAATGGCTCAAATAATTAGTGACAAATATGTGCCATCATGTGAATGGGCACATTATTGAATGGAGGATTATCTTCTTTTAACTGCATGTTCGTCTTTCACACTACTATCTTTAACTTGCAAGTGTGCACTCTTTAACTTTGTTGCATTAATGCCTTATTATAACCATCTTGATTCAACTTGATGACCGATATTTTAAACAAATCATTTTTAACTTCATATTTACTGAGAAAAAAATGACATCAAATATTAATATTATATTAAATTATTATTTACATATTACTTATTATAACTATATTATATTATATATAATATTTTATTATTTACTATATTTATATTTAAATTCTTGAATTTCTGAATCATTGGATTAATATTCCATGTGCACTCAATATTGTAGCCTACTCCGTCTGTCATTTCTACAATTACCTATAAAAATTGAGTAAGAAAAATGTCATGATTTTTATGTTTGGATATAACAAAAGGGTCAGAGATCCCTGGGAAAGCAATAGACAAATAGAGAAATTATCTTCTTGAAATAAGTAAATTTGAAAAAAGAAATACCATACATAGAAAAGAGCATTCGCCAATTAAACCCCATAAGCTAAAACAGGTTAAGAAAATTCTATAAGAACATAAGGAAAAGGGGAGTTCAACAAACCTATTGAATAGGTTTAAATTTGATGATCATTTGGGTTTATAAAATCTATTACTCCAAACTCTTTTGTTTAAGAAAAGAAGCAAAGAAAAGATTAGCAATAAGTCCTATTTAAAATTTATCCCCTTCAAGCCATAATTGCACAATATGAATTTGTTAATAAAATTCTACCGAGTATGAATGCCTCAAACAAATGTTGCCTCATGACTGTGATTATGGTTATGGTCATGGCGATGTTCATGATCATGATCATGGTTTTGGTTATGGTTATGATTGTGATTGTGCTCATGGCCATGGCGTTGCAAATACCATGATCAGGATCATGATTGTGAAGATGATTTGTATGCCCATTCACATCTAAGTCATTGTAACAAAGTTAGAACTATAACTATCAACAATCTATAGCTATAACTACAGCTCCCTAGAGAACCAACATAAAATGGGGAAAATAAACTACATTTCTAAACTTTAAATCACCAACTTGTCACCTGAGTTACCATTGCCATCCCCTATATAAAAGATCATTCCTATAATTTGCATCAAATTTTATGGTGATACTTTTAGCTATAGTTGCATACACTTTGTTCAGAAGAGGGGAGAAATGAAGCATAGGCTTCTAGAGGGCCTAAAGTTGAAAGTTACAATTTCTCCCTCCATTCACCCTGAGTGATTAGGGTTTGAATGTTTCCCAACTAATCGACCATCAAGAAGAACCTTTTCTCCAACTATCTAAAAGAGGAAATAGACAATACCCCCCTCAATTCGACTGCAAGAATGGGTAGGTCATGTATTTGTTGAGCTTTGACATCATTTCTCCTCAAGCCCACCCCTATACCTTGGACAAACAAAATTAAGGTCCAATTTTTTGGACTGCAAACAAGTTTGCAATAATTAAACTACTAAAAATAAAGGAAAAATAGAACACATAAATAGGAAAAAGCTTCCCTGGTTGGTCTTACCCACTCGCTCACTTGGTGATAAATGATATTATTTCATCTCTTTGATGGATGTCCATATCTTGTTCCAATGGTCCCATTTTGGCACAAGCAGGGAGGATACAGGGAAAGGTTGTGGAATTTGGATTTACACATGCCAATTGCATTTTCTTGCAAGTTTCTAAAGCCTTTTCAACAAATCCATTTTTTACATATCCTGCAATTATTGCAATCCATGAGATGACATATTTTTTGGGTATTATGTCAAACAGTTCATGTGCCTTGTTAATGCTTCCACTTTTTGCATGCATGTCTACTAGGGTAGTTGCGACTAAAATATACAATAAAGTTCCTTTATCCTTTATGCTTAGATGGATGTCCATACTGTTCCAAAGCTTTTGTTTTGGCATGGGCAAGGAGGATGCTAGCAAAGCTTGTGTAATTTTTCTTTAAACCTGACAATTGCATTTGCTTGGAAATTTCTAAAGCCTTTTTAACAAATCCAATTTATGAATATCCTGCAATCATTGTAGTCCACGAGACCACATCTCTTTGAGGCACTTTATCAAACACTTCATGTGCCTTGTCTGTGCTTCCACATTTTGCATACATGTCTATCAAGGGGTGATCCCACAATACTGGTTTACAATTTTTGGCCAAACTAGACATTGAACTAAATTTTTTAACTAAATTTTCACTTTTGGGCACCTATAATTGCTAAACCATGAGGAATTTGAAGATGATGCAAACTAGTGATTTGTGAAATTTTATTTGTAGATTCTAAATATTTAAAAAAAAAAAATTGGAATCAAATTGCATTTCTTTTTCCATCTCCTTCAAAAACTATTTTTTAACAGTAAACACCATTTTTAAAGAGTGATGTGTACTTGCTAATACATTACTTTTTTCTATGAAGGATAAAATTCCAATTTTTTTGAATTTAGATTCGTAACTATGATATCTAGTGCATGCAATTGGTTTCATAGTGTTTTATTGAATATTATTTTCTTAATTAAGTTTTGAAGTCAGACCATTACAATTCAGACATAGGTTTACTTGCTAACACAACTTTTTTTGTATGTACATCGAAATTCATTTTTTTTGTTGGATCAAGGACATCAATATCTAGTGTATAGATATTTTTCAAGATTTTTTTTAATAATCTACTATTTTTCCACATGTGTAGAACAAAGAGCTTGATTTTCAATGAAAAACCTATGTTTAATTAAACTAAAAAAAATACATAATAAAGCCAAAATATATTAAAATTATATTCGATGGATAGCTCATTCTGAAGACTACCATCATCTAATTGGGTCTGTGAAGTTTCCTCCATTTTCATCCACAACTCAAGCTTTGAAAAGCAAAATTTTGCAGAAATTTGGTAGAAGAGGGGGAGAAGGGCAAAAAAGGCGGGTTCAAGCGAACCCCCCTTGACCCCTTCAAGTGAAGGGGGTTCGCTCGAACCCCCCATTTTTTAAATTTCCCTTTATTTTCATTAAAAAAGGCAAAGGGATGACCTCACCAAAATGGGTTTGCTCGAAGGGGGGGTTCGAGCAAACCCCTTTTTTGGGTTCACTCGAACGCCCCCTTCAAGTGAACCCCTAAAAACCCAAAAAAAAATTCATGGGAGCATTTTGGAAATTTCTCATCATGAAGGGAATTGTAAACCAGTTTTGTGGGATCACCCCAGGGAAATTGTAACTACAACATTTGAAAAAATTCCTCTATCCTTTATGCTTTGATGGATGTTTATATCATGTTCCAAATCCCTCATTTTTGCATAGGCGGGAAGAATGGTAGCAAAGGTTGTGGAGTCAGTCAAAATTTTGTGTTGATGACCAAATAAGTTATGACACAAGGTATATCACAATATCAATTAAACTATGGCATACATTACCCCATATTGAATCCTTCCATGTGTATGCTTCCATGGAAATGAAATTCATAAAGTTAAAAATAGATAATTTACACCCATTAAGCAATGAATAATATCTTACCTGATAGGCCACACAGACTTGAGATCCATGGTTGGGCGACATTGTGAGACCTGTTATAGATAGATGCCCTACACAAAACTAAAGAATTTTACATAAACTTTGAAAACTATAAAAAGGACTTTTCAGGCCAAAATTGAAATGGGTACAAAATCAAATCATTGAAAACACAAAAAAAATTAACTGGGTAGAGAGACCAAATCTCTACGAACCCTTGTCACCTCCAAATCAACACTCCCATTTTTTCTAACATTAGCAGATGGAAGATGAGGAGTTCTCATCGTGGATTTGGGTAGTCGCTTGGACTGAGAAAATTGAGAAAGGGTGGATTTCTCCATGACTTCACCATGATATGTAGAGTCTTCCTGGTCATGATGTAGAACATATAAGTTTTGGCATTAAATTTTCATTTTTGGGATGAATGGATCAAATCATTTTGATCGTCTTGCATCCCATCTAAAGCACTGCATGCCATTGATTGGTGAAGTTATTTGAGAAAACTTCAAATAGGATATGCCTTTAATGTTAATTAATTTTGTCGATAAGGGTGTGGTTCGATGGTCAAGTCGCTTGGTTGTAGTGACGACCACTAGGGTTCAAACCCTCACTAGGCCAAAGAGCTCACAGGCCTTGTGTCTTAGCTAGTCCAATGCGCTCGTAGATTTAGTAGTTTCTTGTACCTGATTCATAGCTTCGGTCAAAAGTGTTTACCCCTAATAATATGGGTGCATTGCACCTTTTAAAAAAAAATGTTAATTAATTTTTAAAGCCAATGTAACTATAATTTGGACATAGGTGTATGTCGTCCAACATAACTTGATGTGTATCTATCAAAATTCAATTTTTGTTTTGGTGAAATAAGGGCATCAATACCTAGGGCAAAGGTATTTTTTGAAAAAAAATGTACAATGGTTTATTATTTTTCCACCTCTTTAGAACGAAGAACTTGATGTTTGGTGAAAAACCTATGTTCAATAAAAATTAAAAATTAAATACATGATGAAATGAAAACATACCAAAACTATACTTGTTGGAAAGATCATTTCGAGGACTACAATATTGTATAATATCTTGTCAAGTAAATTTGAAGGTTCAACTTGGGGTTTGAAACTAGATTTTTTGAGGAAATTTTGATGTAGAATCCAAAACTATCTACCTAAGGCCCTTCAGATAAAGGTACCTTCAATTGAAGGTCATAAAATTAAATAATGTTTATTTAATTTTAGAATCTGCCCTTCGATTGAAGTCCAATTTAGCTGACATTCGATAAGAACATGTCTATTTGAATTACATGTATATATACAAGGTCAATTTTGGGGATTTTAATATCAAAAAATAAAGGAAAATTTGCAAGGTGTGTTCAAAAGGTCATATTTTTGCAAGTGTTTTACAAATTTGGAACATGGAATTGGCAAAGAATTATCAAGATCAAATTTTGCAAAGAAGATGGTAAATCCAAAGAATAGGAAAATAAGGTTGCATGATATCATTCAGAAGAAAGGAAACAACAATTGCATGAAAGGAGGAAAATATATTATGCTAAAAAAGCTCAAAAAGAAGGTATGTATATATTTTATATTATAAATTATGAAAAAAATTCAATTAAATCATGTTCTAGATAATATTAGGATCAATAAGATCAAATTTTTTTCACAACTTATTTAACTATGTTTTACACTCATTTTAGATGTCCACTTTGTATATTTTTTAGCCTTGTTTTGCCTTGTTTTATTCCTATCTAGTCATGTTTATCCTTGTTCATCTTATATTTGAGTTGTATGTCCCCTTATAAATATCTCCCTAATAATAAAAAGATGCACATTCACCTTTAGCCATGTTAACTTTATCTCCTTAGACTTCTTATAGAACAAAGCCTCCTAGCATTAAATATTAGTCACACCCCTAGTGTACATGTTTGGGCCATATCTTCTCACATTCCTTGAATAGAGGGGATAACTTTGATGAGTTTTATCCACCAAAATTAATATGTGTCTCATTTATGATCCACCTATCATAAATCTAATGTTCACCTACCTTTAAACCCTAAAAAAACGTATAAATAGATCCCTCTTCCTCCACTTCTCATCATCATGCATTCACAAGAATTTTGTGTGGAAACAATGAATTTTTTGAGCAAGCACTCTTTACATCCATCTCTTATCCATCCCAAACCCTTAGAACCTCCATTTTCATGCCCAATCTACATACACCCTAGCTATTATCCCATTATGTCCAAGGTCATGTCAAGGCCATGTAACCTATGGTAAATTACTAGGTTAGAGCTATTTCCCCTTGACTAGTAGGGCCAACTTTGTGGAGTTTACCTCCAAAATTTCATGGAAACTTCCCACAACATTTTTCAACTCAAATCAATTTTCAATTTTATTTTTCTATAAGTGTATATTTTATAATCTCTCTAATTTCTATTCACTTTCAAGTAGTATTAATTTTTTGTACAATAACCACTTTTTTTTATTTTTCCTTATCTTTATTGTGTGCAAGATCAAGTGACAAGCCTTTTTAGACTCCACAATACTTAACTAGTATATCTAAATATTTTCATTTCATCACTAGTATACATAATAAAAACTTAAAACTTTTCAAGTACCTCTTTGTAGTGTACCTAAATATTTTCATGTCATCACTTTCCAATTTTTAGGTGCATAAGTTATGTTTTTCCTATTATTTTTTTCTCATTTCCTAATTTTATTTCTATATTGTGTCTTTATTCCCAACTCTTTCAAGTTAGTTATTTTAGGTTAGGTTAGGAATGCTTACTTTGTAATCTAAATTCTAATTTAATCTATAATTGATAAACATAGTTAAATAAAGAAAACACTAGGTAGTTTTTTAGGACCTTTAATTTCTATTATTTGAGAGACAAATGTGTGAATTTGTTATCCTACCTCCAATTCTAAGAGATCTATTTTTGTGTAAAGTGATGATGTCTAATGTGATATCTAAATAACCTAGGGGTGACTCCCTTCAATATGGACCCTTTGAATGCTCAATACCTTTTAAGACCCCTTTAAGAATATTAATGAACTTGTACTCATTAGTTAATTTTAGGACACCCTAAGAATAGAAATCCATGTTTAAATTAGTTAATTGTAGGACCACTTTAAGAACATAAATGTGTGTATGTGCGGAAGCCGAGGTTGCATTCATCTATATTAAATTTACCTTGGAAAAGGGCTACTCTAAACTTTGGGTGGAGGGAGATCTCTAAACATCATCAATTTCCTACGTGGGATCCAAAAGCCTAGTTGGACTTTCGATCAGTTGATTAAGGATGCTATTATGATGTTAAGATCTTGTGAGGAAACTCGTGTTTCTCACATCTATTGAGAGGGAAACTCATTGACGGATTTTTTTGCTAATGAGGTTGTCAAAATTAATGAGCATAACACGTGGGAGGATTACTCCCTCCTTCCCGAGGGTGCTAAGGTTTTAATGCGAAATGATGGATATGGTTGAGGTTATTTGTTGGATTTATATTACAATTAGTACCTGCATTATAGTCACACATTTTGTGGGTATCTCTTTTCTTGTTGGTTCTTAGTCGAACGTCTCTATCCAAGGGTTTCTGTTGCTGGTAATTGTGAATATGGGGGGTGACATAAGTAGAATTGAGCCCCATTCTTACACTAGTTTGAGGGAGAATCAAAAAGTTTGGAGGATCCTTGAGCATGGTAACTTCACGCCTTTCCTAGAAAGGCTACATGGCCACGATCCCAAGGCTTTGGAAAAAATTGTTTCATATTGGCATAATCATAAGCTTTAGGTTAAGGGAATGGTATTCAAGATCAATTTATAGCTGCTATTACTACGCTACCTGTGGTTGGTCAAAAATTCTTCAAAGACAAGAAAAGCAATGAGGAGGCTATGGCTCAATTCTTTAAGGATGATGAATGGAAAAATCTCATCAAGATGTCATCTTGGGGCTATGAGCGAATGTCTTTCAAGAAAATTTGGGTGGATATTACATAGATTATCATGCGGTATGTGACCCTTGAAGGCAAGTTTACTGCAATCTTAGGCCACCATTTCACTCTGTTAAATCATTTTAGACATGGTCTTTTTGTTTCATTTCCTTTCTTTCTCTTGTCCTTGTTGGTGGTATCTATGTATGTGAATTTAAAAAATAGGAGGGTGTTGATTTTGCACGAGGGCCTCATCTTGCTTATAATAGAACATGTGAGATCCCACATTCCTGCTAAATCAATTAAAGGCAAGGAAAATGATTTAAGTGATGGTTCCCACTCATTTGGTTTAGACACCAACATTTTTGGGGAGGAGGAGTGGAATGAGGAGGGAGAGGATGGGTCTTCTTCCCTTGTGGCCACCTCTTTTGAGAAGAGAAAGAAGGGAAAACCTAAAGGAAAATGGGTTGCCAAGAGGATTATTTTGTAGGAGTCAGAATCCCAGTCTATTAGCAATAATACAAATGTTGTTTCTAGGGATTCCAGGTCTAAGTACAATGTCGTGTTTAATGGGCGGGATAATGTTGCGGCGAGAGGTAAGGAGGAGAGTTTGCAGGAGATTGCAGTGATAATGGAGGCCAAGGAAAATCCTAGAAGGGCTTCCAAGCACATTGCCAAGCTAAAAAATAAGGCGCTAAAAGATGTTTTAAAGGACACCACATAACATTGCAAGGAGAAGGGTATAGAGGAGAAGATAGTTGAAATTGGTGATTCCCCGGTTTGAAACACAACAAGTGTGGAACCCTCTGGTGAGAAGTCAGTGCAGGAGGAGGAGGGAGTTAATCTGAGGCTTGGCAAGCCAGAACCTCTTAAGGTAAACCCATTGTTGGAGGATTTCTCATACCTAAACAATGATACCACCTCAATGTTTGAACTCCTTGACATGGCACATGCGAGGGCCACTAACACTTTCAAGTTGGTGAAGTGAACTCTACAAGAATTCAACACGGTGAATATCAAGATCAGGGGATTGAAAGAAAATGTGCAAAATATTCTGAAGGGCTCTACCTCAAATATTTTGATTGATAGAATTGTGGATCTTGAGTGTTCTTTTTCTGACTTCAAGTCCTTATGTGAGCAGTGTATCTTTGAGTTGGAGGCCAAGTTTTTGGACACCAATGCGGACATCAAGAAACTATTGCAAGCCTACAAATTTCAAGAAAGCATCAAATCTCTTCACTTTCTTGATGTGATTACCTAGCTAGCATCAAATCTGGGTGTGATTACTTGGGTTACCATTGGAGTTTTGGAATGAGGATGTGTTCAGAGGGATCGCTAGCTCCTTTGGGGAACTTTTATCCATTTATGCTATGACTTCATCTAGAAAGAGGCTGATTTTTTCCAGAATATGTGTGGGGATTACCCAGTCCTCAGATCTCCCCTCGTTGATTGAAATAGTATCAAAACTTGGAAAATGGAATCAAAATGTTGAGTTTGAGACTCTATCCTTTGTGTGCTTTACTTGTAAGAAAGTTGGGGACTGGGAGTAGAAATGTCTGAATAATAAGCCTAAACCCAATGAGAAGGTGGTCTCTAAGGAGATTAAGATGTGGAAGGTTAAAATGGTGGAGAAGCCTCAGGAGGAGGAGAATAGTGTAGATATACTTGAGGAAGGCCAAAAAGATAGTGGAGAGCATAACCCTAGTTCATAAAAAAGGAAAGATGAGGATTCTTGCAAAGGATTTGATAATATTGCACAGTATGATAGCGATTTTAAAGACCCTAACAGAGCAGAGGTAGACTTGAGAACTAAGGATTCCCAGGAGGAGGATGAAAAAGCAGAAGAAAGGATTGTTGAAAAGCAGAATGTGACCCAGCTAGCATTATGAGGGAGATCGTATAAATGATGCACATGATGTTGTTGAATGGTGTAAGAAACACTTTGCAAGTAATGTCGGCACATCCTCAAGGAGGAACCCATGTCCAAATAGAGTGTTTTGGGAGATATTGGGTATGTTTAAATTTATTGTTTGAAAAAAAATTTGAACTTGTTTTTATTTAAATTTAAGTCTAAGAACTCAAATTTATATTTTGTTTTAAATTATATATATAATTTTTGTAGGAGTAGATAGAAGAATAATGCATGGATGCAAGAGGGTAGACAAAATGATATCTTTGCATTATGTGATGAGTACAGATAGACACACATGAACATTGTATACTAGAGATTACTCTTGTTCTTGTTATGAATGCATTTTGGGACACTATGATAGCTGCAACAACCAACAACATGGGTATGTCAATGAATGAAATTTTGTGCCACTAGTTGGTACTGATACATACAATAAAGATGAAGATGAAATATTTGAAGATATTCCTTTGATTTCAACTTATTATGACCATATTTTAGGATTGATTAGAAATGGTACGTGTGCATATATAAATTTGAGCATGCAAATTTTGTAACTTTCTTGATTTATAGATTATAATATTTGTTAATTTAGAAAAATAATAATAATTGTAATTTGTTTATATATTGATATTTTTTACAATTAAAGATTGGTTCTAATTTTTTTAAATTGAACATTGTACATGTATATGTGTACATGAGATGTTCTCGTAGTCATAACAGAGGCTAGAAATATAGAAGGTGTCAGTTATTATTTATTACATTGCATAGAGGAGAGGATGAAGTTAATGAAACCAAAAACAAGTGATGGAATGTTGTTTCCCATAGGTTCAGTTGTAGTGCAAGGGACATATCTCAAACAAGTTAAAATTGTTCAAAATGGGATTCATTTTATTGATTGCCATCTTGAAAAAATGGTGTTACAATATAGCCACCTAGTAATTTATATTGGCCTATCTCTTCATCAAGTTCAATGTGCACATGGACGTCATAAGTGGAGATTAGATAGAGATGATCATCAAAGAATATTACAAGTTATCGAAGAGCGAGCTAATCCAATTGGTGTGGTACATGAATGACTGAGTTCTTTGGGAATGAATATTTTGAGCTTAGTTGAACACCAACAACTTTTTATTATCTTGGTCATGTAATCAAGTATTTTCAAAGTTAATTTAAACATTTAAGCAATCAAGAATAAAAAAATGTGCACATTAGAGATATATTTTTAGTTGGATGTGATCTATGTGATATTTTTCTTGTTTCATTCAAACATGCTCTCAAATGTTATTAAAGAACTACATAATATATTTTATTTTAGTTAATATATCTTTATACAGGTAGAGTTTACCTATTTGTAATTAATATTACATATCATGTATGCCATGTATGCCAAACTATATCTTTTGTTAATGTTTCTCATGATCTAGTCATATTAATACATGTTCATGTAGAGCTATACGTATTTAGATGATGTTATGTTATATAATTGAACAACTGATTAGTATTTGTTATATTAGACTGACCAAGTGATTGTAAGCTTCAAAATGGTTCTAGATGCATCTTGTTTTCTTTATCCATGTACATCCCATGGCACATGATTTCATTTAAAGAACTTATAATGATCTATATTATAATTGATTAGAATGACAAATCATAAAGTTTATAGAGATGTTATATATTCTACATCTAGAATGTATGATTTCATAAATTTTATAACAAGTGATGTTATAAATTGAAATTAATATGTGATTATATGCATGTATATAATACATGTAAATTATACATATCTTCTCCTTGATAATACTTGCATTTCAAATTATTTCATGTCTTTTAGATGTGCATCTCAATTAGAAGCTTAGGATTTTATTTGTATATTTTATATAAACTTGTGGATTACTAGCTAATTTGGGAGTTTCACCTCTAATCCACCTATGAATCAAATTATACATTAGTCATCATCATATATGTGTACAAATCAACATTTATGTAGCTCCTATATAAGAATTAGATAAATGAATATCATCATAGATATTAAATCAACATATGAATTAGATTATACATTAGTCATTTATTTTCTAATTCCATATAATTACACAAGTCCACTGGAAACATGTTCATAATATCAACCTATGAAATCAATAAATTTTATAGGGATTACAAAGGTTCTTGAGCTTGAGTCTACCATGTTAAATAAAAAAGTTTAGGATTTACTTACCTTATTTCCTACCATTTACAAAATGATATAAATGGAGGCTTGATAATTTTTTATGAGATTGGAAGAACCTTCTATTGTGACATATTAACCATAGATTTCTTCAATTAGTACCTAATAATAAATTAGACTTCATATTCAATGGATTTAATCATATTAGATTCCCAATGAAATCAATTTATCTCTATTGATAAATGTTAAATAAAAAAGTTTAGGATTTACTTACCTTATTTCCTACCATTTACAAAATGATATAAATGGAGGCTTGATAATTTTTTATGAGATTGGAAGAACCTTCTATTGTGACATATTAACCATAGATTTCTTCAATTAGTACCTAATAATAAATTAGACTTCATATTCAATGGATTTAATCATATTAGATTCCCAATGAACTATTGGTTTTCTACCATAATAAGTGATTCTTTATTTTTTTGTTGTGGTTTCAATTTTCTAACAATTCCAAGTTTGTTGATCTTTACAATAGTACACCTATGGGCCTAGAACTGGAGACTATGAGAATTGCATGTAAGTGAGTGTTTTTATTTCTATTTGGATTCTAACTAGATAAAGATGAAAATCAGGTCTAACTGGAATCTCCCTTTCCTTTGAGCTTATTAATAAGTGATTATCATGAACTTATTAATAAATCACGTAGGCAATAGATATTAAATCATGAAAAAATTGTTAGATAAATATAATTTGGTTCTAAATTACTCCACATTTAGTAACATATTTGATTAATTTAATTGCATATAAATCTAGGAGACTATGGGATTTGGTGTTGAAAACATGTAAATTTCATACGGCATGTCAAATTGAATAAACATAAACATAAGGCCATTTAAACATAAACATATAAACATGTAAATATATTCAAATCTATGAAACATAAACATAAACATATAAATTCCATACTATACATGTCATCATACATAAACATAACTTCATAAACATATAAATATGTGTACATATATACAGATCTTTGAAATATGAGAAGTCATAAACACAAATGTCATCTAGATGATATATATATATATATATATATAAATGTGTACACATGTGCACATACATCAATAGATGATCTAAAATATAAATATAAACTCAAATGTCTAAAATTGATATAAACATGTGTCTTAAAGAGAGTAGATAAGAAATATAAGTGAACATGATCATATAAAATATCCACATGCACATATATGATCTCTACATATCTCAAACATAACATGCCCATGTTCTAGCTCAAAATGTATATATCATAAAACAATAAACACATGTATATAAACTAGTGCCTCAACTGGTCTTTGAATCATCATGTTGGCTCCTAGTTGAGTAACCATCAAACGAGCATGAATCTTGCTTCAATAAATGTGTCGAGCCCTATAACATATATACATATACAAAAGTGTAATTAAATTAAAAAATTATATAATATATATACACACTCATGAATAAGTGAACGTGTACATGTATATGTATGCTAACTTAAAGATGAAAATTAAAGTTCAACTGTCCACTGACATGGTCAAGCAAGGAGCGCGTGTGTACACGCTCTACCCTCAAACTAGGATTAACATGTGTCGCCTCCACCTAGACACATATGCATGAATACATAAAAAAATTGAGTTATATAATTTATAAAAATCAAATGTATGGTTCCAATCCAAAGTCACATACTACATGTATTTATTTAGAACTTAAAATAAACTTAAAAATTATATGTATGTATATACCTCAAGAATAGCCTCTACATCTTGAGTGTTTCCTTCTACAATCATATAATCCACCATATCCTCTTGAATCCTACAATGGAATATCTCCTCGAATGATGTGTGTAGTGGACTACACAAGTGAGATGGCATCGACCCTGAAGAGAGCATCTCCACAAAACCTCTTCGCACAACCTGCTCGAGTGTATCAATAGATGTTTGAGCACTTGTAGCATCTTGAGATGATTGGGCATCTATAGTAGCAGATGACTAGGAACCTATAGTAGTAGATGACTAAGCACCTGTAGCAGCAAATGAATGGGCACCTATAGTAGTAGATGACTGGGTACCTGTAGCAGTAGATGACTAGGCACTTGTAGTAGCATAATCATCAACAGGTGGATGTACATGTGTCAAAGCGATGGAATGGCCAGCTACTGGAATCCACAAATATCCACTATAATACTAACCCATAAATGAGGTAACATTTTCCAAGGGGATCCCCAATTGTGATGAGATCACACCATAAGCTCTCATTAGGTCGTAAGATAATCTATAACATGTATCCCTTTGAATCAGGGAATCATGTGCAATGTGGTTTATATCAACTAAAGATGGGATGCTTGTCACAACATATACATTTGAATGAGCAGGTGATGATCTACGTGTTTGTATCTTCAAATATCAACCCACATGATCTACAAATATTCGCTAAGCTTGGACTACAATATCAACAATGTTGTCAATTGCTTCCCATTGGGAAGAAATGACAACTTGATCTCCAATAAGTCTAATGGATGGAGCGACGAAAATTATCCTCTATCCAACCAAGGCCCTATAATCTGGGACATGTTGATATGCATATTGGTATGCATCCCTATCACAGACCCTGCCACGTCCCTACCCCAAATTGTTGAACACATCAAAATGCTGAGAGGGGGGGGTGAATCAACATATACTAAAACTTAAACAACTCCATTTATAGATTAAACATAAAATCACATTAATTGAAAGAATAATAGAAATGAAAACATGCACCACACAAGGACACCAAGATTTTTTACGTGAAAAAACCAATGAGGGAAAAACCATAGTGAGAGTTAACTCACAATATATAAAGCTCACTACTTACAAAAATTATAATATTGTTTAAGGCTCTTTGCTTATGGACTTGCATGCTAAGGCACACAACCTTAGGGAAAGATACAAGGACCTATTGAAGAGGCTCACTGCCTGATAGCAAGATACATGAAAATTACAATGAAAACATGAACATGAACTGTTATAAAAGAAGCATCTAACATATGTTAATGTTGCAATCCCTTTTTCACACAATTACTCCATCAAAATCACTTTGCACACTTCATATTCAACATATCATACTCACTATCTCATCTTCGTTCATAAATTATTATGTTCTTCTATAAATACCCCCCACAACAACTCAAAACACCAAATAGGCCAGCTCCAAAAAGACCCATAAAATGAAATGAGTGATACTACTTAGGTTGGCTTCACACATATGCACCATGAAGAAAAATGAGTTGCAGATCAACTCAGGGCATAGCTAGGCCCAAAAACAACACAATACATTCTCTAAAACAAAATTAATTAATCAGGATCAGCCATAAATGAAGGAAACCAACTATCAACCCAAACAACATCAACACCACCAAAACTACCAATTGTTCACCTTTACACCACTGAGAAGAGACCAAAAACATCGTGTGGAAAAAGTTGTGAATAATTTAGGTTATCAACAACATCCTTAGAACCTTATCCTAAAGTATAATATCATCATATGTTGGTGCAAATGAAGAAACACACCAACTGAACAAACCATCCCAGATTGACTGACACATCAACACTTAGGATATTGCATTGCGGTTCACCAAAACATATGAAACAAATATGGATGAATCCATACACCTCTCTGAACATATCCCAAGTCCACACAACCATATATATCACTCTAGAGGAATGCAAAGCAATTTGGAGAACATTTGAGACACATAACTGTTATTATGTAATCTAGAGAACTGTTACATCTAACTCTTACTATAGAAATGTTTATGATATGAAATTATATGAATAACCTCTTTGTTAATTTCCAAACATAAGTTTAGAACTGCACAAGCAAATCATGTAATGTGGTAGAGTGTGGACCAAAATACCGAGTCACTAACTTAGGAAAAATATGCAGTCTATGCCTTAGACAACTTTTCCCAATTGCACAAGTATGAACCCAAACTCAATTGTCATTCATCTAACTCTTTGAACATGTAGCCATCATTCAATATGAATTTCCTTATCAACCAAATCATGAACTGATGTGTTACAAGATTAATCATATAAATATCATACTTCTAGACTATCATATTGTTATGGATACATCTGCTAGGTCTTCTGAACTAGCTTGCCTCAAACATTGGTTGAACCCAAGTCTTCATCCATGGCAAACCATCTCTCCCAAATGTTGGTCTCACACCATCAATACATTTGACATCAACAAGGACAACACATATTTCCAGACATCAATTTGACATCAATGATAACACATATTACCAACAATCACCTCCTTTGTCATTGATGACAAGATGTATTTATTTACAAGTATTATCTCCCCTTTATCTGTACTCACTCGGGACCCTTTGACACAAGGACAAAGCGCATAAAGTATCCTTATTATGAAAATCCCCCCAAAAAAGTAATTTTGCATGTACTCCCCTTGACTATATGATTCCTACTAAAACTCTCCCCCTAAGATGGAGATGCCCCAAAACTGATGCTCTGTGCAAAATATTTCCAACCAAAAATGATACAAAAAAATGATACTACAATCCTCCGCAAAAATATACAAAGACAAAATTGTCTTATCTACACCTTTGCAACTTCCTTAGAAGGTATAATTTTCTTGTAAATTACCTTAAGGTGTCCTAGAGTTGCATCCCAATTTTCTTTTGCTAATGTAAGAATATGATTTTGACATTTAAACTTTATGAATAGATCCTCGACTTCATCCATGCTATTAGGAGCCTTCATTTTCTAATCAACTTGCTTTGCTTCAACCAGTAACCTGGATAATGATTCAAGCCTCACATTAAATGCTTCTCTTAATAGGTTGACTTGTTTCTTTATCTACTATCTTTGGTCTAGAAGCAATGACAACTAAAAATAAAGATTTTCTATTTGTGCTCTAGTGGATCCATCCTTATCTTTTGACAAATCATATATTTTGGCCATTTGAGTGATTTGTGACTCAATGGAGTCAATCTGATCCTTGATGATTTTAGTGGAATTAGGCCATTTCAAAAAAAAATGATAAAGTGCAGTGACTTTGTCAACACAATCCTTAAACATGTTTATGTTTTCCTGCAATTTATTATGTGCACTAGCACACCGGTCATATGCTTTAGCCATTCCCTTATCAATAATCTTCCTCAAGGCTTCTTTCTCTACCTTTAGCTCAATGTGTGAAGAATGATCCTTAAAATAATCCATAAAAATCTTCAATTTCTATTCTGAAGGAAAGGAAGAATCTATTTTCACCTTTGGTAAACCTTCTTGAATTACCTTTACAACATTATCTAATATTTCACTCTTCTTCAAATGTTCTTGTAGAATCTCTTTCCTTTCTAAAGCATGCAAGATACCACCAAGTGTAACTTATGAAGTAAAGAAATATTTGACAAGTGGTGATCCTACAATAGTGGTTTACAATTTTTGGCCAAACTGGACACTGAAATATTTTTTTTTTACTAAATCTTCACTTTCGAGCACCTATAGCAGCTAAACTGTGAGGAATTTGAAGATGATGCAAACTAGAGTTTCATGACATTTTGTCTGTAGATTCTAAATATATTTTTTTCAAAAATTTTGGAATTAGATTGCACTTCTTTTTCCATCTCCCTCAAAAACTAGTTTTTTTCATAAAACAACATTTTAAAAAAGTGACACTCACCGTATAACGCATAACTTTTTTCCATGAAGGTTAAAATTCTAATTCTTTCAAATTTAGATTTGTAACTCTGATATCTAGTGCTTCCACTTGGTTAGATATTTTTTTATTGAATATTTTTTCTTTAATCAAGTTTCGAAGTCAAACCAATTACAATTCAGACACAACACAATCGTATAACACGTAACTTTTTTTGTATGTATCTAAATTCTTTTTTTTTTGTTGGATCAAGGACTTCAATATCTATTGCACTCATATTTTTCAAAAAAAAAAATTGAAAATATTCTATTTTTCCAAATGTGTAGAACAAAGAGTTTGATTTTTGGTGAAAAACCTACATTCACAAGAAATAAAAAATAAATATAATAATAAAATTAAATTTATTTAAAATTATACTTTTTGGGAAGCTTATAATAAAGACTACATACTTACAAAAAATAAATTTTAAATGAATTCATTTGATCCCCCAAAAGGTAAATCAAAAATTGTTTTTTATCAGCATTTTGATAGAGGTGTAAAGGAGACTTTGTTATAGGTATGGTTTAAAACTAGTGGGGTTCTATCCAAGTGGGTTTGATCTAAGGTAGTTTGATCAAAACCTCTTCAATTGGAATGATTTAAATGAAACTTTTAAAGGCTTAAATCATTATATTTTCTAAAAATATGTGATTTCAACAAAAATCAGAATCTCCTAGAAATTGTAAACCAGCTTTGTGGGATCAAACCTCCACCTCCACCAACTTGTCCTTCATGAATATGAATCTGTAGAAGCTAGTGTATTACCACAGGTTGAAACTACATCTACAATGTCAATAGTTACTTAAAAGAATATGATGATCAAGAACCTTGACCTATGTCTATAGAAGCATCTTGCTTCTTAATTGTTTTCACTATAGCATCTTGAACTTTCTCAGGATTATCCTCTTTCTTCTACTCGTCATTCTCTTTCTCCTTCTCCTCTTCTTTCTCTTTTTCTTTTTCTATCTCCATACTAGAGACTTCATGTTTATCATACATACCAGGGACATCTTCTCCTTTTTGTTGTCCAAAGGGTCCTTGTACTTTTTGACCAAATATGTTTTGCTCATTTGTATTTTTTAGAGGAGGCATATTATCAATTTCTTGTTTTTTTGGGCACTAGTACATTCATTCCAACATTAGTGTCATGCATTTCTTGTGAATCAATATTGACTTCACTTTGCAATTCATCAATGATTTTATTTGTAGTATCTTCACTTTCACTTTGTATCTTCCTTTTGACATCTTCATCCATGCTTATCAGTAGATCTATTCTTCTTTTGGTGTGGATCTCCTTGGCTTGTCTCTAGACAATATTCTATTTTTCTTCTTGGGAAACATGAATCCCAACCTTGTCAATTTCTTGCAATTTCAGCTCTTCATCGGCCTTAATGACATCTTCTCTTCTTTACCTTAAAGCTTCAGCTAGGCTATTCAGAGCTTTGTCTACAATGTCACTTAAGGGAATGTTTTCCTTCAACATATATTCAATGACTACTTTTTCAATTGTTTTCTTGTCCTCTGGAGGAACATCCAGATGCAACTCCATTGTATCATTCAATAAACCATATTTAATAATTCCATTAAAGATTGCACCAAAATACAAAAGGTCATGTTTGGCCAGAAGATTATTCTCAGTCTTCTCCTCAACAATCTCCTTTCCTTTCTTTCTTTTGCAAGGAGATTTCTTCTCTCATTTTCTTGTTCTTTTCTCTCTTCTCCTTAAAAAAAAATATTGTACTTCTTCATCATCCTCTTCATCATCGTCCACATTCCCAAGATTAATCATTTCCCTTTTTTCCTACTGCTTAGGTCTTGGATTCTTCCTCTTTGTTCGCATTGGTACTACAGTAGCAACCCTCCTACTAGGAGGTGTTTGAGTAGGTCTAGAAGGTTTAAGAGAAGTAGCAGTGGTAGATACAAACCTACTTGTCCTTCTAGGTACTTGTGGATTTTGTGGAGTGGTGGTAGAAGCTTTTGGCACAGCTGTAGAACCCTCAAAAGTGTCAAACATCTTTTCCAACTTTGTCTTCATCTTCGCAACCTCCTCCTCTACATTCTTCTTGATCATCTTGTTCGTTATCTCATCATACATGCCAAAACTATCAACAGTGGGATCCCTAGGTTTTTTGAGTAGGATGTCACCATATACAATCCAATCAGGCCCGAAGACCTCATAGGAAAACTTTGTTATCCATGAAGTTCTTGGTTCAACTATCTCCATGTAGAAATTGTCCTTATCCACCCTAAAAGTGATACCATTCTAGTGTATCTCTCTACAACTTGTGAGGGTATCCTATCCCTCATTTGCATTTCATTTTGGAATGTTTTAAAGAACCTCCAAAACATTGTATCACATTGTTTGATATCTAGAAAACTATGCATGTGGTCCCTAATTTGATGTGCAATAGGAATATCCCTTCTCCAGACCACATTCTTCAAACCAAGCAATTCCTTCATGAAATAGAACATAATATTGAAAGTTGTGTGTCTCCTTGTGTTTTTGCAAATTATCCAACAATTGCTACTGCAAGAGCTCATAAAAACCATAATCTTGTTCTTCCTTTATCATTTGATGAGTAGTGTAGATGGCGATGGCGATAGTAGACCCTTCCCGATTTGTGAAATAAACCTTGTATGTAATGCCCATCATGCAATGCCAAACCCCTAGGTCAATAATTTCATCCATAGTTAGGGTTATTTTGTTGATTTTTTCTCATGTAAGATTCATAACCTCTTTATTCTTCATAGCCTTCAGTTTTGACATAGGTTTGGTGGAGCACAACCTAGTCACAACTCTGATAACTTCCTTTGTGATTAGGTAGGGTTGATCAAGCCAAAAGATATCTTCACGGATCTATCTCAAGGCAATTCTAACGCATTCATCTTCATAGCAAAAATTGGGGAAACCCTTGCATACGTCTAATTGTTTTGCCTCTACATTTGCATACTCCAACTTGAGTTGAAAATAATCACCCAAGAGATGATTGCTTTTGAACTCTTTCAACTTCAAATGATTATACTCATTCAACAATGAGTGAATATAGATGCAGACATCTTTAGAATGCAATACATTGATAGGAACACAAAAAATGCTCCATCCTTGTCAGTTACAATAGATTTGTATGAAAGTTTCTTGAATTTTGGTTGTGGATTCTCAACAACATCAATAACTATTGGTGTATCCATGATAAGACTTTTTGAAACTAGGTATTTTCATGCAAATATGAGAAATACCTTTAAATATTATCGTTAGGGTTTGCATGCAAATTCACTACAAACCTTCTTCACTTTCTTAGCTCTTGCACACACTTGATATCATTCGAATGAGATAAAATTTGATCAAGTAGGGGTTCAATACTCTTCACACCTACCCTAGTTGCTTTGCATTGAATGCATTTTTGTTTTTGACACAAGCAACTTTTTCATTATTTTGTGATATCATAGAGATCCATGATCATTCAACAATCTTCTGCAGAGAGTGTATTTGCTCTGAAACCTTGAGAAAATGCCATAATATCACTATCCAAGTTACCATTAACTATTATGTTGAAAACTTTAGCATCTTATGCATTACAGGGGTTTGAAAAGATTTGCAATTACAACTATCCCTAAGACAATACTTTCTTCTAGTTTTTAGAGGATCCATCTGCACAAGGCAAAGGTACAAATTTATTTTTTTCTTCACTTTCTTCCTTCTTCTGTCATATCTTATTCATTTCTGTATTTTTTGATTAGTTCCATTCTTATTTTGAGGAGCATAAAGTATTACATTCTTTCCCTTGTAGAACCTTGCAATGTGTCCTGATTTATTGTAGTTGTAGCAGGTAATACTAGGTTGCAAAGTATAGTTACTTCTTTTCACATTAGATCTACAATTATCACCCCTATGACCACATTTTTTGCATGTGTAGCAGTAACCATAGAAGGATTTTAAATTCATAACATTATTCTTATTCACAAAACTATTACCCATCACTTTAATTCTGCATTCATTAGCCTTATGACCAATCTTATTGCAAGCATAACACTAACCATGAAATGAATGGGAGTTCATACCATTATACCTTGGAGGCCTAAATGAATTATAAATCATCTTGCTTCTGCATTCAACAACCTTATATCCAAAATTATTGCAAGAATAGCAATAACCTTGAAAAGATTGATTGAACCTAGTAGGGGCATGTTATCTGTCTAGTGGAGGACCTCTAAATCCTTTTTGTCTCAAGACAAGAATGAATCCACTTACTTTCTTTTTGTCTTGATTTGTCTTTGCATCTTCAGAAGATGTCTCCTTAGGTTCTTCAATGTAGCCTTTCTCCTCCCTTGTTTCAGACTTTCCTTCTGCTTTTAAGTTATCATAAAAGTTTGCAAATGCATTAGTTATAGGACTTTTCCCTTTTTCAAAACCAATACCATATTTTTCTTTTGATGGCTTTTGAGAGTTAATTAACTCATCGATAATTTTAGAACCTCCTTTCAATTTTAAACCCTTATCAATTTTTTCTTTTTCTTTTTCTAATTTTTTTCTCAGAGTGACAATCTCTTCTTCAAGCTTTGAGCATTTAGTTGATTTATCCTTGAGCTTGGTATTCAAGCAATACTTGATTCTAGTTTCATTGATTCTAGATCTGGTTCTAGAGATAATATATCATTGATCATTGTTTTAGATCCCATGTGTTCAAGTGTAGGATCTACCTCAGTTGTCAAGCTTCTCAAAGGCAATTGGATTTGATACCAATTTTTGAACACACTGAAATGTTGAGAGGGGGTTTGAATCAACATATACTAAAACTTAAACAACTCCATTTGTAGATTAAATATCAAATCACATTAACTAAAATAAGAATAGAAATGAAAACATGCACCACACAAGGACACCAAGATTTTTTATGTGGAAAACCCAATGAGAGAAAAACCACGGTGAGAGTTAACTTATGTAATATATAAAACTCACTGCTTACAAAAATTACAATAGTGTTTAAGGCTAGTTGCCTATGGACTTGCACACTAAGGTACACAACCTTAGGGAAAGATACAGGGACCTGCTAAAGAGGCTTACTACCTGATATCAAGATACATGAAAATTATGATGAAAACATGAACATGAACTACTATAAAAAAAAGCATTTAACATATGTTGATGTTATAGTCCCTTTTTTTGCACAAATACTCCATTATATTGACTTCACACACTTCATATTCAAAATAATTCACTCACTATCTCATCTCCATTCACAAATGATTTTTTTCTTCTATAAATACCCTCTACAACAACTCAAAACACCAAATAGGTTAGATCCAAAAAGACCCATAAAATGAAATGAGTGATACTAAATAGATTGGCTTCACACATATGCACCATGAAGCAAAATGAGTTCAAGATCAACTCAAGGAATAGTTGGGCCCAAAAACATCACAATACATTCTACAAAGAGAAATTAATTAATCAAGATCAACTGCAAATGAAGGAAACCAGACTGTCGGCCCAAAAAACATCAACACTGCCAAAATTGCCAATTGTTCAACTTTACACCACTGGGGAGAGACCAAAAACATCATTTGGACCAAGTTGTGAACAATTTATGTTATTAAAAAAATCCTTACAACCTTCTCTTGAAGTATTGGATCATCATATGCTGGCAGAAATGAAGAAACCCACTGAACATACAAGAATAGAGCATCTCGGAATGACTGTGCATCTCGGAATGACTGTGACACATCAACAATTAGGCTATTGCACTGCAGTTCACTAAAACATATGGATGAATCCATACAAATATTTTAACATATCCCCAACTCCACATAACCATATATATCACTCTAGAGGAATACAGAGCAATCTGGAGAACATCTAAGACAAATAACTATTACATCTAACTCATGTTATATAAATGTTTATAACATGAAATTATGGGAATAACCTATTTGCTAACTTCCAAAATTAACTTTAGAACTACACAACCAAATCATGCAATGCAGTAGAGTGCAGACCAAAATATCGAGTCACTAACTTAGGAAAAAATATGCAGTGTATGCCTTAGACAACTTTTCCCAATTGCACAAGTATGAACCCAGACTCAATTGCCATTTGTCTAACTTCTTGAACATGTAGACATCATTCAATGTGACTTTACTTATCAACCAAATCATGAACCAATGTGTTACAAGATTAATCATATACATATCATACTTTCAAATTTTCATTGTGCTATGGATACATCTACTAGGTCTTTCGAACTGACTTGCCTAAAACATTGGTTGAACCAAAGTATGTCAAACCATCTCTCTTGAATGTTGGTATCACACCATCAATCCATTTGATATCAACAAGGACAACACATATTGCTAGAAATCAAGTTGACATCAATGACAACACATATTACCAACACAAATGACCTGGTAAATCCAATTTAGTTAATGTTGAGGCCTAAATTTACCTCAGCGTATAATTGATATGCAAAATATAATAGAATTTGGTCGTTACTTGGATAACAACTATGTGCTGCAAGAAATCATGGATATATCAAAGGGATCATCCTAAGATCTATACACCTAGTAACCTGATACACCCTCACTTAAGATCTAGTGGAATACTGGGGAAAACATTAAGTTTTTATAGTTTCCTTTGGCACTCTAAGTTGAATTGTACTCAAAGGAACATCACCTAAAACCTCATCCCTCATCTAGGAAAGGACGGCTGCTGAAGTGTTACAAGCCATCAAGATGGAGGGAATTTTTATATAAGGATAATTTTCAATGTTCTAGGTACTGACTTTAATGCCAACTACCCACCAACGTTGAATTTCCCTAGCAGTGTTTATGATAAGGAAATTTCCATCAGATCCAAGGATTCAAAGCCCATCAACCATGAGGAACAAATGATTAAATACCACAGCCGATCTGTAGCAATGAAAGAGTCTGGAAAGGCAGAAAGAGCTACACTGGTGATGAAGATTTACACTATACACTGCGGGTTTGGCATGCATGCAAATGCATAAGCAAAGGCATGGTATTGACAGAATACTTCAACAAGATGTGTTGATAGAACCAGAAGGAACTAAGATAGATAACATACCTCAAGATTCTGCACAATTGTGTCTTGCGGTCAATGATGCAAAGGAAAAGTTCACAAGAATGATATTACAAACCCTAATAAGCGGAAAGAAGGAGGAGGTCAAATCAAAATCTTCCTTCCTACAGCTACTACATCAATCTATTCACAATAAAATGAAAGGTAGAACTAAAAGTCTATGGGTTTAGAGCTACTTGATGCCCGATTTTATTCATACCCATCAATCAAGATTACTGTTACTGTGCATGTCGATTAACTTGTTTGTTTTCTAATCTGGGTTCAATGATTTTCGCAAGGAAGCTCTAAAATTTGATGAATTAATGAAGCATCCTAAAACGCATCCTAACGTTGAAGGCTTTTCTTACTGCTCTACGCGTGTGCAATCATGCAGGTTGAGCGAGTGAGGGTTGCGCACACATTAGTAATCCTTATTGAATTACAAATATAGCTGATCATTAGGCATGTTGAGTTGTCCTTCATGCTTGCGCTGGCTGACTTAGGAACACCCAAAACCTAAGTCTGGATAAAATGTTACTTTTAAGGCGAAGACAGGGTAATAAGAAATCTCAGTAGCGCCCTAGCCAAAATGAAAGCTTGGAACAAGGCTTGGGTAACTATCACCACATATTAGGAAAAGGTTCTTGTAAGATGTTGTAGTTGCATTAGATTAAACAAAATGTGGATCTGGTCTCATAAAATCTGTCGATCAACACCGAAGAATGACCTAATTATATATTATCTAGATGGTGATTTTTGACACATTTAAACGTCAGGGATTTAAATTACCAGAGGCTTTCAATATGATTTAACCAAGATTCTATGGATAGGTAAGGTTGCATTAAAATATTTTAATTCTTTGAGAACGCTATTTTATTTTATTTTATCTGAGAGCCAAAGATTAGGGAGAGTATTGGAAAACTTCGATCTGAACAAAACATACATGTTTACATCACAACCTATGGCATGCAAAAATCACGGAGTTCTTGAATTGAAAGTGTAGAAATTCCTTTTGCTGCATATCATATTTTAAAAGACATGAATTTGGAACATACCTTCAATTTAACACCTGAAAGAGATAGAGCATTCATTGGAAATCTTGGTGCATCATTTGTTATCCATTCTTTCTTTCTCCTCCATTTCCAAAACCCCTAAATTTCAACCCCCAATAACCAGGCAGAAATCAACGATAGAATGGAATCTTTTTTTTAAGACTCTTTTCCACACCCCCAAATCATAATCTTTTCAAGTAATTTTCTCTTTAATGCAGCAAGATCCAAACACGAAATGATTCATTTTTGTGGAAATCTATCTCCAAGCAAGCCCTTCGATGAAAGAGGAGAGATATGTCTCCAAAAGTACCAAAAAAATCTGAATTATCTCCCCCTAAAAGATCTTAAAATCGACATGCACTTCCCTCCTCACAATTATGATCATCATCCAAATAAGCCCGTTTCAAAGGCTAAATATAGTTTTTTTTTTTTGCATGTTCTGTAGTTGCATTAATTTTTGTAACCACTCTACAGGTGTAACTGTTTTCAAGAAGTTCTAGATTCAAAAACCTATTTAAAAAAAAAAAACTTTACTTTTCTTTATTTAATTAACCTTACACAATATTAAATTATTAATTATTATTAAATATCATTTAAAACAAACTAATTTATTTATTTAATAATAAACTATTGCTTCAATCCCAAATTTATAAAAATTACTTGGTATTCAAATTTTAATTATAATTATCTGATTTAACAAAACCATTACAATATTACATTTACTGCATAATTCAATAACACAACAAGCAACAAAAATCACGAATAAACACTTACACAAGTGTCAAGAAGGACCAATACGGAGGGGCAATACAAAGCATACATTATCGTGGAACAGTAATTCTACTATCATATGATGGGAATGATCTTTAAGTTGTCACCCCCTATCGGGTTGCAAAACCATCAACAAAACTTACCTCCATTGTGGTGGAGCTTGTGGTGGAGCTTATGGTGGGTAGTTTTGGCTTTGAAGCCAGGTAGAAGTGCTAAGAGCTCATGGAAATAGATAAACCATGAAGGAAATTAAATGAGTCGACCAACAACATATCATGTGCCTTCTCATTATGAAGGAAAAGACAAGACGTGGCTCATGATTGAGGATTCCATCCTTACCTATTATCCACAAATGGAATCGACTTTGCGATGGCCGAATACATTCCTCGACCAATGAAGATCGATACATGCACTAGTTTTAAGTTAAATGAAATGGGTCGCTTTTGAGTTCAGAAGAAATTACATGGGTGACAAACATTGTTAAGAAGAAACCATGGCTTGGTAGTAGTTGATACATGGTGTAGAGATGGGCTTTTGACTACAAGTCAAATCAACTTACTAAATACACATAAGATTACATAGAAAATTATATATAGAAAGAGAGGAAACACGATAACTAGAGGAGTCAAGTCTGTCCTATCATCACATTAATGAAACAAATGAAGATTTGGAAGTAAACATATGCATTTAGAATGCATAAAGATATGCCTTTTTAGGGAGGTTGATAAGAGGCGACATGCAAGGTTATTAAACCTGCCTTAGCATTGCTAACATAAAAATAAAAGCCTCTAAATGACAATGCAATGACAATATAATGACAATATAATGGGGATGAGGGAATATAAGAGAATTTAATCCCAACACATGACCATCAATAACAAGCAGAAAAGATTCCAAGAATGATAGAAAGAAAATAAATGTTTTCATTTAGAACCCACTGATATTCCAAAATTTAGACAATAATTTGATGAGATAGAAGAGCCTTCAATTTAATATAGGAAATATTTTAATAAAACCATACCTCTACTTTTCACCCAAATCAATCGATATCGGAGAGGCAAGATGATAGGAACAAAAACAATGAGATTTCTTTCCCCAATGATTCAACCTTTTTCCCTTTCTTTCTGGCTTTTCTTGGGCGAAAATCTCCTTCCTCCAATCATGCTATCTCCCCTTGTTTTTCAATGATTTTCTTTCATATTCATTAAGAATTTGTTTCTTCCTAATTTAGGAATGTTCATCTTTTATTAGCCACCCCCTATATTTTCAAAATAAAGTCTCTTTCAGAGGTTATGGGCAGCCTCTACTTGTGTAAATTCCATTTTTTTAAGATTTGAAAAATTAGAGCAATTAATAATTTCTTATGATGGTTTAAATATATTTAACTATTTAAAGTAATAAGTTTTAAATAGCAATTAAATTCTTTCATCTAAAAGTTATTTCTATTATTATTATTGTCACAAATAATAACATTTTTTAATATGATAGTCTTCATTTTTCTCATATCTTCATAATGTTTATTTCTTTCACAAGAAATTCACTTACAAATCCTTTTTAAAACAATTTAAAGTAAATCATTTTCTTAATGACTCATGTGTTATATATATATATTCTCATACACTTTATCTCATTTTCCTTTTTGAATGTAAAATCATTTAAATGACGAGGTAAAATAAATGTACTAATAATTTGTTTTCCATTAGTTTACCTATTTAATCATCAACACATCTTTCCTTGTCTTTTAAGCAAACACAAGACATTCACATAAAAATGATATCCTACCAAAATCATATTGCAGATACTATGATTTTCAATTATGTGTGCAATCTAGATTCCAACATGTTTACTGATCATCATCCAGCTAAGTACTCCTACCTCAACCATGTTCTCGTTCTTCAACCTGTTCCTACATTCACACACACTTGCACTTGTAAAGTTTTCATCGATAACCATTAACCAATATTCTAAAATAAAATATATTCATTACTTTGTCATAACATTTATCCTTCATGTTCAATCATAAAGTTTACATTGATAAACATTTTTAAATAACGTTGAAATCTTAAATTTATCACAAGTCAAAAACTAATAAATTTCATTTTTTCAAAACATTTTAAAAATAACTCAACATTATTAAATGTAAGAAATTTTTTAGATGTGACATCCTTCCCCAATAAGAAGAGACATCATCCTGATGTCTTGTCATACAAAACTAAATCACATATGTCTATTTCAACATCCAATCATATAGTTATCAAGCCAAAATATCATAACATGCAAATCCAAAATGCTAGAGCAATATTATCTCAATAAATCATCAAGTCTATCTAGGAAATCAAATGAGGAAAGGAGTGTTCTATCCCCTTTGCATCCTCCCATGTGGCACTATCCTCACAATGTTTGTCCCATTGGACCTCATATTGGGCAATATCCGTGTTTCGCAACTTGATGTTGTGTCTATCTAGGATTCTGATGGGTTCCACCAAAACCACCCCTGGATCCTACACCTATAAGGAATGCCAATCAAGTATGTGAGTTGCATCTAGATGATATGGTTTAAGCAAAGAAACATGAAACACATTATGGAGTCAAGCTAGAGTAGGTGGTAGAGCAAGTTAGTATGCAATCAAGTTAATCACTTCCAACACATCAAAAGGACCCACATATCTCGGAGCTAACTTGGAAGATTTTACAAAAGAAATAGAGCTCTTGTGTGGTTTGACTCTCAAGAAGAATTTACCCCCCTCTATAAATTTTCTAAAGGTCCTATTCCTGTTGACATAGCTTTTATGTCTGTCTTCTGCTTCCTTCAGTCTACCCTTGATGAGTCTCCTTTGCTCTTCCATCTCCTTAATCATTTTAGGACCCACTATAATGTAGTCTTCCAACCTGTCCCAACTAATGGGTGTATGAAACTATTGATGATGATTTTACTCGTAGCAAACAAGGCGAATTAATTCTTCACAGACAAGACCGCAAAGAGCCTACCTTCTTGAAAGATATGGAACGAAGACAACCTAAAAGGGAATTCTACTTTAACAGGAAAAGATTGGCTTCAGTTCAATCCAAGTCTCTGATAACCAAGTCATGATTGTACTAGGGTCGCTCTCGGGTTTGATGTGATATTGCTATTAATCTCAAAGGGACTACGGTTATTTATAGTTTTTTTAAGGATCATAAACATTTCATACAAAATTTCCACTTCATTCATAAAATAACATAATGAAATCAAAATATTTACAATAATATTTCATGAACATCACAAATTCTTTGCTATCACTTAAGTAGATTTAGCATTAAGCATTCAGCAATTTCATAGAAAATAAAATATTTTCAATAAAATTCCATCCATTCATTTAAATTTTGGAACATTTTCAAGAATTTAAACATCTACTCTAAAATAAAGCATAAAAAATATTGAAAATTAAAATTCTCTTGATTATTCTCCATGCATGCCCCAAAGAATCAATTAAAACAGAGCAAACCGCTTTATACTTCACCAAATTACTTCATAGCTACATATAAAACGGTGTGAGCTTTTAAAGAGAGGGGTTTCATTTATGGACACCGAGTAGGTTTTGTATGCACCCTTAAACGGTGCCACAAACATTCTTATTCGACTGAACTAACAAAACCAGCTACAAAAGATTCATGAGATAGGTAGCTATCTAATTGGCTCTGATATTAATCAATGTCTACGTGCATACAAAGTTTTAAGCTAGAATGATTCAGAAAATAGGAAAAAAGAACAAAACTTGAAAAAAAATTATGCTCTTCCGACATCCAAAAATTTTGAACTTAAAATAAAAATAAAGTAGGAAATGACCTTTTATAGGAACAAGGCCTCAAAAGTTCAACTTAAAGTCTATCCAAAGAATCAAAAATAACAAATTAAAATGTAGCACGCGGCATATGCCAACTGTCATCAGAATATTCTAGATCAAGTCAAAGCTTTGACTTCATCAGCAACAACACTTTCACTTCATAGTCCAGCACGAAACACTTCGCATACATCGAGACTATCGGCTTCTTTACAAAATACTAGAATAGAGTATATCCACCGGGACTGGGATCAACTTGCAAACTCAAAATTTTAAACAAAACAAGAACCTCCATCACATTTCCGGTGTCTGGTATTCGGTTCTTCATCTCTTCACTCAAGGTTCGGGCTCTGGGATCTTTTCCTTGCCTTTCTTCAAATGGTACTCTCGAAAAGCATTCAATACTTGATGCATATGTTCCTTCGAAATCCCTTGTACTACTTTCCAAGTGAGTTTGAGCCTAGTATATTCTTTAGATACCTGGAGTATAATACCATTCCTCTGCACTTTTTATGCTTCATATTTAGCTATAGTGTTCCTACACTGTATAATTTCATCAATGACCTCCCGCGTTAACAACTGAATAGGATCTCTATTTATTCTTTCAATCCATTCCTTGAAGGCTTTAGCTTCTTTACCCTCCTGTCCTAATATCTGGGGATTAGAACCTTGATGTGCTAACATTTCAATAAACTCTCAATCTTCATCAATCAATTTTCTACATTCCATGGTGACCTTTTCAAATCCTTCAATGCATTGCATTAACATGTCACCTTCCCATTTCAATTGTTTCTTCCATTTTTCTGGCAATGGAAGTTCTTGTTCTGAGATTACTTTTCCCTATATTAATTCTTAGATATTTACTTGCACGAGAATTTCAATATTTCGCCTTTCTTCAATAACTTGCTCTTGGCAAAATCTGCATTCACTTTCAAATCTTTTAGATTTCTCTGACCGGCAGTATGATTCCTTGTGCTTCCCTATCGCATCTATAATGAATTCTTCCCCCTGCTTTACCCAATATTCAATCCATTCTTCAAATATATTCATTTTGTGGCAAAATTTTGCGATTGCACTCACCTGTTATCGTGACATCAATATTGGATGTTGAGGCAATTCAGCTTGTGCTTGAAAGGATAAAGTTAGTGACTTTATAAAATGCTCCAAGGTAGTAACCTATTCTTTCAATTCTTGTTTCTTCTATTTATATTTTTGCACTCTGGCAATAGTAGCATCCAAATTCACTTTTATTTTTTCTAACTCTTACCTCCAAGATGAGTGTCCAAGATTAATACTTGTTATCTTATACTCCATAGGCATTATTTCATGTCTTTCTTTATCATTTGTTCGAGTAGCTATATGGATGGTTCTTCCACCATTTGCATTTCTTTGTATGATTTGTTTTTCTTTTGCTTTGTGCCTAGGCTTAGGAGTATCTATTCCTGTATAAAACTATTAAGATCAGAGGCAATACTTCTACTTCCATTGGGGAAGAAAATTCCTTGATTAACCAATCAAGTGTATCATCACCTTGGTCTACCTCTATAACATTTCTTTGTTCTTGGTTTCCACTTGATTTGGGAACTTCTTCTATTTATCTATCATGTCCTCTGAAATGGGAATTTCCTCAATAATTTATGGCATAGATTTAGGATTAGTAGTGTTTGGCACTGCCTCCTCTGTTTGAAGACTTATATTTTCCTGTCTATACAGGTGTTCAATATCATCTCTCTTAACGTTACTTTCTTTATTCTCTGCTACGTCAGGGTTTTCCTCATTTTCAATTCCATCACCTGAAAACTATGTAGCTTCTTCCTTCTTAATTTTAGTTTCAAGTTCAACATGGCCTTTCTCTAGTTCTTCAAATACCTGCAACTGTTCATTAATATTTGGAACATTCATGAGTGAAGGCTGGGAATCAAAAGTATCTTCAAAAATTATTTCATCAATAGGGTTTTGCTATGTAGTCTCCCCTGTTTCCATCTTAAGGATATTAGGGTTTCCCACCTCTGAGGCGAGTGTTCCTTGTATAAACTCTTCTTCAACATTTCTAGGATTAGAACCTGTATCCTGAATCTCTTCTATCACTGGATGTACCATGGGTTTATCTTTAGACTTCTTTTCTTTCACTTTCTCCCACATAGCACCTCATTTGTCCACCTGTTCTTTGATTTGGCTTGATCTTCCTCAAAAATATCCTCTAAAACCACATGAATTCCTCCTACTGCTTGTTTCATACTAGCCATGTTAATAGAAGGGGGAGAAGTAAATAATGTTGCAGTCCTTTTAGACGCGAACCTAGTTTGTGTGCCAACATTTTCTATTACTTTTGCTTCTTCATCAATAACCAGTTTGGTTCTTGGCCATACTATAGAGGAAGATGCACCTTTGGGTCTTGCTTTTGATTTATCTTTACTTGTTTCTACATCTTTGTGCTTATTAGATGGCTTCATAGGAATTTCTTGTCTTGAAATTTTAGGGGTTCTTTCTTCAATTCTTATACTAGAAGCAACCTTACTACTTTCTAGGGGTTCTTTCTTCAATTCTTATACCAGGAGCAACCTTACTACTTTTCCTTCTCTTCTTAGTAGGCTCTCCACTCTCAAATGTTGTTTCATCTCTTTTTTTTCTCCTTTTGTCCTTTGAGAATGTGGGCTCAATTCCTCTTTCTCTCAATCCTTTACAAAAATCATCAATCCAGTGTTGAGTATATACTAAAATTGGTCTAGAGAACTCATCAATTGATGTCATGTCTTCATCGTCATAACTTGGGTTTGGGATGGGTTCATCATATAACCTATCTTCATTGCTGAATTTATTCAACACTTGGCCATCATCCTCTTCCAATTGGTCTGGAATTCCATGAAGTTTGAGAATCCGAGCAGATTTTAGAGACAATCTTTTATATTTTCTTACTCTTACTCAGTGCTCGTCTTCACAATTAAGCCAATAATCTTCTAAGTGTGGCACATGAGCACGATAACCGAATATGTTCTTGGCAATATTTCCCTCAATTTTATAATATATTCTCTGAAGTGGGAAATATTCAAAATTATATGTTCTTAATTCTTCTTCACACAGGTCAGTCACTTTGATTGCATTACACTTATAATTTCCTATCACAATGGGAAATTTGAAAGAGGCCTTCTTGTGAGCATGGATATTAAGAGCTTAAGACGGTTTCAACTATCTCACCAATTCTAATAAAACATTTTTTTATGTTGGGTGCCTAGGCAGCATAAACGGATGTCCATCAAATCCTTCCATCCTAATGTAGGAGTAAGTAGGGAACTGAATGTACCAGCCTCCCATTGGTCTAATGACACTTTGTGTTTCTAGGGACAATCTTTTAGCTTTATCACCTTCCATCGTTCTGACTAGTTTCATGAAGAACAAATTATTGACTTTCCTATAATTATCTTTATATCCATGAATGGTGATATGGGGTAAATGAGCATATATCGAATTGTTTCCTATCTCTGTGCCCAGAGTGCCAATCTATTTCAACCCTCATTTGTTGGCTCTCATGGCACAGGAGTAAATCACATATGATGACATATAAAAGCACCTAGTTTTGGGAAATTTTGTTATCTGTTCATATAATTTTTCACTTGTAAACTTTCCCCAATGTAATTGTACATGATTCTCCATCAAACTGGATATTATTACAAACATCCAGGGTTCAAATTTGCTTGCATCTCTTAAACTGGCTACCCTACTCAGCAGAGTTATAATGTCTTGCATTTCTTGGTTGAACATAGACCTTGAATTACTTTGGTCTATGGTGTAATCGGCTCTTGGCACCATTGGGTACTCATAATTTCTTTGTTACGGGCTTCAGCATTCAGATACATTTTTCCCTTTGCTTTCATATCAACATTGTAAATTTGTGTGTAAATAGGGAGTCCAAATTTGTACATAATTCCTTTCTGTGAGAGGTTTGCATAAATTCTCCCTTGTTTTTCAATGACTCTTTTGGCTGGGTTGTAGTAATTCATACATTGCATAACCAATTTAGGGGCCTCAATTGTTGGCGGAAACCCTCCAACTAAAAGTAACCCATTTGTCATAGCATTTTTGGTACATTAAGAAGCATTTTCTTGTAATACCCGTGAACAGATTTCAATATCAGAAGACCATCCCATATGAGTGTCTGCAACCACCACATTGATTGGTATGGCTTGCAAATTGCAGTATTTAAATTCATCTTCTGCCCTTACATCAGAAGTACTCATTTTCTCTAGTGTGTTCTACAATTTTCATAATGTGTGTCTTGTGTGCGAGTTAGGGTTAAATTTAACCAAAACTTACAGTTTATAAAAAATTTAGTTCATCTTTCAATTAAATTCAAAATCAAAGAATAATCAACATTTCAATTTCTAAAGGGAAAATACCATTTTCGAGATTCTTCATGTTTGAAAATCACTAATAGAGTGTCAGTTATCCAAAACATACCTGGTTCTAGTTGATGATGATAATCTTTCAAAATGCAACTTCAAAACCATTGGTAGTTGTGTTCTTGATTTCTCAAAATTTACCTCTTCTTGCGCGCCAGTATTATTTTGTTCTTTTAGTGTCCTTTGCAAATTTGCAGCATGACGTAAAGTGGAGTGTTACAAAAGTAACTGCATGCTTGAGGTGGTGCCAAGTACATAGGTAGTTCACCACCTTCATTAATTACCTATTATTTAGCATCCATTAATTCCTCAAATAAAGGTGCAATCATTACGGATTAGGGTTCAAATTAAGAACACCTAGATTTTTGTGCAAACTCACTACTAGAGGAGAAAGACGGCGCGATGATCATATGTGGCAATCAAATGTCACATTGATTCTCTGTAAGGAATAGGTCATTAAAGATACATGATCAATTTATGTTCACCAGGATTGAGACTTTTCGGTATTGACTTTAAGAAGAACAAAACATCAGGATCCAGGAATTTACCTCTAAGCTTCAGAAAGAGAAAACCAAAATGAGAGAAAAGACTAGGAACTAAGTTCAAGAGAGATTGAATTTTTTTGAAACAAACTCTTTGATTTCTAACTCCTGAATAAGGAAAAGAAAAGGAAATAATAAAAAAAATACCAGGCTTCGATAAAAAAGATATTACGGGGATTGATGACTCTAGTCAATGAAATACCAAGTGGAGCTGGGACCAAATGAAGATACAATTCACCTTGATGCAAATGCAAGACTCTGGGATTCTGGTTTCTGGTAAGATATTAAACTTTTGTGAAAAGACCAAAACATCGAATCGGAGAAGGAAAAGGATAAAACAAAGACCAAGAAAAATATAAAATGAGATCAGCAACCAACCAAGCCACATAACGATGCCAAAGTAAACAAAAGCGAAAGGGAACAAGAAAAAAAAAGGGGGGTCCACATTTTTCCAAGGGGAAAAATGGGGTGTGCTGTGAGACCACACAACAACTAGCAACCAACAAAACTAAACAAAATAATAGAAAGTCAATTCCAGATCTAACATCAGTGTATCAACTTTCTTCAGTCTTCTAATTATCAATCATTGGATCCTTATTCTGACATTCAAATTTCACTTTGGTTAGCATGCAAGATTAAGTATTACTAAGCTCACGTGTGTGCAATTGATTATTTCCACCACATTAAACTTAGAAATAGCAACTACTTGCATTAACCTACATAATATGAAAATTCCTTTTAAGCCAACTAGGGATAGAGCCTTGTTTCCAGTCAAGCATTCATAGCCCCAACAAGGTTATCTCTGTAAGTCCCCCCAAGCATAGCTCTACTACCAGCCAAGAGTCTATAGGCCCGATAGAGTTATTTGGATAGCCTAAAGAGTTGATTCCTTTTTTTTATAGATATAGCAATGATAGCTCATTTTTCATTTTTGATATTTCAATGATAGCTCTTTTATCAACTTGCAAGTAATGAAGCCTGCTATTAGGTTGGGAATTATAGTGGTAGAAAAGGTAGTATTTTGATTTTTCAATTAATGCAAATAACTGTTATCCCAAATTTCAGTAGAATGATTTAAATGTATTTGTTTGTAGCTCAACATCAACTGAATGATTCATGCTAACCAAAGTATAAAGAATTGAATAATTCTCAGACAAGTTATAAATAAAAGAACTATTTATGGTCAAGACATAGATCAAATTTCTAGAGTTGGCATTCTATTAACCTATTCACCTTCAGAAGTTGCTAATCATTGTTAAGTCAAATGATGCAACACCCAAAAAGAAAAAGAAAAGCAACAAACAACTAATTACAAAACAACAACAAAACTATTTACAGATTTACTTATGACTGGAAATAATGCTTTAGGAACTGCCCAGTGACAGGCAATGGGATATCTTCACCAGTCAAAGACTTCAACCTATAAGTGTTGTCACCCAAGATTTCATAAATTTGATATGGAGTTTTCCATAACTTGTCAAATTTACCATGTTCACCTTTTCTTTCATGGGCTTTATTCCAATACAAGACCAAATCAGCTATTATTAAAGTCTTTAATCTAGCTCTCTTATCAAACCATCTTTTTACCACAGATTGATGCCTAGCAAAATGATCTATAGGTCGAGTATTTTTTTCATCTAAATGCATTAGTTGTAACAATCGAGCTTTTGTTTGGTCATCTAATCCAATATATTCTTGTGCAAACTGCCAAGTAGGGATTTTAAAATTTATTGGTAGTAGAGGATCTACCCCATCGACTAAATGATAAGGAGAATTCCCTAATGCATCTTTCATCCTAGTACGATCTACCCAAAGGGTGAATTTTAGCAAAGAGTGCCATTCCCTAGGGTTCTTTTCAATCATTTTTTTAATTATATCCAAAAAAAATTATTTGATGATTCAGCTAATCCATTTCCCTATGGATAATAGTTAGATGAAAATTTTAGTGTTACTCCATATTCACATGCCCAGTTAGAAAATTTCAATGAAGCAAAGGCAAGGCCATTATCACATACCAATGTATATGGTGTTCCAAACCTGGTGATGATATTCTCTTCTAAGAATTTGATGACCATTTCCATAGTGCATTGTTTGTTGGGACACGCTATGTCCATCTGGTGCAGTTAATATAAACCTATGGCTTGTGGATGATGGAGGATTAATGGTTCCAATAAAGTCTAGTACCCATTGTGAAAAGGGACACATCTGCATCACTGGCTGTAGTAGTTAAGCATTGAATCTTCCTTTATCTAACGCAATTTGACATGTGTAGCAGTGTTTAACATGTTCATACGTATCTTTGAAAATTGTTGGCCAGTAGTAAACGGCTCTCAAAATGAGGTGTACAGTGGCTAAAGGTGCTCCATGAGCTATTCGAAACTTATCGTGTAGTTCCTACAACACTTTATTTGCCTATATTCTATTTAAGCATCTTAAATAGATTCCTTCATGGTTTCTTTTAAATAGAGCTCCTCCTTTGATCATGTAACTTTGTGATTTTATCTTAAGGGTTCTTCTTTGATTTCTTTGCATATGATCAAGGCAAGTATGGCTAACCAAATAATTCCATATATCTGAATAATAGTCTTCTTGTTCTTCTACATCCAAAGTATATTGTTGGCTTGAAATTTGCGGATCTATTTTTGCAATGGATCTGACCAAAGCTTGTCCTCAAACCAATCTCATGGGTATGATTTCTAAATCAAATTCTTGTAAGATTGTGACCCATTTGGCTCTTTTTTCTTGGAGTTCACTCTATGTTAACAACATTTTGACTGTAGAATCTAGAATAATAGCTTTGACTATACTCTTTAAAATGTAATGTCTAAACTTACATACCACTTTGACCAAAGCAAAGGCTTTTTTTTTCAATATCTATATATCTTAGCTCCGCTTCTTTGAATGGAGCGCTCATAAAAGCAATTAGTTTTTCTTCTTTATTGTCACCCTTTTATGTTAATATTGTTGCACAAGTGTGACCAGAAGTGAAAGAATGTAAAAAGGCTTAACATAATCTGGACTTACCAATACCGACACTTCTGTGATTGCAGTCTTTATATTCTCAAAGGCGATCTTAGCTTCGTTTGTCCACTCTATTTTGGCATCAAAATATGACTTCAATTCTTTTCTACTTCTCGAGGGTTGTAGCTTGAGCATTGCACTCTCTGTTTGAATCTATTGAAATACCTCATTCAGAAATGATGTATCCCAGTAACTTGCCTTCAGTTACCCCAAAAATACACTTTTTAGGATTTAATGAAACTCTGTAAGTTTCACACTTCTATAATATCGCTCTAAGATCTCGAATGTGATATCTTCTATATTTCAAAAATACTATAAGTTTTTCCATGTAAATAATGATGCATTTTTCTATCAATTCACAGAAATCATAGTTTGTGGCTCTTTGGAATGTAGCTTTGGCATTTATCAATCCGAACGACATCCTTCTATAGGAAAAAGTTCCCCACTTCGTGGTGAAAGTTGTTTTCATCTGATCTTCCCTTGCTACCATTACTTGGTTATATCCAAAGAATCCAACCAAAAATTTCATCATTTGTGAACCATTGACTATTTGTAGCACTTCTTCAAGTGAGGGTAGTGGATAATTGTCTTTCTCAGATGCCTTGTTGAGATTCCAGAAATCTACACACAATAATATATCTCCATTTTTTCTTTCTTATGGGGACCAAGTTCGCCACCCAAATAGAATGTCTGATAGGAAAAATTATTTTAGCTGATAAATTTTTTTGAACTTCCTTTTGAATTAAAGGCTCTAATAGTGCATTTACTGGTCGTTGTTTCTGCTGAAAAGGCTTCACATCAGGCTTTAATGGTATCGTATGAGTAATGATGGAAGTATCATAAGTCTTCAAATATTTGTATGTCCAAGTTATAACCTTCCAGTAATATTTAAGTGCCTGAGTAATATTTCTTTTCTCTTCTTCAGTACAAACCTTTCCTATGAATGCATTCTTAGGATCTTCTTTAGTATGCAATTTATATAATTCAAATTTCCCTCCATTGCTTTAAGGAAAATCTTTCTGTTTGACTATTTAATCAATGTCGAATAATTTTTCTAACTCAATTATTCCTTTTGGAATGTTATTATCTCTAGCTTGAGCTAATTCTTCATCTTTAATTTTTCCATCAGGGCGATCTATCTCTTTGATTACTTGTGCTTCAAAAATACCAGAATTAGTGATGAACTCCAATATATTCAAATACCTACAAATTAGTAACATTATCGGGAACCGAAGGTAATTGTACCATCTCAACTGTAAATCTCTTCAAATCAGAGGCATCTAAAGGCTCTAGAGTACTAGAATTAGTAGCCAAAGCATCGGTTCTTTGATTAAATCTTCTAGGGATATAAGTAATGTTGAATGCGTTGAAATCTTTTATTAAATCCCATACTCTGTGTCGATAATTGGAAAATCATTTGTAGTGCCAGATATACTGCTTTTGAACTTGTCTAACCACTAATTTTGAATCACCAAACACCTTAAGGATTCTAACTTTCTTCTTAATTGTGAGGATTAGGCCATTTATAAGGGCTTCATATTATGCCACATTGTTAGTACATTGAAATTGCAATCGATATGCGACAATAAAATATTTACCTTGTGGGTTGATAAGTTCAACTCCAATTCTAATCCCTTGTTTTGATTTAGATCCTTCAAATTTAAGAATCCAAGCTTGATCATCTGTAGCTTGTACTTTACCATTCTTTGGTATCATTGAATTAATATTTTCAGTTTGTATGACTTGAACTTTATCTTAAATATGTATTCCTAATCCATTTCTTTTGACCTTATCATGTTCTGGACAATACTAGTTCTCAATTCTATGAATTATCTCTAGACACATCATACAACTATTTTTCAAGTGTGCAACATTATGCAACCTACACCAATCCTGCAACAACAAAAAATTTAGTGAAATTTTGATTTTATCGCTCTCTTGAGCTTTTGCAATAATATTCTTCTAAAATTTATCATAAGGACTATTCTCTTCTTCAAAAGAATCACAATCTAATTCAATTAAAGCATATGTTCAAGGATTCAATTGATTGGGTTTCTTAGCATCACACATAAATACTTCTTCTATTTTAATTCCTGAACTTCGTATTTTGTAAACTCCTGGTTCTACATCAATGTATAGAATTGCATTTCTCTAATTATAATCAGTGATCATATATTTCATGTGTGGTTCTCTTTCAATTCTGATTTGGTTAGGAACTCCCTTCCATGGTAACCACATATGTGATAAATCAGTAGCCATATATCCATTCAAGGTTTTAGACCAATCTCTGCTCAAAATCATACCATAAGTATCAGGTATCTCAACGACTTGAATGTCTATATAATATTGGATTCTAGGGTCGAAGGCCAATTGCATGTGAATATTAGTCAATTCTTTGACTATATTTACTTATGTTTTATTGAGCTGAGTGACCTTCTTTAGTGAACTTGTCAGAGTTAACCATAGTGTTCGGCATATGGATAAAGGCATCATGTTAGTAGATGCTCTAGAGTCTACTAAGCAATTATGAAGATTTTTATCGAATACATTCAAAGTGAGTAAAAATGGTGGAGACTCCAATTTTCCTTTGTAAAAGGATACTTGTGCATCTACTATGGGAATAATGTTCTTGTCTTTCATTTTATCCTAACTATCTTTCACCTGAACATCCTTAAACTTGCTTTCTTTTGGAAAATCTTCTAGAGTATTTAAGAAATCTTTCTTGATCATAGGTGTTTTGAGCAACTCTAATAGAGAGAAGCTAATATTTACCTTTTTTATTTCTTCAGCTAAATAATTATTCAAATTTTTTTGGTTAGCAGAATCTCTCTTTTCACCTTTTGAAGCATTTGATGAATTGTAGTGAGAGGTTACCTTGGGTAACCCTGGGTTATTGCCCGATTTATCATCAGGTGGAGTATTAAAGTTATTAGGTAGGATAGACGTTGTTAATGGCCCATTAAATTTACCTCCACTATTGGCATTATTCCTTGTGTTGTAATTATGTCCTTTCTGATATTGTTGAAAGGCATGAATTTTTTCAATTTCTTCCTTAGGTTCATTTTCATCTTGATAGGGAAACGTATATGTTTCTAGAGTCATAGTCGAATTATCTCTTTCATATTCATGAGTGTGACTTGTGATAATGGCAGGTGGTTTGAAACATTCATAACTTTCAAGGAATAGAGCAAAGTCATACCCTACTGGGACTAACACATTTCCCTTAGGAGGATGAGAGTCACAATGTTCGTTATAATGTGTAATGGCTAGAAAAACGTCTCAAGCAATTTTGAATTGTGAAAAATCTACTTCAACATGAGTGTTTTTATTATGAATCCTACACCAATTATTCATTGCAAGATTAAATAAATTTACTTTTGATGTAGACCTTTCTTCAGTAAGATCAATATTGTCTAAAGGTGTTGATACTCCTCCATTATTAGGTCATGTATTCCAAGGTCTAGGCGACCTAGGAGAATTATACATCTTATTTTGCAAGTTTTGGTTGTTATTTTGAGCATAAAATTTTTTATTTCTTAATTGTGTAACCTTTGTGGTTAATCTTTTGAGTTGAGCTGTAACTTCTTTCATGTCTTCCTTTTCCTTTGAAATCTTGATATTTTGATTTTCTTGAGTTTGTGAGAAAAAAGAATTTCTGTTAAGACGTAGGTCTATAATAGCTGGACCAGGGAGAGGGACTAAAGTTTGACTATTTCTTGGTTGAAAGAAAGTATTTTGAGGAAATGTCCCATTTTGGACCATTGAAGGATAAACACTAGGAGCTATAGGTTGACCTAGAGGGACTCCATTTATGTTGGGGGTAGGATAATTGTTCAAATATGTTTCTTCCATTTGCAGACGATCCATTTCCAAGATGTTTCATTTCTAAATTTACACTCACGACTTTAGCATAGGCTTCTAGTAAAGTAGTAGGAGGATTTTCCCTTCACTTTACAAAAATAGTAGTTAGAGGATCTATTGTTGTATAATTAACTACAATAGCAGACAAATTATCTACTACGTAAGGTTCTTGTAATCTAGAATAAGCCTTTTGAAACATGTCATTAAAAGTAGTTAAAGGTTCTCCTTCGGACCTCTTAATTTGAACAAATTGATGATATAACAAAGTAGGGTCAGTAGGTGTTCTAAATCTAGCTAAGAATTGAGTTTCCATGTCTTGCCATGATCTGATAGAATTATGAGGTAGGTTGATGTACCATTGGTAAACTTCATCACTTAAGGTGTATGGGAACAACCTACATACGGCATCTTCATGTTGAATCCTCACTCTAAAGCATGTATCCTTGAAAATACTAATGTGTTCTTCTGCATCTTTATGGAAATAGTATTAGGACACAACTTGTTAGGATTTTTCAATAAATCGTTGTACATAGAAAATTGAATTGGTGACTCTACATTAAAGAATGTCATCACTATGGGAGGTGGTGGTACAAAAATAGTTGGATTCTTCGAACTTGCACTTAAACTTCCAGACTTTTGAGGTCTAGATGATGTTCGGCCACTAAGCTCAACTAAGGTCACACGAGGATCACCAGATCGAGATCTAGTGACTCTACAAAAATCTTGTTTACAACTTAACAAAGCCAAAAATGACCAAAATAGGCCCTCCTTCTATCCCCAATTCCTATTGAAAACGATTTTACTCGCAACAAACAAGGTGAATAAATTCTTCACAAACAAGACCGCAAAGAGCCTATCCTTCTTGAAAAATATGGAATGAAGACAACCTAAAAGGGAATTCTGCTTTAACAGGAAAATATTGGCTTTAGTTAAATCCCAAGTCTCCAATAACCAGGTCATGATTGCACTAGGGTCGCTCTCGGGTTTGATGTGATATTGTTGTTAATCTCAAAGGGACTACGATTATTTCTAGTTTTGATAAGGATCATAAACATTTCATACAAAATTTCCACTTCATTCATAAAATAACATCATGAAATCAAAAGATTTACAATAATATTTCATGATCACAAATTATTTTCTATCACTTAAGTAGATTTAGCATTAAGCATTCAACAATTTCATAGAAAATGAAATATTTTCAATAAAATTTCATCCATTCATTTAAATTTTGGAAGATTTTCAAGAATTGAAACATCTACTCTAAATTAAAGCATAAAAAATACTAAAAATTAAAATTTCTCCCTCTTCTTCTCCATGCATGCCCCAAAGAATCAATTAAAACATATCAAATCACTTTATACTTCACCAGATTACTTTACAATTACATATAAAATGGTGCGAGCTTTTAAAGAGAGGGGTTTCATTTCTAGACACAGAGTAGGTTCTATATGCACCCTTAAATGGCACAACATACATTCTTGTTTGGCTAAACTAACAAAACTAGCTACAAAAGATTTATGAGATAGGTAGCTATCTAATTGGCTCTAATATTAATCAATGTCTATGTGCATACAAATTTTAATGCTGGAATGATTCAAAAAATAGGAAAAAAGAACAAAACTTGAAAAAAAATTATACTCTTCTGACATCCTCAAATTCTTAACTTAAAATAAAAATAAAGCAAGAAACAACCTTTTATAGGAACAAGGCCTCAAAAGTTCAACTTAAAGTATATCCAGAGAATCAAAAACAAAAAATTAAAATGTAGCACATGGTGTACGCCAATTGTCATCAGAATATTCTAGATCAAGTCAAAGCTTTGACTTCATCAACAACAACACTTTCACTTCATACTCCAGCACAAAACACTTCGCATACATCGAGACTATCGGCTTCTTTACAAAATACCGAAATAAAGGATATCTACCGGGACCGAGATCAACCTGCAAACTCAAAATTACAAACAAAACAAAAACATTTCCGATGTCTAGTATCTGGTTCTTCATCTGTTCACTCAAGGTTCAGGCTCTGGGATCTTTTCCTTTCCTTTCTTCAACTGGTACTCTCAGAAAGTGTTCAATACTTATCATTCATATGTTCCTTCAAAATCCCTTGTACTGCTTTCTAAGTGAGTTTGAGCCTAGTATATTCTTCAAATACTCAGAGTATAATACCATTCCTCTACACTTTGTCTGCTTCATATTCAGCTATAGTGTTCCTGCACTATATAATTTCATCAATGACCTCCAGCGTTAACAACTTAATAGGATCTCTATTTATTCTTTCAATCCATTCCTTGAAGGATTTAGCTTCTTTACCCTCCTATCCTAATATATGGGGATCACAACCTTGACATGCTAACATTTCAATAAACTCTTGATCTTCATCAATCAATTTTCTACATTCCATGGTGACCTTTTCAAATCCTTCAATGCATTGCATTAACATGTCACCTTCCCATTTCAATTGTTTCTTCCATTTTTCTAGCAATGGAAGCTCTTGTTTTGAGATTACATTTCCCTGTATTAATTCTTGGATATTTACTTGCATGAGAATTTCAATATTTTTCCTTTCTTCAATAACTTGCTCTTTGTGAAATCTACATTCACTTTCAAATCTTTTAGATTTCTCTGACTGGTGGTATACTTCCTTGTGCTTTCCTATCACATTTCTAATGAATTATTCCCCCTGCTTTACCCAATATTCAATCCATTCTTCGAATATATTCATTTTGTGGTGAACTATTGCAATTGCATCCACCTGTTCTTCTGACATCAATATTGGATGTTGAGGCAATTCAGCTTGTGCTTGACTGGATAAAGTTAGTGACTTTATAAAATGCTCCAAGGTGGCAACATTTTCTTTCAATTCTCTTTTCTTGTGTTTATATTTATGCACTCTAGCAATAGTAGCATCCAAATTCACTTTTATTTCTTCTAACTTTTGCCTCCAAGATGAGTGTCCAAGATTAATACTCATTATCCTATACTCCTTAGGCATTATTTCATGTTTGTCTTTATCAGTTGTTCGAGTAGCTATATGGATGGTTCTGCCACCATCTACATTTCTTTGTATGACATGTTTTTCCTTTTCTTTGTGCCTAGGCTTAGGAGTATCTACTTCTTGTATAAAACTATTAAGATTCAGAGGCAATACTTCTACTTCCATTGGGGAAGCCAATTCCCTGATCAACCAATCAAGTGTATCATCACCTTGTTCTTCCTCTGAAACATTTCTTTGTTCTTGGTTTCCACTTGATTTGGAAACTTCTATTTTATCTTTCATGTCATATGAAATGGGAATTTCTTCAATAATTTATGGCATAGATTCAAGATTAGTAGGGTCTGGCACTGTCTCCTCTATTTGAAGACTTATATTTTCCTATCTATCCAAATTTTCAACATCATCTCTCTAGACATTACTTTCTTTATTCTCTGCTACATTAGGGTTTTCCTCATTTTCAATTCCATCACCTGAAAAATTATGTAGCTTCTTCCTTCTCAATTTCAGTTTCAAGTTCAACATGGCCTTTCTCTGGTTCTTCAAAGACCTGCGACTGTTCATTAATATTTCGAACATTCCTAAGCGAAGGTTGGGAATCAAAAGTATCTTCAACAATTATTTCATCAATGGGGTTCTTCTTTGTAGTCTCCCTTGTTTCCATCTCAAGGATATTAGGGTTTCCCACCTTTGAGGTGGGTGTTGTATAAACTCTTCTTCTTCAACATTTATAGGATTAGAACTTGTATGTTGAATCTCTTCTATCATTGGATGTACCATGGGTTTATCTTTAGACTTCTTTTCTTTCACTTTCTCTCACATAGCACCCCATTTGTCCACCTATTCTTTGATTCTAGCTTCATCTTCCCCAAAAATCTCCTCTAAAACCACAGGGGTTCCTCTTGCTACTTGTTTCATACTAGCCATGTTCACAGAAGGGGGATAAGTAAATATTGCTACAACCCTTGGAGACGCAAACCTGGTTTGTGTGCCAACATTTTCTATTACTTCTGCTTCTTCATCAATAATCGGTTTGGTTCTTGGCTTTGTTGTAGAGGACGATGCACCTTTGTGTCTTACTTTTGATTTATCTTTACTTGTTTCTATATCTTTCTGCTTATCAGGAGGCTTCATAGCAATTTCTTGTCTTGAAATTTCAAGGGTTCTTTATTCAATTCTTATACCAGGAGCAGCCTTACTAGTTTTCCTTCTCTTCTTAGTAGGCTCTCCACTCTCAAATGTTTTTTCATCTCTTTTTTTTCTCTTTTTATCCTCTGAGAATGTGGGATCAATTTCTCTTTTTCTCAAAGCTTTACAAAAATCATCAATCCAATGTTCAATATATACTAAAACTGGTCTAGAGAACTCATCAATTGATGTCATGTCTTCATCATCATAACCTAGGTCTAGGAAGGCTTCATCATATACCCTATCTTTGTTGTAGACTTTATTCAACACTTGGCCATCATCCTCTTCCAATTGGTCTAGAATTTCATGAAGTTTGAGAATCTGGGCAGATTTTAGAGAAAATCTTTCATATTTTCTTACTCTTACTCTATGCTCGTCTTCACAATTAAGCTAATAATCTTCTAAGTGTGGCACATGAGCATGATAACCAGCTATATTCTCGGCAATATTTCCCTCAATGTCATAATATATTCTCTAAAGTGGGAAATCTTCAAAATTATATGTTCTTAATTCTTCTTCACACAAGTCAGTCACTCTGATTGCATTACACTTATAATTTCCTATCACAATGGGAAATTTGAAAGAGGCCTTCTTGCGAGCATGGCTATAAAGAGCCTAAGACAGTTTCAACTGTCTCACGAATTCTAATAAAACAATTTTGTCTATTGGGTACCTGGCCAGCATAAACGGATGTCCATCAAATCCTTCCATCCTAATGTAGGAGTAAGTAGGGAACTAAATTTACCAGCCTTCCATTGGTCTAATGACACTTTGTGCTTCCCTAGACAATCTTTTTGCTTTATCACCTTCCATCGTTCTAACCAGTTTCATGGAGAACAAATCACTGACTTTCCTATAATTATCTTTATATCCATGGATGGTGACCAGGGGTAAATGAGCATATATCGAACTATTTCCTACCTTTGTGCCCAAAGTACCAATCTGTTTCAACCCTTGTTTGTTGCCTCTCATGGAACATAAGTAAATCACATATGATGACATATAAAAGCACCTAGTTTTGGGAAATTTTGTTATTTGTTCATATAATCTATCACTTATAAACTTTCCCCAATGCAATTGTATGAGATTCTCCATCAAACTGGATATTATTACAAACATCTAGGATTCAAATTTGCTTGCATCTCTTAAACCATCTACCTTGCTCAGCAGAGTTATAATGTCTTGCATTTCTTGGTTGAACATAGACCTTTTGAACTACTTTGGTCAGTGGTGTAATCGGCTCTTGGCACCATTGGGTACTCATACATTCTCTGTTACGGGCTTCAACATCCAGACACATTTTTCCCTTTACTTTCATATCAACATTATACATTTGTGTGTAAATAGGGAATCCAAATATGTACATAATTCCTTTCTGTGAGAGGTCTGCATAAATTATCCCTTCTTTTTCAACAACTCTTTTGGCTAGGTTGTAGCAATTCATAGATTGCATAACCAATTTAGGGGCCTCCATTGCTAGCGGAAACTCTCTTGCTAAAAGTAACCTATTTGCTACAACATTTTTTTTACATTGAGAGGAATTTCTTGTAATACCCGCGAATGGATTACAGTATTAGAAGACCATCCCATATGAGTGTATGTAACCACCACATTGATTGGTATGGCTTGTGAATTGCAGTATTTGAATTCATCTTCTACCCTTGCGTCAAAAGTACTCATTTTCTCTAGTGTGTTCTACAATTTGCATAATGTGTGTCTTGTGTGAGAGTTAGGGTTAAATTTAACCAAAACTTACAGTTTATAAAATTTTCAGTTCATCTTTTGATTAAATTCAAAATCAAAGAATAATCAACATTTCAATTTCTAAAGGGAAAATACCATTTTCGAGATCCTTCATGTTTGAAAATCACTAACAAAGTGCCAGTTATCCAAAACATACCTGGTTCTGGTCGAGGATGATAATCTTTCAAAATGCAACTTCAAAACCCTTGGTAGTTGTGTTCTTAATTTCTCAAAATTTACCTCTCCTTGCGCGTCAGTATTATTTGTTATTTAATGTCCTTTGCAAATTTGTAGCATGATGCAAAGTGGAGTGTTACAAAAGAAACCGCATGCTTGAGGTGGTACCAAGTACATAGGTATTTCAACACCTTCATTAATTATCGGTTATTTCATATTAATTCCTCGAATAAAGGTGTTATCATTATATATTAGGGTTTAAGTTATGACCACCTAGCTTTCTGCACGAGCTCGCTACTAGAGGAGAAAGACAACATGATGATCATATGTGGCAATCAAATGTTAGGCTAATTCTCTGTAAGGCATAGGTCATTAAAGATACATGATCAATTTATAATCACTGGGATTGAAACTTTTTGGTATTGACTTTAAGAAGAACAAAACACTAAGATCCAAGAATTTACCTCTAAGCTTCAGAAAGAGAAAACTGGAATGAGAGAAAAGACGGAGAACTAGGTTCAAGAGATATTGATTTTTTTTGAAATAGACTCTCTAATTTCTGACTTCTGAATAAGGAAAAGAAAATGAAATAATAAAAAAATACCGGGCTCCAATAAAAAGGATATTACTGGGATTGATGACTTCGGTCAATGAAATACTGGGCGGAGCTAAGACCAAATGAAGATATAATTTGCCTTGATGCAAATGCAGGACTTTGAGATTCCAGTTTCGATAAGATATTAAACTTTTATAAAAAGATTGAAACACTGAATCCAGGAAGGAAAAGGATAAAACAAAGACCAAGCAAAATTGAAAATGAGATTAGCAACCAACCAAGCTGCAGAACAATGCCAAAGCAAACAAATGCGAAAGGGAACAAGAAAAAAAAGGGGGTCCACATTATTCCAAGGGAAAAATGGGGCGTGTTGTGAGACCACACAACAAAATATTTCACCCATAAAGACCCTCAAAAGGTATCATACCTAAGGATACATGAAAAGAGTTATTATAATAAAATTCTACCAACAATAGGTACTCTTCCCATTTATACTATTGGTCCATGCAATACATACGTAGGAGATCCTCTACTACCCGATGTACTCTCTTTGTTTGACCGTCAGTCTAAGGATGATATGTTGAACTAAAATTTAGCTCAGTTCCCAAAGCTACATTCAAAGTTGTCCAAAATCTGGATGTCATCTTAGTATCCCTATCAAATATGATAGTCTCAGGAACTCCATGAAAATTAATGATCTCTTCGACAAATTTCTTAGCCAAGGTCAATGATCCATCCTTTAAGGTTCGTTAGAATTAAATGTGTGAGCTTGTTCAACTTATCAACTACTACTAAGATGACATCATGCCTATTTTTACTCAAATGTAACCCCTATATAAATTCCATGTTGATCACCTGCCACTTATACTTAGGTATATCATGAGGATAGAGGAGCCCTGCTAGATGCACATGTTCAACCTTAACTCACCGACATTCCAAGCATCTAGCTAAATATTCAATTACATCCTTCCTGAGTTTTGACCAAAAGTACAAGGATTTCAACTCTGTGATCATCTTGACAACTCCAGGATGTCCTGAATAAGGTGCAATATGGATTTCCTCTAAGACCAACTTCCTGAGATCCCCAGAATCTGGGATATACATCCTCCTTTGATATCTTAGGATACCATTTGATTCAAATTCATACCCATCAAATCGATGGTCTAAAGGGTTCTCTTCTAAAGCTCGTTTCACTCTTCCATAGTGCTCATCCCCTTGCAAGTGTTGCATCACTCGCTACCTTAGATTAGATCTTTTTGTGGTTATAGCTACCATATGTCTTCTTCTACTAAGAGAATTTTCTACTCTATTATCTTTTCCTTTAATGTACTCAATTCCAAAGTCATTCTCACTTAGGAGTCCCAACCACTCCTCTAACATGCATTGAGATTTGGTTGGGTGTAGATGTATTGTAGTCCCAAATGATCCATTTTGAGCTCAAATGGTTTCCCCAAAAGGTAATGCCTCCACATTTGCAAGACATGTATTATTGCATCCAATTCTAAATCATGTGGTGTGTAATTCATTTCATGTTTCTTCAACTTCCTTAATTCGTACGCCACCACTTGCCCATTTTGCATTAATACTGCTCCTACATCATCTCCTGGAGTGTCCATGATCACGATGAATTGACCATTGGGATCAGGTATAGTCAACACTAGAGTTTTAGTATGTTTCTCCTTCAAGAGTTGAAAAGCTTTCTCACACTTTTCTATCCATTCAAACTTTTTCCCTTTCCTTTAAAGTGATGTGATTGGGGTTGCAATTTGAGAGAAACCCTTTATGTATTTCATGTAGTATCCTGCAAGACCCATGAAGCTTATCTTGATAAAATGAGCACTTAGATAGCTTGCCAAAAATCTTCTTTTCTCTCAAGCATTGCAATACTATCCTCAAATTCCTGTCATGCTCCTCAATGGATTTAGAATAAATTAGGATGTCATCAATGAAGATCAAAACAAAATAGTCCAAACAATCCTTGAATATTTTGTTAATGAGATTCATAAAAGTTGCTAATGAGTTGGTCAAACCAAAAGGTACTACAGTGAACTCATAATGTCCATATCGAGTTCAAAAGGCAGTCTTAGGGATGTCCTCTTCTTTTATTCTTAACTAGTGATAACCGGACCTGAGATCTATTTTAGAGAGCACTAACACCCCTTTCATCTAATCAAAAATTTTGTCAATTCTTAGGAGAGGATACCGATTCTTGATAATGACCTTGTTTAACATCCTATAGTTGATGCACAACCATAAGGTCCCATCCTTTTTCTTTACAAAAATTACCGACGCACCCCAACGAGACACACTAGGTCTAATGAGCCATTTGCTCTACAATTTCTGCAACTGGGCCTTCGATTCAAATAGCTCATGGAATTCATCATGTACGGGGGTTTGACTCCAAGTACTAGGTCAATAAAGAAATCAAATTCTCGCTTGGGAGGTAGCTTTGTGAGTTCTTCAGGAAACACATCTTGAAACTCCTTAAGAATAGGTTAATCATCCAAATAGTGTTTCATATTGTTAGGATCACTAACATGCACAACACAGATGGTTCACCCCTTCCTTTGAGCCTTTTTGAGTTGCATGGTTGAGATCTGCCTAAGTTTTAGTGGTCTTTGCAAACCATGAATCTCGGTCGGGTTCCCAGAGTCGTCCAACTAAAAAAATTGTCCTCACAGTTCACAATGGACTTGTGTTCGATTAGCGAATTAATCCCTAAGATCACATCATAAGAACCTAGGGGTGCCACATAAAGATTGACTTGGGTCTATTAGCTGGGAAGTTCTAACTCACTGCAAAAGAGACAAGAATCTACCTTTCGCTCTACTTGATTCCCATACTGAACCATCCAAGAATTCACCATATGTTTAGGTCTAATGGGTAATTTAGAAATGATTCTCAGATCTACAAAAAATTTAGTGGCTCTAGTATCTATCAAAATGGAAATAGATTCACCATAGAGCTTACCCGACAACTGGATTGGTGAGGCTTGGAACTTAGCTTGTCTATTGTCCATCGCCACATGGATTTGATGTTGTGGAGCCTACTGTTGGTTCCCTTCTTTTTGTGCCTTTGTTTGTTGTGGGAAACTTGATGCATAATGATCACCTCTACAAGTGTAGCACCCATCATTTGGCCCTTTTCAACCTCTAGACCTATCTTCTTCGGAGCTCTTATGTTTGTTATTAAAATTATTAATGTTGTTAGCCTTTTTGTTCTTTCTGCCACTATTGCCTTCTCCTTTCTCCTGAGAGTTGCTTCCCCTTTTTAGATTCCTGATTTGGTAGGGTTTTTCTCCTTTTTGAAAGTTCTTATTTCCAAACTGAGACATGGAATTCAAACTCTTACAAAAATTAGACAGTTGTTGCAACTTCTACTCTTGTTTGGTGGCCTTATCAAAGACCTCCTCCATAGTAAGGGGATTATGAATATCCACCTCTACTCTAATCTGGGGCCTTAATCCCAATATGAAGTTTTGAAATTGAAAGCACTCATTTGTATGATACCGTGGCATGTATTTAAGTAAATAGGTGAACTTATCCCAATATTGAGTCATAGACATGCTTCCTTGGGTTGGGTTTTTGAACTCAAACATCTTATCAAAAAAGTGTTGAGGTAGCCACCTTTTCTAAAAATGTTGAAAGAATTGTTCCCATGTGGTCTCTCCTAGTAGCAGTTTTTGTTCTGCCATATCATTGTCCCACCATGTGGCCACCTCTCTAGAGAGTTGGTAAGCAACCCATATAGCCTTGATTTCATCATATAGATTTTGGAGACCGAAATAATTTTCCATTTCTATTATCCATGCTTTTGATCCATCTTCGATGGTCTTGTCATCAAATTTCAATAGAGCTACCCTTTTAAGATTCTTTCCAAGCTCTCCTTCGATTCTTGCTTGGTTATTACCACCTTGATCCCTATTTCCTTGTGGTTGTTCCTCATTCCTCATATTTTGACCAACTCGCACACCTCGTACTTCTTGTTCCAAGTGGTCCATCCTATTCTCTTGTTGATTTAGGAGGTCAAGAATTCAGTCAAGCCTCTCATTTTGACCATCATTTTTCCCACCACTTGAACCTCCATTCTTGGTGTTCACCATGATGTTTCACAATTGACTTGCGTCACAACCCGCATTTAACGTAACTGACACAAGTTTTCTATGTTTAATCATTTCATATACATAATACTAAGTATTATAACATGCAATCTATAAAAGATATTCATGTTCATTCATATCAAGGATAGGTATTCAAGTTCACAACTTTGAGTACAAAGAAATATGCTTTATTTATTATAGTAATGGATTACATAGATCCTTATTTACACCCCTTATTAGGCAGGTTCTTCATTTTCAAAAAGAGAACACTCTTTTGGGTCCTCATCAAAATCAACAATAACCTTCTTGAAAGAGGAAGGATGTTCATGCATGCACTTCTCTTCTTTTGTCAAAATGGGTGCATTGGGTTTGTACCCTAAAGGCTAGCCTCATACTACATAAGGTTTCTTAGTTTTGGTAGTTTGTTTAGACTCTTTGATCTTTTTTCCCTTTTCAAACTTTAGTTGAGTAACAACATGGGCCAAGGTCTCGTCATTAAGGATTTCAGGTTTTACTTCAAGTTTTGTGTTTTCTTCGACAACTTACTTTTTGGAAGTCCTAACTGTCTTTCCCTTCTTTTTTCCAGACTTGGTTTTCCCTATACCTGCATTCAATTCAGGTTTGTTATTCACATGATAACTCAAAATCAAAATAGGGTCGACTAACCCTAATTCTAACCATTGTGGACTCAAAGGCCTAGAGCTAAACCCTAAGCTCTGATACCAAATGTAATGTGCCATTCTTAAATAACACAAAAATTAAATCAATGACATTATTAATATTAAATTCAAAAAAAAAAATTGAAAAGCTATATTCTATCATAGCACAATGTGTCAACGTAATGAATTATATTCATTCCCAAATGTCAAAATGTCAGGTTACATAGTTTGATTAGGCTAACATCGCCAAGTAATCATATCAAGTTTATAACAAAGTAGTATAATGTACAATATTCAAAGTTGGAATTCCTTACAATTCCACTTCAATGCTCACCACAAATAGTGGATGAGAACATGGTTCAGGCACTTTTTCCACCCAACCATGAAGCTATGCTTCCCCGTAATTCTTCCTAACAAGAAGAATACCCGACCTTGCATGGAATACTTAGCAAAATAAATTGATATGCAAGGTGGAATCTAGTGCATGTCAACATAACTACATGCATTTATATCCATAATTAGAACATGTAAGATCAATGTTAGAAAATGGCGAAGAGTTACATCATAAAATTAGTCCATTCATTATTATGGGCTACAAAATCTTGGCCAAGCATATGTTGTATACAACAATAAAATGATAGATTTTGGAAAAAAACAAAACCTATACCCTCTATTATTCCACTTTCGACACTCGTACCAGAAGGAAACCTTCTACATACATAAGGAAACACCCTTCCCTTCTAAAAATTTAGTTTGCAAACATACAATATGGTTTACAATAGGTTATCCTAACCAACCTTCTTATGATAATAAATCAAAAATTCTACAAGCACAATCTTCATATGATTCACTAAGCAATCCTTGAAAACAAATAGATTCTTACATAGCAAACTTAACCAGATTTACTACTTTTTGCATGTTAAGAAAAAGACATTCAACCATTTTAACATGGTCTATATTCATCAATTAAATGAAACGTTTATGCATATTTTGCAACACATGCAACAACATACTAATCCATATATTTCCTTTTTGTATCCTTCACAGAATGAATCATACATTATTCAAATAAAGAAAATAAGTTGTTAAAAGGAGGTATACCACATGTATTTGTATATACATAATTGGTTTATGTATATATACACATATATGGCCTTCTATTATAGTATTAAAGTATGTGTATACATTCTTTTATTAAACAAAAAATAACCATATTTCACACAGAACATTATGTTTCCATTTCCATAAAATGTGCAGAAAGAAGACGTTAATTTTAAGTAGAAAACTCTTTTCCTTTTTAAATTTTTTTTGATCCAATCAGAGAAGTTTAAGGATTTCATAGGTATTACTTAGTTTTAGAAAAACTTGTTCAGGAATTTCACAAATATTTACACAAAAAATTAAGAACTTTCTTTCCCTTTAAATAATTATGTTTATTCACTATTCCAAGGATCTAGTCATTTGTTTGAAAAAAAATTAATAAAGAATCCTTTTGATTCTAACATTCAGACTAAATTACAATTATTATTCAAAATCTTTTAATTTGGCTATCTAAATCAAGTTAACGAGACATGGGAGTCAATGATTCATGGGACATGTTTATTCTGGAGATTCACCATAGTCGTTTGATGAACAGGGGATTCATTTTGGAAATGCCCTACTGCCGTTTTACACTGCTAAGCACCAATGGTGTGATCAATAGTTTACATGCCCTTCACTTTATCAGAGGTTTGAGAAAATGATAAGATGAAATGGGTGAACCCTCAAGCAGGACTTAGGGCTGACATGCACCGACACATCTTATGACACGTGAATTAGTTTATACATATTTAAAAGAACATGAACACATGTGGGAAGGTAGAATTTCAAGAAGAATGTAAGAAAACATTATCGTGGAACAATAATTCTACTATCATATGATGGGAATGGTCTATAGGCCATCACCCCCTATTGGGTTGCAAAACCCTCAACAAAACTTACCTCCATCATGATGGAGCTTATGGTGGGTTGCATCGACTTTGAAGCTAGGTAGAAGTGCTAAGAGCTTGTGACAATAGCTAAACCATGAAGGAAATGAAATGAGTTGACCAATAGCATATTGTGTGCCTTCTCATTATGAAGGTAGAGACAAGATGTGGCTCATGATTGAGGATTCCATCCTTGTGGATTATCCATAGATGGAATCAACTCTATGATGGTCGAATACATTCCTCAACCCATGAAGATTGATACATGCACTACTATAAGTTAAATGAAATGGGCCACTTTTTAGTTTGGAATAAATTACACAAGTGACAAACATTGCTAAGAAGAAACCACAAGTTGATGGTAGTTGATACATGGTGTAGAGATGGGCTTTCGACTGCAAGCCGAATTAGCTTATTGAATACACATAAGATTACATAGAAAATCCTCTATAGAAAGAGAGGAGATGTGATAACTAGAGGAATCAATTCTATCCTAACATCACATTAATGAAACAAATGAATATTTAGAGGTAAACATATGCATTTAGAATGCATATATATATGCCTTTTTAGGGAGGCCGATAAGAGGTGACATGCAAGGTTATTAAACTTTCCTTTGCATTGCTAACATAAAAGTAAAAGCCTCTGAACGGAAATGCAACAATATAATGGCATAGTAATGACAGTATAATGGGGATGAGGGTGTATAAGAGAATTCAAGCCCAACACATGACCATTGATAGCAAGTAGAAAAGCTTCCAAGAATGATATAAAGAAAATATATTTTTTCATTTAGAACCCATTGATATTCCAAAATTTAGACAATGATTTGATGAGATAGAAGAGCCTTCGATTCAATATAGGAAATATTTTGATAAAACCATACCTCTACTTTTCACCCAAATCAATCGATGTCAGAGAGGCAAGATGATAGGAATTTGAAAAAATGAGATTTCTTTCCCTAATGATTCAGCCTTTTCCCTTTCTTTCTAGCTTTTCCTGGGCAAAAATCCCCTTCCTCCAATCATGCTCCCCCCCCATTTTTAGTGATTTTATTTCATATTCATTAAGAATGTGTTTCTTCCTAATTTAGGAACATTCTTCTTTTATTAGCCACCTCCTATCTTTTCAAATTAAAGTCTCTTTCAGAGGTTATGGGTGGCCTCTACTTGTGTAAATTCCATTTTTTTAAGATTTGAAAAATCAAAGCAATTAATAATTGCTTATCATGGTTTAAACACATTTAACTATTTAAAATAATAAGTTTTAAATAACAATTAAATTCTTTCATCTAAAAGTTATTTCTATTATTATTATTATTTTATTCGTAAGACGCAGCCATGGCTGCGTAGATTATATTAATATTGCTCAAAATTACATCAGTTATGCCCCCATGAAGCATCAGGGCTAATATAGCTCTGAGAGCTTACAGTCCCAAGCAAAAATAGACTTTCCTATTACAAACAAAAAATTGGCGCTGGCAACATGGGCAAGGGATTGTTTTCCTTCTATTCTTGCATTAGCTAGTGCATCCGCCTCTCCATTACCCTCCCTGTATATGCGGTTGACTGTGAAGGACTCAAATGTCTCTAGGAGCTTTAGAGCCTTGGAGAGCAGGCCATGCAGTTTCCAGTTAGGTGTGTCTCCCTTTCTAAGAGCATTGATAACCAACGCCAAGTCCCCTTCAATAGCTAGTCTTGCTATTCCTTGGTGCCTGCATAAATTTATCCCATGGATGAGAGCATGGAGTTCAGCTTCATTGTTTGTCCCTTTAGGTAGCTTCTTGGTCAAAGTTAAAACTATTTTTCCTTGCCAGTCTCTGATGATGCAACCCGCACCCGATGGGCCTGGGTTACCTTTGGATGCCCCATCAAAATTCAACTTGTACCATCTATTTAGGGGGGGACAGGGGGCATTCTATTGATGCTCGTGCTTGCTGAGTCCCGACACCACCATTTCCTAACCAGGTCAGTATCCATAGATTGGTCCAAGCTACTCGCAACATTGCATCCCAATCGGAGAAATACTTGTCTTTAATCAGTCTCTAGCCTAGATTGGCATTCAATGTCTCCACTAAGACTGCCTCAATTTTGTTGATTAGGGAGGCAGGGCACATTTTCTTATCTTGAAAAAACCTCATGTTTCTTTCTTTCCACAACTCCCATACAACAATTGATGGACTAAGAGTCCATACATCCCCATAAATTGATCTTCTTTTCAAAGTTGGCCATGATCGAAACCAACTGAGAAAATCATTCAACATAGCCCCCACCCAACTGAGTCTTGCACACAACCAGTGCCAACATTTTAGCACATATGGGTAGCCAAGGAACAGATGATTGGAGGTTTCTTCATCATGTTCGCACAGGACACACCTTGATGGGCCTTGGAATCCTAGATGGAGAAACCACTTGGCTATCAAAACTTTATTTTGTATCGCAACCCATGCAAACATGCCTACCTTTGGGAGGCAAATAGTTCTCCAACACATATGTATGGGAAGACTTTCTACAATCCAACTTCTCTCCTTGTACAACAACCTGTATCCCTCTTTTACATTGTAATTGCCTGACTTAGCTCCTGCCCAAATTAGAGTGTTGCACCCCTCACGAAGAGATAGTGATCTATTTTTCAGTACTTCAATGAGCACAAGGACTTCTCGTTGAGGTAGATTGAGACCCAAGAAGTCCTTCCACTTCCAATCTAGTGCCCAGTTATCCAAATTTGAAATGATGTAGTCCTTCACTCGATCTCCCCATAAGCTAAATTTAGCGTGTGTTTGGTCTCCTCAACCTCAATTAAGCTATCTAGGCTTGGAAACCCAACCCATGAGTTCTCCCAAAACAATGCCTTGCTTCCATCATGGACATCCCAAGAGAGATAATCATAGACTACTCCTTTACATTTTTGCGTGAAGTTCCAAATTCTGGAGCTAGCCGAAGGATTGGCAATGTTTAAAATATCACCATTGTTGTCATCTTTTATATACTTGTGGTGGAGGATTTTTGCCCACTTGCACTGAGGTTATTTATGCATGCCCTATACAAGCTTCGCTTTGAGAGCTTTGTTATGTAAGTCCAAGTGTTTAAAGCCAATTCCACCATCCTCTTTGGTTCAACATAACTTTTCCCGGGCAATCAAGGCTATTTTCCTCTTTTCCTCATTGCCTTTCCAAAAAAATTGTCTATGCATTTTGTTAGGCTGGTTGCACACCCACTCGAGAAGCACATTATGGACATTAGATAAATGGGGAGGGCTGATAAAACTAATTTTATTAGCATTATCCTACCAACTCAAGTTAGCCACTTAACCTTCCATGAATTTAGTTTGGCATTCATTTTGAGCTTGAGTGGGTCCCATAGTCCATTCGATCTGGTACCCTTTGCCAATGGGATACCTAGATACATGCAAGGCAATTCACCTTTCTTGAAGTTTAAGATCCTCAGTATTTCCTGTTGTTTCTGCACATATGTGTTGAAGAAGAAAACTTCATATTTCCTTGTGTTTACTGCTTGTCTTGATGCTTTAGCATATTTTCTGAGAATTGTGTTGAAATGGATTGCCTCCTTTCTCTTTTTTGCTCCCATTAGTGTTGTATCATCAAAAAATTGTTGATGGGAAATAGCATGTAGGTCACTTGTTACTCTTATTCCTTCAAGCTGGCTAGAGCACATGCTACTAGTGATTTTTCTCCCCAGTGCTTCTGCCATAAGGATGTATAGAAAGGAGAGATGGGGTCCCCTTGCTGCAATCCTCTTGAAATTTCAAAGAAACCTTTAGGTGTACCATTTACTAGGACTAAAATTCTAGGTGTAGAGATGCACTTGAAGACCCAATTGAGCCAGTGGTTGTTGAATCCAAAGGCCTCAGGAACCTTGAGAAAAAATCTCCAATCTACCATGTCATAGGCTTTGCGAATATCTAGTTTGATGATCATACCAACCTGTTTATTTTGTTGAACTGAGTGGATCACCTCCTACATGATAATGATTCCATCTAGGATTTCTCTTCTAGGTACAAAGCTTGATTACTCTTCTACAACCACCCCTGGTAGAATGAGCTTTAATTTGTTTGCCATGGCCTTTGTCGTTACTTTATATATTGTATTACACAATGCAATTGGCCTATAATCATCTAGGGTTGTAGTGGTTTCTTTCATGGGGACTAGTGCGATGAAGGTATTATTGATTTCTTTGAGAAAACTACCTGAGTTCCACGATGTTTCAATTGCCTCCACTAGTTTATCACCAAACACCTCCCAAAATCTCTGAAAGAAGCCTGCTGGCAACCCATCTGGGCCAGGGGCTTTGTTAGGGTGGAGTTGGAATAAGGCTACTTTTATTTCTTCCTTTGAGAATTTTCCATTTAACATCTTGTTTTGTTCTTTTGTTACTAACTCAGGGATGTTTCCCAGCATGTCTTGTTGATGACGCAGGTTTGAACCTTCAAGATTATTCAACAACCCCCCTAAAGTAACCCACTACTTCTTCGACTACTTCCTTAGGATCTTTGATTATAGACCCATCCATTCTCTTTAGGCTAGATTTCGATTCACACTTCTTCATTGTTTGGTGTTGTTGTGGAAGAACTATGTTATTATCCCCTTCTTTGAACTAGGTTTTTTGTGACTTCTATTTCCAGAAAATTTCCTCTTTAGCTAAGATATCCTCATATTTCCCAAGGAGCTCCTTTTCTTTGGAGTATATGTGTTGAGTCATTCCATTTTTTAATATATCTTCCTCCACGGTGAGGAGATCTTCCTCAATGCTTTCCTTGGTTTCAAAAATATTTTTGAAGCAATTCTAATTCCACTCCTTGGTCTTCTGCTTCAGCCATTTCAGCTTGGTTATTAAGTAATACATCTTTGATCCAGATACTTGGAATCCTAACCACCATTCTCATACTAACCCTGGAAAGCTCGGATCCTTGAGCCACATATTTTCAAATTTGAAAGGAGAACAAGTAGGGCTCCAATCTTCTTGGATGTCCAATACTATTGGCATATGATCTAATCCAACACTAGGCAAGATTCTAGCTTCAAATAGAAATGGGAAATTGTCTAATCCTCCCCAAAATAGGAATCTATCTAACTTCTTTGCTATCATGCAAGGGCCTAGCCTCCTATTTGTCCATGTGTAAGTTCCATTTCTGAAATCTATATTGAGCATTTGATTTTTGATGATCCAATCTTTGATGTCCTTTTGGGATTGGTTTTCTCTTTGAATTTTTCCTAATTTATCTTGCTCTTCCAGTACTGCATTGAATTCACTTGCTAAGATAAAGTTCTTTCCTTGCATTGTCTTCAGAAACATCTCAATTTCTTGCTACAAGTTTATTTTCCCTATACATGAGTTGGGCCCGTACACATTGATGAGCCCAAATTTGAGCTTGGATTGAATGCTTCACACCCAACAACATTTCTAGTTTGGATTTTCTATCAGCATTTATATCTACATTGTGTTTGGTTTCTAAAAAACTATTATTCCACCAGAAGCTCTGCTTGCCATAACCCCTACAACATTCCACCCCACTACCTTCCTCTTGAGTGTATCTAAGTCCTTGTTGCTTAGCTTCATTTCTTGTGTTAAAACTATGTATGCTTTGGTCAAAAGAAGTCTCCTCTTGACCAAATGTTGTTTGTTAGGGGCGTTAGGCCCCTAACATTCCAAGATAGCAGCCTCATGATGACTCGGGAAGGGGGGCTCCCTTCCTAAACATTAGCATTTATGTCAACTTCTTTTGACCTTCTGCATCCTCGTCTATGGATCTCAATTCCTGTAATGACTTCCTTCCCCTAGTTTTTCCTTTCCCACAATCAAGCTTAGCCTTTTTGGCTGACTCTTGCTTAATCCCTAGTTTCCCTGTGGACTCTGTTTCTTCTTGTTCCTCCTCATAATCTGTTGTAGCTTCTAACAACAATTGCTACTCAATTGGAAGTGTGGATCCATTGATGATCTCTTCAGGATCATCATCTATATTGCTAAAGAAGAGTAGAAGGTCTTGACCTTCCATCTCCTAATTTCCTTGTCCAACTCCCATGGTGATCTATAGAAAACTATCATTGATGTCTTCCCTGAGTGTGGAATTTTTAGATTCCTTCCACGAAGCCACCTCCAATTTTGACTTCTTTGGTGGGGCCACAATGTCGAGCTGGTTGATAACTACTTCATCCTCACTGCATTCCTCATTTTTTTCCTTGTCCTGTGATGGCCAACATATTATTACTGACATCTCTTCCCAGAATCTTTGTCTCTCTCAAGAGGTCTCACAAATCTTCTAGGCAATCCAAACTTTTCCTAGGGATTGGGATTCCTCTTTCAGCCAAAGCCTGCTCCTTTGAATCTGTCATGACTCTACTTGCTTCTCCCTTGCCTTTGTGATGCTCTACCCCTTTACACACTCATAATTTTGACTTATGGGATGTTTATTTCCAAGCTAGCCCCTGTTCAAAGCTATTTCAATTGCTTTGCCTTCCCCTTTTGAGCAACTTGCAATGTATCCTTTGTACAAAATGCATATGCCCCCTCTTGTATCAATCGTGATTTTCTGAAGCCAACTTCCTTTCTCTATGAGAATTTCTAAGTTTTTCATGAATCTGAGTTTTGTGTTTATGTCCACCAAGATCGTGGCTATTCCTGACGTTCCAAGGTAAAACTTTTCTTCATAGCCTATGAAGGTTCCTAGGGCTCCCCCAATTTCCCCCAATGTTTCCTCACTCTAGTATTGAAGGGGGAAATTCTCCAAGCTTATCCAATGCGGGAAGCTTTTTGGCTTATGTTGATTAGGATTGAAATTTGGTTCCCAATATAATTTGTAGAAAAAGAAACCCTTGAAGAATAGTGGTTCCCCAAATAAAATCTTTTCTTTGATCTCCTAGTTTGCACACTCCAATAAAATGAAATCTTTAGCTAGGGTTTTTGCGTTTACTTGACCTTCAAAGTAATCGTTGAAACAGTCCTTGATCTCCTACTTTTTCACACCATTCCCAGTCCATTTGATGAACAAGCCACATTCTTTGAGGTAATCCCATCTCAGTTGTAGATAACTGGTTGAGATCTGCAAAATCTTGCTTCTTCAGTCTAGAGGAGAAAGGGGCTTCCTGTCATGTAAGTTTGTCTTCAAAATCCAAGATTTGTTCGTTCATTTGTACCCTTCTCTACCATTGCCTCCTCTGAAATTGGCTCAAGATTGGTTTTTCCAAGGTGTCCAACCAGAATCCTTCTTGGCTCTTGGTTGTTGTGGGAGTTTCCCCAATCTAGGGTTCCCTAACCACCCATGCCTGCTTCTGGAATATCGCCCAAGATTTCGAGGTGGAATATGGTAATCGTGTGGACAAAAACCTATTTTTGAAGGTACTCTATTGCCTTGGTGACCTCCTGTCTATCGGTTCAGAGCTCTCCTTCTCCATCCGCCATTATTTTGCTGCCTTTGCACATTGTTCTACCTTCGCCCATTATTCTACCTTTGCACATTTTCCTGCTCCTAATTTTGCTCCATATTACATTTTATATTTTTAAAAATTATTTCTATTATTATTATTGATCACAAATAGCATGTTTTAATATGATAGTCTTCTTTTTTCTCATATCTTCATAATATTTATTTCTTTTACAAAAAACTATTTTTAAAAGAGTTTAAATTAAATTATTTTCTTAACGACTCATGTGTATATATATATATATATTCTCATACACTTTTATCTTATTTTCCTTTTTGAATGTAAAACCATTTAAATGATGAGGTAAACAAATGTACTAATAATTTTTTTCTATTAGTTTACCTATTTAATCATCAACACATCTTTCCTTGTCTTTTAAGCAAACACAAGACATTCACATAAAAATGATATCCTACCAAAATCATATTTCAAATGCAGATACTATGATTTTCAGTGGTGTGTGCGATCTAGATTCCAACATGCTTATAGATCATCATCTAGCTAAGTACTCCTACTTCAACCATGTTCTCGTTCTTCAACCTGTTCTTGCACTTGCATAGTTTTCATTAGTAACCATTAACCAATATTCTAAAATGAAATATATTCATTACTTTATCATAACATTCATCCTTCATGTTCAATCATAAGGTTTACATGGACATTTTCAAATGACGTTGAAATCTTGAATTATCACAAGTCAAAAATTGATAAATTTCATTTTTCCAAAATATTTTAAATAACTTAACATTATTAAATGTGAGCAAAATTTAAGATGTGACAATTCAATAATTGAGGAATCTAAACATATCAGTGATACCTCTATAATAGTGGGGGTTGTCACAAGAATGAAGTTGTTTTCATTGATGTCAACAAGAAGTATATTGGCTGGTGTTGTCATTGATGTCAAATATGGGCTGAAGATGTTGAGGATATTGAGAAAATTGATAAACAGAGTTGTAGTGAGCTCTGGTATTGTGTTTTGTGTTTCTTCTATGCTGATGTTATGATTGTGTGGACCTTACAAATTATTCAAGGTTTTCAAAGGTTGCTATATTCAGAATTTGGGTTTCTGGATCGTTGTACAGTGCAAGATATTTTCACCAATGTGTGAACCGGTTTTTTAGTGATATTTTTTGTAGCCTAGGAGAAATGCATTTTCTCTGAATTTCTCCATTGTTTGGCTTCAATTTGTAAAGATTTGGGAAGTTGATTATAATGCTATTATATTTTTGTATTCAAATTTTTACTTGATTTGGTGCAATACAAAGTGAGTTTCATTTATTAGTATGCAAATAAGAGTTATCGGTTGTTTTGAGTTGAAGTACTTGTATGATACAAGCTTAGATGAAGTTCTTGATGAATCTTAAGTAGTTCATGGATTATTATTGATTGAGTTCAAGTGAATTATGGTGTCTGTAACTTTTAGATTTTTGGATTGGTTTAAGGAAGCGTGTACTTAATGATTATAGTGTTTGCACAAGTGTTGGATGGCCTTGTGTTTAACACTACATGTGAGGCTTTTGGAAGTGTGTTGAAGTGTTTTGGGATCTATTTGGGTCCTAATTAAGGATTTATGTAGGTCGCCTTTTGTTCCTATCCACTATGAAATGTTTAGGTGCCGACCTATTTTGAATTTGTATGTATAACGACTAGTGGCCGACATTGGAGAAAGTTTTTGAGATAGACCTTGATATGAATATGTATGGATTTGATGCAAAGAAAAAAAATGAAAGAAAAGAACAAGAAGTAAGATAGATGCGATATTGATGCAAGTGATGAGTGTGATGCAAATTTGAGCAAAACAATGCAAATTTCAATGTTAGGGTTCCTAAAGGTAGTGAGTTGAAGGCATTCAAAATCTTTCATGTGAGACTGTGAAAGTGTGCAAGCAATTGTGGTGGACTCCTTGTTGCATTGAGAAGTGTTCTCTATGTGACACTCTTCTTTTTTCTTCTTGTATTCTTTATGTGGCAATGAGCCCTAGTTGTGAGCCTTTTGGACAGTGTGTCCTATTTTGGCAGTGAGCCCTTTTGTACCAATTTTGCTATTACTTATACTGTGAGCTAATCCTCACCATGGTTTTTCCCTCATTGGTTTTTCCACATAAATTTGGTGTTCTCTTGTGTATGGTGTTATGATTTCAATTTTTGTTATATGAATTTCATGTTTAATCAAACTAACAAAATAAGGGTTTAACGAATGCTTGTGGATCTAATTACTATTGAGGGTTTTGAAGGTTTAATTTGCTACAACTGATTCACCCCCCTCTTAGTTATCTTATTCATTTCAACATTATTAAATGTGAGCAAAATTGAAGATGTGATAATTCATGGCTATATAATAACTTAACATTATTAAATGTGAGCAAAATTTAAGATGTGACAATTCATGGTTGTGATAAGTTTAGAGGGAGATAAGTTTTGATTTGTGGTTATATAATAACTTAACATTATTAAATGTGAGGAAAATTTAAGATGTGACAATTCAGTAATTGAGGAATCACTGGTAGAATTTGGCAAATAAATGACTACGTGACTAAAACTTTTAGTCACAACAACTAAAAATGACTAAATTCCATTCATTTTTTTTAACATAGCTATAAATGACTAACTTTTGCATCAAACTTTGTTTTTTGAGAGAAAATCTTCCTAGCCATCAATTTAGGCTTTTTGCCAACACACACACACACACACACACACACATATCTGTGTGTGTGTGTGTGTGCTAACAAAAATCAAACGATATAATTAAGACCACCATTTTCTTGCGGTTTTTAACTACTACTTAATTAGAAGAAATAGTTTGGGAAAACAAACAGAGGTTGAAGGGTTTTGAAGATGGAGATATTGAGTTGTAATCAAAGGGATTTCCCATCGGAGGAATCTCCTACCAATAGTGCTTCAAAGTACGAGTCTAGAATGTGGCCAAATCTATCCTTCTATCAGACAACTCCCCACCTAGAAGTATGTCTTGAGGATTTTGAGATTTTTGTTGTGGATTGTCTTAGAGGTAAGCAAACCATTCTTATTTTTTTTTAAAAGTTGGATGTATACGTTATGCCTATTGGGTATTCAAAAAATTTGATGTTGGGTGTTTTTGTGAAGTACTATTTGGCTATTTGAATTTTATGATGCTAGTTGTTTTGTTACTGGATATTTGGGTATGTTTAAAAACTGATGCTCAGTATTTTTTTTATTGATTGTTTGGGTATTTCAATGTTGGATTTTCACTTGAAATGGGTATTTAAAAAAATGGTACTAGATATTTTTTTCTATCGAGATAATGTTTTTTCTGAGAAACAAAAGAGGTCTCAACCTTTTTCTAATATTACACATAGTTTTCTAAATTTTGATCTTGTTATCATGTTTCTTGGGCATTAAAAAAAATTGATGTTTGGTGAACCCTTTGTTATTGATTATCTTGGTATTTAAAAAAAGGATGTTGGGCGTTTTCTTTATCTAGGTATTTAAAAAAACTAGTATTGGGTATTTTTTTACTATCGAGTTAAAATTCTTCTGACAAGCAAACAATGCCTCAATCTTTCTATTATTGCAACCTCACTAATTCGCTAGAGTTATGGTTTATGTTTCTATAACCTAGGGTTTGTACCCTAGTCACGCTCTTACCAATGCTTTTGTTGGTATTAAAAAACAACCTTAAATTTTTGGTCAAAAAATTAGCTATCTTGACAGGGTGTGGTATGATCTTGGATTGTATCCTAGAGTATGTGGGAAGCTTGTGTTTGATCATTAAGGTATGCAAACTTGATCAGGGAAATGTATCCTATATAGCATGGGTCTTGCTTTGATACTTCCCATAATGGTTATTGAAGATCACATTACTTGGTCTATAGTTTAAGTTGTACACTTTTAAGTAACATTCATAAGATTTAGAAAATCTTGATCACTCTGTAGAATAGCCCATTAAACATGGGTTGTGCTTGAATGCACAACATAATTGATATAACACAACCACTCTACATATCAACCAGAGTTATAGGCTCTTTATTGTGACAAAAGGTAATTTCTCTTGGATCATGATATCATTACATCATAACCTGTTAAACTTGAGTCAACTTGAATGCACCCAGTGATGATTGACACCTAATAGTGATGGCAGTGATTTGTACATGAATTGTGCTCATATGAGTGCATCCATTTCTATCACAAAATAGCCACATTAAACTTGGGTCACACATGAATGCATCATGTATTTGCTATAGCACAACTATGCCACATGACCAATAGAGTTATAGATCACATAATTACAATCACAAGAATTTGTTCCTCGGTTGTGCTCTTATGGTAATTCCATTACCATTATTGCATAACCCTTTGGACTTATATTGCTCAAATCCTTACATTGCTTATTTTCTCTTTGGATGGATGGCAATTCAATGGCAGGGATTTATATGCAAGTCATGCTCATATAAGTGCCTTCATCACCATTACACAATAGTACATTGGAATCTCCTTTCTTGAATGTTTACTTCATTTTTTATTATTAGGGTTTCTTAGTGATTATTCTATTTCCATGTGGCATACTCATAAAAGAAACCAAGCAAAAAATAATTCTATTTTTAGTTAACTCCTACTAACATACTTTTGGAATAAATGTTTGACTGCATTACTTCAAGTGTGAATTTTTTTTTTTTTGCTTATAATACATTCATTGAGAGTTGTAGTAGAAAGCTTCTTATGCTGAAACCCATCCTGTAAACTTGCTTTAAGCTACATTTAGGAAACTTCATGGATTGTTTATGATTTATACAACTTTTGTTTTGATAGTAAATGGCATCAGATTCTTTCTAAAATTGAAATGATTTATTAATTATGGTTTTATGATGATTAAATGTTTTATTTAGAAGGGGTTAATATGTGGCATTTTTATGTGCAGGAAGAATATATTGTGATGCAACATTTGGGTATGGATGGTCTAGGAAAACTTGGATTTCTATCAGTGACCTGACCAGGTTGGAGAGGACCTTTAGTCGGTGTGAAACACTTCCGGGTGTTTTCGCTTGAAAGCAGAACCTGAGTATAGGAATACAAACATCGATGGACTGAAACATTACTTTTACACCTGATTACATCTTAGGAGTCAGTCGATTACTCTAGATTCCCAGTTGATCGCTCTGAATATCCAACAAAGGAAAAGATAAAACCATAAATCTACTAGTCCAATTTCAGATCCAATTTGAGGTCCTGAATATTCGACAGGGAAATTTCCTACATTCTAAAGATAAAATCATAAATCTTCTTGGTCCAATTTGAGGTCTAATTGTAAGGATTTATCTTTTTAATTATACTTTATGACATTTAGCTTGATACAAATTGTTACTTTAGAATTATGGTTTTGCTTTTGTTCTAATGTTTTCAACCCTCATTTCAGGGAAGAGCTCTAAAGATGGTTCCTTTAGATGGAGACTACACTTTTCCGCTGTAGGTTTTGTCTAGAAACACCAGAATCCCAGGTACTGTCATACTCAGAGAAAAAGTAGGAGTCATGCAATGATGAGATACTCATTTTTAGAGATTTGGTTAAGAACTTTAAATGTTTGGCTATGTGCATAGAGAATGTTCATGGAGGAGTGCAAACTTCCTTGCAAAGCAATTACCACAGTAGAGTTTGAGGTGAATTGCACTTGCTATTTTATGCTATTATGGATATGTTCTAACCTGTAGTTAATTGTTGTAGCATAATAGATAGGCTAAATAGTTGTTCATATACCATTGTTTCTAATTCAAAATTGCTATACCTTATTCTAGGAGAAAATCATAGGGGGTCTATGCATAAGACACCATTGTTTCAAATTCAAAATTGCTAGTTCTTTCACAATTGTTTGCTTCATTTATTTGATATAAGATAGCCTATTGTATAGAAGATTCTCTCAAAATCACAGTAAAATCCTTTATTCTGAGAAGACTATTTAGAATCTTCCCATCATAAAAATGAACAAAACCATTAGTCATTAACCTAAACTTTGCAAGAGTTTCATCAAATTCTACTTTTCCACTCTCTTTTCCATTCTGATTTTTATTCCCAATTTCATCCATGTAGAAATTCCTCAGCTTGTAGATCCTACTGTTAGCCATAACTTTACTAGGTTTTGATGATAGCTTCGAGTTTTTACCTAAGCAACAATTGACAAAATTTAGGCTTACCAAATACAATTTGTTGAAAAACTCTTTGAAGTTATTCTGGAAAAGAGTTCCTGAGAGTATAATGTGTAGTTTTGAATTAACCTTTTTGCATGAATTCCATATCGTTGATCAACTATTTCAAGCTTGATGAACTTCATCAAGAACGAGCAAACCTAGGCTCTCTAAAAGTAGTTTTCCAATATGCTTAGCCTCTTCAGGAAGGCTCACATTTTTCTCACAAGTTATGTATACAAAAATATTGTAGCCAATAACAAACACACTTTTTCTTCTATGCCACTCACTTGTGAGACAAATGTGAGCCTTCATGAAGAGACTAAGCATATTGGAAAACTAATTTTAGAGAGCACATGTCCGCTCATTCTTGATGAAGGTCATCAAACTCAAAATAACCGATCAAAGATATGGAATTCATGTAAAAAGGTTAATTCAAAACCATGTATTATACTCTTTTCCAAAATAACTTCAAAGAGCTTTTCAACACATTGTATATGGTAAGGCCAAATTTTTTCAATTGCAGCTTGGGTAAAAACTTGAAGATATCCTTGACACTTGGTAAAGTTATGGCTAACAACATGATCTACAGGCTAAAGAAGTTCTACGTGGATGAAATTGGGAATAAAATTCATAATGGAAAAAAGAGTGGAAAAGTATAATTTGATGAAACTCTTACAAAGTTTAGGTTAATGACTGATGCTTTTGTTCATTGTTATGATGTGAAGATTTTGAGCACTCTTCCTGGAATAAAGGATTTTACTATGATTTTGAGAGCATATTCTATACAACAGGCCATCTTAGATCAAATAAATGAAGCAAACATTTGTGAAAGAGCCAACAAATTTGAATTTAAAACAATGGTGTCTTATGTATATACCCTCCCTATGATTTGCTCCTAGAATAAGGTATATCAATTTTGAATTTGAAACAATGGTATATGAACAACTATTTATCCTATCTATTATGCTACAAAAATTAACTACAGTTTAGAACATATCCATATCAGCATAAAATAGTAAGTGCAATTCACCTCAAAATCTGTTGTGGTAATTGCTTTGTAAGGAAGTTTGCACTCCTCCATGAACATTCTCTGTGCACATCAGTATGTTGGTTATTATCTTGATCTCCTTTGTGATCAAAAGAATAGTGAAGTTCATTACATAACTCATGACCATTTTGTAGTGTTATGATCCAGTGCTCTTTTACTTCTTACTCACCGTGTTCTCAATCACCATGTGCAAATGACTTAGAGGACAAATATTTATCACCATTTGACAGTAACTTTCATTGTTTTTGGACTATTTTTTATGATTCAATCACTGTTTGACATTGTTCTTCCTTTCTCAGTCCTATAGGATAGAGGACAATTCACAATTTGCAACTCTCTAACAATGATATTCCTTTCAGTGATCTCGGTCACCTAATTCAATGTGTTATCTTCTTCAATTCTCAGTGCTAATAATGCCTACATAGCATTTTCTTAGTCACAATTACAATGCTCCTTCATTTGAAGACATTATGTTGCTTAGACAGTAATGTTTCAGTGAATTCATATTTTATCATTACAAACACCTTGTTGCACTTGTAGAGTTTTGTTGTGTATACTATGTAGTCAAGATGCCTTCAAATGGAGCTCTTTTGCAAAGGCGGTAGGATAACAGTGTCAATAAAATAATAGTGTTAGTGAGAGGTATGATAGTAGATACACTAAGAATGGAAGGTATAATGTTTTGACAGTAAAAGAATCATTTATCTGCTCAAATCTTGACACAAGTTTCCTTGGTACATAAGATAGCGTATAATGTACTTTATTCCATGGTATCCACCTAATTCCATGCCACCTAGAGAAGAAATAACTGAGAGTATATGTGCACTATATTTTGCAACCCAAATGTGTCTTTCTAATGGTTTTCCACAATTAGGAAGAAGGTATGTCATGAAATGTTTGTGCCCACCCAAAACTAAGCCTTAGAAAGAATGCTTGCACCTATGCAAAATACCTTAATCTGCTTCAAAATGTTATGATCCAGCACAAGAGCAAGCTATTAAGGGAGCCTTGGCTTTTCCATTGGCATCTTTATGATTATATACACATATTTTTTACCACAGTTTCAAAATACACATTTATGATAATATTGACACAACAAGAACCTTGAAAGGCCGGAAACCTTGCTCTCACTCTTCTTAGGTCACTCCTCAAGAGCCCGTATCAGTATTTATGGGCTCTTTACAATAACTTATCCACTGATGAGAAGGATCCCCTCATTTTCTAATGAAATAAGTTGTCATCTACTCTGTTGAATGTGTAATGTGATGTAGCACGTTGAATGTCACAAGGCACGGTTTGAGAGTAGAATTTTGATACTTGATATCCATAGAATCCAACTTCTTGTAACACAACATGTAGAACCAACATCCCAACCAAAGCAACTTAGCTTTAATATGTACCATAACCAATGTTTTCCCACATGAATGGTGGAATTGAAGTAGCTTTTGGAGGTCCCTTGAATAGAAAACATACACAGACACAAATTGTTGTGGTAGCCAGCAAGGAGAAAATAAATGGATGATACATGACTCCATGATAGCCCGTCATCCTTGATACTCTCTTGGAGGAAAATCTTGCACACTCACCACATTTCTGAGGAATCTTAAGTACCGTTTGCTGAGACAATTTTGTGTTTGAACCAACTTCCTAAATTGCACTTGCATTCAAGGAAGGTGCTTTCAAAATTGTTATTGCTAACTAAGCACTCATGCTATCTCCCAGTTTTCTTCCAACTAATTGGTTATATGAGTGATTATTTCTCATTAAGGCATAAGCATATTTGGAAGTGGATTTTTATTAGATATTGTGGTTGCAAGGTCCACTTCGGATCACCAAAGCCTTCACAAAACCTTTTGCACAACCACCGCAACATCGCACGGTTGTTGTTGGGCCTTCACGGTGAAGCAAAAGAATTAGAAAAATAAAATGGACAAGAAAAATTCAAATGGATACCAAAGCAAAAGAACAAAAATCACCCCTATCAAACTCCATTAGTCAAAGAAACTAGGGGGCAAAATAAAAAAAGGGAAGTTCATCCATCAAAAATGTCAAGCGATGCAAAAGAAAGCTTCAAGAGCAACCTACAAAGTATATGAAGAAGTTGGTCTTACCGAATCTCCATATCCACTCATCATTACTCATCATCCCAAGTTTGGAGAGTCAAAGATTCCAAACTTTCGACCAATTCATTTGCATCTCATATCCCTCAATGCATTTCAACATCCTAAATATCCAAATCTCACATTAACCATGCATTGGCAGCTACTCTTTATCATATGAACTCTAAGGGCACTCTATTGTGATGTGTGCATCTAGATGAGGTTAACTTTGGTATTGACAAAGAAGACAAGATAATCCAAGGGTTACATTCAAGCTCCTGTATATTAGCAAAACAACTCCTCCAAGTAGGATATTGTTGGAAAAACATGAAAGCAACAACATCTATATTAGTACCAGAAGCATCTACATCAGCACCACTAGGTGGTTCAACATGAGCATAAACCTTCAAAAAATGAAAAAATGAAAAAAAAAATAGTCAAGAGAAAAATTATCCTCTAGTGAAAACCACTATGGTGGCACTTTGGACAAGTACCATGATGAAAACCTAGAAAATAGGCATCATGTGTAGAATTGAGCATCTACATGTATCATTTCAGGTGGAAGCATATCATCCTATCTATAATAAATCCTTCCACCCACCCACCATCCATCTTATCCATAATAAATCCATGAACCGTTCATTCAACCCATTTTCATTCAAATCCAAATAATCTTGATCTTGACAAAGGTTCAGTGTACACTTCACACTTGCTTATGGTAAACATCTTGACATGGGTTACTATAATCAATCCTATGCTATCCAACATTATCTGAGCCATGAGGAATTTTCCAAAGAGGCATACTCTATCCAAACATGTTATCCTATCACAAGATAATCCTTGGCATCCTTTACATATCCATCCATCCATTCATTTATTCATGTATCCACCCATTGCATTCCCTACATTGCTAGACATTAGGTTCAGGTACTTACATCTTGCTTTATAATAAATCTTGATCTATTTCTTCTAGCTCATGTTGTGATCTAGGAATCATCCAAAAAATTCAAACAATCTATATCAGTTGCATCTTGTTGATGCTTCAATGTGGTATCAAAACATTCAATAATCTTGTTCATAACCTAGCTACAAATCTCAATCAATCAATCATCATCTTGGGATGTATCCTTCCCAATCCTCGTGTTATTCCTATCTTGACAACACTATCCTTACACTGTTGTGTAACCTCAACAATGTTGTCATTATCGACAATTACTCAATCAAATCAATCGATTTTAGCCTGGCTATCAACAAGATCTCAAAAGGCTATTGATATCCCTACATATTGATTTCTTTATCATTCATCTATATGGTCAACATCAAAATCCAAAAACATCTAGGCATCATCCAAACAATTAAACAATACATATTAGACGTTGCATCTTGTCGACGCTTCAATGTGGTATCAAAACATTCAACAATCTTATTCCTAGCTTGGTTACAAATCTCAATCAATCATTATCTGATAAATCGATCATCATCTTGGAATGTATCCTTCCCAATATTTGTGGTGTTCCTATCTTGACAATACTATCCTTGCATTGTTGTGTATCTTCAACAATGTTATCGTTATCGACAATTACTCAATTAGATCAATCGATTTTAGTATGGCTATCAATTTTTTTTAAAGATTACTGATATCCCTACATACTGATATCTCTTGATCATTCATCCATATGATCATCATAAAAAAAATATAAAAAAACTCAAAAACATTCAAATATCCTTTGAGAAAAATAAAAAATAATGTCAATCCAAAGAAACAAACTACGTTGTCTCTACATGTATAATGTAGGCAAGGCCATCAATTGATGAGCCCCTGAGGCATTAGATCAATCCCCTTAGGTCCCCCTCTTGGTCTCTAAATCTCTCAAAAAATACCCAAAAAATCCAAATATCCTAAAAATATTTAAAAAATAGCCTGAAATAACCTAAAAAAAAACAAAAACATTTAGAAAACCTCAAAAATCCTATCTCTATCATCACCTACCTGTAATAAACTCTCCATCCATAATAAACAAATCTTCACTCTCATCCTTTGATAAGACAAACAAGAAAAGAAAACATTGAAATCCAGAAACTTCCAAGCAAAAAATCATAGAGACTTGATCATTATTAGACTGAAATAATGCGTAAGTGTTAACTACCTTGCCTTTTGAGAATCATCATCAACATCCTGAAATATGTCTTAACGGATAAAACGTTCCTACAATAGACATCATCAGTGGAATATAACATCCTGAAACATCAAAATATCTGCAACAAGTGATACTACAACATTGTTTATCTTTTGTGATCTTATCTTTTGATTTATCTTATTATCTCATTCCCATGATATCTCAAGGATGTCCATAAGGATTTAGAGAGAAAGGAATGGGGAATTTATCATCGATTTCATTTGTTTTATTTATTGGATATTTTTGCAATACTACTATGGCGAATATACTTGACTTGTGTGTGTAGGGATAGTCTCAAGTAATACAATGGCTGGTGCATATCAGGTTCTTCATGCCTTTTTTATATTAGTCTCCTTACTTTGATGGCTTTATTCTCTCACATTACTCTAACAAGGTTTTTGTATGTTTGGTATGAGCAAGAATACTCTTTGTTTGTAGAGTCAAAGTCCATGCAATAGATACAAAGCTACCTTGGTCATTAATACCCTGGTGCATCATGTCTATTTGCTACATTAATAAGGATTTCTATACTTAGTCTCTTAGTCTCCATGAAGGAGAACAAAACTCATCATGTTTAAACATATCATTAATCATTCAATTTCTTGTATCCTCTAATCATACTAACATTTTCTTCTAGTCAACATTTCTTTTGTTAGTCCTTGCACTTAAATGCATTACATCAACTTGTCAAAAAAATTGGCTCATTATCTAGAATTTTCACCAAATTCCCTAAGGGGGCACCATGCTATCTCGTTGTCACTGGGGCATACTGGGGAAACTCTTGAGAAGTAGTTTTTAAATTTTCTTTAACACAATGCTCAAAATCACATTGTATCAAAGAGGCAAAATGTAGATACCTAAGATTGTCCTAACCTAGGAACTAGCATTTTACAACTAATATTCATCTTTCCCTAATGATTAAATAATGTTTAATTATTTAATTATTGTCTAAAATCATATTTCCACTATTACTTAAATGACTTTATGTTATTTAATTAATTCATTTCAATTAATCTTCTTGATTAAATAAATAAATCCTATTTATTTAATTATATCTTTAAATTATGTATTCTTCTTGACAAGTTAAATAAATTCTATTTATTTAATTATATCTTTAATTAGCATTCACCCACTCTTCCTAAATTAAGTAATTACTTTAATTATTTAATTATCCTATTTTCTCTCAATATTGTCCATTCATCATAAATAAACAAAACATTTTATTATTTATCTAATTCTCACTTGCCCATTCCTCAAATAATTAATTAATTTAATCAATTATTATCCTCATGCAAATCTAAATTTATTTTCTAACTCTCTCTTCCTCTTGCCTTCTCATGCAACTAGTTAACTCACACTCTGTTTGAGTTATCTTCTACATAATTAATTATTTAATTCTTCTTTTATTTCATATTCTTCTAATTAATTAAATAAATCATTATTTATTTAATTATTCATTATGACTTTTCAACTATAATTAAATAATTATTTAATTATTCATCATCCTCTTCCACTATAATTAAATGATTGCTTAATTATTTAATTATTTGTTAGCTTTTCTTAGATATAGTTAAATAACTATCTTTAATTATTTAACTAGTTATGCGCACATCTCTAAATTAAGTGATTATTTTAATTATTTAATTTAGCCAACTTTATCCATTTTTTAAATAAACAAAATTTATTATTTTATTTATTTATCCTCATTTGCACATACACTAATAATTAATTATTATTTCCTCATAAAAAAAGCTAACTCACACTTCCTTTAGATTAAATAATTACTTTAACTATTTAATTCTCCTCTTTTATCTCAAACATCATCCATTAATAAATAAACATTTAATTTATTAATCGATCTTATCCTTGCACGTTCTCAATTAATTAATTACTTTAATTAGTTATCTCATCATGCAAAAAGTAAACTCTCAACCTTATCTTGCAGTTCCCGAACAGTAATAAATTACTTTAATTAATTATCTCATCATGCAAAAATAAAACTCATATTCTATCTCAATCTTATCTTGCACATTCCTCCAATAGTTATTTATTTATTTAATTAATTATATCATGCATCATCCCCTCAAATCTTAACTACAACTCTCTTTTAGTCAATTGATATTGATTGACCACTCTTTTGATCAATCACTTCTCTTAACACTTTAATCAATATCTCATGCAACTAGTTAACAAGAATCCTATAGTCAGTTAACTGAGAAATCAATTCCTCTCATTTATTCTTATCCTTTGATCTCAAATCAACACATCCTAATCCAGACTGTCGATCTAATTTCTAAAAACCTATAGAATATCCCTTTATCGAGCTTCTCATTCATTACCTAGAATTTTCATAGTGAAGCCATCTTCTTTTGATTCTCAGGCAATTGATAATTTATCATAGCATTTAGGTCATCACCTTGCATCAAGCTTTTGAAACTATCATGAAGGCTCTTATGTTGAAGCAATTTGACATATTACACAACACAAATTGCTTTAAAATGGGATGGCAAGGTTGTTCTCATTTTTAGATTTAATTGTGTCATGTTGTTTTGATTAACTTTTGTTTGAATTCAATCACATTTTATTAGTATTGTGGGTTTTATTGCATAAATTAATTCCATAATTTTCCCCTTACAACTATTGGCCTACTATGTCAATTTATCATGGTGAGCGGGAGTGGAGGTAGCTACAGGAGTTGTTGTTTGAATGCAGTAGAAGGCGAGGAGGATGGAGACCCTAAAGTAGATGATGGAGCTGATGGACGGGCGCTCAAGCATGTGGTGCCTTTGCTCTCTAAGGTTTGTGCTTTGGATGGAACTGTGGTTGTCGTTCTTCTGAAAATTTTTACCCTTGGTTTGAAATTAGGGGATGGAGGCTCTGTGGATGCGTTCGTTGCTGAGGACAATGTTGTTGTCTTGGTGGGTTTGGGGCTCTTCTTTCCTATGGATCGCGGTGCTCTAGGTGTAGCTTGGGGTGTTGTCCATTTGGTTCGCTTCGAAGGGAGCTGGAATAGAGCTATTGGTGTTTTTTATTTAGTCAGTTTTGGGGACCTCGTTTCCAACGACCCTGTTGGATCCTTGCCTATTTTTTGCCTTGTTTAGTGGCCATTTTGTGGGTGGTGTTGTGATCGATTTTGGCTATAGGTCCTTAACTTTTGGTCTCCTACGACAGTCTCTATGTCTATTCTTTTCTCTGTGGTTTTTTTGGGAGATGTGTTGATGTGTTTTTTATGCACTTCTCAACACAGGCAGTGCGTAGGTGCACTACCTCTCTTGAAAGACAATCTTCCACAATCAGATTGCAGAACACTATCCCAAGGTCTCTAATGTCAGGTCTTGACAGTGCTTGGAATATCTCAATTATTTGATGTGATTTGCTGGAATCACAAGGCGGACTTACATATGAGTTACAAAGTGGGGAAGTTGGATCTTGAAACAGAGTTCTTAAGGTGGGAAAGTTGTTATGCATTTGTTGTAGGTTCAAACAGCAGTCTTGAACTCCATTTTTCCATTGGATTTAGCTTTACAATGTGCAATGAACCTTAGCATAGGTCACTCATTAAAAAAAAAAGAAAAAAGGGCAGGGGAGAGAGATAGTTCCTAGACCTGCAACTAATTGTGAACAATGATGATGGAGTTCCTGCAATGGACAAGCTTCCTAAAAACAATATTCCACTTAACCAGAAATCTCACAGTATCGTGGAACTTGTGCTATCTTCTAAGGTCTGCAAATGTTTTGTCTTTTATTCACCATGTGCATGCATGAACAAAGATAAAAATTTTGGAGCAACTTTGAATATAAGCCCAGACTAACTTTACACAGCTATCTACCATCAACAAACAACAAAAAGTATGGACTAAGAAGTCATCGACACAGCTAGAATTTTCATGATCACAAGACAACATTCCTAAAATCTACCAAAGCAAGAAAACAGTTAACTAGAACAGCAATAAAACCTAAGTTAAACATCTAACAATGGAGATTGAATCAAGCAACATGTGAGAAACTCAGAAAATGCACCAAGTCAATGTCTTTTCCTTATAAATTTCTGCAGCATGTCTTTACAACAACTCAACTCTCTTTGCAAATGAGAGGAGAGCCCTATTTATAGTGACCAAAAAGTCAAATGAATGGCCAAGATTAATTCTCATTGTGTGGCCAAGATTCATTACAAAATAGGGTTTCACCTACCCCCAATATATCACAATTTAAAATTACATTTTGTCCCTTCTCTATTTTGTCCTCTACTAACGGCACTGTAGCATTTTGTCTTTTAGCTGATTGTTGTTTTACTGTAGCTACTCTTTAGGGAGATCTTTATCATCAATAGGGTTGTCCTCCTGCTTCTTTGATGCTGCATATTCTATGAACTTGAGGATGACCGCCTAGAGCTTGTCCACTTCAATAATCTCATACCTTAGCACTTGGTAGCTCCACTCCTTCACGTTATCCTTCAGCCTTTTCAAATCCTCATCATATTTTATACTTTGATCTTTGAATAGCTCTAATTGGTCGAATGCACGGGTAGCAAAACTCATAAATTCCATTGTTATTTCGTTAGACATCTCGTCCTCCATTTTCTTCTGGAAGTAAGGCCTCACCTTTTCTAGATCCATCTGTACTACGGGCATATCATACTCCGTCATCATCTTGAGATAACAAGTGCATTCTACCCTAATTTCTTTTATCCATTCTATATCTGGATCCACCTTGCTCATTATTTTCTCCAACCTTTCCTTCCTATTGCCAAAGTCCTGCCGCCATACATCCATCAGCTAGTGATCGTCCTTCTTAAACGCAAGCTCCTCTTCCCACATGGCTTCTGGTAACCGAAGGATAGCCTCGATCTTTGGGAAGGTGGAGTCGTATACTGAGGGAAGTCAGTGCATAGCCTCTTTGTGCCCTCCAAAGATTGTTGTAGGTCCAAGAACCTGTTGGTTGTCTGAACAGCCCAGCCAATTCTCATGTTTCCAACGTATAAGACTCATCAGAACCAGTCCTCTGTAGTCTTCTCCAAATTCTTTCTTCTCTCCATCTTATTGATTTTCTCTTTGGACAGTAGTTGGGGCACATTTGTGGACATGGTAGGTAGGTCATCCATTGATGACCACTGTTGAATGTAATCTGTTAAAGCAACCACCTGTGCTTTAAGTTCATCTTTTGAAATCTTATCCTGCCTTATCAAGTGTACCACCGTGGCCACTGACTCCTCAAGATGCCCCACCTTCTGTTCTCTGGTGGCAGTCCCTAGATCCATGGTGGAGATGTTGTAAGTTATTCCTTCCTGACCTACCATAGGTGTGGCTACTTGCACAGCTCGAGACCCATAAGCATCCATCGTTACCTTGGATCAGATCTTAAGCTTCTTTTCCTTCTTTGTTGTGATTTGAGATCGGGCTAAGATAGCCTCCAGCCTCGCCCTTGGGTCTTTTAGTATAGGGGTCTTTCTTTCGAGTTGCTTTTCCAACCATTCTGGTACGACAGATTTTCCCTTAGGTGAATCATGGTCACCCTCGCCCCTCTCGGTCAAGGCCAAGGTTTCCGCTCTCTTATCTTCTGGGGACTTTTCTTTTTCCTCAGCAGCATCTTCTTCTTCTTCATCGGAGCCTTGGATGAACACAATGTGCTTAATAGGAGGCTTGGCCAATGACTGTTGTAGGGGACTTTCTTTCTTTTCCACTTCCTCCCCTTTCTTTCCTTTAACTTGTTTAACCTTGTGCACATGTTCTTTGAATTGCTTGATCTCGAGGCCTTTGACAGCTTGGGCATCTCCCTCAGTTTTGTCTTCTTGTTGTTGTTGTTCTTCTTCAAGGAGCGGCCTTTCTACCTCTGATTTGGTGTCCTTTGGCTGCCAGGCCAGTTCTTCTTCAAGATCATCGTCAAAGGCTTGCATGATTACCTTGCCACCAGTGCTATCTTCCTCGTCCCCGCTCTCCGAGGAACCAGTTCCCTCCTTGTAGGCAACCCTGTCAATAATGCGATGTTCATACTTTGGGTGCTCATGATATTCATTGGCCTCCTCCTCATAGGGCTTTGAGGCCTCTTGTTCTCGCTCTTCCCACTCCTTGGAAATTAGCATGGTGGCTTTCATGGCAGAAGGCCCTGTCGGAGGCTGTGAAGGTTAGGCAGTGACGAGGACCTGAGCCAAGGCTACCTGAAGCGTAGGATCCATGAGGATCTGGGAGAGCTCGAAAGGGATATTCTGCATGTGCTTCAAGAAGGCCTCAGGAAAGGTGGGAGCGGGCATTGGTGCAGCCATCGTAGGTAATGGGAGTGACGTAGTGGGTGACATGGCAGTAGAGGAAGGAGGCATTGTTAAGGCGGAAGAAGAGTCATTTACAATCAGAGGCTCGGTTTGGGGGCAAAGAGGCAAGATGGACAGAGATGTCCATTGCCGGTGGGGAAGTGGCGACCATAGCCAGGGAGGTAGGTGGTGCAACAGTCGAGGCAGGAAGAGCCAAGACAAGCTTGATTTGATCAGTACCTTCTACTTCTTCTTCTTGTGTCAAGAATTGTTTCATCGTACCCCCTATTTGCTTAAGTCTTTTGGAGGGTGAGCCTCCCGGATCCTTCCTTGTATAGACCTTGGGGTCAGGAGACTGTTCTGTTTCTGTCTCCTTCCTCTTCTTAGACCCGGTAACTGGGGAAGACTTGGATGTCCCGCCCGTTGAAATGGTGGCAGCAACATCCTCTGTGGCACTTGGCTCGCTTTTGAGTCCTTCATAAGTTAGAATCACTTCCTGTTGTTTCAATTGGGCTATCTGTCCATCAAGCCACTCCTTAGTACAAGCCAAGATTGGCTTGGTTATGATATCGAGGTTATCGACCTCCTGCTCATCCCAGTCTATTGTTGGTAGCGGCAAATTGGCAACTACAGGGTACCTGGGATCCATCAAGGTGCTCTCGTCCTCTTGAACTTGATCCAGGATGGGAAAGGGCTGCACCTTTCTTATGAAATACGTTGTCATCTTCATGTAGTGCCTCGCACGTACCTCTTTGTCATCTTGACAATCCCCCCAAAAGTCTTCAATGTGGTGGAGATGAGCGAATCTCGGCCCTAGCGCCTTCCTTACGTGTCCATATGGGTCCATCCGTGGGCGAGCAATATGCAGGTGAAAATGGTAATCCTTCAGTTCTTTCTCGAAATTAGTAGTGCATTGGGAGGCTTGCAGTCTATACATGCCCTGGCTGAGAGTCATGGGATAAGAGATCCCTGCTATGTGTTTGCCACTGAAGATTGCATGTATGTGTTGGAGCTGCCGAGAAAGCTCCAATAGGATGATTCGGTCGTTGGGGTATCGAGGCAACTTGTTTGGCCTTTCAGTGAAGCCCTGGGCACAGATGTATGTGAACTTTGGGTATTGAATGAAGAGAAAGGCATATTGCTTCAATAATGCTCGAGCACTGTGAGAAACCCTCCTTTCGAAATCCTTGGCAATCATTCTAACAATATGGCCGATGAAGGCGTCATTCACTCTGCAATACTCCCCCTTAAAGTTTTTGTACTGGAGCTAGGGGTATCTGTCATAGATCTTGAGTCTTCGCCCCTGCTCCTGATCGGGTGCTACAAACAACCCATTGTACTGCCTCTGATTCGCCAAGGAATAGACGAGATAGGAAGTCATATAGAACTTGGAGCTTTTCTTCACGTTGAGGAACTACTCATGAAAGCAGTTGCATTGGGAATGAGGTCTTTGTTGTAACATCATCATTCCCCCGAAGGATCTACTCAACGAAGTACACCATCCACTCTTGAAAGAAGGCGGCCATAGGGAGGCCCATCACTCTGCTTAGCATCGTGACCAAGTTGTGATAATCTTCGTGGAAGTCACTGCGGAAGAGTTCGTGAGGAACCTTCGCAGCGCTACCCCGCTTTTCCTTAAGCCAATGCTGATTTATTGACCTTTTACAGCCCGTCGGATTATCATCCCATGCTGCCTGACATTCTTCAATGGTGGGCGTTTCCATTTCTTGAAAAGTAGGGATATGGAAGGTCTCTGTGATTCCTTCAGCCAACATGTCAGCAAGAATGTTACCATCCCTGTCAACAATTGTCCTTGTATCTGATTGATATGACTGCCAACAGGCCATGACAAGCTTCAGGGCTACAAGAGATGGAGGGAAGCCAGCTGCCTTTGCTATTCCGCTCTGCCTTATCAGTCTTGCATTCTTGGTCGTTGGATTGACCTTGACCCTTTGCGTGAATTTGTCAATATTGATATGGCCGATATTGGTATCTGTAATCTCCTTCCAATCTGTGGTGACCTTCAAGTGTAGAGGTTCACCCTGAAATTGGTATTTCATTTGGTCCTTGTCCTCTTTCCCTCAAGGAGTCTTGCCTGACTTCTTTCCCTTGTCCTTTTCGACGGCTGCTCCCGAAGGTCCTGCACCTGATTCCATATATTCTGCAAGCAAGAGCGTAGTGAGTGCAATTGATCACGAAAACATCCATGTTAGTTGAAATCCCAAAGATAAAATCCATTTCAAATAATCCATCAAGCATAACATGATACTTTATTTCTCGATGCCATCGATCTTTTGATTAAGGGCATTTGGAAAGTTCGGGCTTGGAAGGCCGGACTTCCTTGGTAGGAATGTCGTTTTGGAAAGGCAAATAGGGCGGAGGGCTCCCATTGATTCTCCATGATCAAAGTTGATAATTAAAAAGGTTCGCAATAAAGAAGACCAAGATTAAGCACGTGGGTCGAGATCAGATTTCAAATTGGGCTCATTTGGATCGGTTTAGGAGCACTCAGAGGTACAAGGTCAGAAAGCCGTCAGGAGATGGCCATTTGGGACGACAGATCAAAAACAGAAATTTGGAGACGGAACTCTGGGGTCTGGGGTCCGGAGAGCTGCAGGGTGGTCAAAAGATTGTAATTTACTTGAGGGCCCGGGTCAGAGGCACCAGGAAGCCGTTCATCCCTCGCCGTTTGGAACTGCTATTGCTGGGCGGAAGTCCGGAGGGGACGGCCAGGGGGTCAGGGCCTGGCGCGAGTGTTGGCGGTAACAGGGGAAGGCAAGTTGGCGTAAGGTTTCCGCTACGGGGTGAGGTCTTGGCGAGAGATGAATGTCTCGCTGACAGCTGAGAGCAAGACCGGACCGGCACAAGGGCCTGCCGTTCGATTTTGTTTTCAGTCCTGCGGCGGTCGGAAGGGCAGAGCCTGGAGCTCGGAGGGGTGGGTGAGATTTTCCCCTCAGAACGGCAGATGAGGAAAGGACTCCCGGATGGCAGAGCCCAGAGGTCAGATGGACGCCAAGCATGGATGACCTGGTTCTACTGTATACATATTTCATCTGTAGTTTTCTATATTGCCCCATTGGATCAATCGAGTTATGCATTTTTCATGTTTGGGTCCATATCGACATAGGTCCATGACTGTCTTCCTGACACCCATGTTGTTTTATTCCAACATTTGCATGCTACAGGTTTTATCGGCATAACTCCTTTGATGTCTCGACGATCACAAGTCTTGTGCATTCACCTATCGGCAGAGGTTTCATTGTCGGGGTTGTGTCTTATCGAACTCAGTTCGTCTCCCCGACTTGTGCATATGGGTCCTCGGCGAGAGTTGGGTTATCGGCAATTGTCATGGCGATTTCGTTTTGTCACGCCGACCGGCATGTAAGGGATGCATATCAGGGGGAGTCATTGCTATCGTTCTAAGGTCTTGGCAAGAAACCTTCGGTCTCGCCGACCTTACGCATGGATTCCCTTTGAATATACTTACGGTGAGACTACGGTGGATTCTATCGACATAAGGTTTGTTGTGTCCCACCGAATGACATTTGGGTTTCGTTTCGGCCAAGCATGAGTTTGCGGCAGGAGGTCATAACGAAAAGGTCGAGTCTTGCCGATAGGTAACGATGGCTTTCAGTGCGAGATCTGCTTTCTCTTAGCGAACAAAGGGCTAGCTCGGGGTGGCTTTCGATGAAACAAGAGCACTCTACATGAGGTTTCCCCGTCATCATTATGTCTCGCCGATATCACGATGAGGTCTCTGTCGGTAAGAAAGCCAAAATGTCCCAGCGAAAGTGAATAGGACAAAACAAAACTGCTCGGTGTAGCTTATTTGTTTCGGTGTATAGTCTTGGCGAGGTGCTTGGGGTCTCACTGAATGGAATGATGAAGTCGCCCTGTCGGCATGATAATGGGGTTGTTATAGCGACATGTGAATAAGTGGGTGCCCTCGGTGAAACATTGTATGATCGACATAGGGTCTCCCCGACATCTGAAAGCTATAGCGAAGCGGGTAAAGCAGATTATGCATCTCGGTGAGAGTCTTCTTTTGTCTTGGTGACCAGAAGTTTCAGTCGTTGTGAAGATCCGCCTCAGAGAGAGGTCTCGCCGACATCCAAATGTCCCACCGACGGAGAACGAGGGGCGGAATCCCGGGAGCAGAATCCCGGATACCCGTGCCCAAGAGACCCAAAAGTTGTTTGGTCATCTGTTTTGCTAAGTCACCACCGGAAAGGGGAGCATTCGGGCCTGAGGGTCACGAATGCCCCCGCGAAGAACGACCGCGCAGAGATAAAGCTCTGAATTGGTCAAGAGGATGCTGCGTTGGTTTACTCAACTTTCGAGGACATGGGTTTTATTCGTTATGCCATATTTTATCCTTCACATGTTGTTTTGATGGTTATTGTTCATTTTAACCCCTAGAAATCACAAAAACAATGTTCAGGAGGGCGAACAGAGGACCTACCTCGAACACTTGATGTGGGGAGGTGTGGGATCCACTTACGATCGATGAGATGATGGTGAGAGTGACGAGCATGAAGGTTTCGAAGACGGTGGGCTCCTCCAGCAAGTTCCCTAATCACTCTCCGCAGCTCTTTCAAGTGAAAATGATAGGAACGAACCTTCTATTTATACCCCAATCGCCATTAATGGCCTCACTAAATGTAGGTATGGCGAGGCAAGGAAGTTGGTGAATTTAAATTCACCGACGGCAGCGGGAGACCCGGGGTCTGGCGATTAGGAGGGCGCAGGACGGATGTTGTTTGATAGGCTCCTCTTGGAGATTCACCGGTGGAAAATGGGAGGTCGGGGCCCGGAAGGCATAACTCCGCCAGAGGTTCGCCGTGAGAAACGACGAAACACTCACTAAACCCCAGGAGCGGAACTCCGGAGTCCCGGGCTCGGAAGGTCAGACAGCCGTCAAGATAGTCCAAGGATTTTAGCAGACGGTGAACGGGGGTCCGGACCCCGAGGTCTGGGAGGACGCGAGCCGAGCGCCGTTTGAAACGGCGGGTGTAGCAGGGAAACCCAAATGGCCTAGCCCGGTAGGGCCCGGGGCCGTTGGCAAGGGCAAACTGCCAGAGAGACTCCGCGAGGCACCAGAACATGACAAAATTAAAAGGGGAAGGAGCGGTCAACTTATGGTGAGACTTTGAAGCAACATTGACCATCCGAGACACTAAAAAATGGGGCACGCAAAACGAGGTGGTGACAAAAATGACCTAACAAGGCGAAAGAAAAGAGGTTCCCCGTTCCGAACAGGGCGTGTGTGCCAAAAGCACAACAAGATGGAGGTAGCCATGTTGCTTCTTTTCTTTCTCTATTCTTTTTGCTTGGATGGGTTGAAGCTTATTTGGGGCCTCCTATTCATGCTTGGGCTCCTTTCTGGAGCTATTTTGGTCATTCAGAGGCGTTGGTTTTGAAAATGGTTGGCCTTATTTTTGAGTGGGTCGCCTGTGTCTTCTCCTCTGGCGCCACTTTTCGTTGGAAGGGAGTGGTTTTGCTTGTGGTCGGCCTGCAAATTTTTGTCTTGGATGACTCCTTGCCTGGGCCTAGCATTTGTGGTCTCCATCCTTGGTCCCAGCGTGTCAGGTTGAGTTCAGGTGTTGGGGGCTTGCTTTTTGGTGGATTTGTGGAGGGAGAGGCCACTTTCGCTTATGTGGTGCTCTCCTGGTTGTATTGCAGGGGTTGTTTTATGCAGCCTTTTATTCTCCCTTCGGCTCCCTTGCTTGCTGAGGTAGATGGTTCTTTGAAGTGCTTTTTTTTTGTGGATGCGAGTTTTTGGCTCAGCTCTTTGGGGGAGCTTTGTTCGGCTTATGTTCTTGTAAGGAAGTCTACCTTTGTTGAGGCGTTGGGTGTGGTGGGAGCCTCTATTGCTTCCTCTCTTCTCAGGCTTGGAGGTCCCTGGTTTTTTGTGACTGAAGGTCACTTGTGGTTTGAGCTATTGTATTTTTCTATTATGAAATCTTAGAAGATTGTGTGTTTTTTTCTGATGGTTGTGAGGTTACCAAAGGATGCTACGGTTGTTGGTCTAGTTACTCTATTGGCTTTCTCCTTGGACCCTATGGAGGTGGGTTCCTTCCCTCAGTTGTTGTTCCTATTGAGGTGGTCGCTTTTCCTATGGAGGTGGAGGTTGAGGGGGTTGGAGATCTCTAGTTGCGCCGGTTTAGCAGATTGTGATATCCTCTCCTTGATAGAGGGGAGTTCTCTCCTTTAGAGGTGGAGGCTAAGTTGGTTTCCTCATTTTGGGTGAGCTTGTGTTATTGGGATGCTGACTTCTTGCATTCTTCTATTACTATCCCCTTTCCACCTTTTGTGGTTGGTTGTTGTTGCATGTTAATTGTTGGGCTCCTATGGTTTTCTGATGAGGAGTCTTGTTACCTTTGTTGCCTGTCTATTTCAAGCAGTTGTTTGTTAGTTTCTTAAGGTTTTCAGTCCTTTTCAAAACCTGGTTGTTTTTGGTTTGAGGTCCCTTCGAAACCTGTTTGTTGTAGCATGGTTTGATTTGATTATCTTTGTTTGGTTGCTGTTGTTCGGCTACGGTTTGGTTGGCTAATTGTTTTTATAGCAACTTCTTCTCCTTGTAAAGGGTTTTGGGTCCCTTCAAAACCTATTTTTCCTCATCAAAAACTATTGTCCTACTATGAAACATGACACCTATCACTTTGTTAAGAAATTTCAATAATCCTAGATACATGGAGATATTGTGCACGCACCTAGCCAAAAACTTCATCCAGTTACATCACCATGGCCATTCTCTCAATGGATACTCAACCTCATGGGAAAGATTTACCCTACCTCCACTAATGGTCATAAGTTAATCCTTACAATCATTGAATACTTTACAAAATGGATTGAAGACATCCACATGACCTATATTATTGGTAAACCAATAGCTAAATCTATCCCGAATTACATTATATGCTGGTATGGTGTTCCCCAATCCATCGTCACAGATAATGGTTGTCCTTTCAAAAATCAAGATGTCTATGAGCTGTGTGAGATATTCCATATCCATCACAACTTTTCCTCTCTATATTATCCCCAAGGTAATGGTCAAGCTGAGGCGTCTAATAAAACCATCCTTAAAATCTTGAAGAAGACTATCAATGACACTAGTTGTGATTGGCATATCCAACTTAATCCCACCTTGTGGTCCTATCGTACTAGCATCCACACGCCTATTGGAGCCACTCCATATTCCCTCATCTTTGGATCCAAATCTATTCTTCCCATTGAGGTTGAGCTACCATCCTTGAGAGTATCTATACAATAGTTCATTGATGATGAATAATATTGTCTATCCTGATTGCATGAGCTAGAGTTACTGGATGAGAGATGACATAATGCATTAGTCCATCTACAAGCCTATTATAATTGTCTCCATCATAGCTATAACAAGATATTTCGATTAAGACACTTTGATACCGATGATTTGGTCCTAAAAGAAAATCCAAAGAATCAAATGGATTGAGAGAAGATCAAAATTTTTGAGCCTAACTGGTTGGGTCCTTATATTATAACTGCAACATATGGGTTTGGCGTTTATCAGCTTGCTACCCCTAAAGGTGAACCACTACTAGAGCCTATCAATAGCATGCACCTTCGCAAGTACTATACCTAGTCTTCAAAGAAACCCACAAAAATATAAAAAAAGCATAAAAGCAAACAAAATTGTCACCTTGGTGAAAACTTGGAAAACATGCGTCTTGGTGACATAAAAAAAAAATAATAATGAAAAAATTAGAAAATAAGTAAAGAGAAATAATCCATCCAATAGTGAAAACCACTTTGGTGGCACTTTGGATAAGTATCATGGTGAAAACCTGGCAAACAGGCACCATGTGTTGTTGGTCTTTGCTCCATCATATACTATCATTCTATCCGGTTTTCCATCCCCATCCATGAACCCTCACATATTCCATTCCATAATAAAAAATCAATCCATAGTAAAGATTTGTCACCCCTCTCATGGCCAAATAATTGTTGATGTTTAGCATCTTGCACTTTCCATATCCATCCATAATAAATTTCACCCATCCAATCCTATCCATAATGAGTTGGTCCTATACTTGACTAGGGGAAAATATTTGACTTAGGTTTCAAATGGGATCCTAGATATGGTATCATGGGACAAAATTCAAATAAGCATTTCAAAAATCCAAAAAAAAAAAAAACATTTCAAAAATCTCAAAAAATCAAAACATTTTGAAAAACAAAGAAACAAAAAAATGTCAAAAACTCCAAAAACAGAGTTAGTGTTAGTCCAAGTTGTCGAACTACGTTACCTCTATGACTTCACATAGGAAAATCCATCATTGATGAGCCCCCAAGGCTTAGGTCAATCCCTTAGGTTGTGTCCTAAAAAATAGTTAGTCCATCCAAATCTACATTCCATAATAAATTATCCATTGTCAAGGTTAGTCGAGCTACATTGCCTCTGTGAATTCACATAGGAAAGGCCATCATCGATGAGTCCCTGAGGCTTAGCTTAGTCTCTTAGGTTGTGTCATTACAAATATTCAGTCCATCCATACCCACATTCCATAATAAACTATCCATTTTCAAGGTCAATCGAACTACATTGTCTCTGCACTTTACGTAGGCAAGGCCATCTTCGATGAGCCCCCGAGGCATTAGGTTAGTCCCTTAGGGTTTGTCGTAACAAGGTATCCATCCATCCCAATTTTTATCCCATAATAAGTTGTCCCTTGTTAAGGTTGACACTTTGATCAAACATAAACAAAATCATCCTATAGAGAATTGAGCTCTCCAAATCTTGAAATAACAAACAAGCTATCCAACTAGCCTTCCATCCGAATAGATCAATTGCCTAATCACAGGTGCCTATTAACATTAGTGATCCTTATCAGCTATCAACCAGTCTTATATAGAGTGTTGCATTGTTAGAATTCCTAGTCTTATACGACATGCCTCATTTCTAAAACCAGACGTTACCCATCAACCATCACCAGTCTTATACAAGTTGCTACACCTTCGAAATCAGATCCCAGGTTTTATATGAGGTGTACCATTCTTAAAACCAGACACAATCCTATCCTTAGTCTTATATATAATGTTGCATTGTTAGGATCCCTGGTCTTATACAACATGCTTCCTTTCCCGAAACCAGACGCTTTCATTATCCCAAATCTGATCATACAATTTGGCAAAAGATCTAAATGGCTATTGACTATGTTGGTCCAGTTTGTCTTATCTTTTTATTGATTTATCTTTGGTCATGTTACTATGCGCCTCGAGGAATTCCATAAGTGATGAGAGGAGTGATGATGGATTATGAAATTTTTCTCTTTGATTTTTGTTTGCAGTTTGTCTTGGTAATATGACTGGGGCAACTAGGTTCCTTGTGTGTGATTGGAATTCCATTTGGCATAATCAAATATCCTATGCAAGTGAAAGGTCATCTAATGCTTTCTTGCATCAGGACTAATATTGTTTTTGGATACTTCCTCACATATTTCAGGACAAGGTTTTGTGGTTACTAGTTTGTGTCATGACACTCCTTGTTTGTCATGTGTCTATTTTTGCAAGGGATAATATATCACACCTTGGTCTATGTCATATCTTGGTGTTCTTTATCCATTGTTATAATAAATGTTCTTTGATGATAATTATGCAATAAAATAAAATTTTGATAATTTAGCAGCAAGATCTCAAGATGTCAATCCCATTTCATCCATCTAATTTTTCTTCACTTCTTACTAACATTTTCTTCTTGCTAACATTTCTTTCATTCACCATTGCATTTGCACCTATCAAATTGACTTGTTGGTAAACTTGCCAATTTTTTTGGAGTTTTTAAAAAAAAATTCAAATTTCTTGAGGGGGCATTATCCTATCTTGCATCCATTGGGGCACATTGGGGAAGATCCTGAGTTTTTTTTTTATTATTCTTTGACACAATGCTCAAAATCATATTGTATCAAAGAGGGGCAAAATGTAGACATAGAAAAATGTCCCAAGCCTGCAAGAAATATTTTATCACTAATTCGCCTTCTTTCTTGCATAATTAAATAATTTTAATTATTTAATTATTTTCCTAAGGTCATATTCTTCTATTAATTAATTCACTTTATCATTATTAATTTAAATAAATGTCAATTTATTTAAATTACATCACTAATTATCCTCTTTCCCTCTATAAATAAATAAATTCTTATTTATTTAATTATTCATTATCTATTTTTCCTCCTTTTCTCTTGTAATTAAATAATTATTCATTAATCTTTTCCCTCCATAATTAAATATATCTTATTTATTTAATTATTTATCATTTTCCTTTCTCTATAATTAAATAATTGTTTTTAATTATTTAATTATTTTCTCATTTCCCTCCATCTTCTAATTATTTAATATTTCCTATCCCACCCTTTTTCTATAATTAAATAATTATTTTTAATTATTTAATTATTCATTTTCCCTCTCCTAAATTAAATAATTGCTATCATTATTTATTTATTCCTTCTTATCCAAGCCCTCAATCTCAACTAATTTCTTGAGTTTTGGTCCATTCTCCCCATCCTTATATCTTTTCTTCATAATTAATCTCATCTATTGATTTTCATACATCATCTTTCAATCCTCACCCTTCATTTGAATTGGGATTTCTATAAAAGCAAGCCATCACTTTCATTTCAAGGTTAATCACGGTCTTTGAAATTTTGCTATCTTGAGATCTAGCCACCTTGCATCAACATCAAGCTCATCATACAAGTTCCATACTATGAATTTGAGAACAAACAAAGCAAAATGGAGAAGAGCAATGAAGGTGATTCAATTATGGCATAGAGATTGAGGTTGCATTGCTTTATTATTGTCATTTATATGTTCGTTTGTGCTTCATTGTTGGATTAGGGTCTTTATTACTTGGATTGGGATAGTTTTGTGGTTGCTATTATAGATTCATGTTAGATTTCGAATTCTACTTGATCTACAACAATAAACATGCATGAGATACATGAAATTTTCAATGAATATTTGAGTTTTTCAGGGTTATGAAGAAAGGTTCCACATGCCCAAAAATGTCTACTTGCAAAATATGCATGGTTTCTCTTTTGTGGAGGTGTAAATGTACATTTTTAGATACCCTAGGTTATCGAGGTATATAATAGGAATGAGAGGGCTGCCATTAAGTTTTTGACTTCCTTGTAAATCTTATTGATCCAAGAAATCATTATCTAAAATCAGCTTGTATCTCTCATTATCAAGTCAATAGATAATGGGCACTCCATAGAGTGATTTATGTTTAAGAGAACTTGTTCCATTATTGTTTCATAAGGAAAAGGAAAGCCTCTTGGTAGTGGCACGTCTGGTATTGTTTATGTTGGTTTTAATAAAGAAATTGAGGATATGTGTGCCTTGAAAGGTGCCTCTAATTCTTGATGATGCCAAATCATCTAAGAGTATCAAACAATTGGAACAAGAAATAAATCTTCTTATCTAATTAAGACATACTAATATTGCACAATACTATGGCATTGAAACTTTAGATGATGCAATTTTCATATACCTAGGATTATGTTGCTGCCTCATGGTTCTCTGTAAAGAAGATATCTAATAAATTTTATCTTGATATGGAAGCTCAATACTAAATGGTATACTTTGTGCAATGAAGAAATAGTCTTTGATTTTGAACTATAATTTGTGTTGCATAATATGCTCATAAAAACATGAGAAGGATAATCTCAAGTGATAGTCTTAACACAGAGAGAACAATGATCACTAAGTTGAGAAGATAAAAGGGACAACCATTTCAAATAGAAGGTTTACATGTTCACATAGGATAGCCATCAAGATTGTCACAGTGACAGTTGCATTGAATGAAGACAAAAGAGTAGAGAATGCTACAAATCTATTTTGAAAAGGTATAGTTCACGAGGTGATCAAAGGAATGATCTAAAGAGAGAATCTATGCCATATTTTGTTAGGGACATCATGCCATAGAAACATATGTAACTATTCAAAAGCATTATTAAGCAAATGAAAGAGAAGGTTATTTTGACTAAAGCATTCTTTGAGTACCTAGAAGCAAGAGATTCAAGTCATTTACATGCAAATATATAAATTTGAGCTAATGCTCATATATCAAAAAGAGTATTACACAAACTGATCTCTTAAAGGTCTTACCTGTATGTCTATGGAAAAAATGTGGATGTTAAGTACTAGTACACCAATATAAGTATCTAGGGATTCTGCAATGTATGCAAGAAGATTCAGATGTAAATGACATAATGCATGGAATTTTTTTTATGGAGTCCAAAATTGGTGTAAGGATGTCTTCTATAGAAATGGATGCAGACAATTTTATGGATTTGATTATCATACTAATATTTGGGGAACTAAAAAAGGTCTTCTTTTAAAAAATTTAGCCCCTTTGAGGACATTACCGAAATGTGACCCATCCAATGTTCCAAGACTTTGTAATCCAAGTTTAAGCTATAGAAGGGATCCAATTTCCAATAGATCTGCACTAGTTAGTAGATCAAGGACTAGATTCATTTCACTCTAGGAGATTGGAAAGCCTGGTCAATCAAGGTTTTTATTAAGGTTTTTAAATTCAAAAGGTGATGGACGAAGTGGTAGTGAGGAGAAGTTCACATCCTTGTAAAGGATGGTGGAGATCATGATAAAAGCAATGAGGTTTCCAATGAATCTCTTGGAAAACCAGAAGTAAAGGAATAAAAACGTCCAATTTTAGAGTCCAAGAATCATGCTTATTTGGGTGAACAAGAATAGAAAGAATGGATTGAATTTCAACGGATATTTTTTGAAAACAAGAAGCTAGAAATAATATTAATATCTATAAATACAAAGTTTTGATATGATTATATGCAAATATTGGTTCCTTGGGAGGTAATCAGTGTGTCATGGGAAAAATTTCCATACTTTGTGGAGCCACATACTAAAGACATTTTATTGGAATGTGAAACTGCTCTCTTGAAATATCGCGAATTTGCATCAATATATGGTAAAAATTTGAGTTCCTCAAGTTGCAAGATCTTATTACAAAGCATGCCAAAAATGGAGCTATATAAAGAGTGATTAGTGAAATCCTTTGCTCATTATTTACAACTTCCATTATTAACTCTTGACAATAATATTCTTGCTTCTCATGATTTAAGTGAAGAAAGTGAATCAAAAGCAAAAATTGATGATGAAACTAAATACAGAGAAACTAGGGAAGAATGTTCATCATGATCAAAAGGTAGATGATGAGAATGATGGAAGTAGTGAAGAAGAGTGGACGAGTAGTGAAGGGAAATATGGTGCTAGTAATGAAGAGGAATGACAATCCATTGTGGCAACAACACTTAAAAATATTTCCCATGGGATTGAAGACTTAGAAGAGATGATAATGAGAGTTTCTAGGGAAGATTGTGAAGATACAAAAAAATCTTCAAAAGATTGATGAATTAGAATCATCTTAGAAATAAGAAAATGTTTTCAAGAAAGGAGAACATATAAAGTATATTGGAGTGCATGAACATGGTACAGGAAAAATCAGGCCTTTGGATATAGGTCAACGTGGGGAGGTTTATGAAGTAAATCACAATAAAGTGGCCATTATAGTTGACAATGAGGAAATCTTGAAACTGAATACTTTAAAGGAAGAGAAGAGTTTTGGGAAAGCTGAAAAATATTCCTTGTACTTGGTTGAGAATTAATACATTGAGGATGATTCAAAGGTAGAGACAAAAGAGTGCCTTATTGTGGAAGCCCTTCGTGAGACAATCTTGCCACTAAGACCATTTATTGTATATTTTCCCAATTTTTCACAATGGTTAGCAAGGGTTGTTCCAAAGTTAAGACAAATATAGTCTATCAAAAAGGTAGGGGAAATGGTTGATAAAATATTTGGACCAATTGTTATGATAACCCACATTCTCAGTAGATGATCATAATCATGATGTTGGAGTTGAAACAAAAGTAGATGCTCAAGAGCAAGGTATAACTAAGTCTTCACCTACTATAAAGTTTGACCATTCTACACCATTCCCCTCCAAAGGAAATGGGTCCAAGTCAAATGGTAAATTAAATTTAAAGTTTTCAAAAGAACTCAATCCATGAAAGTTGTTGTAGAGGATGCTAGGGGGATTATTGATGTCCTTTCTGATAAGGAGAAGAATGAGTTTAAAAGTAGACAAGAACACCTACAAAATCAAATTTGTAGTTCCAGATAATATCTAGGAAAGCAAGGAAGGGCAGGTGGAGATCAAACCAATTATGCTCAAGAAAACCATGAACATTCAAGTGTGGAAGTTTAAACTTTTATAAACCTGCTAGTGTGAATAATCCATGAGGTCGGTCTCATAAAAAAGAAAATTCCACCAAACAATCACTAAGAAAATCCATCAAAGAGGTTGAGAGAGAGAGAGGTGTTGGAGTATGATAGTAGACAATTATTTTTGTGTCATGATCTCTTGAAGAGGGTGATAGTGTTACAATGGAGCTTATATGATTGCATACAAGTCCATAGTCATGAGAAGAACTATGAGAAATAGTTAGGGAATTATATGTAAGGGAAATGCCAAACAAGGGCATGTAAAGGATATTTATGATAGTTCACAGTATAATCATGGAAGAGTCAAATAAATGGCCTGGGGGAATATATCAAAAGGGAATGATAATTTAGTATCCAAAACATTAAAGAAGCCAGCTAGAGAGGATTGAGGACTCTCTAAATGTGCCTTCATAAGCCATAATGAAGAAGCCTTATTCCCATGCAATGAGAAGGCCTATTCCAACTTAAACTTCTAAAATCATGCCTCGTCATCATGCAACTGGAAATGCATGATAGTTTCAAGGTGGCAGTTTGAGGGTATTAAAAGTTGTTGATTAGATAAAGGAGGTAGTTATCAGTCAAATAAACCTATGACAATAATCTCAACAGTTGGCAAGTATCTAGGATTCACATCAATAACTGATAGGTAAATATTTGTTGAAAAAATCAAGAACACCATCTTCATCACCATCTTAGAACATTTTAAGGAGTCAAAGCAAAGAGGGACTTTTTCTAGCACCAAGAATATGTCAAAATAGTTCAACAATTTTCAAGGGGAACCTCATTTATTTTTTCACACATGTCCAAAATTCACTCAAGTTGTTAACAAGGTAAAAGGGCATGCCCAAGTTCATTTTTAGTGAGTTCTAGCATCTTTTGGAAGAGCATTGTAATATAAATATATATATTTTTTTTCTTTTGAAAAATATAGCTTTGTAACTCATGTATAGCCATCTTATGACTGAAAATCAATGTAATTTCACCTTTTCTTAGCAATTTACAAGCAAATTTTCATGTTATGGACATCTACAAGTCACCTTTTATCAACAAAACAACATTTTGGCCTTCAAAAGTTCTATTTTATTGTTAGTATGAAGTGGTTGATATGATTTTCGGTGGTTTTTATATGAAAATACTTGAATTAATGTCTTACTTCCAACACCTTCAAACAAAAAAAATCATATTTTGTGTAGGTGATTGCTTGTGTTACTATGCAAATAGGTTTTAGTTGTGAAGAACACTACATTTCTTCCTTCTAAAATTGTCAAAACGTAAGGTCCACAGGTGGGTGGGGAGAGAGAAGGTTCAAAAAAGAGAAGGTTTCTTGCCCATCGATTCGTTTTGGTACCTACAGAAATGGGAGGTGGAGTAGGGCAATGAGAAGGAGGGGAGGGGTGAACCCTTTACAGAGTACCAGATAGTCCCATAGTCTAGTAGGTAACCCCTTATACAACTCCTAACCAACATTGCCAACAAAGCCAACCCTACACTCTCTAGAACCCCAACTCGGGTTGGATGGTTATAAAAAGCTAGATAGTAGGGCACTATAGAATAAAAAGTGATGGGAAAGCACCACAACCAACCACTCCACTACCCCTAGACCCTACCCCTAGCCCCTAACTTAGGGGGAGCATGCCACAACTATATAAAAAATGGCCCTATCTACGAGTTCCAACAATCTTCCATAGAGTGCCCTATTTCCATATCTTGGTTGGGTCACTTCCATAGCTATATGAGCCAACCCCACCCCTCTTCTCTCTATTTGTTGACTAGCTCTAGTTGAAGAAGCATAAACCTACAATTTAGTTCTTGCATCTACGAATTACCAGTCCTTCGTTTCGATATGACAATCTCTCTCTCTCTCTTACCCCCTCTATCTCTTCCTCTTTCTATCACTATCTCTCCCTGTCTCCCTATTGCAAACATAATATGATCCTATCGGTAATGAAGCTTGATTATCTTCTCGATTCAAAGGGTTTTGTTTTAATTGTGTTTGGATCCTTGTAAGTGGATGAATAGTTGATTTGAAGCTATCACTTCTCCATTGAGTTCTTTGTTGCATAGACAACATCATTTGCTAAATTGCCTACAAATTGAAATCATGTATTGCACAAATGTATGCAAAAATAGACCAAATTTTTTCCTATTGACCCTTCACACCTGTTTAGCGTACTCATTGCACAACAAAGTGCAATTGCTAATTAAATATTAATATATGATCATAAATTTAAGATAAAAAATAATACTTTTTGTTAACACACCATTACACTCTATCCCTTGCTAATCATTATAAAATGCTTCTCTTCTCTCTCCATTAACCAAAATAGAAGATAAGATCTTTAACATCCTAAAGCCAAAAAAAAAACCTAAAAAATAACTTCTAATTCATTTGTTTTTAATTTTAAATATTCAACCAAGAAAATGTCAAGGAAAATATGTAAATGGAAACTGCCATATTTTAAAATCGCCGACTATACTAGGTATTGGAGGATCAGAAGGGCCCAACACCTGATGCCCTCTTTTATCTGAAGTGGGAAGTTGAGTGTCATTGGGAACAATTTTGTTACAGGTAGCAGAGAGTAGGGAGGAGAAATGAGCATGGAGTCGAAGAAGCGAAAAACGGAAGGCGAGGAGAATGGCCTGGGAGAAGAGACGGAGTTAGATGTGGATACAGCGCGCAAAATGATGGAGGGTTTCACGCGGGAGCAGCTTCTCGACATTCTCGTGGAGGCGTCTGCAAAGCACAGCGACGTTGCGGAGCAAGTGCGGGACATAGCAGACGCCGATCCAGCGCTTCGAAAGCTTTTCGTCAGAAACCTGGGCTTCGACACCACCACTGAATCCTTCAAGGCATTCTTTTCCCAGTACGGGCAAGTGCAGGAAGGCGTGGTGATAGTCGACAAGAAGACGGGCAAGAGCAAGGGTTATGGCTTTTTGACATTCAAGCACCTTGATGGCGCCCTCAATGCCCTCAAGGACCCCAGTAAGATCATCGATGGCCGCATGACCATCACGCGCTTGGCCTCCTCTCAGCCAGGCGCCGTCGATGTTTCCGACCGCAAAATCTTCGTCGGAAACGTCCCCACTGACATGCCCTCTGAACGTCTTTTAAGCCTATTTTCCGAGTACGGCGAAATCGAAGAAGGGCCGCTGGGGTTTGACAAGCAGCCTGGTAAGTCGAGGAGTTTTGCGTTGTTCATTTTCAAGACGGCAGAGGGCGCAAGGCTTGCTTTGGAGGAGCCCACAAAGCTTGTCGATGGGAATAGGATGTTCTGCAAATTGGCCGTCGAAGGGCATCAACAGCAGCAGCAGCAGCAGCAGCAACAACAAAAGCCCCCTATGAATCAGCCTCAGCCGCATCATCATCTCGGCTCATCTATGCAGATGGGCGGCGGTTTTGGCAATACGGGTTTCAATACGTATCAGGGTTTGAGCCACAATGGAATGCCACGCACCTCTAACCCAGGCAATATTCCCGGTGGTTCTATGTTACATTCAGCAAATCCGTCTTTCATGAACCAGAGTTTGCCTTCAAACCCTAATGCATCAAATCCAGCACCCTCGTCTTTGGGAATGAGTGGGGGATATGCAGGGGGTTACGGCGCTCCTCAGGTTGGAGTTTATAGCGGGGGTCAGGGAGCGGGAGCGGGAGGGGGAGCGTATGGTCATATGGGTGCCTATGGGGGCCCTCCTGTTTATGGGGGTCCCGCCCCTCCTAGTTCGGGTGGATTTACAGAAACAGGCCGGAATGCCCAGCCATCATATCTAAATCAAAATCAACACCAACAATCAGGGCCACCCGCAAATAGGGTTCCCAGCGGAGGAATGTATCCCAACGCTGCTCAACCGTTTCATCCAGTATAGGTGGGGCTTTTGATTTCTTCCTTGCAACGTCCTTTGAAATAAGTTATTCAATAATTTGTTCTTCATTTATCATTCTAGATGTAATTCGGGCATCGCTTATTATTTGGTCTGTTAAGAAATGTGAGACACTGTTAGTCCATTAGTTTCCCACACTGCATATCGCTTCTGAATCCTATCATTTTTCATAATCTTCAAAATCCTTGTTTTACAAGCATGTTTCCGTGGTTGTGTTCTCTATGATCTTATATCTTATGCATTGTATTGCAATTACCGTAATATAGTGTGTTTTTTATTCCTTGCTGAAATGTTTAGCTCGACAACATGAATCTTTTACATTTTGACTGGAGATTCTGGTGTATTTTCTAGATTGGAGAATTACTACACACATCTCTGTTTGTTATTTGGCCTTTATGAGTTGCAAGGAAACACTTTAATGCGAATGATACATACAAACTGCTTATCCCTCATGAATCCTATCATTTTTCATCATATCCTGCACCCCTGTTCCCCTGTTTTACATGCATGTTTCTGTGGTTGTAGTTTTCAATAATCTTATGTTTTATGTGTTATACTGCATTTACTATAATATGCTGTGTACTAAATATGTCCTGAATTGTATAGCTCTACAACATGAGTCCTGTAAAGTTCAATTATAGATTCTTGTGTGTTTTCTATACTCGAGAAATGCTACCAACAATTTTGTTTGTTTGAGCAAGTATAGATTCTTGTATATTTTTTTAGATTGGAGAATTGCTACCCACAATTTTGTTTGTTTGAAAAACTGCAGGAATGAGCTTGTATCTTGGAAGTGATATGAATGTTCATGATTGATATGATTCGGGTGTTTGAAGGATACATGATTAAGATTGACTTGTGCTGCTGCTTTCAAGGATTTTTCAACTTGTAGTGATTCTTGTTCTCTATGGATTTGTTTCCCTTTGTGAAACTTTCCATCTGGGTGCCTTCATGTTGTCTTATTCTACACATGCAGTCAGCAGGAGCTTTAATCTCTGCTTCATATTTAAGAATGATGTGCCCTGAGATTCTTTGTTTGGTAAACTTTTAGTATTTATGGTAACAAGTGCAAATTTTCTAGACAAGAAACATAGAGGATATATGTCAACTCTTTCAGCTGTTTGAGATATCTATTTTTAATTTTTTAACAGTTTTAAATATAAATTGAACAATTCTGCTTTGTTCTTGCTTCTATGTTCTAAAATATCTTGGGTGTGCAATTTTATCAATTTTGGTTTTAGTTGTTTGTAGTCTTGTCAATGACAATGCATATGGTTTCCTTCTGGACCCCTCATTTGTTTTTCTTAACAACCTGAAAGGGATACATACTTACAATTTTTCTGCGTGTTACTCCACATATTTGGTAGTGCACACAGCATTAATGTTTAGGAACAATGATATATAAATCAAAGTTATAAATTTTTTTTTTTTGATTAATGAACATGTTGGGCGTTCCTACCTGAATGTGAATTATGTTTTATACAACGCCTCTTTTAATATAGTTATTAATATTCTGTGATGTAAGCTTGTAATTTTTTCTTAAAATGCTCACAGTGTTCACTATGTTTCTGTTATATGTAATTGTTGGATTCTTTTTATTTGTGAGCCTCTTAAATTAGACGTTCTTGTCAATTTCTAATTTTTTAGCCATGATTTTTGAATCATATTAGTGTTATGAGTTAATCTGAGTGTGAATGATTCTTAAACAATGTCTATTCTAATATTGTTATCCTGTGATTGGGCATTTAATTTATGCATTATGTTACATGCTGATGGTGGTCAGTAGATCTCTACCGTGTGTAATATTTGCATCCGTTATACTTGAGAACACTTGGTATAAGACATCTTAAAGATAATTTATCCTTCTATGTTACATTGCTGAAATATTAAGATTATTGCTGATATGTTGTTCGTTGCATAGAGCAGGGGTTTACTTTTTATGACTGTACTTAGTACTTCAGCGAAATGAGTAATTTAGTTAAGTACTGTGTTTCAAATGCTAGTAATGCTGATAAAATGTGTTTGTGTTATGGGCTGGCATCTTGTATGAGTAAATTTTCCAGTTAATCATGCTGTGCATTTTATTTCTGTTTTGAGTTTATTTTACAATTGATCTTTCCAATGGCCAAGTACTATATTCCACACCTAACATATTGTGACAATTCATGTGAATATGTATAATGTATGTAAACATTTTTTTTACCATATTGGAAAATAATAGTATGTTTTAATTTCAGTAAGCGTCCTTTAAGTTTTTACTTTGTGTTTTTAAAACCTGGGATGGGCATTAACTGCAATTTTGCTGAGCTTCGATCCTCTGTGTTGTTGTTATGATTGCTGGTTTCAAAGCTTGTCATGGATAGTGTGGATTGCTTCTTTGAAGCTTTTTGTTGCTATAATGAAGATGTGCTGTGCCAATGCCTTCTCTTCACTACCATCTGAGTTTTATACGGTCTCCTTTTTTTATTGACTTCACTTCACTTTGTCTATATTTAATAATTTAGACTTTTATATATATATATATATATTATATTATATATACCATTTAATATAATCTTCATTTTTGAACCTTTAATAACCATTTAGTAATATTTACTTTTTATTAAATTTTGATATTTTATAATTAATTTCAAAGTATTAATAGTTGTCCATTTAATTTTTACAATTTTTATTTCATTTTGTTTTAATTAATAATTTATAGTTTGCCAGGCCTATGGCCTTTTGCCTAAAAAATAAATAAATTATAGTTTGCCAGGCCTATGGCCTTTTGCCTAAAAAATGAATAAATTATGGTTTGCCAGGCCTATGGCCTTTTGCCTAAAAAATAAAAAAAATTATAGTTTGATCATTTCTATTTTGTGATATTTCTTTTACTTTTAATTTTATTAAATTTTTAATTTTTCTTTTATTGTATTATTGTATTTTTTTTTATTTCCTTTAGTTTTTATATTAATATGTTATAAGTTTTTTTCATGTTTTTATTAGTTTTTAAAAACCTTGAGTTTTAAGTTTTTTAAACGTGTTTAACATATAGTATTAGTTTATAGTTTTGTTAGGTTTTTAAATAACTTACTATTTTTTTTTTAAATTTTGAAAAAAGAAGAAGAAAAAAAAAAGAAATCACATTTTTTTACCGGTTATTATTGACTGACAAACTTGGTCTGATTTTTTTTTTCTTGCTGAACTTGAACGCTAATGGGACCTTGTGTATTAATGGGAGGTGCTTTGTTATTCGTAGGATAAACAAATGTTTTCTCAAATTAAACATTGAAATTCTGACAAACTTGGTCTGATTTTTTGTTTTTCTTGCTGAACTTGAACACTAACGGGACCTTGTGTCTTAATGAGAGGTGCTTTGTTATTCGTAGGATAAAAACAATGTTTTCTCAAATTAAACATTGAAATTCTTTCACCGAATTCTATTAGGTGTTGGAAATATTCTGTGTAAAGGTGTTCTTGAATACTTGGGTCGCTGTTTTGGTCAAGTATGAAATACAGGTTTTACCTAGTAAACATGTGACAACCACTAAAATTATTCGTTATTTGAGGGTAGTGGAATGTTAACTCAACTAGTAAGCACGCATAAGAGCACATGTACTGCTTCAATGTCCCGTCTCTTCAAAATTTATGTGATGAAACTTTTGAAAGCTCCATAACTTCAGATTGAAAGGATAAATTTTTAGTTAAGATTTGAGATTTTCACAGGTATTCATATAATATCTGAAAGCAACAATGCCAATTTTTTTATTCCAATGGTTTGTCTCCTTTGAGATTGCTTTTCAGAGAATAAGATCAAAGACATGGTTATTTGGATGGCCTTCATTATGCAATGAGGCCATAACCATTGATAACACTTCCAGTCCTGTTATTTTGTGTTTGTGATTATCAAAGATTAATAAAGGATCATAATAATCAATTTTAGTTCTGTGCTTCTTAATAATGCGGATGTTTCTGCAGTGGTGAAGTTTCCAAGAAATATCTCAAGAATGTTACTGCTTAATGAGGTATTTAATTGTAATTTGTTAATTTCACAGGTTCAGGAACCTTATAGTATATTCATGATAGAAGACATACTTGCTATCAATTTATTTTCATACAGTATGCGTGTCCTCTCTCGGAACATCAGAAGATATTAAGGAAAGTTAAATTGAGTGCAGTGTACTATAGCTCACTTAACCATCGTATATTCTATTTACTACTGCGATGGATTTATGAATCTCAGAATGCATGCAGGTCACAATTCCTCATTTTGATTCAGTGCATTTAATGGTAAATGCCACCATTTCTGTGTTCTTCATTATTAACATGTTTGTTTGGATTCACAGGAAAATTTAAGCGGAGTTGCAATACAGATGGAAATCTCTTTAGAAGCACCGATCACCAGAGTGGGTTTAGGGACTGGTAAGTTGGGTGTCAAGATCAGGGAGGTAGGCATATGCAATACTTTTTGGAAACCGTGTTAAAATTAACCACAAATAATGCTGCAACGCTAAAATAATTTGGTAGTCTGGTTAGCACTGGGATCATTTTTTTTCCATGTTTTTTACACCATTAAGAGAATGTTATTTTTCCATCACATTTTCAAGATAGAAAGCTATTATTTACAAAATCATGAAATATTATCTTACAAACCTATATACTCTATCAATTTAAGCACACAGAGTTCTAGTTTTGAGGTCCTCATTGATTATATTTGGAATCTAAATGCTAGCACGGTTGTAGCTAATGATCACTACACATGGACTAGTAGTAACAATGTAGAAAACAAAGTGACCAAACATGAGATTACAAAATAGCTATGAGATTAGAAAATAGTTCAAGGGGCACATCATGCTTGCTTCACTAGGACTTGAAAAGTTAGTACCTATATATAGAAAATAAGGAAACCCAAATTCTGAATATGCTAAATAGGTATGTAGTAATGTCGAAATAGGCTACAAATGTCAACTACTTGGAACTCTTAATACAAGAATCTTGGTAAGGTGATATGAGATCATAGCTTCAGATGCACGACCATAATTCTTGTAGAAATGTAAAAATAGATCTGCATGCTAGGTTTAGTCTGCAAAGAGTTAAAAACAAAACAGATCTCTCCATGGTTCTTGTAGAAATGTAAAAATAGATCTGCCAAAAGTTAAAAGCAAAACAAATCGAGAAAAGATTCTCAACATAGACTATCAATACCTATATCAAGAATAAGACATACGGTGTAAGGCTTATACAATAGAATGCCCACTCTTTAAGAACTTGAATGAGACATGATTTCATTGATAAAATATCTAACCTTTTATAAATGTTTTGATCTAATCTTGATGATAATTATAGGTCACACTCATTGAAGAATTGCTCTATGTTAGAAGGATTATATAATTGCTTTGGTGACTAAAGATTTTTTTAATTATGGTAAATTTGAGATGTGCCAGGGGCGGGTAAACAAAGAAAATGCTAATTGGAAATATAAATATCGAAAAATTGCAATGATAAAGTCCCCAACCACTGTAATGAGCCAGTTCTATTCCTCACACCAAATAGTAATAGATTGATAATTAATAACCTCTAATACTCAGATCTTAGAAAGTAATAATTCAACTCACTCTATAGTAGAAATATGATATTGATATTATTGAGATTCAATCTAGAATTAATTGGCACAATTGATATTAGCATTTACACTCAGAGAGATTAGTGTATATGGCAGATCATAGTATGGAATAAAAACTCAACTCAATTGCACCACTGAAAAAATAAGCCTCCATCACAATGACTACCCAGTGTTATAACATACATGCAGTAAGAAGACCACGAGTCAATAGCACTTAGATTACAAACATAGATGAGCTCCACTTTTGCAATGTCTAGTGACTTGCCCAATGAATTTATACGACTCTTAGAGATCACGAGGGATGTGTTGCTTGGAGAGAGTTTGATTCCCGAAATTGGCAATTGTCGATGCTTGTGTAATGGCTGATGGTTGTGTGCCTTATATCTTTGTCAGTAGTGAGACTGAATCTTTGGTAGATTGTGGATGGTAGTTGTGGAGGTTGTAGGTGCTATGCCTGGGAGATGAGAGTCAGGACTACCACCAATGCGTTCGTGTTGCCCGTGAGAATAGACACGTTAGTGTCCTGTTGCTTGATAACCGCGAAGCTCCTGACTGGGATATTACTATCGACACCAAAGAGAGATGACAAAGGCGTTCGTGTGATGTAGCTGTCAATGCCAGAAATGACTAGAGTTTCTGTTGCAATGTGGCATACGACAGGAATGAGTAAATGTGCCTCAATGAAAGATGGGAAGGTAAATGTGCCTTATTCGTGATCCTCTTTATGTGCTTTGCTACTTCCAATGAACTTATTAATCGAACCTGTCAAGTGCGCACAAAAAGTTTAGGACACAATGGCATAATGGAGTGAATGTCGGAAGTGATGAACAAGGACATCGAACCACTGGCAGAGACTACGTCCTACCAGGATATGACTAGCTACGTTGTCAAACTCGATGTCTTCATTCCATGATGATCAACAATGAATCCAGATTGACAATAAATACATTGCCTTCGATAAAGTCAACTAGAGAAAAAATATTTAAATTTAAACGTTATTTAATAATAATTTGAATTTATTATTTATTAATTAATGCTATATTTATTATTTAATATTATTTTGAATTAGCATTTAAAAATATTTTTTATCCGCCAATTGGGACTAGGTCCCAAATTGGGGACATGATAATCCTCCCGTCTCGAAAATTGCTTGTCCTCAAGCAATTGGCACTTGTATACTCGGATCCATATCAACTTGAAAGTCACTGCTCTGCCATTCTATTGGGCTACTTTGATGTAACCATTGCTAGCGTCATTGCTCTTCTGTAGCATCTTGTGAGGCACTTCATCAGTTATACAAATCCCAATGCCATCATTTTCTTCTAGCATGCTCTATTGAAGAATACCACTATGCAACATTAAGATGAGATGCACATCTGTCATCCAAACTCCATCAATGATCTGATCAATCTTGGAACAAGGGAGTGTAAAAGTTTCTTGTTTGATAGTTTGAAACTTTGATCCTTCTTTTTGCTCTACTATCATCACATCTTTGTTGACCTCCTTATGAACAACTAAGATCTTCTTCACTTCAAGCTCCTCTTCAATGTCTTCAAGGGATTCAATCACTTCTATGACTTCGTCCTTTTGTCCATTTGGCTCACATTCCATCACCTTAGGCTCTTCTTGTTTCAAGATTGATTCTTTTGGCTCCAACCCTTTAATCTCTTCCCTAGCAGTTTTTGAATCTTCCTCTTCCTTCTTCACCTTATGTAGTCATAAAGGTCCTTTTTGTGGGAGTAGAGGGACTCGTGTGCTCTCACATACTCATCAAGGGGAATGCAAGCCTTTGCATCATCTTGCAAGCTTTGATATTTATTCAAAAGTTCGGATGCTTCAGTCTCAAGATCTATGTCTTTTATTTGAGGTGTTGATTTGTGACTGGTTATTATAGCAGTGAGAGTCTGCATCATTTGCATCAACATCTGATTTACTTGATCTTGCTTCTCTATGAAAGATTTGATTTTGTTAGTCTGCTCCTCCATCTTCTTACCTTTGCCTTTATCCTCTTTCTCTCTCTATAAATCTTTGATTGTCCATAGGCTGGTAGAATCACGACTTTGATACCACTGTGATGTGCTAGGGGTAGGTAAACAGAGAAAATGCTAATGCTCTCCCAACTAACTCTACTTAAGTCCATTTTCCTATCCTACCTTTTAAATCATTACATATCTTCAACTTGATATCCTTTCTTTGATCGTAAAGCATCATCTCCTAATTTAACTCTTTAAGTCTATTTTTAGTATGCATGTAATCAATGTTTCCCCAAAAGATTGAGTTGATACAAACTGTTTCGAAACTTGGAAAATATGGTTTAACTTTTCTCTTGATTTTGAGGATTCAATTTGAACTTACTCTTATGTTGAGGAATTGGTTTACATCATTCTCACTTTCTTTTCAAATTTTTGAACATCTAATTCAAAGCTAATTTACATGCTAAAAAATTCAACAAAGTTGACACACTAAGAAATTTAAGCACTTTGCTATTACTTTTTTTTTTTTTTTTTGGTGATGGAGGATTGCTTCTATTCTTGGATGTGTTTGCATCAAACATCCAGGTAAGAGTTTGGGTGAGGTGGTACAACCATTTTTTGACTTGAAGAGCTAAGGTACAATGTTCTCTTCCACCAAATTAAATACCATTGCAAATTGTCACATTTTTTCTTCTTTTGTTTCTAGCCTTTTGTTGGATCAAAGATCCCCCCCTTAGCCAATTGGTTTTCTTTCCCTTTTCTCAACTCCTTGAAGGCTTGGTGGTCCTTCTCTACTACAAACCATCATGTCTCTTTGCATAACTTGTGCCACCTTTTGTTGCACCTACGCATAAACTTAAACCATTAAAAAAAATCTCCTATATGAGTTTCTTCATTCTTTGTATTATGCCATTTAGGCATGCTTTCCACTTCATCCTTTTTGAGGAGGTCTTTGTTTCCTATCTTTGCATGGTGTTCACAAGACGATTCCTTTTTTGCATTGTCCTCCTTTGCTTCACAATAAATGTATGTGCTTTTACTTCTTCCCTCAATCACTCTCAATCCTTCTTCAAAAAAGTGATGATCTTCTATGCTCTTTTTATCAATAACATGATTCTTTGGATGTTCCTCTTGTTGCTTTTGGTTGCATGTGTTCTCTAAATTCAATAAGACTTCATCACAAATGGGGGTTTCAAAGATTTTCATCCTGTTGTAGCTTCATCTTCAATATGGATTGCTTCCTCTGTTAAGACTTATTGGGCCTCCTCTTGTGATAGGTTGCATTCCTTTTCATTATATTCATCAAGCTATTCTCCTCTCACATTGTAATCTTCAATACCTTCCCCTTCTTTGGGGTAACATAGCACAACAATCCTCTTTACATTAATCCCATTCATCAGTCTCTACTTTTTGAAACTCTTGGAAGGTCACATATATGGGTCTTTGATCCACTCATAATTTTGACTCTTATTTGATATTTCTTTGTTCTTACAGTTCTATCCCTTGGCCTTAGTTCTATGGCTTTCCTCTTTGAATACAACTCATGCTCACAATGTGTGTATTTATCTTTGCCATTCTTTTTCACTTTCTTACAACTCTTCAATGCCTTTGTTGTAGATTTCTTTTTTCTTTGCTTTCTTTTTATTGCATATCTCATATTCCTCCGACATCCACCTTAACTACTCCAACTCATACTCTTATTTTTTTAACTTCTTTTGTTCATCTTCTATTTGCTTTTCACTCTCTCTTCCCTTTTTTTTTCTTCCAACTTGTGAGACCCCACCCTTCTATGATCTTATTGAGTCTGTGTCTTTGATGATTCTTGTCCAATATTTTATGTGCCTTTATGTTTGGATACTATGCCTAGGTTTATGAGTGATGGACGTTCCTATATATCAATGATGTTCATATGCTTGACTTTTATTGGATAAGGTTAACTGAATAATTCTATCTATTTAATGATTATTGTGATTTCTATTTGATAATCAGAGGTTCTTTTGATTGACCTTGCAAGTATGTGTTGAATGAGATGTTCAATCATGATGGGTTAATGGTTATTTAGTTGCTAGTGGTAGCATTATGTATATCAGATGTATTAAGTTGTAAGGGTTGTTGAGATGGTTGCTTAGATGATGATAATTTATTTTCTCGTGGAGGGTATTTGGATAATACTTATGGATGTTGTGTTTATGTTGTTTATATGATACCCTTTTGATGAGATCATTTGTGATTGATGTATTTGTGAAATAATGAATTGTATAAGTTGTTTTGTGGTTGCTAGTTGATTTATGATAACATGTTATGATGGATTTATTTTGGTTATATACTGTACTGACACTTTTTGTTGACTGTACAGGGGATTATAATGCTAATGGATTCAATGGGGTCATTTAGTCACTTTGTTTTCTAGTGCGATGTTGAACCTAGGCATGGAGTCCTTAGGTCTATTGACCATTATGTTAAAATTCGATTTTTAAGTGTTATGTGGTTATGTTTTGTGCAAGTTTTGATTTGCAAATTTTTCAAGTGAATGTTAAAGTGTTTTTAAGAGGTCTAGGGTGTATTTTATGTGTTATGAATTAGCCTAAGACCTAGATGTATGAGTTGGAATGTTATTTTTGTCATTTGTAATCTTATAAAAAGTATTTAGATCCTCTTTTTACCCCCACCTACAAAGTGGCGAAAAAGAAAGGGTGGTTAAGTGGTTGTGTTAGTTATGGGAGGCAGTTATCTCACCCTTCTTTAAAACTCCTCCTTTATGGAGGGGAGAGAGTTACTTTGCTCATTTTTGTGTTTTGGAATTTTGTGATTTGTTTTGGAGTTCTTGCAAGAGGGAGAAAAGGGAGAGTGTTGGGAAGAGGAGGAAGCCAAAGAGAAGGTTTGGAGGAGGAGGGTTTCCATCCAAGAAGCCTACCATTAGTGAGATAATTGCGATTTGAGATAGATCATTCTCCTTTGATTTTATGTAATAATGTGTAAACTTGTTTATGGGGGTTTTGATTGGGGGTTTCTTGATGTCATGTGCTTTGTGGTGTATTGTGTGTTGTCTTTTTTCTTGTGTGCTTTTTAGGGGAGTTGACCCCCTCTTGTGAAGATGAGACTTTGGTCCTCCATGTACAGGGGTTTGAGTGGGCGCTACTCCCACATCTAAGGGCATCTTTATATTTTGGGATATGAGTATCCTTTGTGCATATTGGCCATTTCTAGGGTATGAGTACCCTTGCTTATTTGGGGATATGAGTATCCCATTTCTTTCTACAGATTGGTTTGTTTTTTGAAGGAATGTGAAAGTTTGATGTGGGGTTTTGATGTGGAGATTTGACTACGATGCTTATGTTTTTTCCCTAATAGGTTGAGCCCCTACTCCCCTATGTGGTTTTCCTTGTGGCAAGCCAATGCGTTAGATAAGTGTTGTGTATTTGGAAATGGTTTAATGTGAAAGTCTTTTATGTAGTGTGAAGTATATGGTGTTAAAGTGCTTAATGTTTTGTGTTGAGTCTCTCCAAGTGGCTAAGTGTTTCCCCATGCCACAACCCTATGGTTGGGTGGAGAGCCCATTTGTTTTTGTTGTTTTTAATTTTTAGGTTCTTAAATGAAGATTGAAAGCTCCTTTGGAGTTGAACAAAGTTGTTTCAAGAAAACTCATATGTTGTTTAGAAATCAATGAAGATGCTATTGTGTTATTATATTGTATTTTATGAAGCAAAATAAAATGTGTATGAGATATTGTGAATAAAGAAAAAGAATTGTTTTCACTTAATGTATTAGTTTTGGATGAAAAGAAACAAGTTTTGATTACTTTATGCCTATGGTCTAATTTGTAATGTTATAAGTACAAAGGAAGATTTCTATGATCAAGTTGGAAAAGAAAAGTTATGCTTTCTTTGTTACATTATTTGTTTTCAAGAAAGGATAAATGATCTAGTAGTGGGTCATGTTTATGTGTTTTACAATTTGAGTAGAAAATGTAGCAAAGAATTGTTATTTTCTTACTTGTAGTGAATTTGTATAGAAAATGTAAGGGTGAGGTCCCAATGTGAGGGGGGTAGCGGGGGGGGTGGGGGGGGGGGGAGAGTGGCTTCAAGATCTATTTTGAAGGAGCAATGGGTCCCATGAAGCCAAAAAAAAATGCTATAGGATTAATTAGAATCTTTTCCTCAAAAATAACAGCCCTTATTTTTTAGTTCAAGAAAAACTTTAGTGGGTGCAAAAGGGGTGGGGCTAAAAATTGCCCCACCAGCCTAGGTTTTTTTCTGCCACTTGCCAATTATTTGAAGTTTTAAACTTCTCACCAATTAATTTTTTATTTATTTATTTATTTAAGCTGTTGAATTGAATATGCAAAATAATAAAATTCATGAGACCACTAGGTTCCATAAATATAGGAGATTAAACTTTTAAGCTTAAACTATGCTACAAAATTCATGGGACCACCCACTTTAAAATAATCCTAAAAATTTCAGCAACATTCATTGAAATTTTTTTAGGAAGCCCCCCTCCATGGGACCCCACCTTAAGGATTGATTACTTTAATACCTATATTATCTTATATCACAATTTTATTACTCTTATATATATCTCTAATGTGTAAGTAAAGAAATTATCTCTTTCCTCTCCCTATTCCTTTATATCCCTCTTCCTCTCGATCTCTCCCTCTCTATCTATAGATACATCTCTCTCTCTCTCTCTCTCTCTCTCTCTCTCTCTTTCCATCTTTCTATGCCTCTCTCCCTCTCTCCCTATGATGAATAAAATATGATCCTGTTGGTAGTGGAGCTTACTTATCTTGATTTACAAGTTTTGTTTTGGTCATGTTTGAATCCTTGTAAGTGGATGCATAGTTGATTTAAATGGGCTATTGATTGACCTTCTATAGTTGATTTAAATGGGCTATTGATTGACCTTCTGTATTGCAAAAATGTATGCAAGTAATAGATAAAAAAAAAATCCTAATTGACCTTCGAGATCTCTTTGGCGTACCCATTGCACGCTTATATATATATATATATATATATGCCAAATTCATTGAATCAGATGTAGTTAATAAACAATATTAAACATAAATTTTAGATGTATTTAAATTTAATATATATATAATATATAGCTTACTTATCTTCTTGATTTACAAGTTTTGTTTTGGTCATGTTTGAATCCTTGTAAGTGGATGCATAGTTGATTTGAAGCTATCTCTTCTTCATTGAGACTTTTGTTGCACAAACATCATTTTCTAAATGCGCTACCGATTGACCTTCGAGATCTCTTTGGCGTACCCATTGCACACACACACACACACACACACACACACACATATGCCAAATTCATTGAATCATATGTAGTTAATAAACAATATTAAACATAAATTTTAGATGTGTTTAATATATATATATATATATATATATTTGTAAATATAAACTAGCATACACATATTAAATATTAATATATATAAAATACATCAAGAGTTATAAAAAATAATTCAAATATTTGCATAAACTAAAAGAACAAATAAGAAGGGACTCCCTCGATCTGTCGCAGCTTCGTGGCCTCGGATTAAGGGAGTCAGATTCGTCCCCTTTGATTTTGGGGTTGTCTAGTCCTGGTTGGTGTTTTGACCGCTGTTCTTGTTTGGGGTCGGTCCTCTTTTCCTAGTTCATTCATGTTTTGAACTAGTTTCTCTTTTGGCCCTTTGGGCTTCCTGTGTAAAGAGTACAACACTCTGTAAATGCTGCTTATCTTATCAAAAACAAATAAATAAATAAATAATATTTTTGATAACTTTGTGTATATTTATTTATGTATTTGTTCTTTTAGTTTCATCAAATCTCTTTGATTTGATTTTTTTGTTGCACGACTTCCACTTGCCTATCATTACTTTACATAGATTGTTAGATACCACTGTAGACGCCTCTCAACGTAATTATAAATGAAGTTTAATTTAAAAAAAATTAGAATTTTCTATCCATGGTCAGGACTGTCGTGCATAGCCGCCCCCCCAATGTAAGCTCTACTTTCTTTCAATTTTTTTTTTAACTCAGACCTGTAACTAATTCTGTCGTTTCAAAACAAATTTGATTTTATATCATAGATATTTAAATCTGCCTCCCCAAACAAACTTCAGTCGATTCAAATTATCAAGGAAACAAAAATTATTAACCTGTTCATAGGCCGGGCGAAAATAAAAACTCCAGTCTGCATACGGTAAACAATAAAAAATATCTGCCATTAATACAAATAGAGAGCAGCGACTCGAGCAACAAATGAGTCGACTTGAGTATTGTAAAACAATGGTGATTGTTCTGGTAATAAAAAAAAGGGGTTAAATCTGCCAATTAAAATGTGCACTGCGACTTACGAAAGGTCAGCAATAGACCAATCCTTGCTTAGAAAATTTAAATCAAGCTTTCCAGTTTACCAAAAATGGATTACAAATGCTTATAATAAAATTTATAACTGCTTGTACTGAGACAACACAAAATGTTTTAGATTGGTAAACTGAAATTTATTTCCAGATCAAATTTATACCAGAATGAAATTATATAAAACTGTAACTCTTGTCTGCCTGTAAATGAGGATTAAAAGAAGGATGAAATGACTTTACTACTGTTTTATTTCTTTTCCAAATAGGAGATTGAATTAAGAGGAACAATAAGATAATTAAATTGAATGTCACAAATGAATGAAAATTATGTATAAGGAAGAAAAATAATTAAATAAAATTTAGTTATTTGTTAAAGGGGGAATTATATCTAATATTTCTGTTAGCACTTTTCTTCATTTATATTTTTTCATAAAAAGGAAAAAAATTATGTTCATGAAAACAAACTGGTACACAAATTTGAGAGGGGTTAATAACAAAATATCTATAATAAAAAGAATTAATGTAATATTTATTAATAAAATATAAGATACTATTTGGGTATGTCAATTGAGACCTCTTAAATAAATATCAAATAGGCACATATTCATCAATTATTTATGAAATAAATTATAAATCATAAATCAATAAATTATAAATTAATCTATTATTTCTTTTAGGTTTGATTTTTTTTTCTTCCATATTTCAAATGAAGAATGGAAACTTGCAAATTACATATTATTCCAATTTAGAAATATAAATTGGAAATTACAATTGATCCTCTAAACATGTTATTATTTAATTGCATAATTGATAATTTGGTATAAACATTGGCTTGCATTTAAATTTGTTAATTGCCAAGCATTACTCAATTTCAAATTAGATGATACTCTCAATATTCTAGAATATGTATATTTTAAAAAACGGTGGATCTAAGTTTAAGATAGTAGTAAATTTAATTTCGATTAAATTTCTAGTTGTTATTGATTACCTTATAAAATGTGTAGAGGAAGATTAACCCTAGTCAAATTGAAATCTTAATTGTTAGATAGTAGCTTGACCCCCATAGTCGAACTAAGAGAATTAGGCGTAAGCTAGGAAGGAATGCATAATTAACTCGGTGTGTATATTGAAGTCTTACCTTGAAATAGTAAAACAATGTGATGACATCGTAAACTTGGTGTCATCAATCACAAATTTGTTATCTAAAAAAAAAACTTAACTTGTCTTAGTAGTAATAGAAAGCTAAAAAAAAATTAGTTGTTGTTTTAGGTTGAAATTTTTAGGGAATGACACAAATTGGTTATCTTCTTCACATGATGATTTAACTCCATACTTAGATCCACAACCATATCCACAATCCAAAGTAGAGCTGTAGCTCTCTTCTTCTCTTCTCTTTTGGATGGGCGATCTATTGACTATGTATCAACATTCAATTACTATTCTTCATCCCTTTGAAGAAATTAACACAAATTTACAGAGTAAATCTAAAAGTTAATACTCCATAGGCTAGTACAACATGACTTCAACTCAACAATCTTCAACTTAAGCAACTACACTTGACAACATTGATACTAATAAACTACTAAAAAAGACCAATTCTTGGCATATCCTTAGAAAGGCATTGTCTCATTTATAATTTATCTCTCTAATAATCTTGCTATTGTATTCCACTCATCAACATGGTATAGTTGAAAAATGAAGATATGAAGTGCATTAATTCCCTTCAAACAATCACGATTCTCTTTATATTTCGACTGTAGAGTAATAAAGTAGGGCTCAAGATAGACAACAATGTAGTGCACTTGTATTGATTTTGGGATGTTTGTTATCATGACAATTGCCCGACCTCTTCACAATTCAATGTTGCTTAAGTCCCATAAAAAAAATTCGGGATTTGTTTTCCTTGGTAATTCCAAACTCACTTGCCATCCTCGGTGAGGTCTCTCCTATGTTGATTGCTTCTTCATCAACACCAACTCAAAACTAACAAAAATCTAATATAGAAACAATCCTCTCACCTTTTCCAACTCGATAGCCATGATGTTGAGGATTACATCAAATAGGGGAAGCTTGATGATTAGGTCAAAGATTGTGCATTATTTCCATGGTTGATCATCATTGCAATACACTACAAATTCAAAGAGAAATTAGGGATTAAAGAGGACCCACAACAAGAGAAACAAGACTACAAGTTTCTTTTCTAGTGCACTTATGATCTTTAGGTCCAATTGGTTCTCTCTATCACTCATCAAATCTTCTTATTGCTCTAGACACAAAACAAGAGGCACATGTGTAGGAACGAATGACTTTGATACCAAATTGATGTAGACACATTCAAGCAAGTACAAAGAAAGGTCTTCAATCTACTCTATTTTGAACTACTCCTATAATAAAGCAAACAAAACTAGAATTATGCAACACAACAAAACACAAAATGCAAAAACATGGTAAATACATCAAAAGATAATGAATAACATATTTTCAAATCATGTTTCATACACAACTACTCTTTCTTAGATCCTATATGACCTCCCAACAATCCCAAGTTTATTTGCAGTTATCTTATTACTACTTCCATATTCTTGATTCACCTATCCATTTCCAACCACCATTTGCAAATGCTAATGCTCGCCCCTTTACCAAAAACCAACTCCCCTAAAATACATTTTCCTATCCTCCCTTTTAATTCATTACATATATTTAACTTAATATCCTTTCCTTGCTCATAAATCATCATCTCCTAATTCAACTCTCTATGCATTTTTGGTATGCATGTAACTCACATTCCCCCAAAAGGTTGAAATATTACAAACCATTTCTAAACTTAGAAAATACAAAGACTTGCTTATCAATTTTGAGGGATTAGTTTGACCTATCTCTTGATTTTAAGGAATTGGTTTGATTTGTCGCTTGATTTTGAGGAATTGGTTTGACTTGTCTCTTGATTTTGAGGAATCAATTTACATTATTATATACTTCAAAAAATAATTCAAATTTGCCTAATATACTAGTTTGATAATGAACTGTTTGATTCATTGAAATTCTTGTATTATGTGAAGTGGGGATTTCTAATATAGGATGCAAGGTTAGTTTAGGTGGACTTTTCTTGGTAGTAAGGCTACTTAAACCTCTTTGAAAAACTTGGAGTTAGTTTGTGTACAAGGTTCAATGTAAAAGTTCTTGCATGTCCCATGTAATTGACTAGTTAGATCTAGAAAAGTGGTGTAGTAGTTTTGGGTGTGATCACATTGTTGTGGGTGTTCCATCCTTCTTTTGGTAAGCTTCCAAAAGTAAGCATATTCCTAGTGGGGAAGGATGTAATGCTATAGGCATTTGTGCTTTATGCGTGACGCTATTTTTGTATTGGATATTTATAATATTTGACAATGTTTGCAAATGTTGTTTTAATACTCATATAATACACATTGTTGTCATGGGGACAACTTCCTTAATAGTAATTTAAAGAGAAAATTAGATTTGGGGCCATTAACATATCTTTTTGAGATATTCATTCTATTATATTTTTGTGGCATGTAGGTCAAAGGGGTTTAGAGCACAAAGGGTCACCAAAATCCTTATATTTTGCTTTGTTTTTCAAGGGGAGTATCAATTGTTATGACTTAATCTTCTTTCTTACAGTTGTTGGAGATATATCCACCTTATGTATTATTATGTAAAATGTATAAGAATCTTTCAACTAATCGCTTATATTGATTGTTATTTTCCTATTTGAATAGAATCTCATTGTTTTCAAAGTGAATCCATAAATTCTCCAAATACCATACAATCATTTCTTTTTGTAGCAAATTTGCAACTCTTCTCATCTTTGCGTTGTCTGCCAAAGATTTGATGGAGAACAATTTATTTATGTTGTTGTTTTTACTTTCATTATATCTCTCAATGACCTACATAATATTGTGTCTATGCTTCCTTTAGATGTAGTTTACATCCATCAATTTAGCTATGTCCTTATCTTAGACGATGTCAATGGTGTTGGACAAGAAAAGTTCTACCATTTCTTGATTGTGGAGATGTTCCTTTGAAATCGCTAGTTTTTGTTTCCAATTATTGTTTGTATTACCTTTCTAGCATGTGATGATCTAATGTAGAAAGTTTGCCTTTGTCAACTGGGGATGGATAGTTCCATGTTCATAGCTTGCTATAGGGAGAGGAATTGCAGGAGACATTTCAAACTTAAGAGTATATGAGAAACATTTCCAATTTTAATGCTCCCCAATTTGCTTACCCATGATTTTCTCTAGATCTTACATGATTTTTGTCATGTGAAGAGTTTTATCCAAATCCAGAAGAAGCATTCCTCCTTTTACTTAAGATAGCATGCCTTGTTATTTTTACAAGTCGATTCAATTCCAAGCATTGAAATTATTATCCATTATGATTTCTTTAGTTTGTTCAGTAGCATGATTCGCTGGTGTGTCCACAATTTTGTTAGCTTCCCTACAATAATGATGGATGGAATAATTGATCATCATTAAAAAAATCAGCCATATTTGTGCCAAGATATATTTTAAGTTTCCAATTGGGGGTATTTTTCATCAAACTGTATTAATGGTGATTAACAAATCACATTTTATTTGAATATTAGTTATATACTTTTATTCACATATTTCTTCAGCCGTAGCAATAGAGCCTAAAATTTGGCTTTGTTGTTTGTTCTTGGTGATTTTTTTTCGGAGGGCTCTAATTAAATTGCTATGCTCATTTTGGATTATTTAGCCAACATTGGACATCACTAGGGTGCCTTGGTAGGACCCATGAAATTTTAGTTTTAATTTACTTCTTGGGGGTGTGAACCATTTGATTTTTACCTTGTTAGTCTTCTCTATGCAATTGAGTTTGCAATCTCTGTGAATTGGGGGAAATCTAATTAGTTTCTAATTCTTTATAATTATTTCATCCTATTTTGTGATGGTTTGTCCTTTAGAGAGACCCTTTGATTTGGACATGATCACTTTGTTGATCCCTATTTCTATCTTATTTATTACTTCAAATCATGAATCTTTTTTCATTAAAATTTCTTTAGTTCCTCTCCCATGTGTCATAACACGCTTGATGGATAAACTATCCATAGACTGTAAATAAGGGTTATATTTAATATTGGTCCAACAATTAAAAAATTATATTAGGTCATTTGGTATTGCACTTGACTAATGTAGGGTTCATAGATCCAACACCAATGCCTTTTCTTAAGTGGGGTAGGTTAATAGGAGGTGATCTACAATTTCCTTTGCATTCCCATTATACAGACCTTTAACGATCCTTTATCCCAATATTTTAAATCTTTTCCCTCTTTTTATGTATTTTTTTTCTATGCAAATGCATATGCTTTTAGCAAGCATAGGCAACTCCAACATAAATTTGTTGGTTAGCAAGCCCTTTTTTTATATTGTTAATTTTTTTTTTCCAAGTTTGATTTTGATTATATGCATGTTTTTGACTCCAACCCATTTAATTTGATCCTCTTCTCATTAATGAATACCCTTTGTCTCTTTAGTTTTTTTAGCTCTTTCTTTTGGGTTTTTGAGAGTTTTTTTTTAAAAGTCTTTGCATCCCCATTTTCCCCTTGTTTATTTTGTTACCTTTTTCATATAGTCAAACACTCTTTTTTTACATGTTTTTTTAAGATTTCTGTATGACTTAATAATTTTGAGGTTTTCGCATGGGTAGGGTAACCATTTCATGAGTCTTCCCATAACATGACACTTTCCCCAGTGTTGATCTCCCATGTTAGGTGATTAGTTATTAATGACTTGCATTGCAACATGAAGATACAAATATGTGACCCTCTGTGTGGATTTTTTATTAGAATTCTTGATGTCTCATTCAACTTTAGATATATTTTTTTTCAATACTTAACTCTATTTAGTGTTGGATTTACATAATCCTCCATATTTTTTTTCCCTCCAGAATTAAGTTTTGGTTTTTGATATATTGCAAATTCCTGTTGCTCCAATAGATTTGTCTTTGTAGACCATATCTCAACCAATCAAAGAAATTCATTTTATGCTATTAGAGCCTTCCCATAGTTTTTTTCATAACGCTTTCAAGTTGTTTGCTTTCCCAGTGAGTTGTACGCAAGACACCATGTAGATTGGGATGCCTGTTATGATTTATTTGAACATCCTAATTTTTCTTGCCAATATATGTCATTTTCTTTAAATGACCTCATTTTAAATAATGGTGCCTCAAGGTATATGTTTGGAATTTAACCTATATTGAAACTCACCAGTGAGGATATTTGTCTTTGAATTGCTACTTTAATGCTATTGAAAAATATTAGTTTTTTCTTGATTAATGACATGTCCCGACGTGATCATAATCCATCTAGTATTGCTTTGATTTTTCATGCTTCTAGGCGTGCATTTGTATATAGTATAGTCTCATATGTGGATTGCTATTGTTTTAATTGATCCATGCCTCATGCCACATGTTTCGTGTCGTTCACCAATCTTGGAAATCACCTTTATTGATTTTCCCAATGCCTCAAACATTATGACAAAGAGGGGGGATTGGATCACTTGTTAGAGGTCTCTTGTTGCTTCAATGAACCCAAAGAGACTCCCATTTATCAACATTAAGCACCCAAGAGTTGATATACAATTAAATATCCATTCTTTCCATGCTCTATTGAAGTTGTTTTTTCTAGAGAAACCTCTTGTAGACATGATCATATGCTTTGCTTATATCTAATTTGATAATGTTTCTCTACTTAGAACATATTATTGAGTGAATTGCTTTGTGTGATGATAATTCCATTGATGATTGACCTATTTGTTGTAAAGCTGCTTTACTCTTTCAAAATGATTCTAGGGAGAAGTAATTTGAGTCTATTTGTAATTTCTTTGGATATGATTTTGTACATTGTGTCACAAAGGAAAATGGGTTGATAGTCATTGAAGGATGTTGTGTTTAGTTTCTTTGGAATCAATGCAATGTTGGTTGACTTTCATTTCTTAAGTCTTCTACAACCTTCCATACAAACTTGCCTATTATGCCCAACATTTTTGGAAGAAAAAATTGTAAATCTATTAGGGCTAGGAGCCTTGTTAGGATGAATTAGCGTAATGACCAATTTTACCCCTGTTTATTTGATGAGATTGATCAACATTTCATTATTGTCTTTTGTAACTAGCTTGGAAATATTGTCAAGGATCATCTCTTGTTTTCTTAGGTTCAAAGTTGATTTTTCTAGAATTTTCATGTGAAACCTCTTGTAGACAAAATCACACTTTTCTTATATCTAATTTTATTATGTTCCTCTACTTAAAACATATTATTGAGTGGATTGCTTCATGTTCGATGATAATTCAATTGATGATTGAACTATTTGGTGTAAAGTTGCTTTGGTCTTTCAAAGTGATTCCAAGGGTGTAATTTAACTCTATTTGCAATTTAATTTGTATATGATTTAGTACATTGTGTTATAAAGACAAATAGGTTGATAGTCATTGAAGAATGCTGCGTTTAGTTTCTTTGGAATCAATGCAATGTTAGTCGAGTTTCATTTCTTTAGATTTTGTCTTGATTTTCTTGAGTATTCTACAACCTTCCATACATACTTGCTTGTTATTCCCAAAATTTTTGGAAGAAAATAATCGGAAATCCATTAGGGTTGGGAGCCTTGTCTAGATGAAATAGTGAAATGACCAATTTTACCCCCTTTTCTTTGATGGGATCAATCAACATTTCATTCTTGTCATTTGTAGCCAACTTGGGGATATTGTCAAGGAGTATCTCTTGTTTTCCTAGGTTTAAAACATCAAGACAAGAAAATAATTCTTCAAAAAAATTGACTACCTCCTTTTGTATTTCCACATTGTCCAATATTATACTTCCATCCCATGCTTGGATGGAATTTATTTCGTTTTGCAATTTGTGTAACTCTATAGCATTGTGGAAGTATATGGTGTTTACAATTCTAGCCTCTAACAATATTTAACTAGATTTGGATTTAAAAAAAAATATTTGTGTTGTTAAAATTTCTTCATATTGAGCCAATAATTTTTCTTCTTTGAAAAACTCTTTTTGAAAATTACCATGTGTTAAAACTTGTTGGTTGGTATGCTTTAGATCTCCTTTAGTCATTTATGTTGATATAAAAATATTTTTAAAGGATGTTTTTTTCTAATCTTTAAGGCATAACTTGATATGTCTAAGTTTCCTTGCCACCATAATCATCTTGAATCCTTTTTAGATATTCACATTTGTCCACCAAGATTTTATCATTTCAATATTTTTTTTCTCCCTCAAAGATGACATCCTTCAAGTTTGATAGGGCCTTTTAATGGGGCATAGTCTTTTGTGATGGTAAGAGAAATTAGGAATTAATTACATCCATAAGACAGTATAATCAGTGAGTGTAGAATAGAGGAAACTTAGCCCTGAAGCATCGTGCATGAACGTGTCAAGGCTTTCAACAATGTAGTTGAAATTAAGCCTTATATTGGCCCATGTGTATTGGTTACTCTTTAGAATGATGTCAAGAAAGACCCCCTTTTCTTACAAAAAAAATGAGATATATTTGAGATTGAATTGTACTTTTATGCTACCCTTCTTATTCATGGGGTATAAAATTGTGTTAAAATCTCCACCAATGATAATTGGGTTGTCATATGTGGTAAGGTGCAAATAAACGTAGAAATTTGTTTCCAAACTAAAATTTTGTTCGCAATCTTAATCAACTTATAAATATTGAACAAAGTGAAGGCTGAATTCAAAAAATAATATTTGATTTTAATAATTTGTTAGTTTTGAGCTTGTTGGATTCCTTCTAACTTCATTGATATTTGAGACCATCTAATACCCAATATGCTAGCATTATGATTTGCTTCAATAAAGATTCCTTCCCATCCCTTGCAATGGGTGATAAAAGTATTTTGTATATTCTTGTTTTAGTTTAATATTTTGTAGCATAACATCAAGTTGAAAAGTTTTTATTTAGTGTTTCACTAGGCAAGTGCCTTTTTTATAGGGGTGTTTAAGCTCCTAACATTTCATGAGACAATTTTGATTTCTTTGTAATAATGCTTTTTCCCCTTTAAATATGAGAAGTTATTGATTAATTGATGATTGACCCTTAGAAACAGTGGGTTCTTCCCTTTTTTGCTTGTTTGGTTTACAACTTATTCTTTTCCTAAACTTAATGATGGCCTTGATTGTTTTATAAGCGGATTGGTTGATGCACCTTTGGTTGGTAATGGCCATGATATTTTCTTCTTCATTCTTTCATTCAAACCATAGAGCATCTTCTTTAAATTCCCTTGAGTCATGGGCCCCTAAATAATTTGTAGTCTTCCCCTTATAGGCAGTAATTTTTCATTAAATTTAGAGTTTGATTACTTTGGTCTTCAATGGTTTGGTTAAGTGTCAACATCATTTTTTACTATTAGGCTTTCCTTCATGTTTGAATAGCTTGGTTTGGTGGTTGTTGAATTGTATCATTGAGTACTCATTCATTCTAAATGACTGACTTTGTTGATTAGAGAGGAACTTGCTTGAGTGTCTTCTCAAGTGGTTTGGGGATTTTATTTTTCTCAGTCCACACTCAAATCCATTTTTTTTTTTATCATTTTTGAATTTGCAACCTGTTTCTCCATGGGATTGGCGTTTATAACACAAGTAATTATTTTTATAATCTTCCATTTCTACACTTTTGTTCCATGTCCCCAATTCATATTCTAATATAAGTATTCTCAAACATGGATTTTTGTTTCTTTGTACACGTGCACATAAATTTTTGAGTCTCCTTGTGTAACTTCATTATTCGTATTCACAATCTTTCTAGACCATTTTTGATTTGTGTTAAGATTTTGTGTGTCCAATTTTTTTTTGAAAAATTCTATAAATGGATACATACAAGGATGTCATATGTTTGACATGTGAAAGGATAAATAATTTGACATCATTTTTGTTATATAAACCCACTTTCTATAGTATCCATGGTCCTTTGTGCAGGATGTTGTCTTTTTAACTTGTGAAAAATTTCTAGTGATAATTCTTTCGGGAATAAATTTGAAATATTTACCATCTTTCCAAATTTCTTTTAACTATTCATGTACCTTCTCTTGGGTTTGGGCATAAACATATGAGTTTTTTGATAACTATTATGTATCTTAGTTCCTCATGTTTAACAAGTGCTTTGTCTTTGAGGTGTATATTTTTGTTTCTTCCCTTTCTTGAAATGTTTTGGTTCTATTTCTACTAGCGCATCTTTCTCTATGATTGTGGTTTGGAAGTAGATTTAGTGGATTGGACTTCGCTCCCTTCATTTTGTGCAATTATCTATGTTCAAGGAGTTTTTGTCGTGTCATTGAGATCCTTCCTTGGATTTATGAAAAAAAAAATGTTCTAATTTGGCTTCATTTATTTTATTATATGTTTGTATGTGTGCATGTACTTAGTAACAAAAAACTAGGTAAAGAAGTCATCTGGGATATCATTTGAATGAAAACAATGAAGTTGAAAAATCTACACACATGAATGTAGTTCCTTTAGCATCACTATTTTCATTTAAATGACATTCCAATTGAGTTAATTATGTGGTTTTGTGTTTTGTACTATTATGATGATGTAATTGAAATTTGTTCATTAAAATGGGGATTAAATGATCTTAGTTGATTTTATTATGTACTTTTCTCATTGGTACATATTGAGTATGTGTTTAATGTTTGACTTGAGTGTGTAGGCACAAGTAAGATTCCAATGGTGGATAAGTGGAAGCATAATACATGGTTAGTTTGATTTTGTTTACTTTTCATACTCGTTTAGAGTAAATAATATGTTTGTATGAATTTATAAAACCAATATCTAGGTGGAGTAGCCAAACATCAAACAATCACCTTAGGAGTGAGTTGAAGTAGTGTTGGATTTGAAGGTATAGCAACAAAATAGGAAGTGGAGTGCAAAGCAATTGGAGCAGAAGGTGGGAGAGACTAACCAATAGGGTCGATGAAGTAGAAAGAGATGGACTTTCCAAAGTTGTACAAACCACATTAGAAATCCCCATATGAACATGACTCACCACAGGGGGAATGAGAAGAGAATTCTGAACATCTTGAGAAGACTTGTCATCCAAAGAAGAACCATGTTCTTGGGAGTTGGAGACATGAATAGTCAAGTGATCTTCCCGAGCATTTTTCCAACATGTAGTTGAACCCTTATGTTAAGAGAGTGGACACTTAGAAGCCAGGTGGCTAATGCCAAAACATTGTCTACATCTAAAAGATTTGTGTTGTTTGGTAGATTTAGAGCAAAATGACATTCTTGCATTTTTGAATTGTTGAATTTTTAAATTTGAAGAAAATGAAGGTTCATTAATGGTATACCTTGTTATTTCTTAGTTTGTGAAAAAGTGGACAAATTAGTTTTTAGAATTAAATTTTTTTGTATGTGTTTTTATTTGGTGGATTAGCAAATATTACGTGGTAGTGAAAAACATAAAGAAACCTAAGTGTACCTGTTCTAAGAGCTATTGACAAGTGGTTTCTTGGATTGAATAGGAATGATGATAAATTGGGAGACCTACAATGGGAACATTGGGATTGATCCATAAGAGGGATGTATGTACAATGTTTGAGAAAGATAAAAGAAGGAACTTAAGGGATACAAGCATTAACAATGGGCTTGACCCAATTGTGGTTGATGTGTTATGTCTAAGGAAACTAATGAAATTTAGATTAAAATTTAATCAAACAAAATTAGATACCAATCCATAATGTGGTTGATCAACAATGTTTAAAGAAGGATAATTAATTCATTAGGACCAATCCACGTTTGGTTGATTTGTGATAATGTTTAGGACCAATCTATATTTAGTTGAAGTGTTATGCATTATTGAGATTGATACTTTTATGATTTATGTGCAAAGCTTTATGAAAAGTATGGCTTAAGGTGAGAAATTTTTTGTGCTATGTTTATGTCTCATGTTCCTTTCTCATGGTTTGGAATGTCGAGTTGGATGTTATTCTTTACCTCCATAGGAATTTTCTTCTTTGTGTTTAATTGGGTTTGATTGTAGGTAATTGTGTGCAAAGGAACTTTTTGTGATGTGTTCTTGATTGTGGCCAACTTGCAAGTGTTTGAAAACTATGGATTCTATGTTCGAGTATACAAGGGTGGGTCTCAAGGTATCACATGGTTATGTGTTGCCACCAATTGAATGTGCAATGGGATAACGGTGGTGCTTCTTGGAGATTGTGTGAGGATCTCATTTCTTCTTCATTGTTGAATTTTGATATGTTGTAATAGTTGTTATTGGAATTTTTTTTTTAAGGCATGGAAGAGTTGTAATTGTATAATTATATTATCTTTATATTGGGTTGTATTCTATCAATGTTTGGGATGTAGATAATTCTTTGTAAACTTCTAATAATGTCTTCAATTTGAAATATTGTATTGATTTTTGTTGTAAATATCATTATGGGAAAGTTTCGATTGATGTTGTTTTGGCCTAGTTTGTTATCATATTGGATTATGGTTTTATATATGTTGTTCATGCTTTATTACGATCTTAGAAACAAATAGGATTCATGAATAGTTGTCATAATTAACTATTGTATTGGTGGTGTAAAGCTTAGTTGTATGTTTCATTATTGCATCTTAAGAAATTGAATGCTTGAATGTGAGGAGTAGCATTTTGGTCAAATTCATTATTGGTATATTGTGAGTTTTATGAATTCAAATTTGTAGTTTAAAATCATTAGAAATGAATGTTCCAAATCATTTCATAACAAATATTATATTGAAAAAGTTATGCCCTATTTAGTGCGAGTTTGTAGCTTTGTGTTGGGGGTTAGTTTTTGATATGTGACTTGTATGTGGGTCTTTTTGACTTTGTGTCAAATTTGAAGTCCTTGGGAGTCTTACTATTCAAAATAGGATGTTGTATTGGTTATGATTTTCCCATATTAGAAAGGGGTGATTTCAATGGTGAAAGGGCTAATCATAGAATAGCTAGGGAAATCTTAGGATAGTTAGGGTGATTTGAATTGGCTAAAGGATGTTTTGAGAATTGTGGGTAGTTGCATATGTTTTTAGAAAGAAAGTTTTCTATAAGAGAGTTGTACCTTAAGATTTTCTCTTGCCTCCCATCTTCTTGCCATCCTTTTGATGAGATCAAGGTGTTTTTGTGTTGTTGGGTGTACTTGACCATTCTATAGTGAGACTTTGGTGAGTTGTAGCACCTCCCTTGTGGCCAACCACTCATGGCATGTTTTATAGGGGGTTTTGAATGTAATGAATCGATTCGCTGGTTGATTATTGTGTTCTTAGTTGTGGGAAGAGTGAACATTAGTATGAGCTCTAGTTGTTTTTGTTCTCATCTTCTATTTGTGTTGAGGACGAGTGAGTATTTAATTGTTGATTGTGAGGAGGTGCTTGATGAGCCTAGTTTTTGGTCCAATTTTGGGTAGAATCTATAGTTTATTTGCTGGTAGATGTCATGGAATTTAATGTTAAATGTTGGTATTTTCATAATGCTTCCCTCAAACCATTAACATTGGACTTAATCCTATATGTGCAAGCTTTAATGACATTTGGCATATTATGTGGATTATCTATATTGATTTTGCATATGGTTAATGAATGTTCCTTAAGGTGGTTATAGATGTACAATTATTGTGCGTACTAACATTGCCATGCAGATTTAATATGCTAAGTTGAGGAAGACACTGCCAGTTGGGCATGAACCCTAACGTCCAACAAAGGAATCACTCAAAGTCAAAGGAGGTTGATGGCAGAAGATTCTTCATGCAACCGAATGTAACCGCCTTGTAGTGAACTTTAATGATTGAGCATGCGCGAGTGTTACTGTTGTGCTGGATCTGCATTTGGATCTGCATGTTTGACTAGATTCCATGCACATGTAACCGCCATCGCTCCATTTTCTCTGTTTTCCCTAAATGGCGTCCTCCCAGTCATAGAGTTGACTACCTTGTTTAGCTGATAGTATAAATAATGATTTGATGCTCCTTCTTTAGGAGGTTGCACAATTTGGTATTGTACTTGAACTCTCCAGTTTTCAGTAATATAGATACACTACTCTTTTGTACTCATGATTTACAGTGAATAAAATAAAGTTCTGAGTTCGAGCATCTGAGTTCTCATTAGTTTTAGAGGATACTTATCCAAGGGGGCCCACTTGGTGAGTAATCCATCTTCTTAGTTTAGCATTAGTTTAGTATTACTTGTTGTTTAATACTTAGTTAGAAGTCTGGCACCGACTATTCTTGCAACCACTAGAATTCCATTATGTGACTATTCCTACAGCCAAAATAGACATAGTAGTTTCCTGTTTGTTGCTCATATTTTTATTCCTGTTATGCATTTCAGCTTAGCATAGTCATTGATTGATGTTCAACATTTGTCTCATTCCTTTTCAAGCAATTTACTTTCAGTATTGTGTGTTCCTTAGCTATAGAATGAAATGGTTACTTTGAGTTCCTAGTGCACATACTGTGCTGACCCATTTCAAGTTCACGTCCCTAGGTTGACAAGTTAAATGCACCTTCATGATAATTGAAATAGCTATTCAGGTTAGATGTCCAATCTCTGAATCATGGCTGTAAAGCCTAAGTTATTAAAATTATTGTAGGAGGCCAAAATTTTTGGCGCCGTTGCCGGGGATGGTGTCAAACTAGGGAGTCTTTTGGAGTCATTAGTAGTTTTTTTGTTGTAGTATTTTTGGAAGTTATTATTAGTATATCCTCATTTAGGAAGTAATGACCCCCCTTTATTCTTTACCAATTCTTTGTGTGAGCTGACTGATAGTGAGTGATATCGTATGCATAGAGGAAAGAGAAGGGATGCTTATGGGAGATTCTTTCCAAACAATCCTAATCCATTTTAGCTAGTTGAATATTAGAACCTACCAAGAGAAGAAAAGGAAGAAGATCCACACCCCTTTGCTGATGCATATCCTGATATGACTAGCTCTGAAGTCTCCTCTGAAGATCCAAATCAGCTTGAGAACCCCTTTGCTTTGGAACTACATCAAGCAGGAATGGGTGATGCAAATAGGAACAGACCTAACCAACCAACTTTTCCTTTCCCCATTGCCCATCAAAATGAAGTTGAAAACATCAAGAACATTCCTGCTTCAGCACTCCCCAAGTTTTATGGACTTGTCACAGAAGATCTTGATATCTTTTTATTTGAGTTTGACATACTCTGCAAGAGTTATGATTATACTAATGATGCCCATAGGCTTAAGCTATTTCCTACCACTCTGAAAGAGGCTGCATTAAGATAGTTCATGAGCCTAGGCAGAGATACTGTGGAAACTTGGGAAGGCATGAAGACAAAATTCCTTGAGAAATACAAGGCATATTGCAGGGGTAGTGACATGAGAGGAGGTGGCATTTTCAAGATGCAACAGAAGGAAGATGAGAGCCTGGAAGATTACATTGCAAGGTTTCTGTTTTGCTTGCAAAAATCTCCACACCATACACTTAATGAAGACTCATAGAAGTTGCTTTTCCTGAGAGGAATCAATGATAGCTGCATTGATGCCTTGGACCTCATGGGAGGAGGAGATATCTCCCAAGTTCCTTGGGAAGATATCAAGAAAGTATGCCATAACTACTCTAGGGTAGCTTCAAAGAAATGGAGAGCTTACCAATCTTCCATGGGTAAGTCAAATACCAGTGGAGTTTCAAGAATGGAGATTACTCATTTGCTGGAAAACTTCAAGAAAGATATTATAAATAATTTATCTACTTAGCTAGATACACTTCAGGCCAAGAAGAAGCAAGAGGAGGCAGAGGCAATGTTGATAGAGTATTGCCCCCACTGCAAACAAAAGAAGGACTATAGATGTAAGATGGTAGCTAATCTTGAAAGCAAGCAGGTTCCACCTGAGTTCAAACCAATCCAGATTGAAGAAGACCAAGTCTACTATGTTGCACAAAGGAAGCCTTGGGCTCCAAGACAAGGTATGCCATTGGATCCACTATCCTATGCTCGGCCATATTTTAATTCCTATTCATCTGGTAACCAATGGTATCCCTCATATCCACCCAATTATGGAGGATATCCACCACAACCTTGGAGTAACCCTCCAAATGCTTAGCCCAGTCATTAGAGTTCTCCACCCCAGTGGCAACAACCTTAGGGGAATTGACAACAATTTCAAGGGCATTGGCAGCCACCTCCAGGAAATTAGCAGCAAACAAATCAATGGAGAGGAGGGAAACAATGGCCTACTCATACAACCAGTTACATGCAACCACCTTCTTAGCCCTAGTAGCTTGGTATAATACCTCCACCTGCTAATCCAAGCTCAAATGCACCTAAACCTACTCAACTACCAGCTCAGCCCACACCCAATCCAAATAAAAAACCACAACAATAGCCTGCATACTTTGATGACTCAAATCAATTCCCTGCATATGCTGTGAGTGTAAGTGATATCCACTTGCGTTTAGGTACTGCTCTACCAACCCCTTCCAATCCCATTATCACTGAGCTTCCTGTGGAAGAGGAAGAGGAACCTTTGAATGATCCCATTTAGCCTATTGTACCTAAAAGTCCTAAACCAACCCAAGTCAAGCAGACTGAACAAGAACCACCGTTTCCTTAGAGATTGGAAGTTGCCAAGAAGAAAGGAGAAGAGTGTAAGGAAGGCTAAGGTGCAGAAATAACTCTCCTAACGTCAAAACCTCAAGGAAGAATGCAAAGGTGACTTTAAATTTTCAATTACAGTCCAATTAAGATACACTTGAAAGAAATAACAGAAACATAGAAATAAACATACACAGATGAACACCAGATTTACGTGGGAAAACCCTTATAGGAGAAAAACCCACCACACCAAGAAAAGCCTCTTTGTATTACAGTAATGGAAATTACATACATAGATCAGACTTATCTTTCTGATGTCAATTTACAATAGCAGATTCAATGATCAACCTTGTACAAAACATTCAAGTTACAATGCTCTCAGAATTAAATTCACACTGATCACACTTCAAAATCTTCAATTGTTCACCTCCCAACTGATCATAATCTTTAATCTCAGAGTATATCCATGTCGCTCCTGGTCTATTTATCTTCCTCATAGGAATGGCCGCAACAGTCTAACTGCCAACGGTTCCCATTCTGCTTCTCTAATTGGTCGAAGACACACCACGTAGGATAGTCTTCCAATCGATCAAGGCGTTCAAACATTATTTGCATGTTAGTGAGACATAGACCGTGTCTCCCCGATGCCACAAGACCTGATTGTCGTTATCGCCAAGAGTGATGACCATCAGCAAGATGTTATACCGAACGCCAATCCATATTGTGAAGCTCTATTGGCAAGAGTTTTCCTATCACCAAGAATCTCATAGATCTTCATGTCATATCAATATCCATCGAGCAAAGCAGTCGGTGAGACAAGCCATATCGCTGAGACGTCATACCGACAACCAAAACATGTAGCACTATAGACAAGACTACCGCTGTCGATGAGACATCACACCGAGCACAAACCAGTCGGTGAGACTATCACTTTCGCCAAGAGGTCACAACGAAGACACCAGTTTGTCAGCAAAACCACATCCATCGGCGAGACAATCATCCGTCGCCAAGAGATCTTACCGAGCCACCATATCACCCCGATGACTTCTAGTGAATAACCGTCAGTGAGACATCTCTTGTCGGGATGAGTCATACCAAATGTTCAAATCTCTCCTCGAAGACTTCTGTTGCCACAAGTCTCCCCGATAACCATTAGACATCAACCCGTCGGCAAGACCAACCCACTCGACAGAGGGTTACAATGAACACGAGTCACAGCAATAGCTCCAGTCGGCAAGACAACAACAAGGTCTCGGCGACCTGAACATTTCACAAAGTTACACAACTGCTAGTTGGCCAGACAGAAAGTATGTCACACCGACTTTTCTCTTTCAGAGGTTTCAGCCTGTGAGATTGAGGCACACAATTCCAACAATCTCCCACTTGACGAAGATCACATAGGCACCTCCAGAGCACAACAAAACTATTGAAATTCATGGGCACTCAGGCCCATCGAACTGGCACACCACCTAAACTTGTCTGTGCTCACTGGCTTCATCAATGCATCTGCAACATTCTCTAGAGTATCCACTTTTTCTAAAGAGACCTTTCCATCCTCCACCATATCTCGTACAAAATGATATTGCACATCTATATGTTTCATCCTGGCATGGAAAGTAGGATTTTTCGCCAAACAAATAGCACTGTCACAATAAATTGTTATTTTCCCTACATCAAAACCAATGTTAGAACAAAAATGTTTTAACCAGATTGCTTCTTTACATGCATGTGTTGCTGTCATGTATTCTGCCTCTGTAGTGGACAAAGCGACTACAGCCCCGCTTACTCATCCAACTTACTGCACCACCATTCATCATGAAAATATATCCACTGGTGGATCTTCTGCTGTCAATGTCCCCTGCCCAATTAGAATCCACATAGCCTTGAATGCTGAGAGTCCTCTGTGATTCAACCAAGTTTCCATGGTAACACAAAGCATATTCTGAAGTTCCCTTCAAATATCTGAATACTCTTTTCACAGTATCCCAATGTGATCTTCCAGGATTAGCCATAAACTGACTAAGTACTCCCACTACTTGGGCAATGTATGGCCTTGTACAAACCATTGTATACATTAGACTACCAACTGCACTAGCATAAGGCACACTGGTCATGTCCTCCATCTCAATAGGAGGTTTTAGACAGTCTTCAACAGATAGCTTCGTTCCCTACAAAACTGGAACAACTAGCTGCTTGCAATCATTCATACAAAATCTCTCTAGAACAGTCTTAACATAGTTACTCTGACTGAGCCAAAGTTTTCTACTCTTCCTGTCCCTAGTTATTTCCATTCCTAGAATATACCTTGCTACACCAAGATCTTTCATTTTGAACTTTGCAGACAACTGAGACTTAAGATCATAAATCATTAACTTACTATTCCTATGAACAACATATCATCAACATAGAGAGCAATAATAAGAACTCGATCACTTTCAGCTTTGTAATACACACAATGATCAGATTTTGATCTTACAAATCCTAATGACAAAACAAAAGTGTCAAACTTCTGGTACCACACTCTAGGAGACTGCTTTAATCCATACAGATATTTTTTCAACTTGAAAACTAATCTTTTTTTACCTTTCTCCACAAAATGCTCAGGCTGGGACATATAAATCTCTTCTTCAAGATCACCATGAAGAAATGTTGTCTTCACATCCATCTGTTTAATCTCTAAGTCATATGCTACTGCAAGTGACAAATGAAATCTAATGGACGTCAGCTTAGCTACAGGAGAAAAAATTTCTCCATAATCAATTCCCTCTACCTAGGAATACCCCTTTGCAACCAACCTCGCCTTATATTTTGCCACACTGCCATCCAGACCTATTTTCTTTTTAAATACCCATTTGCAGCCCACAAATTTTCTACCTTTAGGCAAGGGCACCAAACTCCAAGTATCATTCTTTTCTAATGATGCCATTTCTTCATTCATGGCTTCCAACCAAGAGTTTGAATCAGACATTCTAAATGCCTCTTTCACAGTCCTAGGCTCATCAGTGCTAGAAATTAAAGCATAGGCACAAGTAGAATCTATCAAAGAGAACCCATACCTATCAGGTTGTTTTCTTTCACGATTTGACCTCCTCACTTGCTGAGGCTGAGGTTGTTGTTCTTCTTCAGAACTCTCAGAACTACTTGAGCTCTCCTGAGTTTCAGGTACATTTTGAATTTTCAATTCCTCTTTATCTGGTGTTGGAGGAATTTCAACTACATCCTTTTTGTTTTCTGATTTTGTCTCTGACTGTAGATCTAAGGTAGAAGGCTTCAACTCATGAAAGATAACACTTCTGCTATATAGAACCTTCTCCGTATCAAGATTTCAAAGCTTGTATCCTTTTATGCCAGCACTATAGCCAATAGAAATACATTTAACAACCTTGTTTTCCAATTTAGATCTTTTCTCATTCGGCACATATGCATATGCCTCACAGCCAAAAACACAAATGTGTCTCAAAGAGGGCTTCTTACCAGACCATGCTTCCAAAGGTGTTTCCTCAACAAGAGTAGAATTAGGAGAACGATTTATCAAGTAACATGCTGTAGCAACTGCCTCAGCCCAGAACTTCTCCTCCAAGCCAACACTGCTCAGCATACTTCGTGCTCTTTCCATCACTGTCATGTTGAACCTTTCTGCAACTCCATTTTGTTGTGGAGTGTAAGGTGTAGTTTTATGTCTCTTAATCCCATGATCTTTACAGTACCTCTCAAAATCATTAAAAGAAAACTCACCGCCATTGTCAGTCCTTAAACATTTTATTTTTCTTCTAGTCTGATTTTCTACAAGGTTCTTAAATTCCTTAAACCGACTGAACACTTTTGATTTACTTTTCAAAAAATAAATAAATGCTCTTATCGAATAATCATCAATGAACGATACATAATACCTTGACTTAGACAAAAAAGGAACATTCACTGGACCAAAAACATCAGAATGAATGTAATCAAGTAAACCGAAAAATTTGTGAGGACTGGAATAAACTAAAACACGGTGTTGTTTACCATATATACAATGTTCACAAAATTCGAATTCGAGGTTACAATCATCAAGCCCCTCAACCAGGTTTTTATTCTTCAAGGTTTTTAAACCTTTCTCTCCATTGTGGCCTAGCCTATGATGCCAGAGCATAGTCTTTTCTGCTGGAAGTTTAACTTCCATAGAGTTTACACTATCAGGAACTTTTTCCTCTTTTTCCCCATGAGTAGCTTTCTGTGACTTTGCAGAGACACTGTTGCATTGCACAACATGTGCATCTAGCTTATACAAGGTACCAATATGAGCACCCATTGCTAGCACCATAGAGCCTCTAGTCATCTTGCAGCCATTTCCAGAGAATGTGACTTGCACTCCAATATCATTCAATGTACTAACAGAAAGTAGATTTCGAGCCAGACCTAGTATATGCATTACATCATTGATTCCCTTCACTCTTCCATCGGGAATTGAATTTTGACTCTTCCACGACCAACAATTTCCAAAGATGAATCACTTGCCAAATACACCTTTCCACCATCGTATTTTTCATACTTTGTGAACCAGTCTCTATGAGATGTCATGTGGAAAGATGCTCCAATCAATCAGCCGGACATCATCGATGCCTGCGTAGCCAAGGCTGCAATAAAGGCGTCTGCATCACTCTGAGAAGAATCATTGTTAGAAGAATACTTCTTCTTCTTCTTTTTCTCCTCTTTACAATCCTTTCGGACATGACCAGGTTGCCCACAATTCTAACACTTCACCTTGGACTTCTTGCCAAGAGACTTTGATCTCCCCTCTGATTTGGATTTGGACTTCTTGTCCTTCTTCTTGCCTTTATCTTTCGATCTGCCTCTAACAGCAAGAGCCTCCTTCGCCATCTCAGAAGATTTCCTTTTCATCTCTTCTGATAACAAAGAAGAAACAACATATTCCATCTTAAAAGTGGATGTCGTACTCCTAATAGCCATCACCAGGTGATCCCAAGAATCTGGCAAAGAACATAATAACAACATACATCGGTCTTCTTCATCAATCTTCACGCCCATAGATGCTAACTGAGCAATCAACATGTTGAAAGCGTTCAAGTGATCAGCAACAGACCCTCCCTCCTACATTCTCAAAGTGTACAACTTATTCCTCAATAGAAATTTATTCACCAAGGACTTGCCCTGATAAATAGTTGCCAGTCTTTTCCACAAGGAAGATGTAGTCTTTTCTTCATGAACATTCAGAAGAACATAGTCTGCTAAATAGAGCCTTATCAGCCCCTTTTATTTTCTATCTGCAAGGTCCCAATTGTCTTGCTTCATGCCTGTAGGCTTCGTTCCAGACACAACAATCCAAAGATCATGATCAACCAACATATCTTTCATTTTAAGTTTCCACAACTCAAAATTGTTGCCATTGAATTTCTCAATTTCAATCTTTCTTGACGTGCTTGCCATCTTAACCTGTAATTTGAATTACCAAACTTCTACAAGACTCCCACTGAACATAAATTGACACAAAAAACCCAAAGTACCCACAAGGATAACACAACTAGCCAGGATCTGATACCACTTGTAAGGAAAGCTAAGGTGCAGAACTAACTCTCCTAACATCAAAACCTCAGGGAAGAATGCAAAGGTGACTTTAAATTTTCAATTATAGTCCAATTAAGATACACTTGAAAGAAATAATAGAAATAGAGAAATAAACATACATAGATGAACACCAAATTTACGTGGGAAAACCCTTACGGGAGAAAAACCCACCACACCAAGAAAAGCCTCTTTGTATTACAGTAATGGAAATTACATACAGAGATCAGACTTATCTTTCTGATGTCAATTTACAGCAGTAGATTCAATGATCAACCTTGTACAAAACATTCAAGTTACAATGCTCTAAGAATTAAATTCACACTGATCACACTTCGAACTCTTCAACTGTTCACCCCCCAACCGATCACAATCTTCAATCTTAGAGTATATCCATGTTGCTCCTGGTCTATTTATCTTCCCCACAGGAACGGCCGCAACAGTCTAAATGCCAACGGTTCCCATTCTGCTTCTCTGATTGGTCGAAGACACACCACGTAGGATAGTCTTCCAATCGGTCAAGGCGTTCAAACATTATTTGCATGTCAGTGAGACACAGACCGTGTCTCCCCGATGCCACAAGACTTGATTGTCGTTATCGCCAAGAGTCATAACCATCGGCAAGACGTTATACCAAATGCCAATCCATATTGTGAAGCTCTATCGGCAAGAGTTTTCCTATCACCAAGAATCTCATAGATATTTATGTCATACTGATATCCATCGAGCAAAGCAGTCGGTGAGACAAGCCATATCGTTGAGACGTCATACCGACAACCAACACATGTAGCACTATCGATAAGACTACCGCTGTCGGTGAGACATCACATCAAGCACAGACTAGTCGGTGAGACTACCGCTTTCGCCAAGAGGTCACAATGAAGACACCGGTCTGTCAGTGAAATGACATCCATCGGCGAGACAATCATCTGTCGCCAAGAGATCTTACTGAGCGACCATATCACCCCGATGACTTCTAGTGAATAACTGTCGGTGAGACATCTCTTGTCAGGATGAGTCATACCGAATGTTCAAATCTCTCCCCGAAGACTTCTGTCGCCACAAGTCTCCCCGAAGACTTCTGTCGCCACAAGTCTCCCCGAAGACTTCTGTCGCCACAAGTCTCCCCGATAACCATTAGACATCAACCCATTGGAAAGAACAACCCACTCGACAGAGGGTTACAACGAACACAACGAGTCACAGTGATAGCTCCAGTTGGAAAGACAGTAACAAGGTCTCGATGACCTGAACATTTCATAAGGTTACACAACTGCTAGATGGCCAGACATAAAGTATGTCGCACCGACTTTGCTCTTTCAGAGGTTTCAGTCTATGAGATTGAGGCACATAATTCCAACAAAGAGGAGGATACAAATTTTGATATCTTGGATCAGCTGAAGCATATATGTGTCCAGATACCTCTATTTCATGCCATAAAGGATGTTCCAATCTATGGAAAGGCAATCAAGGAGGCATGTCTTAAGAAGCCAGGTAGGAAAAAGAAGGACCCAACTATAGTTCATGTGGTGGGACAACTAGCTGACATCATGTTGGGAAAAGTGATTATCCCCAAGTATAATGACCCAGGTAGTCCTGTGGTAGGAGTTGTTATAAATGTGGTCCAAGTAAAGAATGATCTGATTGATTTAGGGGCAACAATAAATGTAATGACCAAAGACATCCTGCAACAACTAAATATCGCAAGCATGAGATCTAATCCTACTGTCCTGCAGCTTGCTGATAGCTCTACTGTTAAGCCTGATGGTGTAGTGGAGGATCTTGTGGTAGTTCTAGACTCCTGGGAGTACCCAATAGACTTTATGATTCTTTCTCCTAAAGCTACACTAGGCGGGTATCCCATTATTCTTGGAAGGCCATGGTTAGCAATTGCAGATGCATTCATTAGATGTCGGTTAGGTGACATGACCATTTCAGATGGGAGGAGAACTAATTTTTTTTTTCTTTATCCACTTGCTCAGCCATCTCATGATGAGGATAATCCCGTATGGCCACAAGTTGGTGAAGAGGCCAAGGAAGTTAATTTTGTGGCACAACTTATGATGCTAGGTAGAAGCTCTTTCATGCATCTCCAAGATGAGGATGAAGTATTGGCTAACATCATTCATAACCATTGTGAAGTGGAGTAAGCATCATCTTCTCATTTTTCTACTCCAGTCAAGACACTTCTGCCTGCTCTTCCTGCAACCACTGTTCCTATAGACGTTCTTCCTGAAGATGCTCTTTCTGTAGCCACTGTTTCTGTAGACAGACTTCCTGTGGCCACTCTTCCTACAACCACTATTCCTGTAGACAGACTTCCTGCAACAACAGGTATGTCTGATACATTGCTTCCCTATGAACTAAAGGTACCATGCATTAATGAAGTAGCCATGATAGAGTTAATTACACAAGTACAAGTGTTAGAAGAAAAATATCTAAATGTTAATAGTAAATTAAATGAAGAACAACAATTCTTATTGGAAAACCTGTTAAAGACCCATGAACATGCATTTGCATGGGATTGTCATGATATGAAGGGATGGGATTCTAAAATTTGTACACATAGAATTTACGTAAGAGATAATTGCACCCCAGTAAGGAAACCGCAAAGAAGAATTAACCTTTCACTAAGAGAGATTGTGAAATGAGAACTTCATAAATTATTAGATGCAGGATTTATCTACCCCATTTCAGATAGTCAATGGGTGTCTCCATTAGTGATTGTGCCCAAGAAAGGAGGGAAATGGCGAGTTTGTGTTGATTATAGGGAACTTAATGCCGCCACCAAGAAGGACCACTTTCCTTTACCCTTCATTGATCAAGTTTTGGACACACTTGTAGGAAAGAAATACTTTTCTTTTCTAGATGGATTCAGTGGCTACAACCAGATCCAAATTGCACCAGAGGACCAGGAGAAGACTACATTTACTTGTCCATGGGGGACCTATGCCTATCCGGTGCTCCCATTTGGCTTATGCAATGCACTTGCAACTTTTCAGAGGGCAGTCATTAGCATATTCTCAGACATTTCTCATGATTGCATGGAAATTTATATGGATGACTTTACCACTTATGGTGTTGATTTTAATCAAGCCTTGGAAAATCTCAGGAGGGTCCTACAAAGATGTGAAGACCAAAAATTTTCCTTACACAGTGAAAAATGCTTCATGATGATGTAGGAAGGTGTAGTTCTTGGCCACTACATCTCCCATAAGGGAATTCAAGTAGATCTTGCAAAGATTGAGGTGATCAAAATTTTTCCCACACCTACAAAATAGAATATTAGGAGTTTCTTGGGTTATGTAGGATATTATAGGCGTTTCATCAAGGATTTTAGCAAGGTAGCAACACCATTGTACACTCTTCTCACTAAAGATGCTGAATTTTAGTGGACTGAATCTTGTGGCAATACATTTTTTGACTTGAAGGTAGCTTTGACTCATGCTCCTATACTTAAAGAGCATAATTGGGAGATTCCTTTCCACATCCATACTGATGCATCAGATTATGCCATAAGAGTAGTCTTAGGACAGAAAGAGGGAGCTATTGAAAATGCCATTTACTTTGTCAACAAAAAATTACAAGGAGTTGAATTCAATTATACAGTGACAGAGAAAGAAATGCTGGCAGTAATCTATGCACTGAATAAATTCAGACATTACATAATAGGCTACCAAATCTTTGTGCACACTAATCATGCAACCATTAGATATCCCATGAATAAACCTTTGATCACAGGTAGATTTGCTAGATGGTTATTGTTGATGCAGGAGTTTGATATAACCATTGTGGATAAGCTAGGGAAGGGCAATGTTGTTGCAGATTTTCTTTCAAGGCTAACTACATTAAAAGACAATCAACCCATAGATGACTCTTTCCCTGATGAACATCTATTCTACCTCAGTGTACAAACACCCTGGTATGCTGACATAGCCAATTACTTGGTCACAGGTAGAGTTCCTTCTCACTTCTCTCCAAAAGAGAAAAGGGCACTCATTGAAAAATCTTTTCCTTTCTCTTGGATTGCTGGATGTTTGTTTTATACTAGACCTGACCATGTCATGAGGAGATGTGTGAGAGAAGATGAGACATATGAAATTTTTCATGCATGTCACAATGAACCATGTGGAGGACACTTTGCAGCCAAGAGGACAACAATGAATGTTTTGAACACAGGATATTATTGGCCAACACTCCACAAGGATGCAGGAAGGTATACCAGAAAATGTGATAGATGTCAAAGAATGGGCAGACCAACTAGATCTAATGAGATGCCACTGTTCCCTCAGGTAGTAATCACTCCCTTTGAAAAGTGGGGATTGGATTTTGTGGGACCCATTGACCCTCCATCAAATGGTAAGTTTTATATATTGGTATGCACTGATTATGTGACAAAGTGGGTAGAAGTTAAGGCCATGAAACATGCAAAAGATAACAAGGTTACATAATTTATTTATGAGGATATTTTTACAAGATATGGAGTCCCAAGAGAAATAGTGACTGATCAAGGGGCACAATTCACATCAACCCTTGTTGCAACACTAGTTAATGAGCACAACATAAGGCACAAGAAGTCTACTCCTTATCACCCATAGGCTAATGGCCAAGTTGAGGTGACCAATAGAGAAATAGAAGACATTCCACTAAAATAGTAGCTATTCATAGAAAGGATTGGGAAAACAGATTACCAGAAGCTGTTTGGACCTATAGGACAACCTGGAAAACAACTACAGGCTTCACCCCATTTGAGCTGTTGTATGGAAAGACAACTATGATGCCAGTTGAATTTGAATATAAGACTTTGCGGACTGTAGTAGATTTGGGGATGAATATTTCTGAGGCACAAAGAGAAGGAATCATACAGTTAAATGGTTTGGATGAGATAAGAAGAGAAACCCTACAATATACAAAAGTAGTGCAGAATCAAAGAATCAAGTGGCATGACAAATTTATCAAGGACAAGAAATTCCAACCAGGAGATTGGGCCCTGCTCTATGACTCAAGATACCAGGACAATGTAGGAAAATTGTAGACAAGGTGGCTAGGACCATATGAAGTCATTGAGGTCTTTCCTAATGGAGCTATTCAACTTACTACTATTGACCTTTTCAGGTTCAAATTACTTGTCAATGGTCATTGCCTTAGATTATATCACAAGCCAACTTCCAAAGAAGAGTTCCTACAACAATTCACCCAACATTCAGCACCCGAGCTTCCCATAGCCGAAGGAAGTGGACCTCGTGTCCCTCCCTCTGGCTAATTAAGGTACACACTTCTCATAATAAATAATTTCACTTACGTGGAAGTCCATTTCTTCGTTCATCCACCCATCCACCCATCCATCACCACCTTTCTCTCTCTTCCATCACTTCATTCCACCTCATCCCATTCCACTTTATTTTCATTAATTGCTCAATTTATTCCCTAAAAGGTGAGCGATACTTTGTCCACAACATTCGCAACAAATCTTCCACACATTCAAGTATGTGCGCATTAATTGCTATCTTTAATCATCTTTTAAGTGCATTCATTTAATCACTGTACGTTAGTATAGATGTTTACATAAAATTCCATCATTCCCCGTCAAATCACCACTCCCATCTCGCATGTGTGGACAAATGTCCAAATTTAGGTTGGGGGGAGGGGAAGAAAAAAATGTGAATATATTTCCCATGTGTCAATTTATGCTAGGCTACGTCAGGAAATTTAAAATGAGCCAATTTCAAATCTAAGTAAGAGGACGGCTTGCATGTGTGAAGTGACATTAACTGCAACCACCATTTCTTCCCATCATAATTCCCCTTTATCTCTCCTTATCTTGCCATTATTGACCTTGTCGTAATCTTGAGTTGCAAGCAAAAAGGTGAAACAAAAGAAAAGGAAATTCAATCGATATTGGCACTTGAAATTTAGCAGGTATTGCAGGAAAGTGAACTTGATTTTCAGATGGGAATTGCAGGAAAGAAATTGCAGAGCATTTTTTTGATTGCAGATAATGGGAGGTGGGTTAATTCGAAATGAACCTATGGTGCATGATGTTTTATTATAGGATGCACAATGCCTAGCTGAATTTAGAAACTGTGGATGGTCAGATTACTTCCTAAAGCTAGATGACTTTGATAAAAGCATTGCCCTTGAATTCACCTAGAAATTTTCTAAAGGAAAAGCCATAGTAAAAGGGTTGGAAGTTGTGGCAACTGAGGAAAGAATTGCAGAGGTCATAGGGTTACCGAATGATGGAAAAAATTACCCTACCTCTAGAGACACCAAATTAGCTAGGGCTGAATTTACAGAGCCGAATGATCCCCCATTGAGCATTGATAAATAGGGTGCAAAGAGAATGTCTCTGCCTGAGCCATGGAAGCAGATAGCCATTTATGTTATCAAATACATCACTTGTGAGGGTCTCCAGTGAAAATTTCATTTTGTGCACTTCAAGATTTTGAATCACATGAGGCACGAAAGGAGGATGACTGTGCCTAACGTGATATACAATCTTCTCTCAATCATGGCAACCAAGACCCAAAAAGGTAGGGATAATTCTGTTTCCCACCATTTTCTGATTAAATTGCTAGTTGAAAAGTCTCTGCATGATGTATCCAAAATGACCTGGGAAGAATTTATAAATGTTGATCAAATTAGACTTGAGCACTTGCAACCTAGGGCTTTACCTCAACCCGTAGGTCTAGTAGGAGATTGAGCACGGATGAAGCCCCTCTTGGAATTTCAACCTCTGGTGCTGGCTCTTGTGTGAATCCTCCTGCAACAAAAGAAACAATAGAAATTAGTTCTTCTAGAACAAAGCAATTAGAAAAAGAAAGCTCTTCATCAGATTCTGATGATGACATTCCATTTGAAACCCTGATGAAAACTAAGGCACAAAAGAGAGAAGTAGAAACAAGAAAAATAAAGGCCAAAACACAACTTGTAGAAAGAAAAGTTCCAAGTTCTAAGAAGAGGAAGGATGACACTATTCATCCTATAGCCAAAGGAAAATGTGAGAGACCTCCTAGGAAATCAAGACTAGCTGGGCATGCGATTGGTATGCGTCCACAAGAAAGCCCTAAGCCTGGTGAGACATCACACGAGGACACTAAATCTCCAATGGGGCAGGGGAATGCCAAAGAAGAAGACATATTTAGGAAAGCAACAAATATAACACTGGATGATCTTGCTAAACTTGCAGAAGAGTTTACATAACTAAGCCTTTATAGCCATGATTCAGAGATTTCCACCCCTGTTGAATTTTTCAATGCTTATAGGATTGCTTCACCTGAAATGAAGAATTTGTTGTGTGAGTTTTATTTGCATAATTATGCTATAACTCAAGACCATGATTGGAATCCACTATTATATGTTGGCGATGTCCAATTGAGGGCATTTATGTCTTGGGTACAAAATGAGATTAGTTGGGGATAACAACAAGGAGCTTATAAGCAATTGGAGTTTGATATCCCTCTGCTTGTTAGGGATGAATCAAGCAACCCAAGGGATATTTATAGAGAATGGCACAAAATGCTTCTCAGACCTAGTTATGGAAATAGGATTATGCCTTGGATTGAGGCAGTTTACAGTGAGTATGAGGTAAATACAACAACAAAGGAGGAAACTATGAGAAGATGTCTATCATAAAGATGGAGTAGTCTAACTGATGAGCTGAAATAGGCTGAGCCTTATTCCATCCACAATTATGCTGCAACACTAAAAGGATTGATAGGTATGTTTAGATTGGGAAAACACAGGGGCGATCTTGGATTCCGCTGAATTTCTAGCCACCCATGCTCATGTGGCCGGTGCCAAACTTCAAATTCTACTAGTATGACATTGCTGCAGAAAAACAAAGATGGAACGGATTTGAAAAATTAGGAGGATTCTTTTGGGATCCTGATTCACGCACTGCAACCACTGATGTTGGACAGCTATCAGTTGCAAATTTTAGAGCTTTGACCAAGCAGAAGAAAAACCCTTCCCCTGCTAGAGGACCAACAAAATGTTAGGTTGGGGGGAGTGATGAGCCTAGTTTTTGGTCCAATTTTGGGTAGAATCTATAGTTTATTTGCTAGTAGATGTCATGGACTTTAATGTTAAATGTTGGTATTTTCATAATGTTTCCCTCAAACCATTGACATTGGACTTAATCCTATCTCTGCAAGCTTTAATGACATTTTTCATATTATGTGGATTATCTATATTGATTTTGCATGTGGTTAATGAATATTCCTTAAGGTGGTTATAGATGTGCAGTTATTGTGCATATTGATATTGCCATGCAGATTTAATATGCTAAGTTGAGGAAGACATCGCTAGTTGGGTATGCACCATAACGTCCAACAAAGGAATCACTCAAATTCAAAGGAGGTCGACAACATAAGATTCTTCATGCAACCGAATGTAACCACCTTGTAGTGGACTTTAATGATTGAGCATGCATGGGCATTACTACTGTGCTAGATCTACATTTGGACTTGCATGTTTGACTAGATTCCATGCATGCATAACCGCCATCGCTCCATTTTCTCTGTTTTCCCTAAATGGCATCCTCCCAGTCGTGGAGTTGACTGCCTTGTTTAGCTAATAGTATAAATAATGATCTGATGCTCCTTCTTCAAGAGGTTGCACAATTTGGTATTGTACTTGCACTCTCCAGTTTTCAATAATATAGATACACTACTATTTTATACTCATGATTTATAGTGAATAAAATAAAGTTCCGAGTTCAAGCATCTGAGTTCTCATTAGTTTTAGAGGATACTTATCCAAGGGGGCCCACTTGGTGAGTAATCCATCTTCTTAGTTTAGCATTAGTTTAGTATTACTTGCTATTTAATACTTAGTTAGAAGTCTGGCACTGACTATTCCTGCAACCATTAAAATTCCATTATGTGATTGGGGTTAGATTATAGTTAAAATTAGGGTCAAGGATAGGGTCAGGGTTAGGTTAGAGTTTAAAATTAGGGTTAGTGTGAGGGTTCTAGGATCAATTAAGGTTAGGTTACATATAGGGTTAGAATTACTATTAGAGTTCAATTAGGGTTATGGTTAGGTTTCACATTATTATTTAGTTATAGTTAAGGTTGAGGTTATCCTTCAACTATGCTTACATTTTGGTTAGGTTTATGGTTCATTTAGGATTAGGGATAGGGTTCACTTAGGATTAGGGTTAGATTTTAATTAGGGTTCAATTAGCGTTAGGTTTCAATTAGGTTTATATTTTATAAAAGTTATTAAAGAGGGTTATGCATAGAGTTTATTTTTTATGTTATATAAAATATATAATGAGAGCTTAGGTAGGATTATGATTCTATTGGGGTTAAATTAGGGTTACAATTATGATTTAATTAGAGTTAAGGTTCAATTAGGGTTACAATTAAGGTTAAATTAGTGTTATCAATAGGGTTCAATTAAGGTTATTGTTAGGGTTAGGATTCTATTAGGGTTAGGGTTCAATTTCAATTAGGGTAAAGGTTAGGGGTCAATTAGGGTTAGATATAGGGTTCAATTAAGGTTATTGTTAGTGTCAAGGTTAGGGTTTAATTAGGGTTATGGTTATCGTTCAAATATGGTTCAATTAGGGTTAGGGTTATGCTTATGGTTCTAGGATAAAGCTTTGATTCTAGGGGTAGGGTTAGGGTTAGAATTTTATAAATAAGAGTAGGGTTAGGGTTAGAATAAGTGTTAGATTTAGAGTTAGGGTTATGGTTAGATTTATAATTAGAGTTAGGGGCAGGGTTAAAGTTATCAATATGTTTATAATTAAGGTTAGGTTAGGGCTAGGGTTTAATTAGAGTTAAACTATGGTTAGGGTTAGGGTTCAATTATGCTTATGGTTATAATTATAGTTAAGCTTCAATTGCAGTTCAATTAGGGTTAGGGTTAAAGATATGATTAAATTTCATTTAGTGTTAGGTTTAAAGTTACAATTAGGGTTCATTTTAGGATAGGGTTAAATTAATGTTAGTGTTAGGGTTAAAAATATGGTTAGGATCCAATTAGGGATAGGGTTAGGGTTAGGGTTAGGAATCAATTAGGATTAGGGCTCAATTAGGGTTAGGGTTCGATAGGGTTCAACTAGAGTTCAATTAGGGTTAAGGTTAGGTTAGGGTTAGGGTTCTTGATTAGGGTTTAATTAGGGTTAGGGTTAGGGTAGGGTTCAATTAGGGTTGGGTTCAAGGTTAGGGATAGGGTAAGGGTTAGGGTTAGGACTCAACTAGGGTTAAGGTTAGGGTTCAATTAGGGTTACACACAATTGGGGTTATGGTTATGTTTAAGGTTAGGTTATGGTAAGGGTTCAATTAGGGTTAGGTTTTGATTACAGTTAGAGTTAGGGTTCAATTAGTATTACAATTAGAATTAGGGTTAATGTTAGAACCAAAATTATGAATAGAGTTAGAAATATGGTTAGGGTTAGAATTAGAATTATGGTTATAGTTAGGGCTAGTGGTAGAATTAGGATAAGTGTTAGGATTATACTTCAATTAGGGTTAAGGTTAGGATTAAAATTCAATTAGGGTTAGGGTTTAAGGTTGGGGTTTGAGTTAGGGTTTGGGTTAGAATTCAACTAGGGTTAGGATTAGGGTTATAATTACAAGTAGGGTTAGGGTAAGGATTCAATTAGGATTTAATTAGGGTTACCATTAGGGTTTATATTCAATTAGGGTTAGGGTTCAAATAGGGTTAGGATTAGGATTCAATTATAGTTAAGGTTAAAGTTAAAGGGTAGGGTTAGGGTTAAGGTTTAATTAAGGTTAGGTTTATGTTTTAACATTATAATTAAAATAAGGGTTAGTGTTAGAATTAAGATTATGATTAGGGTTAAAATTATGGTTAGGGTTAGAATTATAATTAGGGTTGTTAGGGTTAGCATTAGAAGTAGGATAAGGGTTAAGATTATCATTAAGGTTAGGTTTAGGTTTAGTGTTGGGGTTAGAATTAAATCATAATACCAACCTTAATTCTAAAGCTAACACTAATTCTAATTGTAATCCTAACCCTAACTCTAACTCTTGCTCTAACCCTAACCCTAACCCTAATACTCATAATAATTCTAAGTCAAACCCTAACTATAATTTTAAATATAAGCATAACACTAACCATAATTATAAAACTAACACTAATTCTAATTTTAAACCTAACCCTAACCCTAACACTAACATCATTTCTAACCCAGGATAATTCTATTGAAGGGCACACAATCTACTGAGAGTGGGGGGGGGGTGAATTAGTAGACCAAATCAATTTAAAACTCTTTAATTCAACATTTAAGTTAATCAATCAACTAACTACTAATAATCAAGAAACTACATAAGAACACACATTTTCACATGAGAACACCAGATATACATGGAAACCCAAGATGGGAAAAACCATAATGATAATAGCTGCTTGGATCTATTGTCCAAATCTAGCCTTACAAAGAAAAAATATAACAAGGGAATTTATAATATGAAGGCACCAACCTACCAGAGACACCGATCCCCAAATTTATTTGTAGGCATTGACCTATTGGAGACACCAATCCCAAATACAAAGACCTGAGCATCATCTCAATGAATAGAACACCAATCCTACAAATTTACAAAGATAAAGCTTGCGGACCTTCCATGCGAATTACATAGCTTATACAAGATCTAAACTTGATTTAGACACTCTACTACACTCCTTAAGATCCTTTGATAATGGCACACAATGATTGAGATGCTTCACATTGGATAACACTCACTCACACACTTGTATACACAAGTATATTCACTCACAACCTTCTCTTCAATTATCCATATGCACACATACAACTGCACAAATGTATAATGATTATATACAATAAATTACATAAACATTACTCCATGTTGGCCAGGGATCTACAATTAACCAGGACAAAAATGGTGGACCTAAATTCAAATTTCATAAAATGTGTAATAGGTCGGTCCTAAATCAACTTTGATTACCGTTAAAAAAAAATCATGTCATGGACTTCCACAAGAACCTTAATTTGGACCTATCATTAGACACTAATTTTGAATACCGCACACTACTGACTGTTGTCACACAGTTCCAGAACCATCACCTGGTTGAAAAAAATGCACACCAAACCTTATGTCACTTCAAACTTCTTGCACTTTGAACATATCTTCCGAAAAGATAGAATATGTGTAGACATACTCTCCATTCAAATCATAGAGTCAAATTCACCTTCAATAGGAAATACTAGAACATTGATATACATTGAAAGAAGTCTTAGGGAGGAAAGATATACATGATCTCCATGGATTAGAATTACTGATATCGAAACAAATCTTAGGTAGGAAATGGCCACAAAAGTAGATCCAACTTGTTCTTTTGAAGAGAAGGTGCATCTTCACTACAAAATTCTCATTTTGTTTCTCTTTGCTTTATCCTTCTTAAAATTCATGTATTATATGTTACATCTATTTAGAAAGATAACATACCTAGGTATTGATTGTCGTATTTTTCTCCTCAAAAAGAGAACCCCAGATCGATTGAGTGAATTGGGAAACGAAGTCAGACCTTCCCAAGTATTTACCTACCTATCTTGATGTGTTCACACTACACATTCATCAAAATAGCTATAAATTTTACAAATTTTCATTTTTTGCTATTATGACACTTTTAAGACTACCTTGGATTAATGCACTCGAGAATCATGGGGGCACTTGGAAAAAAAAAGGAGGCCTTTCATAGCATTGGAATTCCCACCTTGATTTGTTGGTATAGTTGGTTTTGCTTCATTATGCATAAAAAAATGCTTCTTTCCATTTTTGCACTGCTTTCCACTAACACTTTTTGCAAGAATGCATTTGACACTAGAACACACAAACAATGTTGAGTTGACCCAAAATGAGAGAGGTTGGTTTGAAGGGATTTGATATCCACCTGTATGTCTAAAAAAGCATTCTTATGTCCCACGAGCTCTCGGAATGACTTCGTCAAAGATTGACAATTTTTGGCTTTTAGGGCTCTTAAGATACTACCTCAAAAAGAGCACCCCATAATGATCAGGTGACTTGGGAAATGAATTCAAACCTTCCATAGTATTTACCTTCCTACCTTGACGTGTCCATGCTGTCCATTCATCAAAATTACTTTTTTTTTTACAAATTTTGCATTTTTTACTCTTAAGCCTCTTAAGAGACTACAAAAAAAAGAGCACCCTAGATCAATCGAGTGACTTGGGAAATGAATTTAGACCTTCCCTAGTATTTAATTTCCTACATTGACATGTTCATGCTACCCATTCATCAAAATTACTATTGTAGTGTCATAAATTGTACTCCCTTCTTGGAGATAGTACAATTTCACACCTAGCTTGGACCTACCCTAGTCCTCTTGCATGCATGCCCTTTAAATCATCATTAATAGGCACCTAAGGACCTATATTACGTATCCCAAGGCTTATTTCAATTAAAATCCCAAAAAATTCAATAAAAGAATTTAACATTCTAACCCCCAAACATTCTCTCACCCCCAAAATCTATGGTGGGACTAATACACCACCATGGGCGTATTAGTCCCCCTAGGTGGGACCCATACATCACCCTTGGTGTATTAGTCCCTTTTGGGGCCTTGTTTAGGGTTTTGAGCAAGAAATCAAGGTTTTTAATTCAAATTTTGTAAATGTCGACATTTGGGATCTGATAAACGGTAAATTAGATATGATGCCTAGAAAATTAAGGTTTCAAATCATTATTTCACCTAGAATCTTCAAGAAAGAGAGTTTCACCTAGACCTAGAGATTCTAAGAGATATTTTCAAGCATTTAAGAGCATTCAAGAGCAAGTTATCAATCATTTGGAGCAACATTCAAGATTTAAGCATCATGTCAAAGTCTTCATGCATCATGTATGTTTGTGAGCTAACATGTTGATGTAGTGTTCAAGATCCATTCAAGCATTAAAAAAACATTATCTCATATCAAGATCCAAGATCAAGATCTACATCCATTGAAGCCAATTCATGCAAGTTACAGATCTACAATCCGAGGATTCAACAAGGTTTGGCGAGTTGTTACATACATTTGTTCATTCATCATTCCTTCATGCTATTTCATTTCATTTCAAGGTTTAATTACCAAAATAGGGTTTGACCGAGGAAAACCCCTATCCTCTAACAAAACAAAATTTTTCCCTCTCTTTTGATGTGTGTTTTTCAAATTTATGTGAATTGGACTCATTCACCCAAATGTGTGTTTTGCAGATTTAGGTGAATTGGACTCATTCGCCCAACCTGGCAATTTAGTCCTTGATATAACCTTTTGACAATATTCAACAGTGTTGGATCTGGGTTCAAAAGATTCAAAAAGATCCTGAAAAAACCTATAGGTGGACTCATATGCCCAACCTAGCGTATTAGTCCCAAAGGAATCATATGCCCAACCTAGCATATTAGTCCTATGACAGTATTTTATCACCATTTTGCAGATCCCGATTAGTCTACAAAAGATTCCATACTCTACCCTGAAAAACCCTAGAGGAGGAATCATATGCCCAACCTGGCATATTAGTCCTGGTGCAACCTTAAACAACAATTTTCAGAGTTTGCAGACCTTGTTTGGACATCTTCTTTCCTCCAAGCACTTTTCTATTACCATTCAGTTTATCAATTGATTTCATGCTTTTAAGTTTCTAGGTTTCATAGCGAATTTGCATAAGTGTTTGCATTTCTCCTTTTGAAGCTTTATTTAATGGTGAACCCCTTTCCAATTACCCAAGGAACCCAATAGATTCCTCAATTGAGTTGATTCACTTAAGGGTTGATAGTCACTTGATTGAGGGATCTAGTTTCCTAATGAAATGAGTTGAAAGATAGAGGGTTAGTATCCCTTCATTGTGGATCATCCACTCTATTTTTCACCTTTTCATTTTGGTGAACCTGACCTTTGGACCCTTGAATTTATGATTTGGAGACCATTGTAGCCCTAGATATAGGTTGTATTAGCTTTGCATTAGATTTTGTATTAGTTGAATTGCATTTAGGGCTCCTAAAGTTTTCATTAGTGAAAAGTGCATATAGGTTGCATTTTTTGCATGTTTGCATCATCTAATTTCATCGAAAATTAGAAAAATTGTATTGGTATAGCATCATAATTGCATTTAGGATCATTTTTCATTCATCTAGGATTGGAATTGGATTCAAATTAGTCAAAAAGTTTGTCATTTTACATTTTTTGCACTTGCATCTAAAGACTCAATTTTGCAGAAATTTGTTACAAACCTGACTATTTGCTATCAAGAATAGAAACCAAACACAATTAATTAGAGATCTCAAGCTTCACTTTCAGAAACCCTGAATAGGGACCTATACGCCCAGTTGGGCATATTGATCCTTGTACAAACAAATTTTGCTAGAATTTTGAGTGTTTTCTAAGCTTTGTTTGCACTCTTCATCAGCCTAAAACCCTAAAACTATGAATGATATGCCCATTTGGGCATATAGGTCCCTGATCAATAAAAAACCCTAAAATGTGGTACACTTTGCGAAAAAGTGACACTTTGTGAGAAAGTGGGACTGATACGCCCATTTGGGCATATAGGTCCCTAATTAGGGGTTTGATCTAATTTTTCAGATTTCTGTCTGTCCCTATTTTTAGTCTCTACTCATGTGCATAGTTTTGATTAGTATTTGTCTAAGGCTGTTTGTTTTAAGATTTAAGAGCTTGCATGTTTAGTTTGCAATGGATTGCATTAGGTTTTCATTAGTTGCATTACATTTAGGGTTCTTTAATAATTGCATTAGTTTGTATTGCCTATAGGGGTTTAAATTTGTTTTTTTTGTTGCATTGTTTAAATCTGAAAAATTCAAATTTTTTCATGCATTTAGTGTTGTCATTTCTAAATCATTCCAAAATCATTTCAGTAGAAAAATCATCAAATCTGAATTTTTTTACATTCTTGATGCTTTGCATAAGTTGGATAAAGGTAATTTTCACTTTTGGATACACAATGTTTACATTCTTGAAGCTTTACATAAGTTTGACAAAAGTACTTTTCATTTTTGGATACACAATATATACATTCTTTAAATTTTGCATAAGTTGGATAAAAGTACTTTTCATTTTTGGATACATATTGTTTGCATTCTTGAAACATTGCATAAGATGGATAAAATAAGTTTTCATTTTTGGGAACACAATGTTAGTATCTTTCTTTTCCAAGTTTGCAAAGAAAAAATTCTTTAGCAAGCATGTTAGTCATTCTCCCAACATCTCCCCCACCCATGAGAATGAGAATACAATAGTAGACAATCATGACAATCAAATTTGGTCTTATCCTAATATTTCTCCTATTTGTGATGAAGATATTTTAGTGTTAGAAGATCCAATCATTGAGTGCCATGAGAATCCTATTTGTTTCTCTTCCCATACTAAGGAAAACATCATTGAACAAGAGGATACCATCATTGATAAGCAAGACAATCTAATCATAGATGACTCCCTTACTTGTGATGAAGTTATTTTAGAGGAAACAACCTTTGAATGTCATAAACGTCTAGTTTGTTGCTATCCTAAAGACTCTCCTACTAGAGAAGATATCATGGTGCAAGAAAATGAAAACATTGACAATAGCGATATGGTTTCCTTAGGAGAAGATGATGCAGTGACATTAGAATCTCCTTCACTAAGAGATCATAAAAATAAGGATAAGTCTTCTGAGCTTATGCACATTAGATATCCCTTGAAGTACTCTTCTGAGCCTAAACTTATCATTTATCCACCCTCACAAACATTGCAAGTTCAAAATAAACCCATGCTTATCTTAGAATCACCTAAAAGGCAACTTGATAATGATAATGGTTTGCAACAAACAGGTTACAATACCATTTATCATACATATAACACAAGAAATAATAAACAACCAAAATCCAATCCCATTTCATTGCCATTGCCTCAACCTATCTTGCTTAGTGCTCCTCATTTTCCTTTGCATAATGGGAAGGAGTATGATCATGTTGAAAAACTAAAGAATACTCTTGCTAAGATATCCTTATGGGATCTTATTCAAGCCTCACCTAGTTATCATAACATACTTCAAAGTGCTTTATGAAAAGTTCCTACCCCTCCTAATGTACAACCAAATGATGTGGTAGCCCAAATTCAACCCATACCTCCAGTCAACTTAGACATTACTTTCCATCAAGATGAGTTACCTTCGCTAGAAGTGCAAAAACAAAATGAAGCTTTCATGATAATAGCTATCTTCAATAGGATAGGGATAAAGTAAACCCTTGTTGACAATGGCTCTACTCTTAATGTGTGTAGTGTAACCCTTTGGATAAGCTTGGCATTGTAGACACGTAAAATATACTGATTAACATCGTGCATTTGATCCTGACTCACTAACATCGTTTCTTCCTGAATCATCCCTCGGTCTAACCATTTAATCAAATTCCCCTATCTGATTAAATTCATCAATATTTGTCTGTTAATTAAATAAATCATTTTGTCTAATTAAGTCAATCTCTTTTGTTAATTAAATCAATCCATCTGATCTAATTATCCCTATTTAATAATCAATTTATTTGATTAAATCTCTAAAGTCTATCCATTAAATTAAATAAATTAAAACCTTATTTGATTTAATCTAACACCATCTCTTTTAATTAAATAAATCAAAATCCTTATTTAATTAATCTCTTGTCATATTCCTCTCTTATTTGATTTAAATAAATCCACAAATTTGACTCAAATAGGTCACATCATCTAACCTCTCTCATTAAATTAATTAACCCTTGATTAATTTAATCTCATCTCATGTCACATCCTCTAGATAATGCAAGTTGCACATGAAAATAGATTTAATTCATTTATTAAATCTCTATTTTCCTCACAAGGCATCTTTTGGAATATTCTCTCAATTTGAATTCAAAAATTCCAAGTCAACATGTACATCCAACAAGGCAATAACTTCCTCTTACATGTCCTTTTCCTTGAGCCAAGTGGCATTTATTGCATTTTCCCTTCCCTCTTGCATGTCATTTCAACAAATTTGAAATTCAAAATTATGCATTTATTGGCACAAAACCCAAATCTTGCACATCCATCATCCATTCATGGCTTGACAAGTGGCATCATATCATTGGATGAATGTTAGTCCCACATTGCTCAAATTTGGACATTCATCCATCTTGAAATTCTATAAATAAAGAGCTCATATCTTCAGTTCATCATCCACAATCCAAGCAAAGTTACCATGCTCAAATATCTCTTGAATTTTATCCATTATCATTGAGTCATAACTGGGTTTTTTTGCAGATTTGGCTTGGAGTTCTCATCTTTCATCAACAAAGTGGATCAATCTCTTCAACATTCGAAGCTTGCATCTTAAGAATTGGGAAAGGGCCAATTTTCATATCAAATTGGCACCAATTCCCCCATGGGATCATGAGTTTGCATATTTAAATTAGGATTCAATCTAGTTTGTCATTTATATTGTGTTCTTCATTATTTTCTTTCCTATTTTGAATTTGTAAATAGATTTCATGGGGAATTCTTGTTTTGGCTTGCAATATCTAACTTGAGGTGTTTATTCTCTTTGTTTTGCAGGTACCAAGGTTGGGGTTTGCACATTTGGCGCTAGAAGGAGGGCAAGATATCATTCTTTCTTATCTTTTCCCAAAATTTCCACGTTTTTCTTCACACACAAGAAATTCCAACGCTGGGAGCTCAACGTCGCTATTTTGGCACCGCTGACTTCTCAGCGTCGCTCTACGACATCGCTCAAAATCAAAATTGCGACGTTGGACTCGTCTCGCCAAAATTTTTGAATTTCAAACTCTGCCGCTGGACTCGCCGAACTGCAGAAACTTTCAAAAATTATTAAACTCCGACGCTGGACACAAACTACGATGCTGGGCGAAAATTACGACGCAGTTAAGCTGTCTGTCCTGACACAGAGCGCCACTGATTGGTAAGGGGCGGTGTGAGGGCACCGCTCAGAAACCAAACTGCGACGCCATTGCGAGTTGCGACGCTGGGAGACAGTAAAAGGGGAAAATTTTATTTTAGCACGTTATTTTTGATTTTTGATTAATTTATGTTATGTTTTTTAGTTTTTAACTTATGTATTTTCTAGAATTTGACTGGTTTTTCTCACTTGTAGGTTGGAAATCAAAAAAAAGGGAAGAAGGAGCATGATGATGATATTTCGTCCAATCAAAGTGTTTTTAAACACTTTAATGTTTGTTTAACACTTCTTCAAGGAATTATTAGCACTTCTTTCTTAGGAAACTAATCTTCCTTTGGGTTTAAAGAGAATTCTTTTTGTTTATTTCTTGCAAAAGGGTTAAAACGAATCTTAGGATCACAACTTACTAGATTTTGTTTCTTGGATTAACAATTGAACAAAATGTCTTTCACTTGTGATTTGGTGCTCTAAAACGAACTCACATTTTTTCTTTGTGGATCTAAAAAGAACAAGTGTAGCTTTGTTTTTCGTGAGAGCTTACTTAAACTAAAGCCTTTGAAAAAGGACGTATGTGCTTCTCTCGCGCTTTATAGCGATCTTGAGAATCAAAAGGCTTTTTGCATGACTTTAGGGTGAGACAAAGCAATCACCTCCACACTTCGATTTGGGTTTAAAATTAAACATCTTGTGCGAGTGTGAGTGGGGGCATTGTTGCATATATTCTCTCTCCTTGTGGCCAACAAGGATTGATCGAGTTACAAATAGTGTTCTTCATTCGCTTTTGTTTATCCTAGAGGGCCTGCCTTGGGGAAAAAGTACTCACCCAAGGGAACGACTCAACCGGTAACACTCTAAAGCCAAGAGTATTTCCAACCAGGATATAAATGTGAATATTGGAAGAAATGCCAATATCACGCAGTTGATTCTGACAAGATGGATCCGAAAGGGGACTCTTGCCGTATGGGTCAATCTCCACGAATGGAAAGTCCTTATTAAAACCCATGTGCTAGAATTTTCCAAAATCCTTTAATCTATTTTTTGGTGCAAGAACGGTCGTTCTCAAGCCACCCCACACTTTTACGGTCTTCTAGTAGAAATGGAAAACATGCCATGGGAGTTTCATGGGTGTTGATGCTTGGCTGCCCCGTATAAGTGAATGCCGTGGAGGGGAGCCGTGGGGTCAAGCATCTAACCATTCGCTAGAGATAAGTGTAGCTGGACTTGTCCAAGTGGGAATCCAACAAATATTGTCTTACACATCCATAGGATTGTACTTATTCTTGGGTTACAAAATGCATTGCTTGATCGAAAACATCATGGAAACAAACACTTGAACCTCATCCAAATTTCAAACCCTTTTGAAGACAAATACAATTGAATCAATCCATATGTTATTGCTTTCCCTTGGGATTCACATCCTTAGAGGTTTCTAAACATTGGATTATATCTCGATTTGTCTCCTTAAGTAAACAATAGGAAAACCCTTGCCTTAAGTTCATTGAATTTCCACATAACATATCTTATGGGGTTTGAAGAAATTAAGACATTGGACATCTTAGTTTGAAAACCTAATTGAAGAAAGTGTTTGTGGTAAAATAAAAGACATTAAGCAAATCTAAGCAAAATGAACTTTCATATGTGTTGAAGACTCACAATCCCAAAAGCAAAAATCATTTGTTGGAAATCCGAAAATGAATGTTCAAATGAAATCATTTCTTGGTTACAAAGGTCTTTAGGAATCATTTGCATGCTCTTCAATACCTAGGTCTAGGAAAACAAAGTGTACCTTTTAGGTTCATCTTAGGATCAAAACATATCAAAATATTTTTTCATCCATCCTCCAAAATATCAAAACAACATCATCTCATCATCACCTTTTGGAAAATCTTGAAATCATCCTTAATACTAGGCTTTTTGGAAAAATCAAAATCATCAAAATCATTGAGACTAAATCCTTGAAAACATTATCAAAATCACCTTTGGCTAGGTATGTGTAGATGCATCCTTTTGCATATGCTTAGTCAAAGTTATCAAAATAATCTTGTCTAGCTTAGTATATGTAGATGAATCCTTCTTCATATACTTAGCAAAGCGATCATCTTGTTTGAATACGTGTGGGTAGATGCATCCTTCTCCTCGCACATATTCAAATCATCATCCTTTGAACAAAGCTATCCCTTAGATCATCATCCAACATCTTAGGGTCTTTTTGTTCAAAAATCTAAATCAAAATCAAAAATCAAAATCAAGGACAAAATCCAAAAATAAAAAACAAATCAAAATCAAAATCCGTAAGTCCTAAAATCCTAGTATCTCATTCAAGATTTATCAAAATCCAAAAACATCCATATCATCCATCCCTAACATCATCATCATATCATCATCTTTGATCCTCAAGGCATCCTAAAAATTTCTACTTTGGGGCATAAAATAACGATCAATCCAAAGAATCAAGAGATTCATCTCCCATATTCACAAAGATTTATCCTCATTTTATGGTTCTAACTAGATCTCAGTACAAGAAGAGTATGGAAGCCAACAAAGAAACACCCGCTTCAAGCGATCTTAGCCAAACAAACGCATAAATGAATCCCATCGAATCAAGTAATCCGTTGACCCTCTCATCATCGCAAAATCCTCAAGAAGAAAACCAAGGAGAGGACCTTACTTTTGGAATGTCTCGCGAGGAAATGACTGAAATTCTCCAAAATCTGGACAACCATAGAATCATCAACATCATGATGAGACTTAACCCTTCATTATACATGCTTGAGCTAGCAAAACAAGGGGCTAAGTTACCTTCGGATTTTGATGTGAGTACCATAGTAGAGACATCTTTTCCTTGAATTTCATCCACCATTCCCATCTCATCTACACCCCCATCCCAAAACATCACGCAAAACATTCTACAAATCACAACATCGTTTGCTCCAACCCAACCCAATGTTAATAAGGGAAGTGCATTTCTCAATGCAATTCAAACACACCCCCTTGTTAATAATCAAAATTTGGATGCAAAAACTACCTTGGAACAAAACATACCCCAAAACCCATTACACAAAAATGTTCCTCTCACATTCCATCACGATCCGTCATCATAATTTTTTCACGCAACACCTCAAACACCTCTTCTCACAAATTCACAAGAAGAGGGAGATATGTTCGGACCAGGGGGCATATTTGACACCACAACATTATCGCAACAACTCACATTTCCACCTCTCCCACCATTTCCATTATCATCCACACCACTCCTTGGTTTAGGGCTTCCTCCCCTACCAAGTATCAATCAAATCTATATCCCAACCATCAATCAAGGCATTACACCGAACACTCAAAATTTGTCGTTGATATCGCAACAACAAACGACGAATGCACAAGCAATTGCAACACCATCAAACACCCCCTTAACATCACAAGGCATGGTCTCTCAAGGACCAATCACAACAATACCACCATCCACCACGCAAAATAGCATTCCAAATCCACCACCACCTCCACCACCACCAACTTCCACCACATCAAGCCAATACGACGCGGCATTGCAAACTACTTTCCAAAGAGGATACAAACAAGTTCAGAAACTAAAAGTTGAACAACTAGCCGCTCAGCAAGTTGCTCAAGCTGCGCAAGCCGCCCAAGCAGCCCAAGCCACCTTACAAGCGCAACAAGCCCAAGCGTTATTGCAACAACAACAAGAAGAAGCCGCTCAAGCTATACAAGCCGCACAAGCATTGCAAGCACAAAGGGCCGCTCAAGAACAACTTTTATTGCAACAACAAGCAACACAAGCACAAACAACACAAGCGCAAGCCCAATATCTTGCACATCAAACTCAATATCAAGCACAACTTCTTGCACAAAGACAAGCAGCGCAATTGTAGGCATATCAACAAGCATTAAAGCAATACCAAGAGTAGCAAGAAGTAGCAGAATTGGCAACCCAACAACAAGCATTGTTGGAACAACAACAAGCACAACAAAAAGCGTTGTTGGAACAACAACAAGCGCAACAACAAGCACAAATCTTAGCGCAACAACAACAAGATCAACAACAAGCGTTGTTCATACAAAAGCAAGTGGAAGCCTACTTCGCTCGCCAAAACATACATATACCATCAAACAATGCACCAACCAACCCACCCATCCAACCCACGATTGAAACACCCCAAAAAACTTTCATTCCACCCCCTGATCCCCAAAACGATGTGACAACACAACTCAGGTTGCTCTCGCAACAAGTGATCGACCTTCAATTAGGGCGAACAACCAAAACACCAAGCAATTTGTGTCCCTATCCATTTGATAGGAGCTTGATAATGAAACCATTCCCCAAGGGATTTGAAATCCCCAAATTTGACAAATATCGAGGGATGGGAAACCCTGAAGATCACATCAGGGAATTCCAGGTTCATTGCATGGAGGTCGCATATGACGATACTTATCTGATGCGGCTATTCCCTAGGTGTTTGGCAGGCCACACTATGGAATGGTTCTCTCGCTTACCCTCAGGCATTAGAACATTCCAAGAAATTATAGACGCTCATTAAGAACTATGCATGCAACATCGCAATGGATGTTAGTCTAGAAGAACTCTCAGCTCTAAAATAAGGAAAGGGTGAATCATTCGCCTCATTTCTACAACGATGGTGATCCAAGGCCAATCGAAGCAAGTGGACCATGCCAGGAGAACAACAAGTTTGCACCATCATAGCCAACCTTGAAGGCCACTTGGCATTTCATCTCAAGGTTCAGGGCATCACCACATATGAACAATTGATCTCCAAGGCGCTCAGCATCGAAAGAGCCCTTGTGACTCAACCCGCGGAATCAACATCATACCACGAACAACAAAATAACTGCCCACCATCCAATTACAATGATAAACCTCTCACATGGGAAAGGAACAAAAACATTACTAATGATGGCATCGTCGATGCCAAGGTGGTCATTAGTGGTCCTCGTCAAAATACACCCACATCGCAAACCCAAACACAACACCAAAACAATCATCACACGACATACCATCCAAACAATAATCCAACCATCAATAATCTCAATGACCAAAGAGGACCACCCCAACACAAAATTTATCCCAAATGAAAATACACCATTTTGGGGGAGCCACTTGAGGACATCATGAAAAAGTTGATCGACGAAAAACTCAAGCCTCCTACATTCAAGAATTACCAAGAACCCGATGTCAAACCTCCTTGGTATAACGAGAATCAACTTTGCGAATTTCATAAAATCAAAGGTCATACAAACAATTGCATGAGACTCAAAAACATCATCCAAGATCTCATCAATAAGAAAATCATAAACGTGGAACAACCTATGGGAAATCAGGATCTTAAAATCTACACGAATCCGATGCCGAATCACGACAACAAAGGGAATAAAAATGATAAAGGGAAGGGTAATGTAAATCATGTGTATGAAACAATCGTTGCCTCCCTAAATGAATACTGCATGGTCATCACCATCAAGGGCACCCATGCCGAAGATTGTGGAGTCACCACAAGAGGCGGAAAAATCACCATCACAGGATCATCCCAACCAAATAGAGTTCCTGCATCTAGATCCATTCCTAATGGCTACAATGTCTTAGATCAACTTAAGAGAACACCAACACACATCTCCATTATGGATTTGTTAAAAATATCATCAACGCATAAAAAGATCCTCGAGGAAGCATTAGCCTCATCCACTATCCCCGTAGATCTCGATGCGGAGCAATTCCAAGCTATGGTTGGAAATATCATAACGCCTAATCTCCTTACATTCTCTGACCAAGATTTCCCTGCCCAACCATCTCACAACCGTGCACTTCACTTGGAAGCCATTGTACACAAGAGAAAAATCAAAAGGGTCTTGGTGGATGGAGGTGCGGGTTTGAACATCTATTCTCTCAACCTCATTAAGCAGTTGAAAATATCAGAAGATTCCATCGACAGAGGAAAGGGCATCATGATAAGAGCATATGATGACCAAGAAAGAGTGTTTCAGAGCACGATTAAACTCCCTATTCAAGTAGGGCCAACGCTCATGGAAACCACCTGTCAGGTCTTGGACCTGGACTTGCCATATAATATCCTCCTGGGACGCCCATGGATCCATGCGATGAAAGACGTAGCATCAACCTTCCACCAATGTGTAAAATTTACACATAATGGACAAGAGGTTACTGTCCATGGAGATCCCGAACCGTTTTCATATTGCAAAAATCTTGAAGCAAAGTATTACAAAATACCCCAAGTGCCAAAAAATGATGAGAGCCCATCCACACCATACATCGACCCCGCCACTCTCGCGTCCACTTCTGCAACAGAGACACCCTCCATTCCCACCATCCCCACCATCTCTGACATCAAGCTCATCATCCAGGAGGATGGTTGTGGAAGCTACAAACTCCCTAACAATGCTTTTGTGATAGGAGAGTTACCACAATCTCCTAGATCACGCGAACGCCCACAAGAAAATCAAGCTTCCACATCGCAAACCTATCCTGAAGACTATCCTGAATTCACAAGCTAGGGAGACCTTGGCTAGGAGGTTATTGAAACAGATCCATCTTACATGTTGTATCAAGATGAAAGACCGATACCTGAATTAGATGAGACAAGCAAGGGGCTACAAATGATGCTCGCAATGGGCTACGACATAAATCAAAGACTAGGACAAAATGACAATGGGCTCATAATACCTATCATGCTAGAGACGCGACCTATAACAAATCTTGGCCTTGGATGTACCCCTCTGAGAATAACCATACGTAGCCGAAGTCCTCCGGTTAGAATGGTTAATATTTCTCCTCAGCCAATACTAGCACAAGTACACTCACCAATATCCATAGGTAGAGACATACATAACTTTATAACTGAGGCCTATATTAGTAGCGATGACGAGGATACCATGACCAATCTACCTAGGTTATTTGAGGACACCACCCTGTGTATGATTAGCACCCTCTCCTTTGAAAGAAACCATCAAAATCATGAGATCCGTTTAGTATACCCCCAACTGATTGACTATGACCAACGAGGACCACTGGTTCTTGATACATTCGAAAACGATGAGGCACTCTCAGAATTCATGGGATTACGGGACAACATTCCGGATGGGGATCATAAGGTAGGGTTTATAATGGAGTTGGACACACATGCCTATTATGGGGAAATGATTGAATCCTTCAGTCACAAAAGTGAGAAACTAAGAATCATATCCAAGTCCTTGAGTGAAAACCACACTGTGGCACTCTCTAACAAGAAAAAAGTAAAAAGAAAGGACGTATCCAATGATGAAAACCTCTCTAAGGCACCCGAGGATGAAGGATTCAATCTTCCTCTAAGAGCTATTCATCAAGAGAAGTCAGCAGTCTTGGCCGAAAAATGCAATCCTGTCAACTTAGGAACAGAGGAGACCCCGCATATCACATTCTATGCGGAATCACTATTATTAGAAGAGCAAGAACTGCTAGCAGCATTTCTAAGGGAAAGGAAAATAAACTTCTCATGGAGTTATGCTGACATGCCAGGGCTTGATCCAGAGACTGTGGTTCATCATTTAGCAGTGTATCCAGAAGCAAATCCGGTCAAACAAAAGCTTCGAAAAATGCATCCTCAAATCGCTCTGTTAGTCAAAATGGAGCTCAAAAAGTTGTTAGATGCAGGATTTATCCGACCAATCGATTACCTAGAATGGGTGTCAAACTTGGTACCTGTTTCAAAACCTAATGGAGCCATTAGAATCTGTATGGACTTCATAGATTTGAATGAAGCATGTCCAAAGGATGATTTCCTGCTTCCCAACATCGACATGATAGTAGACATGACAATAGGACATGAGATGCTATCACTAATGGACAGAATTTCAGGATACAACCAGATCATGATAGCAAAAGAAGATCAACATAAGACGACTTTCACTTGTCCATGGGGGACCTACTACTGGAACATGATGCCATTCGGCCTAAAGAAAGCAGGAGCAACCTATCAAAGGGCTATGACATTGATATTCCATGAAATGATTCATAAATCAGTCGAAGACTATGTCGACAAAATTTTAGCTAAGTCAAGAAAAAGACAAGATCACATAGCAACCCTCGGTGCTATCTTTGACAGACTGGAGGAATACAAAGTCAGACTAAATTCAAAGAAGTGCGTCTTCGGTGTACAATCAGGTAAATTGCTAGGATATATAGTATCAATGAGGGGTATCGAGGTGGATCTAGCAAAAGTGAAAGAAATCCTCGAAATGGAAGCACCAAAGACATTAAAACAATTGAGAGGTCTCCAAGGCAGACTTCAATCCATCTGATGATTCATAGCACAACTGGCAGATAAACAGAACCCATACTCTCACCTACTCCACAAGGGAGTAGCATACAAATGGGATACAAAGTGTGGAGATGCATTCAACAAAATCAAGGAATACCTACTGACACCACCAGTCTTAATGCCACCCATTCCAAGAAAGCCATTGATCTTATATGTGTCAGCAACAGTAGCAGCCCTTGGAGATCTCCTAGCTCAGCATGATGAAAATGGAACGGAGAGGGCTATCTACTATATCAGTAGAACAATGGTCGGTCATGAGCTAAACTACTCATTCATCGAGAAAGCATTCCTCGCAATAGTCTTTGCATCACAAAAATTTAGACATTACATGTTGGCACACAAGATAAAGCTCATTGCCAAAATTGACTCCCTCAAGTATCTCTTATCAAAGGCAATGGTCACGGGAAGAATGGAAAAATGATATTATCAAAATATGACATCGAGTATGTGGAGAGAAAAACAATCAAGGGTCAGGTTATCGCAGACCAACTGGAAAAAGCACCTATCTATTATGAGAATCCTCTTATCTCAGAGTTTCCAGATTAATCTATTTTTAACCTCACCATAGCAGACCATTGGAAACTATACTTCGACAACTCATACACACAACATGGATCAGGAGCTAGTGTCTTCTTCATCACCCCACAAGGGGACTGCATACCAAGGTCATACAAATTGGCATTTCCTTGCACCAACAACATCACAAAATACGAGGCTTTGACTATAGGTCTTAGGATAGCAGTGCAATGGAATATCATAGCTCTCAAAGTCTACGGAGACTCTCAGTTGATCATAAATCAAGTCAATAATGAATATTGGACTAAGGATGATAGGCTCACTCCATACAAGAAATTGGTGGAGACTCTCAAAGAATATTTCATTGAAATAACATTTGAGTAGATTCCTAGAACCAACAACAGAGCAATAGACGCCATGGCAACAATTGGATCCTTGCTGAATATCCCCAACAAGGTTCCAAGATATGAATTCTTGATTGAATAGCTTCTCATTCCTGCATTTGAGGTACCAGAATCAGAATTCGTGTGTGAAATCATTGGTCCCAGTGATCCTTGGTACCATGAAATCTACACATATCTTCGAATAGGAGTCATACCCGCTGACCTGCCATCAAACCTAAAATGAACCTTTGTTAAAAAGGCATCTAGATTTGTCATCCTAGGTGATACCTTATATCATAGAAGTATAGAAGGTACCTTGCTACATTGCTTAAACGCTGAGGAGGCATTAACCGCTCTAACTGAAGTACACAACGGTATTTGTGGTTCACACTCGAGTGGAATGACCATAGCCAAGAAACTACTGAGGATGGGGTATTATTGGCCCACAATGGAAAGAGAAGCACATGATCATGCTAAAAGGTGTTTACAATGTCAGCAACATGGGGACCTCATCCATGCTCCAGCTCAAGAGCTTCACCTGATCATCACACCATGGCCCTTTTCATAGTGGGGACTCAATCTCATTAGGAAAATCACACCCACCTCATCCAATGGCCATAAATTAATCATAACTACAACTAAGTACTTCACAAATTGGGTGGAAGCCATACCCATGACGTATATAACTAGGAAGCAGATTTCTAAATTCATCGTGAACTATCTCATCTGTCGTTACAGGGTCCCACAAGCCATTATCTCGGATAATGGGACACAATTCAAGAACCAGGAGGTTCACGACTTGTGCGAGAAATTCAAAATCCAACATCGCTTCTCCACCCCGTACTATCCCCAAGGAAATGGCCAAGCAGAAGCCACGAACAAAACCATCCTCAAAATCCTCAAGAAAATAGTCAATGACGCAGGTCGTGACTGGCATCTGCAGCTTAATCCCACCCTCTAGGCTTATCGAACTAGCATCCACACACCCATTGGCGCCACCCCCTTCTCCTTGGTCTACAGATCAGAAGCCGTACTTCCCATTGAGATCGAGCTCCCATCCCTCAGGATATCACTGCAAAACCTCATCACGGATGAAGAATATAGAGTATCAAGACTAAATGAGCTGGAGTTACTGGATGAGAGATGAATAGATGCTTTAAATCATTTGCAAGTCTATTAGAATAGACTCAAAATGAGCTATAATAAGAAAATCAGAAGCAGGAATTTCCAAGTCGGAGAACTGGTCTTAGAAGAAAATCAGAAGAATGTCCCAAACCCAAGCAGTAAAGGCAAGTTCGAACCTAATTGGTTAGGACCTTTCATCATCACAACAAGTTATAAATCAGGGGCATATCAGCTATCAACACTTGAAGGGGAACCTTTGCAGGAGCCAATGAATAGCTCCCATCTCAAAAAGTTTTATGCCTAAATCTTTCAAGGTATAGAAACAAAAAAATCCAAAAACTTAGAAAATGTCCTGAAAAAATGGTCACTTTGGCAAAAACATGGAAAACAGGTGTCTTGGTGACAACAAAAAAATAAAAAAATAAAAAATAAAAAATCCAAAAAATTAGAAAAGGATAAAAAAAAAAAGTCCTCTAGTGAAAACCACTTCGGTGGCACTTTGGGCAAGTACCTCGGTGAAAACTTGGCAAACAGGCGCCTTGCGTAAATAAGCACTTTCCATCCACCAGGATCTGTACGGCTTGTTCTACATCATCCATCCATTTCGCTTCCATCATCCATCGCATTCAGGTCTCCATCCATCACTCATCCACTCGCATCTGCACCATAGCTTGGTCCTATTTTCGTATCATGATCCCTCCTAGTACTACTCGGCCCATCCTTAAGGTCAGTTTGTCCTGCGTTCATCAAAGTAGTCTATTGCACCACGCTGGGGGCATATTCTCATCGGATCGAATTCGTGTATGATCTTAAAATCCTCAAATCAAAAAATCCAAAAATCAGAAAATCCAAAATCATCAAAACATATCAAAATCCAAAAACAGGTCAAAAGTCATTCAAAAGTCAAAAACAGGGTCATCTTGTCGAACTACGTCGTCTCTAAGCTTGAATGTAGGCAAGGTTGATCTTTGATCATCCCCGAGACATTTTAGGTCAGTCCTGTAGGAGTCCATCATAATAAACTGACATCTCATCATGTATATCATCATTTGTAAATCGGTCAAGTCGTCAGTCGAACTACGTGGTCTCTACGTGTATAACGTAGGCAAGGCTAATCTGTTGATCAACTCCCAAGACCCCTAGGATAGGTCTTTAGGTTAGTTTCTTGGTCAAAATCTTAGAAAATCCCAAAAACATTGGAAAATCAAAAAAATCAAAACATTTGCAAAATCTCGAAAAATACCAAAAACAACCTCAAAACATTACAAAACATCAAAAACATCCAAATATTTGAAAAAATCCATCCACCTCATCTCGCTTGCACCCGCAAGAACACCATCCATAATAAACTGATCGTCATCATCAACCTTTGGTGAAACAGTTAGAAACAAGTCTAGCAGATTACAAGTAGAATTCCAAACGTCAAGTCTTAAGTCTAAATCAGTGCGTAAGCAAGTTGGTCCTCTCTTCGTATTGGTAACTCATCATCCAATCAGTCCCATATCAATCATCCCTTAGAGCACTTTGGATAAATGAAATGATGTGCCACCATCCACTAACATGTCGTAGGATGCATCCTTCCTACAATGGGCATTATCTTTTGGCAATAAGTTTCGGTTATCATCCTTAGAAAACACATCCTCTTTCCGTTAGCGGTATTGAAGAGCATCAGTTTGTTTGTTTACTTGATCTTTATCTTCTGACTTATCTTATTTTGCACTCATTCCAAGGACATCTCGATGATATCCTAAAACAAAGGATTTAGAGAAATAGGAATGGGGCAACGATCATTATCTTTTGTCTGCTATGCTTGTTGGATGTTCTTGTAATATAACCTCGACGAATACTTGCATTGTTAGGTATGTATGGAAGAGGTCTAGGGAAACTTGTTGACTATTGCAAGGATAGGTTTACCTTTCCATGTTTTGGTATGAGGTGTCTGAAACTTCTGAAGTGCATCCTAGCAATGTTTCCGTATGTTAGGTGTGAACAAGAATACTCCTATTTGCTTGTTAAGTCAAAGTTCATCTCATTGGGTACAACGCCATCCTAGTTTTCTATACCTTGATGCATTATACCACATGTGTTATCAAACATAAGAAAATTCAGCCCTTTGAAAATCCCAATTCCTTGGCAAGTAATCATCATCATCATCATTTGCATTTGCATCATCTTGTGTCTTGTTGAAATGACTTCTTCTTTTCTTACTAACCGCCCTAGCAAGGTACTATGACAGTCAATCATTATCGCCATCATCACCACCAATCCTGCATCCACAAATCATAAGCACATTTCATAAACATATCATTTAGGAAACATACACATTGCATTTTTATCATCATATAAACAGGTTATCATAAACATTCTTCATAAATAGGTGCATCCATGTCATTGCATTTCACCCATTACATTGCATCTCAAGGACATTATACCAATCATTGCATAAACATTGCATTTTTCATTTCATAACCATTTCATATTACCATCTACCATATAAATTATCGCATAACATCTACAAAAGCATCTCATAATCATTTTTCGCATAATCAATAGATATATAAGCATTTAATTCAATAGGCATACATACTTGCATAACATAAATGACATCATTAACATTTGTTATTCTAAGCATATCATAAAACCATTTCATTATACATTAACACCATTTCATTGGCACCATATCATGACCATCGCATTCATATTACATCCATCCATAAATCATCTCATTTATAAGCATTTTTCACACATCATTGCATATACCATAGATCATATCAATTTACATATTAAAATCCATATCACATATCACATTGACATAAAATAAATCATCATATAGATAACATCATTGCACATCATATCATAGGTTAGCATAATATAGATCTGTTAGTCATAATCATAACACATGCATCATTAGAAATAAATGCATCCATAAGGACATCACTGCAAAGCATATAGAAATAAATCATCCATGTATAAAGGAGAACACAATACATCGCATCAAAAGCGGCTCATATATATATATCATCAATCATGTCACTGTCATAGTACAAAGAATAAATCAGATCACTGTACATATATGTCAATCAGTACAAAACTCCCATCAGGCTATCAAAAACAAGCCCATAAGGAACAAAAAGTGTATCATCTCGATCAAGCTCGATCCCTATGAATGCTGCCCTCACCCCTGTCACCGTGACCCTCTGGTGGTCTCTAGCTGGCTCGCTTTGAATACTCTGGGACCCAATCTGCTCTGGGTGCGGTATCATGATAAGCTCGTCGGTAGTACTCTATCTCTCGGATGGCATCCCTGTAAGATCGCACTGGCACTGTACCCTGGGAGGAGGAGGTTGTCATACTCTCTATCTGTTACCTGCGACCTAGCTTAGTGGCTTCCTGTCTCTGTTGCACAGCCTGATCTCTCTCTGCTCTGAGCTGCTCTCTCTCATCCCTCGCCTAATCTCTCTCAGCTATCATAGCCTAAACTTGGGCCTATAACTGCGCAATCAGTGCATCTCGACTGTCTGCCTGTCCCTGTGGCTGCACAAGTGGCTGCACCCGAGGCTGATCCTCGCCTTGTGGTGGCTCTTGCTGCTGGTCCTGCATGTGGACATCTCTGTGACCTAGCGGGACTGGGGGAACAATTGGTGGATCCTGTCCAATATCAACCCTCGGTCCTCACCCTCATCCTTTCCCTCTGCCTCTGACCCTACGCACATCTGGATCCTCGCCTGGAATGGTCAACTGAAGTGGAGGTTAGAACCAGTCCTTGTAGGCCTGAGTGGTGCCTGGATTTTCCAAGCCCTGATCATAAGCCCACGGTCGGGCTACCAAGTGCCTAAAGCTGTCAATTGCCTCTGAGGCAGGAATACCATGTCCCCATGACACTTGTGTCATGCTGCGAGCAAAGACAACTACATAGCTGTCATCAGGCCGATCCTGCGGCTCTCTGAACTGATGCTGTAAGCACCTGGGCAGGTACCTCTTGATCATCGTATGCTCTCGCCCCTGCATGTATCGGTCTAGTGGCAATAAAAGAGCTGATTGACATCATCAGCCCATCCAGGCCAACCAAGGTACGGTCTCCAAGTGAAAACAAGCATCTCGTCCAAGACCCGCCTCTAGTAGGGGATCCTGTGCTCACCAGTGTGTGTAAAGGACACACCGCCTCTGTATCGTGCCACGAGGGCATCCTCTGCCACCATCAGAACTGGAATGACACGTTGACGTAGCACATAAATGTGCTCCCACGCCTAGACGTGAAGTAAAGTCACTCCATCCCCCAGCGCTCTACCATCCATGTAAACATACTCGGGTAGATCCCTGTAAAGCGAAGCCAGAAGAACAGGCCCCCATGCAAAGCGAACTGGCTTGTCTCGGACCATCCGCTCCCAGCAATAACCCCAGTCGGGACTGAAATATTGCCCTCGTCTGTCTGGGGCAATGAGGCCTGAAATGATAGTTGCAACCGCCCAACGGAAGGGAGGTGCTATGACCCTGTATCGCTCCAGCTCAATCTGTCCCTCGTAGTAGATGATGTTCCGTGTGGTGAGGAATCTAATGCAGGACTCGCGTCCCTCATCCATATCAAAGATCATTCGTCGACCGTGAATAGGCAACCGTAGAATGAGCCAAACGTCCTCCAGAGTGACGGTGGCCTCACCAGTGGGGAGATGAAACGATGACATCTCACTGTGCCACCTCTCGGCCAACGCTGACAACATCCCTAGGTGAGTGCGCACATGCGCCTCATACACAATATGCCATAATCCCGCAACTCCCAGTCGATCCTGGTCCCTGTCGCTCAGGTCCCGTAGGACGCTAGCCAAATTTCGCGATCGGTGCTCCCGAGAGTAGAGCTCCCTCGCTGCATCCTGCATCAAGGAAGGTCAGTGTGTTAAAATTTTTCAAAAATTCCTGGTTGAACGCTCCAAGCTCGTCCCCAGCGGCACAGTTTGTGATGGCGTCGCAGTTTGGTTTTACTCAAACTCTGATGCTCGAGCCCTAAAAAATGCAAAATGGCACCGCCGCGGCGCACTTTCTCCTCCAGCGTCGTAGTTTGGGTGAAAAGGGCGCCGCGGCGACGCACTTTACCCAAATTGACCCGCTGAGCCTGAGCCCAGCGTCGAAGTTTGTAAACTTCGAACTGCACCACTATGGCACAAAACAGCACCACTGCGGCTCAAAATAGCATTGCGCGACGTAGTTTAAATGCCGAGCGGCGCTATATAGTGCCGCTAGAGGCGAGCTCCCCTTTTAAAGCATTAATTATAGCATTAAATGAAAAAATGAAGCTTGGGTAAGGGTCACACACTAGTGCCCTGATGCCAGGTGGCCGCTGGTATGTCCGAACTCGATCAGTGATGTGTAGGGGAAGCTGTCGTTGTGCCATATTGTCGAAGAGTCAGAGCTCAAATCTCAAAGTTGCTAGCGGAGGTGTGTGAAAATGACTTGAAAGTGACCCCTCGGGCCCCTTTTAAGCCAAAAAATTAGGGTTTTTTAACCCTAAATGGCTGTCCTGCTAGGGTTTTGGACCCCTGAACCTGTTTTTGACCATTTGAGGCTTGTTTTTCATCATTTTATTGCGTTTAGACACGTTTTTAGCCTCCCGGAGCTCTTTTAGACCTGCCGGGTACTTTGTCACCTTTTTTCGTGAGATCACCCAAAAAATTAAAATTTTCATCCGATCTCTCGAGGGGGCATTATAATGGCATGTTTTCTCTCACCATGCAGCAGTGGGGCAAGTTTTAAAATATTGAATTTTGTTTGGCTTTGATCGAGATCATTTATTCTTTGAACCAACGCAACAAGTGCATTGCTTCAAAGAGGGGCAAAATGTAGACACGTAAAATATACTGATTGACATCGTGCATTTGATCCTGACTCACTAACATTGTTTCTTCCTGAATCATCTCTCGGTCTAACCATTTAATCAAATTCCCCTATCTGATTAAATTCATCAATATTCATCTATTAATTAAATAAATCATTTTGTCTAATTAAGTCAATCTCTTTTGTTAATTAAATCAATCCATCCGATCTAATTATCCCTATTTAATAATCAATTTATTTGATTAAATATCTAAAGTCTATCCATTAAATTAAATAAATTAAAACCTTATTTGATTTAATCTAACACCATCTCTTTTAATTAAATAAATCAAAATCCTTATTTAATTAATCTCTTGTCATATTCCTCTTTATTTGATTTAAATAAATCCACAAATTTGACTCAAATAGGTCACATCATCTAACCTCTCTCATTAAATTAATTAACCCTTGATTAATTTAATCTCATCTCATGTCACATCCTCTAGATAATGCAAGTTGCACATGAAAATAGATTTAATTCATTTATTAAATCTCTATTTTCCTCACAAGGCATCTTTTGGAATATTCTCTCAATTTGAATTCAAAAATTCCAAGTCAACATGTACATCCAACAAGGCAATAACTTCTCTTACATGTCCTTTTCCTTGAGCCAAGTGGCATTTATTGCATTTTCCCTTCCCTCTTGCATGTCATTTCAACAAATTTGAAATTCAAAATTATGCATTTATTGGCACAAAACCCAAATCTTGCACATCCATCATCCATTCATGGCTTGACAAGTGGCATCATATCATTGGATGAATGTTAGTCCCACATTGCTCAAATTTGGACATTCATCCATCTTGAAATTCTATAAATAAAGAGCTCATATCTTCATTTCATCATCCACAATCCAAGCAAAGTTACCATGCTCAAATATCTCTTGAATTTTATCCATTATCATTGAGTCATAGCTAGGTTTTTTGCAGATTTGGCTTGGAGTTCTCATCTTTCATCAACAAAGTGGATCAATCTCTTCAACATTGAAGCTTGCATCTTAGGAATTGGGAAAGGGCCAATTTTCACATCAAATTGGCACCAATTCCCCCATGGGATCATGAGTTTGCATATTTAAATTAGGATTCAATCTAGTTTGTCATTTATATTGTGTTCATTATTTTCTTTCCTATTTTGAATTTGTAAATGGATTTCATGGGGAATCCTTGTTTTGGCTTGCAATATCTAACTTGAGGTGTTTATTCTCTTTGTTTTGCAGGTACCAAGGTTGGGGTTCGCACATTTGGCGCTAGAAGGAGGGCAAGATATCATTCTTTCTTATCTTTTCCCAAAATTTTCACGTTTTTCTTCACACACAGGAAATTCCAACGCTGGGAGCTCAACGTCGCTATTTTGGCACCGTTGACTTCTCAGCATCGTTCTACGGCACCACTCAAAATCAAAATTGTGACTCAAAATCAAGAGAGTATCTCGTCGAGACTCCTCCAAGATCGTTTGATATCTCTCCCTCCAATAACACGAAATAAATTTAATATGACAAGTTCATTTTGTGCATATCATAGAGTTCATGGTCATTCTACTAAAAAATGTAAGGCTTTGGGTACTAAAATTCAACATCTTAAGGAATGTGGTACTCTTCCTTGTGTTGAAGCACCTATTTATTCTAATTCACATTTATTTTCATTCTATTATGCCTCTCATCAATCATCTGGGCTCATCATTGTCTTGCACTTAGTGGGGGCAAGGGGTTAGGCAGCCTTGTCCTCATATGGAACTTGTCATTGTCTCTTTTGGCTAGTTGACCTCCTTCCATGTATATATAGGAGCAAGGTTGGGATGTGGACAACATGCCTTAAGTTTTCTTGCATGTGATGTACTTTTTCTTTCTATGTTTAGCATTACATTTTGAGGGAAACCCTTTATGCATGATGTAGTTTCCTTCGGGAACATATGACTTGGCATAGGGATTTTTGAATAATCTCTCATGTCCGTCTTCATTAGCTACTTTAAAGTAGATTGCTCACATCAATGGTGTTAGCAATCACTTTAAAGTGGGGGAATACATCGACATTACCTTTCGACATTTCTCATGTTTCATTGTGTGATTTTCTTTCTTCTTGTGATGCATCCTTTTCTTGGTGGTGTCATTGGGTTTGATTTCCTCTGAGAACGTGATATTTCTTTTATTTTCCCTCTCTTGGAGACATTAGGCACGATGTTCCCTCAAAAGAGACCTTACATGAACTAAGCAAATCCCCTTTGAATAAATCTTTACTTGCATGTTGTTCATAAGTTCAAAGTTTCATTTTGTGGCACCTTATTGAAGTTATCAGGGGATAGATTTTGTATGGTTAGTATGATGAGAAGCCTAAGCAAGGGAATGAATTTTCTCATTGTGTGGTGAGAGTAGGTAAATACCGGCATGACTTTCTCAAAGCTATCCTTTTTGGATACTCACCCAGCGGACAACATGAAGTTCCATTGCCTCAGAGTGAGCACACTTTTTTTTATTTTGGACAAACAACTTAGGCTTGGTCCACATCATGTTGGACATACTGTCAAGGCTTGATCCACCTCTTTTTCATTTTTCATTTTTCTTTATGTTTTTGACAGTGTATGTTTGTATCTTATTGTTGATTCATACATCATTCACATGTGTGTTCTTTTGTGCTTATGGTGGTTTGCCATAGGATATTGATCCTAGGGGCTTGCACGACCCTCTTGATTGTTGTCATCCTATCTCACTAGCATCAATACAGTTGAACCCCTCTTGATGCATATTTGTCTACTTTAGTGTGAGTTTGATGTAGGGTTATCCTCTCACTAAAGTGGGGGCTAAATGTAGTGTCAAAAATTGTACTCCCTTCTTGGAGATAGTACAATTTCACACCTAGCTTGGACCTATTGTTGTCCTCTTGCATGAATCTCATTTAAATCATCATTAATAGGCCCTAAGACCCTTTATCACATATCCCAAGGCTTATTTCAACTAAAATCCCAACAAATTCAATAAAAGAATTTACTATTCTAACCCCTCGACATTCTCTCACCCCAAAAATATAGGGTGGGACTAATACACCACCTTGGGAATATTAGTCCCCCTAGGTGGGACCCATACACCACCCTTGGTTTATTAGTCCCTTTTGGGGCCTTTTTTTAGGCTTTTGAGTGGGAAATCAAGGTTTTTAATTTAAATTTTGCAAATGTGGCCGACATTTGGGATCTGATAAATGGTAAATTAGATAGGATGCCTAGAAAACTAAGGTTTCAAATCACTATTTCACCTAGAATCTTCAAGCAAGAGAGTTTCACCTAGACCTAGAGCTTTCAAGAGAGATTTTCAAGCATTCAAGAGCAAGTTATCAAGCATTTGGAGCAACATTCAAGATTCAAGCATAATGTCAAAGTATTCATGCATCATGTATGTTTGTGAGCTAACATGTTGATGTAGTGTTCAAGATCCATTCAAGCATTCAAAGACATGATCTAATATCAAGATCCAAGATCAAGATCTACATCCATTGAAGCCAATTCATGCAAGTTGCATATATACAATCTGAGGATTCAACAAAGTTTGGTGAGTTGTTACATACATTTGTTCATTCATCATTCCTTCATGTTGTTTCATTTCATTTCAAAGTTTAATTACCAAAACATGGTTTGATCGAGGCAAACCCCCATCCTCTAATAAAGCAACATTTTTCCCTCTCTTTTGATGTGTGTTTTACAGATTTAGGTGAATTGGACTCATTTTCCCAATCTAGCCATTTAGTCCTTGATATAGCCTTTTGACAATATTCAATAGTGTTGGATCTAGGTTTGGAAGAATTGAAAAGATCTTGAAAAAATCCTATAGGTGGACTCATACGCCCAACCTGGCATATTAGTACTGTGACAGTATTTTATCACCATTCTCCAGATCCTGATCAGTCTATAGAAGATTCCAAACTTTGCCCTGAAAACCCTAGAGGAGGACTCATACAGCCAACTTGGCGCATTAGTCCCGGTGCAACCCTAAACAATTTTTTTTAGAGTTTGCAGACCTTGTTTCGACATATTCTTTCCTCCGGTTACTTGTCTGTTATCATTCAGTTTATCAGTTGATTTCATGCTTTTAAGTTTCTAGGTTTCATAGCAAATTTTCATAAGTGTTTGCATTTCTCCTTTTGAAGCTTTATTTAATGGTGAACCCCCATCCAATTACCCAAGGAACCCACTAGATTCCTCAATTGAGTTGATTCACTTAAGGGTTTATAGTCACTTGATTGAGGGATCTAGTTTCCTAATGAAATGAGTTGAAAGATAGAGGGTTAGTATCCCTTCATTGTGGATCATCCGCTCTATTTTTCACCTTTTCAACTATAAATTTTACAAATGTTTCATTTTTTGCTCTTAAGGCTCTTAAGACACTACTTCAGAAAGAGAACCCTAGATTGATTGAGTGACTTGGGAAATGAAGTCAAACCTTCCCTAGTATTTACCTACCTACCTTGACATGTTCACACTGCCCATTCATCAAAATAACTATAAATTTTACAATTTTGCATTTTTTGCTCTTATGACACTTTCAAGACTACCCTAGATTAGTACACTCGAGAATCATGGGGGGCTTGGGAGACAAAAGGAGGCCTTTGTAGCATTGGACTGCCCACCTTGACTTGTTGGTATAGTTGATTTTTCTCCATTATGCACAAAACAAAAAATACTTCTTTCCATTTTTGCACTGCTTTCCACTAACAATTTTTGCAAGAATGCATTTGACATTGGAACACACAAACATTGTTGAGTTGAAAAAAATTGAGAGAGGTTGGTTTGAAGGGATTAGATATCCACTTGTAGGTCCAAACAAAGCATTCCTAGATGCCACGAGCTCCCGGAACAACTTCGTCAAAGATTGATTTTTTTTGGCTTTTAGGGCTCTTAAGAGACTACCTAGGAAAGGTCACCCTAGAATGATTGGGTGAATTTGGTAATTAATTCAGACCTTCCCTAGTATTTAACTACCTACCTCAACATTTACACTTTGTCCATTCATCAAAATTATTTTTTTTTATAAATTTTACATTTTTTGTTCTTAAGCCTCTTAAGAGACTACCCCAGAAAGAGCACCCTAGATTGATCGAGTGAATTGGGAAAACAAAGTCAGACCTTCCCTAGTATTTACCTACCTACCTTGACATGTTCAAACTTCCCATTCATCAAAATTATTATAAATTTTAAATTTTTCGCATTTTTTGCTCTTAAAACTCTTAAGACACTACCCGAAAAGAGCACACTAGAATGATCGAGTGACTTGGGAAATAAATTCAGACCTTCCCTAGTATTTACTTTCCTACCTTGATGTGTTCATGTTGCAAAGACGGTTGTTGTTGCACCAAAATATTGACCTATTAATGCCCAATACAACTGCTAGAGTTAATGAATTCACAGGAGGTGGTTAAACCATGTCACAAAATTGGGTGCTACATTGTACAACACAAGGAGACCAAGGGTGCACACCTTCCAAAAATCCCCCTAGCATAAGTGAGGGGTTTGAACCCGTGACCCAGGCTTTGATACCAATTGTTGTAAAGATGATTGTCATTTCACCAAAAGATTGACCTATTAATGCTCGATACAACTGCCATAGTTAATGAATCCACGTGAGGTGGTTAAGCCATGTCACAAACCTAAGCACTACATTGAAAAACATAAGGAGACCAAGGGCGCACACCTAGCAATAGTTCACACTGCCCATTCATCAAAATAACTATAAATTTTACAATTTTGCATTTTTTGCTCTTATGACACTTTCAAGACTACCCTAGATTAGTGCACTTGGGAATCATGGGGGGATTGGGTGATAAAAGAAGGGATTTTGTAGCATTGGACTACCCAAATTTACTTTTTGGTATAGTTGGTTTTCCTCCATAAAAAAAATGCTTCTTTCCATTTTTGCATTGCTTTCCATTGATAATTTTTGCAAGAATGCATTTGACACTGGAACACACAAATGGTGTTGAGTTTACCAAAACTAAGAGAGGTTGATTTGAAGGGATTCACTATCCACCTGTAGGTCTAGACAAAGCATTCCTACGTGCCATAAGCTCCTAAAACGACTTTGTCAAAGATTGACATTTTTTGGCTTTTAGGGCTCTTAAGAGACTACCCTGGAAAGAGCACCCCAGAACAATCGAGTGACTTGGGAAATGAAGTTAGACCTTCCCTAGTATTTACCTACCTACCTCGATGTTTCCATGCTTCCCATTCATCAAAATTACTAATTTTTTTACAAATTTTGCATTTTTTGCTCTTAAGCCTCTTAAGAGACTACCCCAAAAAGAGCACCCCAGATCAATCGAGTGACTTGGGAAATGAAGTTAGAGATTCCCTAGTATTTAAATTCCCACCTTGACATGTTCACGCTGCCCATTCATCAAAATTACTATAAATTTTATAAATTTTGCATCTTTTGCTCTTACGACTCTTAAGACACTACCCCAGAAAGAGCACCCTAGATCGATCCAGTGACTTGGGAAATGAAGTCAAACCTTCCCTAGTATTTACCCACCTACCTTTATGTGTTGAATCTTCCCATTCATCAAAACAACTATAAATTTTATAATTTTGCATTTTTTGCTCTTACGACACTTTCAAGACTACCCTAGATTAGTGCACTCAAGAATCACCCGGGGGGGGGGGATTGTGAGACAAAAGGAGGTATTTCGTAGCGTTGGACTATGTAATTTGACTTGTTGGTATAGTTGGTTTTGGTCCATTAAGCACAAAGCAAAAAATGCTTCTTTCCATTTTTGCATAATTGTTTTCGACTAAATTTTTGCAAGAATGCATTTGACATTGCAACACACAAACAATGTTGAGTTGACCAAAACTGAGAGAGGATGGTTTGAAGGGATTCAATATACACCTATAGGTCTAGAAAAAGCATTCTTACGTGCTACAAGCTCTTGGAATGACTTCATCAAAGTTAGAGAATTTTTGGCTTTTAGGGCTCTTAAGAGAATACCCCGGAAAGAGCACCCTAGAACGATTAGTTGAGTTGGGAAATGAAGTCAAACCTTCCCTAGTATTTACCTATTGAACAAGATAATTGAGAGGGGGGTGAATCAGTTGTAACAAATTTAAACTTTAATTCATTCACCGAAACTAATCCTTAACACTGCTTAGCAAATTAAACATTAAATACTAGTGCAGAAATTGAAAAACCATCACATAAACACAATAACACTAGATTTACGTGGAAAACCCAATAAAGGAAAAACCATAGTGGGGATTAACTCACACAATTGAGAATATCAAAACTGATTACAAGAGGCTCACTGCCTTAGAAACAAGGCTCATTGCTGAAACAAGAACTCACTGTTCAGAACAAGGACTCACTATCCAACAGGGCTAACAACTTGAAGGGCTCACTACCACAAAGATACAAAGAAGATAAATAAGACTTGTTATAGAGAGAAGAAAATCTCAATACAACAAAGGATTCCACCACAATTCACTCAATCCACCTACAAACATGCATGAATGATAAAGCGCACCTTCAACTCACTACTTTTGGAAACTCAACATTTAGGCTTCACATTGATCTGCCATATTCACATCATACACACATACTGATTCACACTTATCTCTATTCTCTTTTTGCTCTTGTCTCTATTTCCTTTGTTCTCTTCTCCACTTCTTATTCCCTAACTCATTATGTATTTATACCATCTTTAGCTTTGAAACATATCCAAAGTTGGCCATCCAAATTCAAATTCAAATGAGGTTAGCACCAAAACATCCTAGGGTGGAATTAGAATGAGGGTGACCCAAACACATGCTTCATCAGGACCCAAATAGATCCAACACACTTCACTAACTCCAAAAGTAGTATTCCACACAAGGCTGACCAAACCAGTGTAAAACACATAGAACAATTGAGCACGAACTTTCCAGATACCAAAATTATCTTCAATACAATAAAAAAAATCAACTCTAGAACCGCAAGTCATAAGACTTCATCAAAGATAAATCTGAACCAACAATATTTCTCTCAGACCTCAACCAAAAACACATAAAACCACAGTTCAGAACTGGTGAACACAACTCGCACTGTACAATGAATCAACAACCAAAAATCAAGATATAGTAGCTTCCAACAACCATGATTAGCATATTTGAACCATAAAAATATAGGAGAAAATACAAAGAAAAACTCGCAGCAACCACTAAACACTTGCAACATGTCTTCATTACAATTTTCTCAATATCCTCGACATATACAACCAATAACCTATATCCATGAAACTAATGACAACATCAATCAGCTGATAACTAATTGACCAGTTGACATCAATGAAAACACCTTCAATCTTTCCATTCTTGCAACAATCTCCCCTTTTGTCATTGATGGCAACACATGATGTGAAAAACCATAAAAGACACCATACTAGCTCTGAATACACTTCTCAAGATTTTTCTTTCTATTCTTTTCTGTTTCTCCCCTTTAGTAGATAGTCTTTTATATTCTTCCTCTTTCCTTCACATGCTTTCTCTCCCCCTTTGACATCAATGGAAAAGGAAAAGGATATTTTACATTGATTTCCCCTTTGACATAGAAAACATAATACTAAAAATGACAACACCTGATACTACCTGCTCCCCCTGAGAGGTAGCCACCAAAACATTAGTCTAGAAGAAAGATAGACCCATACATCCACTAGACTGATGCATCTCCATATGCATCTAGTTCAAGAAAGGAGGGGAAATGAACCCTAACTTCTCCCAGAGATACTCAAAAGTATCTTTAGGAAGAGCCTTCATAAATATATCAACCACCCAATCCTTCATTGGAACATACTCAAGTTTTACTTCATTCTCCATGACCTTCTCTCTCAAGAAATGATACCTGATAGATATATGCTTTATCCTTGAGTGCATCACAAGCTTATTTGAAATATTAATTGCACTTGCATTATCATAGAAGATAGAAATATGATCATCATACACCACTGTGATATCTTTTAATGTCTATTTCATCCATAGAACTTGTGTACAACAAGATGCATCAACAATATATTCTGCTTCAGCAGTAGACAAGGAGATTGAATCTTTCTTTTTACTCAACCATGCCACCAATATACAACCAAGAAAGAATGCACCACCACTTGTAGTCTTTTTGTCATCTACACATCCAACCCAATCTGTATATGTATAAGCACTTAGAGTAAATTCAGTATCTCTAGGATACCATAATCCATAATCCAGCCTACCATTCAAATATCTAAATATTTTTTAACATGTGTTTCCTTAGGATCTTCTTGAAATCTAGCAACAAGATAGACAACATGCATAATATCCGGTCTAGTAGCAGTCAAATACAATAGTCCACCAATCATAGATCTATACTTGCTTAACCAATCATCATCTTTACCCAATTTTCAACTAGTCACTATAGGAGTACATACTAGTTTGGAACCGCTCATCCCGAATTTCTTCAACATCTCTTCACATACTTAGACTGTGAAATAAAAATTCCTTTCTTTGTTTGATTGATCTGTAGCCCAAGAAGGAAATTCATCTCTCCAAACATAGACATTTCAAATTATTTTTTGATCTCTTCCGCAAACATCTTGCACATATATTCATTTCCTGCAAAGATAATGTCGTCAACATATAAAACTACAATCAAGATTTTATCATTTTAAATCTTAAAATACATATTACTATCCACCATACCTTTGTTGAAACTTTGCTGAATCAAATACCTATCCAACCTTGCATACCAATCTCTAGGAGCTTGCTTCAATCCATATAAATCTTTCTTCAATCTGCACACCATATCTAGTTGCTCTGACAACTGAAATCCTTCCGGTTGTTCCATGTAGACCTCTTCTTCAAGCTCACCATTCAAGAATGCTGACTTGACATCCATCTAATAGACTTTGAAATCTTTATGAACAACAAATGCTAAGAACATCCTTATAGCTTCCATTCTTACTAGCTTTCCAAATTGACAATTCCTGCAAATAGCATTAACATGATTTGTAATTCTAGGTAAATATCTCATGGATTGAATCACACTAATCCTTTCCGAGTTATCAAAATTCATGTGACACATTCTTCTATGCCATAACCAACTGTCATTAATCTAAGTCATAAAGCATCATCCATCAACACCCTTAAGTTGATAGATATTTCCTTTAGATTTCTTTCCTGCAACAATCAATGTTCTAGATCCTTTCCAGATCTCACACCTCTCATCCTTAAACAAAAGATCATATCCTTTATTGCACATCTGACCAACACTCAAAATATTATGCATTAATCCCTTAACATAGTAGACATTATTAGTATTATGCTTTCCATCAAAGTTTACTGAACCTATCCCACAAATTTTAGCACCAATATCATCTCCAAACATAACCAAGCCTCCATCATATTTTTCAAGTTTAACAAACTTACTTTTATCACCAGTCATGTGATGTGAACAACCACTATCAACAACCCAATAGTTCTTTTCTTGTTTAGCATGTAGGGAAGAGATAATAGTACCTTCATTTTTCTCCTTCTCCGGAGGGCTTTCCTTCACCTATTTTTCAGAATTACAAGAAGTAGGTTCATCCTTTATAGCCAACTACAAGCATTCATTATCATCAAGATCTTCATACTCAGAATCTTCATCATATATACTAGCATTCTCATTCACATAATATGCTCTATTGATCTTCTTTCCTTTCTTTTCTTTCTCATGTCTTTGTTTATTCCTCTTAGCTCTTTCCAGACACTTTGCAGCATAATGACCTATTTCTCCACAACTAAAGCATTTAAAGGGTAAATTACCTTTATACTTACCAGAGCCTTTACTCATCCTTCTCACAAAGTTAGCTTCTATTTCATCAAAGTTTTCTTCATCCGGATCTTTAGCTTTTGTAGCCTTAAAATCAATTTCTAGTTTGCATCCATTCCTTAGACTCGGCTTCCTCATCTCATAATATGTCTAAAATATTAACAACATATCTTTAGTGCAGGTCTTATAATCTATACTCTATTCAATAGCACACACCTTCTCACTGTAAGCATTAGGGAGAGTTCTAAGAATCTTCTTTACAATTCTGGTTTCATCTATAGTAGCACCAAGTCCTCACATTCTGACCACTATCTCATCCAATCTTTGTACATAAGCTTTAACATTCTCATCTTTAGACATATGCAAAAGCTCAAAATGTGTCTCCAAATTTTGTAATTTTTCCTCTTTGACTCTCTCATCACCTTCATGCACCCTTTCCAAAGCATCCCATACTTCCTTAGCAGTGTTCAGATTTTGAACCTTAATCAACTCAGAATGTACCAAACTGTTCTTCAAAATGTACTTCACCTTATTGTTCACTTCATGTGCTTTGATCTCATTAGCCGTGCTTAGACCATTAGCAGAAGGAGTGTAAGGATTCTTGTAAGATTTCTCCACATAATATCCACAATATTCTAGATATTCTTCCTTCAATATTTTCTAGATAGCATAGTTAGTTCCATTGAACCTCAAATAATCATAAGTCATCTTGCTAGCCATCCTAAACCTTCCTCAAGTGGTTAAGATCTTCACCAAGGAACCAAGCTCTGATACCAATTGTTGAACAAGACAACTAAGAGGGAGGGTGAACCAGTTGTCACAAATTTAAACTTTAATTCATTCACTAAAACTAATCCTTAACACTGCTTAGTAGATTAAACATTAAATACTAGTGCAAAAACTAAAAAACCATCACATAAACACAATAACACCAGATTTACATGGAAATCCAAATAAGAGAAAAAACATGGTGAGGATTAACTCACACTATAGAGAATATCAAAACCAATCACAAGAGGCTCACTACCTGAGAAACAAGGCTCACTGCTAAAACAAGGACTCATTGTCTGGAACAAGGACTCATTGTCTGGAACAAGGACTCACTATCCAACAGGGCTAATAGCCCAGAGGGATCACTACCATAGAGATACAAAGAAGATAAAGAGGACTTGTTATAGTGAGAAGAAAATCTCAATGCAACAAAGGATTCCACCACAATTCGCTCAATCCACCTGTAGACATGCACGAATGGTAGAGTGCACCTTCAGCTCACTGCTTCCAGAAACTCAACATTTAGGCTTCACATTGATCTGCCATACTCACATCATACACACATATTGATTCAAACTTATCTCTATTCCCTTTTTTCTCTTGTCTCTATTTCCTTTGTTCTCTTCTCCTCTTCTTCTTCCCTAACTCATTTTGCATTTATACTATCTTCAACTTTGAACCATATCCAAAGTCGCCCATCCAAATTCAAAATCAAATTAGGTCAACATCAAAACATCCTAGGATGGAATTAGAATGAGGGCGACCCAAACACACACTTCATTAGGACCCAAATAGATCCAACACACTTCACTAACTCCGAAAGTAGTATTCCACACAAGGTCGGTAAAACTAGTGTAAAACACATATAACAATTAATTATGAACTTTTCAGATACCAAAATTATCTTCAATACAATAAAAACAACTCAAATCTAGAACCACAAGTCATAAGACTTCATCAAAGAGAAATCTGGACCAACAATATTTCTCTCGGACCTCAACTAGAAACATAGAAAACTATAGTTCAGAATTGGTGAACACAACTCGCACTGTACAATGAATCAACAACCAAAAATCAAGATATAGCAACTTCCAACAACCACGATCAACATATCTGAACCATACAAATATAGGAGAAAATCCAGAGCAAAATCATAGCAACCATTGAACACTTGCAACATGTCTTCATTACAATTTTCTCAATATCCTCGACATATACAACTGATAACCTGTATCCATGACACTAATGACAACAATAATCAGTTGATAACTAATTGGCCAGTTGAAATCAATGACAACACCTTCAATCTCTCCATTCTTGCAACATTACCTACTTACCTCAATGTGTCCACGCTGCCCATTCATCAAAATTACTAATTTTTTTACAAAATTTGCATTTTTTGTTCTTAAGCCTCTTAAGAGACTACCACAGAAAGAGCACCTCAAGTCAATTGAGTGACTTGGGAAAAAAAATTAGAACTTCCCTAGTATTTTCCTGCCTACCTCAACATGTTCACGCTATCCATTCATCAAAATTACTATAAATTTTACAAATTTTGCATTTTTTTTCTCTTAAGGCTCTTAAGAAACTACCTCGAAAAGAGCACCTCAGATTGATCCAGTGACTTGGGAAATGAAGTCAGACCTTCCCTAGTATTTACCTACCTACCTCGATGTGTTTACTCTTCCCATTCATCAAAATAACTATAAATTTTATAATTTTTCATTTTTTACTCTTACGACACTTTTAAGACTACCTCATATTAGTGTGCTTGGGATAAAAAATGAGGTATTTCATAGCATTGGACTTCCCAAATTGAATTTTTGGTATAGTTGGTTTTTCTTTATTATGCACAAAACAAAAAATGCTTCTTTTTCATTTTTGCACTGCTTTCCACTAACAATTTTTGCAAGAATGCATTTGACTCTGGAACACACAAACAATGTTGAGTTGACCCAAACTAAGAGAGGTTGGTTTGAAGGGATTCAATATACACTTGTAGGTCCAAAAAAAAAATTCTTACATGCCACAAGCTCTTAGTATGACTATTATGCCTTACATAACCACCACATTTTCTTTTTGGTTGAAATGGGTCCCCCTTTGTGTTTTCGGTGTTTGTCTTCTTTGCCTTGCCATCTTTTGGGTTTTGCTTTCCTTCTTTTTCTTTGGTCTTGGGTGTTGTTTCCCTTGTTTCCTTTGTTTCCTTTGTTTCTTTGTTTTCTTGTTTTCTAGTTGGAATCATAAAAAGTAAATTGAACTTGAACCTTTTCTTCAAAAGTTCAAGTCCGAAATGTTTTTCCGACTCTGTGTTGTTTTCTATTCAGAATCAGAGAACCAAATTGAACATGAAATTTTTCGTCAAAATTCCAAGTCTGAAACTCTTTTCTTATTTCACGTGCCTTTTTGTTTGAAATCGAAAAACAAAATTGAACATGGAATTTTTCTTTAAAAGTCCAAGTTTGAATTTTTTTTCCAATTTCGCATGTTGCCGTGTTTGAAATTGAAAAATCCAAATTGAACCTATACTTTTTCTTCAAGGGTCCAGGTTTGTTTTGATTTTCCGATTCCGCTTATTGTTGTCTTTCTTACCTTGGTCCTTTCAAAGAAGTGATTTCCAATTAGTCTTTTCTGACGAAGGTTTGATTTCTTTTGTTTGTTCTGATTCCAATTTTTTGACCACCCACCATATTTATTGCAGACTCATTCACACGTGTGGGACCAATATTTATTTGGATTTCTTGCGCGATTATCCTCATAATTGCATTTTGTTTTTACAAGGAGCGAGCGGGGGAGCTGTAGGAGAGTTCAAGTTTGTAGCAGTCGGGAGTTTGCTAGTTCGGTTGTCAGTTCGGACTTCAAGGTAGGGTTTTCATTTTTTGTTTTTTTTGTTTTGTTTTGTTTGTTTTTCTTGCTTTCCTTTTTCTGTTCACGTGTTTCTTGTTTCATTTGCATTTCATTTTCGTCATGTTTTTGTCTTGTGTTGTTCATTTTTGCTTGTTTTCGTCTTCTAGGTTTTTGTATTTTAGTCTTTTCTTTTTTGGGTTTTCACATTTTTGTTGGGTTTGGGTGTTTTTGTTTTATGTTTAGGTTCCTTGGTTTATGTGCATCATTTCATGGGATTGCATTTTCCCACCTTGCCCTAAGGTCTAGGGTTTCCGTATGATTTTCTTAGCATGACCATTAACTTTTAAATTTCGTGCCTTGAGGAATTTCGATTTTCGCGTTGACCCTTTGCAAAATGGTTCGAATCCCATATGCTTTTTCATTTTCGAAATCCGAATTTTACTTAGCATATTTTTCTTGTAGGTTCATTCGGAAGTCCAAGTTCCAAATGGAATTTATCTTTGAAGGGGTTGAATTTAATGTTCTTTTCTGATTCAAAACTTTGACCTATTTACATTGTGTATTTTCCTTTTTGGTCTGATCAAAACTTCTAGTTCTGAATGAACCCCTGATCAAAAGGTGTAGTGTTGAAAAAAGTAATACTTTTTCACACTTAGATTGAGAATTAATAATTAATGATAAAATGGACTTAATTGTGCCTTATTTAGGGTGTTGTAAAGTGTTTTCTTATACTTTCACACTAATCTAGGGATTCATTAATTAATTGAGGTTAATTAGAGCTTAATTGGCCCCTTAAATTCAAATCCAAGCCTTATTTATTGCATTTTCTGAAGGATATATCCTGAAACTCATTAATAATGTTGCATAACACTTAATTTGGCAAGGTTTGAGTCCTAGGATAGTGACCTAGGACCCATTTTCCACTTGGCGAATGGGTCCACACTATGTCCTAGGACCCCCTTTTTGCATAATATTTCATAATACTCGAAGTTGGTCCTAGTTAATCGTGCTAGGACCAAATGGGCCCTCCTTAACTGAGGACACCACTTTTTGAACTTGTATGGATAGGATTTTAACAATTTCAAACCTTAGATCTAATGTTGGCTTGTGATATTTGGATTTCAGGATTAAATCTTAAGTTTAGTGTAAATATAAGGCTATTTCACCTAGTTTCATCTAAGAAAATTTATGCAAGCATCCTAAGAGTTTACAAGAGAATTATAGAGCATTTCAAGAGCAATTACAAAGGCATTCCAAGGCAAATTATCAAGGATTTATTGCAACAATTGAAGATCATATCATCATGTCAAAGATTTAGTGCATCATGCATGTAGTTGAGCTTATGTGTTGATGTAGCATTAAAGATCCATGTCATAACCCCAATTTTATTGCATCTTTAATTATAATACGATAAATTGAATTATTGAGGAAATTCAATATGTTGAATAGAAAATTTTGATATTTTTGAAAGTTTGAAAGAAGTTGACCATCGTTGACTATGTGATTTTTTGACTTCTCTTATAATTTTATCATGATAGAATGTTATTGATGAACTGTGCAAGTGCAAGTGTGTGAAAATGTAGGGAAACATGTTGAAGGACGAGAACACGGTTGAAGTAGGATTGTTTAGCCGGATCAAATGGTAAGCTTGATGGAATCTGGGTGCACACACCATAAATGGCTTGATGACTGCATTTGAAAATTCATATAGGAGATTTTATTAATCTGACTTGAAATGTTTCAATGATTGAAGAGGTAGACTTGTGAAATGAAAATACATGTGAGTTCTTATTTAATTGTCTATCTTGATCTTGTGTGTGTTTGAATTTGAAAGAAAATGATAATATGACTTAACATACAAATGAATATGTGTAATTAAAAAAAAAAGCTACTTCATTTAAATATTGATGCTCGAAATAAAGTAAAAGTTTATTTTTATTTAAATGTTGGTATATGAAATGAATAAACGTCTATAAACAAATATATATATGTGTGTACATACACACACACACATATACACACACGCATATATGTATATAATTAAAGAACGAACAATGTGTGCAAATATATATATATATATATATCTTAAGAATCGAATTAGAATAAAAAATTATCACTATCGAATTTATGAAATTCAAATGAAATCATGAGAAAAATAATGTAAGGTCACGGTCTGAAACCCAATTAATGGAAAATATTCAAATTCGAAGTATGGGGGAAGCTAAAATCAATGCCTATTAAGATTGAAATAGATTTTTGGGTGGGCGCATGGGAAAAAGCAGAAAAGGATACCATTTTGGTATCATAGAATTGGCAAGATTGAAGGATAACAAGTAGTTTGACAATTTTCGTGAGGCAAAGTCGAGAGGAAATTGACCCCAAACAAAGGTATTCGATGCAATTTCTTGATTATGTTACATTTTTTCAGTTAGCTACTTTGTGAGCAATGTATGTCAGATCAGATCGACATTTCTTTTGAGCCATAATACTGCAATTTCTTGTTTTAAAATTTATTGTTTCTTCTGTTGATGGCCATGTCAGCCATTTTTGTTGCACATACTTTGTGCATGTATCTTAAACGACATGGAAGCTGAATCACTTAACCCCTATGAGTTAGATGTTACTGCCATTATCTTTTTGATGCTTGCATGTGAAAATCATAACATTTCACATGACTATCGTTGAATTTGATAGCCTATGAAAAGGTAAGAAATGATTCATAAATCGTTATTGCCTCTTTGAGGAAAGGCAGTTATTTTTCCATCAAAAACTTATGTTTATGCCATACTTTGTGTAAATAAATTCCCATTGGGATATCCGCACCATATGGGTGCTAAATTTGTTGTGTTTGATCTTGGATTGAAGGGTATCCATGTTGTATTTTGTTGCCTCCTGTGTTAAGTGATGGTTGGGTGTTTATCATCCCATTCTTTGTAAATGATATAAATTTTATTTGGTACTGTGTATTTCTATGTCAGTGTTTCATTGTTCTTGTTGCCTCATCCATAAGGGATGATGGTTGAGTGACGTTTCACTCTATCTTTATATTGGCATGGTTAGCTTGTGAGACATCATTCTCTGCGAATGATAATATTTTAAGTCCTTGGAAAAATCCATCCCAAGCCGTGGGTCAACATGCAAGGCATCGGCCCCAAGAATTGATGAAAATATAAAGCAATAATTGGTCATTCCATAGAACAACAATTGTGTGCTTTGATAAAACTAGAAAATAAGGGTTCTTAAGACCTGAATCATGAAAAGGATGTACCCAGTATGTGTGTAAAATATTTCTTGTTGAAATGACCAGTATGTCGTTCGAGTCTTATTTCTTTGCAAGAATCAGTACCAAGAAATCGTTTGGTTATTTCCTTACATGCTTATTATATACAATTGTTCTCAGAATGATAAAATATTTGCATTAATTATGAGAATGAAAGCTATTTTGTATCAAAATATTTGACCATGAATGTAATGAATAGCTATGGTTTCTGAATGAGGCTCGAATGAATGAATCATTGGTTGATATGGAACTGAATCTATAAACTTTTGTAAACAAAATATTTCTGTTACAAATAGTGTTTGTTTAGCTGTAAACAACATCATTCTATTATAAACAGTCTTTGTTTAGCTGTAAACGGTATCATTTTGTTATAAACTATAATTGTTAAGCTAAAAATAACATCATTATGTTATAAATAGTGTTTGTTTAGCTGTAAACAACATCGTTTTGTTAGAAACTATAATTGTTTAGTTGTAAAAAACATCGTTCTGTTAAACAATAGTTGTAAGGCTACAACACTATTGTTTGCTTTCATAGCATGGTTGATACAAATAACATAACAATATGTGGGAAACTGTACACACATACTTGTTCTTAAGTTCTTTTTTTCTTGTAATCTGACAAATGATATGTCAATCTGAAACATTATTTGAATGTTAGCAATCTTATCTATTGATTTTAAATTCATAATGTATGCACAATTTATAACTTAAGTTGGCACATATATGTGTACGCACGTAGACCTTTTTCTATGTACATAAACATACTTGTGACATACCTTCTTTTGTTTCCTATTTTCTTTATTCTTAAATGAATACTAAATTATGATGAATGTAATCTTGTGACATGTGCTTGAAATGGATGGATAATGTATTGATCAATTCCATTTGATTATTTTTCTGAATTTTAAATAGAATAGAAAAAAAACACCTAATAGACTAGAGCACCTAAGGGTAGATGGGTTCCAAAATGGAGTTAAGAGAGTATAGGTTTTTGCTTTATCCAAAACCTATTGTTTGTTGTTGCAACAATATTCTTATGGTTGGCCAAGAAAATTAGCCCATTATGTATGTGTGGAATTTGTGATAATACTCTCTGCCATTCCTAGCATAGACCTTGCATTTTTCTAACTCATGGATAGAGATGCATGTTGATGTTTGGGCACACACTAGATTATTCGCTTGCTAAAATTTTTGTGCAGGGTTGAGTATTCTTCAAGTTGGAAGAATTTCGGGGAAGCGTAAGCTTCGTGGTTGGGCGGTAAAGTGCTTCAACCATGTTCTCACCCACCAGTGGAGGTGGGCGTCAAGAGGAAACCTTGGATGTTTACAAGACTATCTTGGTCTATGATGTAATCCATGATGTAACCTTGATGTAACATTTGTACATTGTATTGACTATGTGGCCTTATGAGCCAAGTCAACTTGGATATTGTAATTGACATTGAAATTGAATATATTTATATTTGAATCATTTTAATTAGACATGTGTTGCTATGACTGAAAATAGCTACTTAGTTATGTCTTTTTAAAATTAAATATTCATAATGTCATTTGCAATAATATAATTAAGTAATAATTTAGAATGGGTTATTACAATCCATTTGCAAGAATTGTTTCACATCATATTCAAGATCAAGATCTACATTTCTCATAGCCACTTCATTGTAGATTATGGGTTTACATTACAAGACTTCATCCAAGGTATCATTGTTTCATGTTTCATGTTTCATGTTCATTTCTCATTGTTTCATCATAAGGTTTAATTACCTAAACGGGGTTTGAACAAGGCAAACCCATAATCCCTAGCAATCAATTTTTTTTCTTCTTCCTTGATGTATGATTTCAGGTTTTAGATTGAAGATTTTTGAAGAACAAGATTGGGGAAAATTTTTCAAGATTGAAAAGTTGCAAAAGTTGTCATCCTACTTGCAAGATCATGAAAACTAAGCTACATATTTGATTTCAGACTTTTGAGAGTTAATCACCTGGGATTTGAGAGTGCAAACATCAAGGAATAGGACCCCGAAAGTGATTTTCCAGAAACCTAATAGGGACCCATTCACCACTGGGCGAATGAGTCCTTAGTGGCCTCCAAAACAACACTTTTTCAACAAGGTACACGTTGTTGCAACATCTTAAAACCTTCCTCATTGCTGTTATAATAATTAGGATTGATTTTTGATTGCTATTTAGACATTTTTTCTCTCATAATTGAGTGAAACACATAAGCAAAATTAGGTTCATCCATTTGGTCAATCCCCTTTTGGGTGAACCTCTTTTTCTATGTTTCTTTTAATCCTAGATTAGCTCTTGCATTCATTTGCATTGAATTAGATCTCATTTAGGGTGTCCTACTTTGTATTCAAATTTGTATTTCATCTAGGGTTTTAGGATTATATTGTTTGCATTCTTTAAATATGAAAAATACAAAAAAATCAGTCATCTTTCATATCATATTAGATCATATAAATTTTCATTTTAAAATCAAAACAAAATTGCATATCAAACTAGGTCTTTTCATTCATCATTTTGTCACATTTTCAACTTGTATTTCATCATACATTTACAAAAATTTGAACCTAAAACTTGCTGTTATAGGCCTGAATCTAAAACTCATTGAAAAAAGATTAAAAATAAGTAAAAATCACTTTCAAAACCCTAATCTAGGACCCATTCACCCTAGGGTGCATGAGTCCTTGATCAGGTGCTGATATGAATTTTTGGAATCTGAAAACTCCAGTTTTATGCTTCTGTTTGCTACTGTTACATCTTTATTTCAGTTTTCTATTTTTTTGTTTCATTGATTTCATTAGATCTAGCTTAATTTGCTTCATTTAGTGAATTGTCAAAATTCAAAATTGCATTCACAACATTTCATTTTCAGTTTATTGCATTGTGTAATCAGTAAATTGCATTGTTTAGAATTTGAAAATTACATTTCATTCTAGGTCATTGCATTGCCTCTTTCCATTTTGGGTTTGCACACTAAGTTTGTGAAACTTGTATGAGCTTTACAACTTGGTGTCTTGTTAGCAATACTATTGTTAGATGTAGTTTGAGGCTCATGTCATCCCATGATATCTCACTCACCCTGGATCTTGGGATTTCTAGCTCTCTTTCTGATAGTGTTGATAATCAACCCTCTATGGCTCATAGTTTGCATACTTCATTTCCCATGAATTCACTTCCTACAACCAATGTGCTTAATGTTAACAACACCATCCCAACCATCTCTAGTTCTACTCAAGCTTTGGGGTGTACTCAAAGCCAAGGTGGAACTTCAATACCTTCTTCTACAATACCCATTTCTATTCCTACATACACTAGTTCTCAACCTACCAAAATAATTCAATCTACTAGCATTGTGAACACTTCCTTAGGAATTTCCATTGGGAATCCTTCTAGCTTTGTGCATTCAAATACAATATCTCCTCAACCATCCTCCCTCACAAACTTACAATTTACTTGCCGCTTGCATACATATACCACTCCACCATATTCCCCTCCACCTTACAATAACAACGATGTTCTCCTTAACACAATTTTGCAAAGCATGACATCCATTCAACAAGTTGCAACCTTAAATAAAAAAAAAAATGGTCAACCTTCGCAATACATCAAAACCAACATGTTATCCTTGGAGATATTGAGAGAAAAAAATCCACAAGGAATAGAAGTTCCCCGATTTGAGAAATATGGTGGGAAAGGAGATCTTATTAGCCATGTTTTCACTTTTAAAGCTTTATGTAGATATTTCATCTTTTAAGAAATTCTTTTGGCTAGGTATTCCCTAGATCCTTGAAGGATACTGCTCTAGAGTGGTTCTCTTCCTTACTGAATAATTCAATAGGTTCATTCAATGAACTTGTTGATTCCTTTTACAACCACTTCCACATTCACATGGGTCCCAAGATGACCCTTGCTGATTTAATGACATGCAAACAAAAGGATGATGAGAAAGTGACTGATTTCATAGCAAGATACCAAACACTTTATTCAAAAATAAACATTAAGATTCTTGATGCTAACCTTCAACGAATGTTTATTACCAACTTACAAAAAAAACTTCAAAGAAAACTTGAAATGTTGAGATTTCCATCCTTTACACAGTTATGTACAACCCTTTGTGATTATCAAAATATGGCTTGTGGTCGTGATTTGAAAAATCCCCCTAGTCCTCCTAAAAAGTTTGAATCCACAACTCAAAATGGTTACCAACCTTACAAGAAGCAAAATAGGGGCTTTTACAACTTAACTCCCCTCAACCAAATCAATAGACTAATAACCAAGTGGATGCTATAAAGATGACAAATTATTTTGGGGATAGGAATAGAGAGTTCACTCCTTTACTCAATACCATTCACAATATCATGATGCAACTTGTTGAAAAGAATATGCTTACCTTACCCCTTGTTAAAGAGCATGATCCTAATATACCATTTCCCGCAGGCTTTCGATGAAACTCTTATTTCCATTATCACCGAAAAAATGGACATGGTATGAAATATTGTAAGCATCTTAAACATCTTGTGCAAGACCTTATTGACTCTAATCAACGTCAAATTGGGGGTGTGAATGATCAAGGTAATAAGTCCGTAGCCCCTCCTAACCAAAATTTATAAATCTTTACCAATCCCATGCCAAAGCACACTATTTCATTTGTCAAAGCTAGTAAAACCAAGAATGATGTGATGAATGTTGACACGGATGATGAAAACATAAAAGATGAAAATATAGATAAACAAGCAGAAATAATAGAATTTTTCAAAGCTAAACCTCATAAGGGCTAAACTAAAAGGCCTCTTGATATTGCTTTCTCACAAAATGACATACTTAAACATGCACCCAATGGTCCTGTTTACATAGTCAGAAGAATCAATAACAAACCTACAAATGGGATATTAATTTATCTCATTTGTGGAGAGAATGTGATCACTGAAGAATTTTTATTTGTGCATAAAATTTATCAAGATACATATGACAAACCAAAAGCATGGATCAAGACACATAATGGTTTTGCTTGTCCTACGATGGGATCGATAGATCTCCCTTTAAAATTTGGACCGAAAACATTAAATGTCTCATTCACCATCATCCCACAATCAGACCAATTTCATGTGAAGTTAGGCTACACATGGCTTCGCTCCATGAATTTCGTCCCCTTGGTTGTACATATATGTTTAAAGTTTCCATTTGGCAATGATATCTTTACTGTGCATCATAGTGAGTTTAATCTTGCATCTTCTCAAGGGAACTTTTCATTAGATTTCTTTTGGACTGAGCCTATTGAACCTATTAGACCTCGTGAGACTTCTTTTTAAAATCCTATCAAAGGTTTAAAGCAAAGCACATAGCAGAATTATACCTTAGAAACATACCTCAACCTGTGATTGAGCAACCTATCCTTGACGAAACAATGATTGAACCAAAAGCCCTTCAACCATCCAAGAGCATCCTATGAAAAAACCTCCTACAATTTCCTCTAAGAGACCACAAGACAACCCAAAAAATCCCATTGTGCCTCTTAAAGTTAAAAAAGTTTACAAAGCTAAAGAGAAAGTGGTTGAACAAAATCCTATTGTTTCTTCCATTCCTCCCAAGGAAGAGAAGAAACCTATAGTTGACAAACCTGCTCCTACACAAACAAAGATTGGAAATAGATTGAAACGAAATTGAAGTTCTAGAGAGCGTAGGTGCAGATGTCATGCTATTGCTCGCATGTTACAAGCTAAAGAAGACAAGAACAACATAGAAAATCAAAATCTGAACTTACCTGAAGCAATGCATGATAATTCTATACCTTCGCCGCAACGTAAACAAGAAGCTTCCATGGACATTATCATTCGACCTCTTGTTATGATTAATCTAGATGATGACATTGAAATTACAAAGATTGATGAACAAGTGCATAATGAATTGAATACATTGTTTTCCTCTTCTATGAGCTCAAATGACAAATCTCCTAAGAAGAGTGTTGTACTTGGTACTTCCCCTAGTTCGACACTTGCCATTGCCCCTTTGGGTAGTTTTCCACCTTTCATTTATACTGATTGAGATTGGGATGTAGAAAAACGACTATAGGTTGACTCACATGTGCCTTACTAGTATTTTGTTTTTTTTTTATTATTCATGCTTTTTTAATGTGATTGCATGTGCGTAATGTGATCCCCCGTGTTGTTTTTTTTTATGTATCTCTCTTTATGTGCATTCCTCTATATGTATCTACATTCTTCTCTATGTCATAAAAAAAATATCTTTTTCGCTTGTCTTGTGTTTTCCTTTTGGGGATGACAAAAGGAATTGAGACATTTAGGACTCTTCCATGTTGACCTGAAAGCTTTTCTTTGTTTTTGCTTTTTTGTGTCATTCTTCTAGTTCTATGAGTATTTCAGGAATGATGACAGTTTCGAGCTCTATAACATTGTAGAAAAGACATATTGACTCTGAATCCATAGATCTCTTATGTATTTTTGGGGCAACCCTTCCCTCCTTATTCATGGCGTAGCTTTATTTCAAAAACATATGACTTGGCATAGGGTTTTCTGAGGAAAACTCTCATGTCTTAGGAGAAAACATTGGCTACTTTAAAGCAGTTGCTCACAACAATGGTGTTAGCAAACACTTTAAAGTGAGGGCATACATCAATGAAATCTTTTGACATTTTGAATATTTCATGGTGTGATTTTCTTTTTTCTTGTGATGTTTCCTTTTCTTGTTGGTGTCATTGGGTTTGATGTCCTCCAAGAGTGTGATATTTCTAAGTGTATAATTTCCCTTAGTGGCATGATGTGAATGAGGCATCCCATAAGTGGCGATATGATATTCTTGACTTTTCCTCTTTTGGAGACATTAGGAATGATGTTCCCTAAGAAGAAGACCTTACACGAACAAAGCAAAATCCCCTTTAAACAAAAACCTATAGACATAACATTCAAAAGCATAGCATTGTGGTGCCTTATTGAAGTTGTCAAGAGGATGACTTCGGTATGGTATGGGAGGCTAATATGATTCTCTCATTTTCCACCTCGTTGGGATAACTCACCTAGTGGATGGCTTGAGGTTCCACTACCATAGAGTGAACACTAATGTTTCAGACAAACAACCTAGACCTAGTCCACATCATGTTGGACAGACTATTGAAGCTTGATCCTAGTTTCAGATAAACAACCACATTCCACATTGTGTTAGAACGATCAAAGCTTGATCCTTTGTTTTCATTTTTTTTCTTGGTCTTTGATAGGGTATGATTATGTATCTTTGTCACTTCTGCATACATAAGCGTCTTGAATGTATACATTAGTGTGATTTTTTCGTGGGGGAAAACTCTCACTAAAGTGGGGGAAAAATGTAGTGTCGAAAAAAGTAACCTTTTTCACACTTAGATTGGGAATTAATAATTAATGATAAAATGGACTTAATTGTGCCTTATTTAGGGTGTTGTAAAGTGTTTTGTTACACTTTCACACTAAACTAGACCTTCATTAATTAATTGAGGTTAATTAGAGCTTAATTGGCCCCTTAAATTCAAATCCAAGCCTTATTTATTGTATTTTTTGAAGGATATAACCTGACACTCATTAATAATATTGCATAAAAGCTAATTTGGAAAGGTTTGAGTCCTAGGATAGTGACCTAGGACCCATTTGGAACCTGGTGAATGGGTCCTCACTATGTCCCAGGACCCCCTTTTTGCATAATATTTCATAATCCCTGAAGTTGGTCTTAGTTAACTGTGCTAGAACCCATTTTCCCAAGGTGGTAAATGGGTCCTCCTTAATAGAGGACACCCCTTTTTGAACTTTTTTGGGTGGGATTTTAACAATTTCAAACCTTATATCTAATGTTAGCTAGTGATATTTGGATTTTGGGATTGAATCTTAAGTTTAGTATAATAGAAGGCTATTTCACCTAGTTTCATCTAAGAAACTTTATGCAAGCATCCTAAGAGTTTAGAAGAGCATTATAGAGCATTTAAAGAGCAGTTCAAAGGAATTCCAAGGTAGATTATCAAGGCTTTATTGCAGTAATTGAATATCATATCATCATGTCAAAGATTTAGTGCATCATGCATGTAGTTGAGCTTATGTGTTGATGTAGCATTGAAGATCCATTTGCAAGCATTGTTTCACTTCATATTCAAGATCAAGATCTAAATTTATCATAGCCACTTCATGCTAGATTGCCGATTTACATTACAAGACTTCATCCAAGGTATCATTGTTTCATGTTTCATGTTCATTTCTCATTGTTTCATCATAAGGTTTAATTACCTAAATGAGGTTTGACCAAGGAAAACCCCTAATCCCTAACAATCAATTTTTTTTCTTCTTCCTTGATGTGTGATTGCAGGTTTTAGATTGAAGATCTTTGAAGAACAAGATTGGAGAAAAGTTGCAAAAGCTGTCATCCTACTTGTAGGATCATGAAAACTAAGCTACAAATTTGATTTCAGAATTTCAGGAGTTGATCACCTGGGATTTGAGAGTACAAACATCAAGGAACAGGACCTCGAAAGTGATTTTCCAAAACCCTAATAGGGACCCAGTCACCACTGGGCGAATGAGTCCATAGTGACCTCCAAAACAACACTTTTTCAGTAAGGTACACATTGTTTCAACATCTTAAAACCTTTCTTATTGCTGTTATAATAGTTAGGATTTATTTCTAATTGTTATTTAGACATTTTTACCCTCACAATTGAGTGAAACACAAGCAAAATTAGGTTCATCCATTTGGTCAATCCCCTTTTGGGTGAACCTCTTTTTCTATGTTTCAAAAGGTTTGAGCTTGAAATACTTTTCTAGTTCCGATTTCTGATGCATATTAAAGTAAATGAGTCCATCAGGTTTTCACAATTCTGAAGGTCGCCCTAACACATTGGTTCGATCAAAACTTCTAGTTTCAAATGAACCCCTAACCAAAGGGTCCAGGTTCAAAATTATTTTTCGATTTTGATTTCTACTTGTAACCAACATGGTCTCATCATAATTCTTAATTTCTGATTGAACTCTTTTACCCAAAGAACAGATTCTAAATGCTTTTCTGGTTCTGATTTTTGATAAAGACAAAAGAACTTTAGTATATTTTACAAAGGTCCTCTTGGGGTTTGCAGTTCCGATAGAATAGGGTTGTGGGTTAATACAAGAAACACAGTTTTGAATACCTTGCAAATTTTTCTGATATATCTTCTTATGTTTATTTTCCAAGTTTCATAAATGTATGAACCAGAAGAACAACCCGGTCCCGAGGAGGTAGAAAAATATCAAAAGGGAAAATTAACAAAAGTGGATCAAACTCCTATACAATGAAATACAAGTATCAGGGAGCCTCACTGATTTCCAAATTCACCTCTTAGCTAATGAAGATCATAGACACAACTTTGGGACACATTGATCTAGAAAATTTCAAGAAGGATACGTTCTCAGATGAAGCCAATCCAAGGGCTAAAAAGATAGTAGCTTTAGGATTGTCCCATGTTGCTTCCTTTCCTATTGCTACCCAATGTCCAGAGTTCATCCTAGCAGCAACGGTAGCATAGAACCCTGTACAATGCAAGTGTATTAACCAATGGGGAAATGAGATAATTGATTTATCTCCTGCCATGATAAAGATGGTCTTTGATTTACCACCATATCCTCAATTGAAGATCATAACAAAATATGAGGCAATCCAATAGTATGAGAAGGATGTAAGTAATCATCAAAGACATATGAACAAGAAATTTGGCACAAGGCGGGTAAGAAATCAATCACTAAGTTACCCATGAAGCTTAGAAGATCAAATTTTTATTTTGAAGTAGGGGATATAATTACATTGCTAACCAGAGTATTGGGAAAGGATAGCTCTCATATGTACGAAAATTGGATGTTCCATTTTATTGAAGTTATTTTGAAAGGAGAATTTTATTTGGATTAGGGGTAGATATTTTCATATGCTATACATAATCAGCTCACCAAGGTAAAGGATACTAAGGAATTTTATATGACCTCGTATGTAGTGTATTGTGCAACTAGAATGGGGAATTTCCCAGGTTTGAATACTATGGGGGTTAGAGGAGAAGGAGAAGGTGATAATAAGAGATAGGAATACTATGACCAACTAGAACTAAAGACATCAAAAAATCATTTTAAAAGGGTGAATGATGCCTTTCTTTATGCAATAATTACTCAAATCTCAGGTGATGTAGGATTCCGACTAAGTACATAGCCAATGACATTAGTAGGAGAATGGGGAAACTGGTTTATTTAGTACCCCAAGTCAACATACATCCACTTGTTTGGATATGATGGAGCCTTTTTTTTACTCCCAAGCTATTGTAGCGATAATTTGATTCTAATTGAGTTCTCCCAGAAGATGAGGGAAGTTAACCTCAAATTTTATAGCAAGCATAAGGCTGGAGAAGTGAAGTACCCCATTGACCTTGGCTATTACCAATGTCCATTAGTTGGGGCTGCTAAGTTTTCCACTAAGGAATTGTACCAATAAACATCAAGTTGTATAAAGGGAGAAAAGGATTTTGATCCTAAAGGAAAAATGAACAACTTGTATGCATCCCTCTTTCCACATCACAAGCTTGATATAGAGGACTTTTGGACAAACTTACATGATAAGTTTGAGGTGAGGAAGAGGAAGTATGAAAGATTAACTATTCCTCAAATGAGGGCCTTCAAGATTAAAGAGGACATTCCTAAAGAAATGTTAGATAATGGCTTGACTCTTAATCCACAATATGATCAAGAGCAAGTCAACACTCGGGCATTGGAACCCATTAATTAGATGGAAAGTGAGGAATGCAAAATTGAGGATATCTCTACAACAGTAGTAGAAAGAAGTTTAAAATGGATCAATGATCACCTCGAGGAAAAATAGAGCAAAGTTGGTGGAAAAAGGAAAGAGGTAAAGGGGAAAACACCCTCTCCCCCTCCATGAAGGGAATAGAAAAGGCTCAAGAAGAAAACAAAAGAGCAAGAAACCAAAGAGGAAGAGCCAACAATGGAGAAGGTGACAAAGGAATTCTAGAAGGCCTCAGTTACATATATGGTTGCTTTAGTAGGAGTGGTATCGGGATTGGGTGTACAACCCATTGCTTCAATACATCTAGGAGAGGAGACAACTGAAGAAGGTCCTTCCACTGCACCTACAACTGAAACAACAACCAAAGAAGGATAAAAGGTTCCTGTAATTGAAGTCATAGAGTCTCCCATTTCTTCAAATTCTGAAGAGACTCCTCTAAGTGAGGAAGAAAAAGAGTTAGATGAGGAAGAGTTGGAAGAAGCAGACACTGGATTTGGGGAGGGAAGTCTTGGAGAAGAAAATACTGATCATGTGTTGACAAAAGATGAGTAGAAATAAATTATTGAAAGTTCAGAAAGAAAAGCAATCAAGGAAAAGGCTGAGGAAGAAGAGGCTCAAAGAAGGGAAATTGAACAAAAGAAGATAGAAGAAGAAAGAGTTGAAAGGAGAGGATTGCACAAGAGAAAGTTGAGAAAGAAAAGCTAGATCAAGAGAAAACTCAGTAGTTACAAACAAAGCTGGATAAAGAGGAAGAAGAGCCTCCTCGTCAATAAAAACAAGTGACCATAGCCATATGAGCTCCTACTTGGCTGAAATTGAATTTAGAAAAGAGACAACAAGTAGTGGCACAACCCTTGAATTGGGAGAAAATGATGAAAGAAGTCAAGGTGGTGAAACCAAAGAAGAATTTGAGGACCATACACTACTCAAATGAATGAAGCAAGGGATCTAGTAGCTAAAATAGCCACACCGATGGTAGATAAGTATGATTGAGAGCTCCAAGCATCTGATTATCAACTAATAATGGTTATCTGAGAAAGCAAACTTGTACACAACATATGACACTTATTGACTTGGTAGCCACCTCAACAAAGTCTAGGATGGAAAAAGACAAACAAGCTAAGGATGAGTTGAAGACGTAGGTGGAACAGATGAAGAGGTTCATTAAATATCTCGCCTCTCCTGTATAAGAAAAACCATCTTCTTTTGAGGTATCAGTATTGATAAGTAGGAAGAAATTTGAAGATCTCACGAGCATAAAAAGGAAAGATCGCATGTTTGATAAGTTTGTCGATCGACTAAAGATTGAAATGGATGTACTCCTAGACATTGGGTACAAGTATTACCAGGAAGCATGTGCATTGAGAGAGCATATAGTAGCATATGCAAAGAACATGTGGGATGAGGAGAAGTATTAGGAGTACTTGAGAAAACTGAAAGAAATGAATAAATTAAGTGCAAATGAGATTAATAAAGTAGGAATCCTACAAGATGAGAGTCCTGAATATATAAGAATATACAGTAAGATACTGTTATTCAAGATAGAAATGATGATGGAAAAAAGGATAATATTTCTTAGGTTGCAACAGGAGATCTTAAACAAACAATATTGTTTGAGGAAATTGTCACTGCCATTACTACTCATGATTTTACGTCAGCTGGAAAACTAGGAGAGTTGCAAACTATAAAAGAAGCCTAGAGCAGTAGGTTAGAGTAAATGATAAGCACTACAAATGATGAAGACAATATCCTAAATAGGTTAACATGCATCAAATTTGATATTCATCATTCTATGGGTGATATCAACAAACTTAAGAATATTATTAATATGTCTACAAACATGTATGAAAAGACAAATTTTAGGATGGATTGGCTGGATGGGTCTTGATGAAGAGGCGTTGAAAAATATTTTGGCCAATTATGAAGAATATAGGTAGATATAGGGATATGAGGAAGATGCAGTTTGAATTTTGAAAAGGGAATATGCTGTTTTGATTAGAATAGAGTCAAAGATACAACTTCTAGAGAAATTCCTACAAAATAGGAGGGCAACACAGTTCAGCTAAAAATCATCTCCAACAAAATTAGGAGGTGTGACTTCCCCATGCATCCAATTTTGGCCGTGTTTTCATTACAGTGCCGACCAAATATTCCTATAATTGTGGGTCTGGAATCTAGGTGCCCTACTTTTTAGGATCTCAGATTTTTGGAAGGAGTTTTCTATGTGTTATAATTTTCTATATATTGTATAACTCTCCTCATTGTAAAGCACGAAAAAATTGAAGTCAGATTTGCAGCACCTTAGGAACAAAAACTATCTTATGATTTTATGCAGTTAGTTAAAGTTTATGAATTTCTTAGTTTTAGTTAAAGTTTATGAATTTCTTAGTTTTAGTTATGCTATAATTTTCTATATATTGTATAACTCTCCTCATTGTAAAGCACGAAAAAATTGAAGTAAGATTTGCAGCACCTTAGGAACAAAAACTATCTTATGATTTTATGCAGTTAGTTAAAGTTTATGAATTTCTTAGTTTTAGTTATGATATCAAAGACAATGGTTTTCCGTGCACCAGTGGATTTTGCTGGGAGCAATTGCTACTTATTTGATTAAAATATAGAAGGATTCAAATTCAAAACCATCTATGGTGTCATACATGAATGGTATTTTCCTATTATTTGTTGATCTACAAATTTGTGATGAGTTAATTGAATATATCTTGTATGGAATTGATTCTAATGAAACAAATTGAAAATATTTTTAATAAATCTGCACTATGAATGGACATGTTTGTATAAATCTTTATGAGTTGTTTCATTCATTTTTTTTGAATTAAAAGCTTGTTACAAAATTGCATGTTTGACTATAGGAATGGTATCTATTCATATTTTTCTGTTCTAAAAAACTTGCCATATCTTTTTGCTAGTTATTTAAAATCTGCTGTTAATTTAAATCTTTAGAATACCCAGTTTGTTACCTTCAACCAACAAGGCCCCTTGAATATTATAGTCACATTGACCACTAAGTAAAGTAGCATAGTTGTGAACCAACTACCGAGACCTTGGAAGATAGTTAATTTCTATATTTAGCTATCTTTTTCAAGAGAAGTAGGGTAGACATATCTTGCTTAAATGTTGATGTGTCAATTTGGCCATCAATAGAACTGGTGCTAGAAGGAGGGAATATTAGGAAATAAACTAGAGTGACCTGGGTCATTTTCACTTGAGAGGTTTGAACGATTCTTGAGATCAACTCCTTGTAGGGAGCCACTTTTTGAACTACAATTTCCTACAAGACCCAAAACCACTCATGGAAATAGAAGTCCACCACCATTAACTCCACCCGAGTTTCCACTCATACCACAATTGCCACAACCCAATCAACTCCCACCAATGTAATTTTTGTAGGAAATCCATCACCACTAGGAACCGTTCTCAGAGGGATTCATGAGATTCCCAAAAACCCAAAATGATTCTGCCCTAGGTATGCCCACGGGGAATCACAAAGTGCCCAAGCATTTAAAGATGCATGCACTAGGGCTTGGATAGAACACCATGATGTAGCTTGTAGGAAATTCCCATATTCATTGGGAGATATGGCTTATAATTGGTACCTCAACTCGCCAACTGGGTCCATTCTCAGTTGGGAAGACTTAGAGAATGCTTTTATTAGCTAGTTTTGGGTCTATGTAGACTCCACAATCTTGTATCATTAATTTTCCACTATTAGGAAGGAATCTCATGAACCATTACCTTTATTTAACACCCGATTCTAGAGGATGTACCGAAGATTACAACCACCCTACATAGTTTATGAGAATATTGCAATTCACGCATACCTCAAAGCCATAGAACTGCTAACCGATCTTTTCTTGCAAAGAACTTACCCAACTGTGAACATAGATTCCTTAGCCAAAGTGTACCATCTCACTTTTAAATTGCAACAGAAAATAACCCCTCAGCTAGTCAGTATGGGAGGGACATTGCCCTCATTGGGATATTCTAGGATGCCTAACCAAATGACTACAATTAACAATGCGATTTCCAATGGAACTCCATTGATGAATACCATTCCAAAAATATATAATTATGTATATGGACTGTTTGCTGAGATACATCCCACACCCTAGTTGCCATGGTTTACTAACGAAAAAAATCACACTCAAACCAACATGACATTAGCTCCTGGGACCACAAATTTCTTTTAGCAACATAATCATCCTCAAAACCACCCAAGAGGACATAATCCTCAAATAAACTTGCTAGCTACACAACAAACTAACCAAACTGGGACTAATGTAGATAACAAATAGACTATACGTCTGTCAACGAAGTTGGAAACCTTGAAGAAAACTATGTCCCAAGTTATAAATGAGATGGCCCAACTTAGACTTAACTCACCATAGAACCAAAACCAGTACCAAAATCAGGGGGTTATCAGATTCAGAATAACTATCCCACTCAGAACAATAACCAAAATTAGAGGAACTTCCAAAATCAAAATAGGGGATATAATCAGAGGCCCAATAATAGACAATGGGATACAAGGAAAAATAATGGAGGGGTCCCAAACACCAACTGGGCTAATGAGGATAAAATCCATACTACTAATGTAGCCTGGATTTAAACTTCATGACCAATTGGTGTAGGTTACATGATACTGCTGCTCATTCTGAGGTAAAATGTCTAGAAATGGAAAAAATGGTCAAGATAGCTCAGGTTGATTCCCAATCGACCCAAGGTAGTGCTAATAAGGGTAGAAAATTTGTAGATACTTTCACGGCCTTTGAAACTTACGATGGGTTTAAGTTTCCTTTTTAGGAAGAGAATGAACCTAAGGGTGATACTTATGATGCTCAAGCTTTCCAATCCAAGGGAGGCCACTTTTTGAGAAACCAAAAGAAAGGAGCATTCACCACTTCTACTCCTCTTGCTACTAACATGGTACCCCTAAATCCTAGAGCAGACAATAATCCTTCTCCACCCAAGGGACCAACTAAAGGTCCCAGAAGAGGGAATCCTACTTTCGCTCCTAAACAACAATACAGTAACAATATGGAGTATAACTTGATTAAGGAAATGCAAAAACAAATGACCTCCCTATCTTTCTTTGATATTTTGAAATAATGTCCTACTCAATGCAAACTTGTGTTGAAAGCTTTAGCTGAGGTAGACCAGTTGAAGGGAAAAGCAAAGGTAACTCTTGCTACATAAATGAATGCAACCCTATATAGGGGAAAAATGAGAGTTCCTCCTTTCTTGTTGAGTTTGAGAATCTTTGGGAAAAACTTGCATAATTTCCTAATAGATTATGGGGCCTCAAGCAATGTCATGCCATTTTCTATTTGTAAGAAATTAGGCCTAATCCCAATCCAAACCCACAAAAAGGTCATACAACTTGATAAAAATGAAGTGAATGTTGTGGGATGATTGAAAGATGTCCTTGTACAAATTGGATAAGATCCTAGGATCCAATAGTATATTGATATCCAAATTGCTGACATCCCTAAGATGTATGGTATTCTTTTGATTTGGGATTGGGAAAAGATCTTGGGAGGCTATCTTGCATTAGATTTCTCCAATATGTGGCTACCATGGAGGGGTGTGGCAAGCCAAAATAGGATAGAGAGTGAACCTCATTTGAAACATATGATAAAAAAATATTATCACCCTAATGAGGTTGCTTACTTTGAAATTGAACTAGGGGTTTATAGGGTTGATGAGATTATGAACTTTTCATTAGCAAAAAATGAACATATACCACCTTTAGAAAAATATGGATGTATGAATTCCATTAATCGGGAGGTGTTAACCAAAAAGTTACATCAAGACAAACTAGTCCTCAGAGAAGAGGCAGATTTGTGGAGTTTATTGCTTCCAAACTGGTGTAGATTCCATTATAAAAACCATTTAGGACTGATCTGCCAACATTTTCTAGACAGTCTAAACTAGGTTTGTTATTTAGGAGGTGGTCAAGGAAATGATTCTATAAAATCTCCATATCAACCTCCTTTTGAAATCAATATTACATCTTTTTTGACATAAATTAGTGACACACAAAGAGTATCTCATGATTAACTGATCAACCCTAGAACTTGTCTGGGGATCTATAAAAAGAGGTTGGAAAACTGCAAGAAATAATGTATTCCCCTTCTCCTACTCACCTTTCGATTCCAAAAGAATTACTCAACGGTATAGTGAATCATGTGATCGATTATTGTAAGGAACCACAAGAAACTATTCCCACTCACTTGCCTATTCCCACTCACTTGCCTATTCCCCATGAAGTACCTAACAAACCTAAGGTACATGGACCACCTCACCTTAATAGTTCTGATGAGCTAAATGAACCATTCAATCCCCTCATGAAATAGCCTAAAAAAAATATTAAGAGGGAGACTTCACTCCAAAACCAGTTATGGACCCTCAAATTTGATGGTTCCAAGTCTAAACAAGGGAGTGGAGCCAGAATTGAATTAACTATTTCGAAAGGGAAAACGTATTTTGCCTCTTACAGGTTGCAGTTTGGATGCACCAACAATGTGGTAGAGTATGAGGCATTGGCCAGAGGACTCATGTTCTCCCATTAGAAGAAAGCACAAGGTCTTAGAGTGTTGGGGGACTCAAAAGTGATTGTTAAGAAGGTTCGCAGTCAGTACACTTGTCATAATAAGAAATTGTTTGGCTATCAAAATAGGGTGTGGAACTTAATTGAAGACTTCGATGCATTTGATATAAAGTTGATTCCCAGGGAAAACAATGAAATTATAGATGCATTAGCAGTGGCATCAAGTACACTAGAGCCCATGGAAAACTCTAAATTGAGAATATTCTTAGTTGAGTTAGTTTTAGTCCCTGCTATTCCAGATAATATAAGGAACTTTCAAGCTTTTGAAGAAAAACACCATATTCTTTCCTTTTTGGAAAAATCTGATATTTTTGAGGGAAAAATTATTGATGAATCTGATAGAGACACAGGGGACTAGGAGTCAAAAGATCCAAATATAGAAGTCATTATCAACCTTAAAAAAATAGTATTCCTAAAGGGATGGTGGCATTGTAAAGGATCTTTGACTTCGATCCTCAGGCCCGAGATAAATTGTCTGTTGATGTCAACATAGGTAAATGCAAAACTTACAATCTAGCTGATTCTGTCCTAGAAAATAATATTCTCATCGGCAAGACTTTCCCAAAAGATATCCGTGACAAAATTTTGAAAGTGCTGAAAGAAAACATAGATGCAATCGCATGGGGGTACGAGGATTTGAAAATATTTGATACCTCAGTGATAACACATACAATTCCCTTGAAGTCTTAGGTGAAACTGTTTCATTAGAAGAAACAATCAGTCAATGCTCTACTCAAACCTCTCATTCTCAAAGAAGTACAAAATTTATTATTAGCCACAATAATTTTCCCAGTTAGGCACTCCACATGGGTAGTCAATCTAGTGCCACTACACAAGAAAAATGGAGAAACCAGATTATGCATAGATTTCAGGAATATGAATAAAGCCTCAAAAAAGGATAATTATCCTCTTCCTTTCTTTGACGAAGTGATGCAAATTGTCGACGACTCACAAATGATGTCATTTTTAGATGGTTATCTGGGATATAACCAGGTACTGGTAAAGTATGAAGATCAAATGAAGACCACCTTCACAACTAAATGGAGAACGTTCGCTTACTAGAGAATGTCGTTTGGCCTCATCAATGTTGGAGCAACTTTTCAACGTGCAATGGATGTAGCCTTCAAAGACTTGGTAGGGAAATGCATTATAATTTATATGGATGATTTGATTTTTTTTTCCAAAAACAAAGATGATCATGTTACATATTTAGAAAAATTACTGGAAAAGTACATAATGATTGGTGTATCATTGAACTCGAAGAAATGTGTATTTGTGGTTTTAGAAGGGAAGTTGTTGGGACACACAATTTTAGAAAGAGGGATTTCTATTGATCCTGATAGAGTAGATTCAATTCTGAAGCTGCCTATGCCTGGCAACAAAAAGGAAATGGGATCTTTCTTTGGAAAGATAAATTTCGTGAGGAAATTTATAACTGGGTTTGCGGAGATTGTCAAACCATTGAACAAAATGATGAAGAATGATTCCAAAATCAAATGGAGCAACAAGGAAAAAGCTGCTTTCTCACAAATTAAGCAATCTATTTCAGAAGCACCAATTTTGATCAATCCAGACTATTTGTAGCCATTCTTTATCTATTCCTTTGCATCTGAGCACTCTTGCACTGCCGTTCTAACACAACGAAAAGAAGGGGATGAATGACCAATTTTTTTCATGAGCTCCCCTTTTAAGAATGTTGAGATAAGATATCCACCATTAGAAAAAAAACCTTTGCATTGGTAAAGGTTGTCAAATTTTTTTGACACTACATCTTGTGTAGCAAGATTACGATTGTCGTCCTAGATCCAATAATAAATTCCCTACTCATGCAAAGTGAATTAGGAGAAATAAGAGGGAAGTGGATGAAAATCCTACAAGAGTTTGATCTTGAAATTCATCCTATGAAACTAGTTCGAGGACAAGGTTTGTCTACGAAAATGGTTGAGGTAGATTCCAAGATCATGTGCCAACAATATACAATACAATCTTTCACTAGAGATCTTTGGTACACTGATTCAATCTTTTTATTGCTGAATAACAAGTGTACAAAAGATATGAATGCTACACAAAGAGGATCATTGAGGGTAAAAGTTCTCATTATATGATTAAGAATGAGAATCTATATCGGAGAAACTTTGAAGGTGTATACTTGCGGTGCTTGGACCAGCAATAGGTCAAGCAAGTCTTAGGGGAGTTTTATGGAAAGAAAGACACCATACATGGCTCTGCAGATGCCATGGCTCACCAAATCCTTAGATCAAGGTATTACTGGCCACACATATTTTGGGATGCTCACCAACACATATGAACATGCCATACTTGTCAGACATCGACATCCAGAGAACACAACCCAACAATGCCAGTGTAACCGGTATATGAGGTAAGACCTTTCGCCCAATGGGTATTAGATTTTGTTGGGGTGATTAACCCAAACTCCTTTGCACATCATAAATTCATTTTAACTATGACATATTACTATACTCAATGGACCAAGGCCTAGGCATACAAGAATTGTACCACTGACGTAGTCATCAAGTTTCTCAATGATCACATTATTACTAGGTTTGAGGTACCCTTCACTTGGTATGTGACAACGACCTTGCCTTCAAGATTCTACATAGTTTATTCAGTGGGATTTTAAATATTAAATAGTCTTGAAATATCCCTCTGACTACTACCCACAAGGAAATGGGGTAGCTGAGTCTACCAACAAAAATATATTGGAAGTTATTAAAATATTATTAGAATGTAACCCTAGGGAGTGGTATACACAACTAAAATTTTCCTTATGCGCTGATAGAACTAGGATTAAAGCTACCCTAGGAAATTAACCATATAGGTTAGTCTATGGTCAGGATCTTGTCTTTCCTATAAACCCACAAATCACAATCTTAAGATTCATGCAAGAGTTTTATACCAAGGGCGATAGGATAGAGGTCAGGTTGATGAATTTACTGAATTTAGAAGAATAGAGAGATGCTGCTCTACAAAAATTATCTTAACATCAGGTTGTAGTCAAGCGTTGGTTTGAAAAAAGAGCCAAAATCAAAACATTTAGGATATCTGATATCGTGCTGTTGTGGAATAAGGCCAAAGAGAAGAAAGGTGATCATAAAAAGTTTGATAGACTCTGGTTAGGACCTTATCAGATTGCTGAAATCTTGGGGGAGAATGCTTTCTGATTAAGTACTTTGATAGGGGAACCCATTCCATTTCCTGTCAATGGGAAATTTCTCAAGCACTATTTTGGCTCATGAAGGCCTGAAGTTCCTCCCTTGTATATTAATAGTTTAGGTGTTTTGTTTCTTTTTCTATTTCTCAGTTTTTGTGTCTTGTTTTGTTGTTTGTTGCTTTTCTATTTTGTTGTTTCCTTTCGTTTGGGGGTATCTTTTTGATCATTTAGAACATTGGATGATTACTCAGTGCACACTCATGGTAGCTAGGGTAGAGAGCTTGATTTAGGAATTTTCAAGAATTACTTGGGTTCTCTTTCATTCTAGATTAATTTATGTTTTTAGATTATTTTAATGCATATACAAAGGTTTAAGCAAATGGGGACATTTTAGGCGATCTTGTGAAATATGACTGAATCTATCACTCATAAAATTAGACTAATAAAAGTTCCTAGGGATTTAGCTGCCCTTAGGTGGACGTGTTCAAGCTTTGAGTGAAAAATTTGGTGTCACGATGTTGTCACAATTTCCACCGTGGTTCTCAACCTGATACTTAGGCTTCATTACTTAAGCATTGAGAGGAAATAATAAAATTTTCTTCAAAGGGAATTTCTATTTGAAATGAAAAAGAGAAATAAAAGATCATTTGAAAATGAAATCAATTGTCCTAGGTGATTAGAGCATCTCTATTGGGGCTATGGACACCTGGCTGGTAGTAGAGCAATGCTTAGAGAGAACTAGATGTATCTTTGTCGGGGCTATAAATGCCTAGCTGGCAGTAGAGAAATGCTTAGGATATTGTTGCACGACAACAAAGTGACCCACCTCATGTAGCTCAAGTGGGAATACAATCATTTTGGGGGAAGTTGAAGTCTTCGCGGAAGGGAATGAACCAAGTGCACATAATCAAATTCAATATTTTCAAAACGATACACAAATTGAAATCTTAGCTCAGTTCTATTTTCCATAACCAATTATATTAAATTAAAGTGATCATAAAATAGAGGTTCTGGGGTGATTGAATTCTTCAATATCATGAAAATGGGTAAACCATTTTCTCATTTGAGTTGCCATTTTTTATGCCTTGCATAACCACCCCATTTTCTTTTTGGTTAAAATGGGCCCCCCTTTATGTTTTTTGTGTTTTTCTTCTTTGCCTTGCCTTATTTTGGGTTTTGCTTTCCTTCTTTTGCTTTGGTCCTGGGAGTTGTTTCCCTGGTTTCCTTTGTTTCTTTGTTTTTTGTTTTCTGGTTAGAATCAAAAAAAGAAATTGAACTGGAACCTTTTCTTCAAAAGTTCAAGTCTAAAATGTTTTTTTGATTTTGTGTTGTTTTTAGCTTGGAATTGGAAAACCAAATCGAACATGGAAATTTTCTTCAAAAGTCAAAGTCTGAATTTTTTTTCTGATTCTGCATGCTTTTTTGTTTAGAATCAAAAACCCAAATTGAACATGAATTTTTCTTCAAAAGTCCAAGTCCAAAATGTTTTTCTGATTCCATGTGTTTTTGCGTTCAGAATTGGAAATCCAAATTAAACTTGGAATTTTTCTTTGAGGGTCCAATTCTAATATGGTTTTTTGATTCCGCTTGGTGTCTTTGTCTTTCTTACCTTGGTCCTTTCGGTGAAGTGATTTCCGATTGGTATTTTCTGATGAACGTCCAATTTCTTTTGTCTATTCTGATTCTGGTTTTCCGACCATCCACCACATTTATTATGGAATCCTTCGCATGTGTTGGACCGATATTTAATCATATTTATTGCGCGATTGTGCTCATAATTGCATTTTGTTTTTACAAGGAGCGAGCAGAGGAGCTGTAGGAGCATTCAAGTTTGTAGCAGTCAAGAGTTTGCTAGTTTGGTCAATGGTTTAGAGTTCAAGGTAGGGTTTTCATTTTTAGTTTGCTTTCCTTTCATTTTTTTCTTTTTTCTTGCTTTCCTTTCGCTGTTTCACATGTTTCTTGTTTCATTTGTGTTTTCATTTTCATGTGTTGTTTTTGTCTTGTGTTGTTTTTTTTTGCTCATTTTTGTCTTTTGGGTTTTTGTATTTTTGACATTTTTGCAGTGTTTTTGTTTCATTTTTGGGTTTTGTTTACGTGCATTGTTTCACGTTTTCCCACCATGCCTTGGGGTCTAGGGTTTTCGTATGATTTTCTTAGCCTTATCATTAACTTTTAAATTTTACACCTTGAGGAATTTCAATTTTCGCACTGACCCTTTGCAAAATGGTATGAATCCCATATGCTTTTCCGTTTCCAAAATCCAAATTTTACTTAGCGTATTTTTCTTTTAAGTTCGTTTAGAAATCCAAGTTTTGAATGGACTTTATCTTTGAAGGGGTCAAATTCAATGTTCTTTTCTGATTCTGAACTTGGACCTATTTACTCTACGTATTTTCCTTTTTGGTCTGATCAAAACTTCTAGTTCCGAATGAACCCCTGATTAAAAGGTTTGAGTTCGAAATGATTTTTCGGTTTTGATTTTTGATGCATATTAAAGTAAATGAGTCCATCGGGTTTTCACAATTTCGAAGGTCACCCTAACACATTGGTCCAATTGGAACTTCTAGTTCCGAACGAACCCCTGACCAAAGGGTCCAGGTTCAAAATGCTTTTTTGATTTTGATTTTTTCTTGTAACTAGCATGGTCTCATCAGAATTCTGAATTCCAATTGAACTCTTTTACCCAAAGACCAGATTCTAAATGCTTTTCTGGTTTCAATTTCTGAGACATAAAAACTTTAGTATATTTTGTAAAGGTCCTTTCTGGGTTTACAGTTATGATAAAATATGGTTGTGTACCTTAATACTAGAAACAAAGTTTTGAATACCTTGTAGATGTTTCTGATATATCTTCTTTTGTTTATTTTCTAGGTTTCACAAATGTCTGACCCAAAAGAACAACCCGGTCCTAAGGAGGTAGAAAAAGATCAAAAGGGAAAATTAAAAAAAGTGGATCAAACTCCATAGACAATGAAATGCAAGTATGAGGGAGCCTTGGTGATTTCCAAATTCACCTCTCAATTAATGAGGATCACAGAAACAACTTTGGGACACATTGATCTAGAAAATTTCAAGAAGGATACCTTCTCAGATGAAGCTAGTCCAAGGGCTAAAAAGATAGCAACTTCAGGATTGGCCCATGTTGCTTCCTTTCCTATTGTTTCCCAATGTCCAAAGTTCATCCTAACAACAACAAACACGTACAACCCTATACAACACAAGTGTATTGATCAATGGGGAAATGAGATAATTGATTTATCTCCTACCATGATAAAGATGGTCTTTGATTTACCACCATATCCTCAATTAAAGATCATAAAAGAAGTTGAGGTAGTCCAACAGTATGAGAAGGATGTAAGTAATCATCAAAGACATATGAACAAGAAATAGATCAAGGTGGGTAAGAAATCAATCACTAAGTTACCCATGAAGCTTAGAAGATCAGATTTTTATTTGAAAGTAGGGGATATAATTACATTGCTAAGCAAAGCACTAGGCAAGGAGAGCTCTCATACATACAAAAAATTGGATGTTCCATTTTATTGAAGTTATTTTGAAAGGAGAATTTTATTTGGATTGGGGGAAAATAGTTTTAGATGCTATACATAATTAGCTCATCAAGGTAAAGGATACTAAGGAATTTTATATGACATCATATGTGGTGTACCGTGCAACCAGAATGGGGAATTTCCCAAATACTGTGGGGGTCAGAGGAGAAGGATAAGATGAGAATAAGATATGGGAATACTATGACCAGCTAGAACTAAAGGCATCATAAAAACATTTTAAAAGGGTGAATGATGCCTTTCTTTATGCAATAATTACTCAACTCTCAGGTGATGTAGGATTCCGGCTAAGTATGAAGGCAATGGTATTAGTAGGAGAATGGGGAAATTGGTTTATTCAGTACCCCAAGTCAACATACATTCACTTGTTTGGATATGATGGAGCCCCATTTTTACTCCCAAGGTATTATAGTGATAAGTTGATTCTAATTGAGTTCTCCTAGTAGATGAGGAAAGTTAACCTCAAATTTTATAGCAAACATAAGGCTGAAGAAGTGAAGTACCCCATTGACCTTAGCTATTAGCAATGCCCATCAGTTGGGGCTGCTTAGTCTGCCACTGAGGAATTGCAAGAAATAAACCTCAAGGTGTATAAAGGGAGAAAGGATTTTGATCCTAAAAGGAAAATGAACAACTTGTATGCATCCCTCTTTCCACATCACGAGCTTGATATAGAGGACTTTTGGGAAAACTTATAGGGTGAGTTTGAGGTGAGGAAGAGGAAGTATGAAAGATTAACTATTCCTCAAATGCGGGCCTTCAAGATTAAAGAAGACATTCCTAAAGGAATGTCAGATAATGGATTGAATCTTGATCCGCAATATGACCGAGAGCAAGTCGACACTTAGGCATTGGAACCCATCAATTGGATGGAAAGAGAGGAATGCAAAATTGAGGATATCTCTGCAATGGTTGTAGAAATAAGTTTAAAATGGATCAATGAATGCCTTGAGGATAGAAAAAGCAAAGATGGTGGTAAAAGGAAAGAGGTAAAGGGGCACACAACCAAAAGAGCTCTTACTTGGCTGGAATTGAGATAACAAGTAGTGGCACAACCTTTGAAATAAGAGAAAATGATGAAAGAAGTCAAGGTGGTGAAACCAAAGAAGAAGTCGAGGACCATACACTTGAATCAAATGAATAAAGAAGTGGAGCTAGTAGCTGAAATAGCCACACTGGTGGTAGATAAGGATGATTGAGAGCTCCAAGCATTTGACTATCAACTAACAAAAATTAATCTAGGTAAGCAGACCTGTACACAACAAATGGCACTTATTGACTTGGTAGGCTCCACGTCAAAAAAGTCTAGGATGGAAAAAGAAAAACAAGCCAAGGATGAGTTGAAGGCGTAGGTGGAACAAATGAAGAGGTTAATTAAAGATCTCATCTCTCTTGTATTTGAAAAACCATCTTCTTCTGAGGTACCGGTATTGATAAGCAAGACGAAAGTTGAAGATCTCACGAGCATAAAAAGGAAAGCCCACACGTTTGATAAGTTTGTTGATCAACCGAAGATTGAAATGTATATACTCCTGGACACTGGTTAAAAGTATTATGAGGAAGCACATGCATTGGGAGAGAAAATAGTAGCATATGCAAAGAACATGTGGGATGAGGAGGAGAAGTAATAGGAGTACTTGAGAAAGCTAAAAGAAATGAATAAATTAAGTGTAGATGAGATTAATATAGAAAGAATCCTAGAAGATGAGAGTCCTAATTATATAAGAAAATGTAGTAAGATACTGTTATTCAAGATGGAAATGATGGTGGAACAAAGGTTAACATTGCTCAGGTTGCAAAAAGAGATCTTAAAACAAATAGTATTGTTTGAGGAAATTGTCACTGCCATTACTACTCCGGATTTGTGGTTTGATGGAAAAATGGGAGAGTTGCAAGCTATAGAAGAAGCCTAGAAGAAGAAGTTAGAGTAGATGATAAGCACTATAGTCGATGAAGACAATATCATAAATAGGTTAACATGCATCAATTTTGATATTCATCATTCTATAGGTGATATCAACAAACTTAATGATATTGTTAATATGTCTACAAACAGGTATGAAAAGATAAAGTTTAGGATGGACGAGCTGGATGGGCCTAATGAAGAGGTGTTGACACAAATGTTGGCAAATTATGAAGAATATAGGTGGATATAGAGATATGAGGCTTTAGATGCAGTTTGAATTTTGAAAAGGGAATATGTTGTTTTGACCATAATAGAGTAAAAGATACAACTTTTGGAGAAATTCCTACAAAATAGGAGGGTGCTATTGTTCAACTGAAGATCATCTCCATCAAACTTAGAAGGAGGCACCACTTCCCCATGCATCCATTTTTGACTGCGTGTTCATTGTAGTGCCACTCAAACATTCCTATAATTATGGATCTAGAATCTGGGTGCCCTACTTTTTAGGATATGGGATTTTTGGAAGGATTTTTCTATGTACATTATAATTTTCTATATATTGTATAACTCTCCTCATTGTAAATCATGAAAAAAATTGAAGTTATATTTGCAACACCTTAGGAACAAAAACTATTTTATGACTTTATGTAGTTAGTTAAAGTTTATGAATTTATTAGTTTCAGTTATGATATCAAAGACAATGATTTTCCATGCACTAGTGGATTTTGCTGCGAGCAATTGCTACTTATTTGAGTAAAATCAATAGGAGTCGAATTAAAAACCATCTGTGGTGTCATATGTGAATGGTATTTTCTTGTTATTTATTGATTTGAAAATTTGTGATGAGTTGATTCAATATATCTTGTATGGAATTGATTCTAATAAAACAAATTAAAAATATGCTTAATAAATCTGCACTGTGAATGAATATTGATGGGTTTCTTTATTAGCCTATTTTCTATTACTTTCATGCATACTTTTAGACACTTTTAGATATACCTTTCAGACAAGACTCCTATTTTATGTTATCTTTTCATACTTATCATAGAAACTTGGACCTAAATCATAGTAATGGAAATATGGTTATGACATAATAGTATTGCATGGTTTATATTTAGGTATGCATGAAATGTGGATGTGATTCTATGTTTTAATTATGGTAGTTAGTCTTGTGCACATGATTTGTGAATTAACCTTTTTGCAGCCAAGGAGGAACTATAGCATGTAGTAGTTGGAAGCTGTAACCCACAACAAAAGGAAGACTAGGACAACAAAACAAGGGAGTTTCAGATTAAGTTGAATGCAATAACTACTATTTGAAGACACCTGATGGAAATTGAACATGCATCACTATAACAAGTTAATAAGCATTAGAGAAGAACTCTTTTGCTGATAGGATTTTGATAAATGTTTGTGTGTTTTACATACAATTCTATTTTACAGAGTTTCAGTTCTATTAGGATTCTTCTTTCTTTTCAGTTATAGTTTGAACAATTCAATCATGACTACATGCTTTGATATTTAGGAGTGGAAGTTAATGATTGCAGTCAGTTGTTGCTTAGAATAAAATTCCCCTGTGCTTGTATATAGCTATGGGTTGAGTCATTAGATCAATTAGTTAATCCAGTATTTTCTTATCAGTTGTTTTCAGTTTTAAGTTACCAATAAACATGTTGGTTATTCAAAATGATTTTCATTAAATACAATCCATGAAGAAGATTTTATGTAATCTTTTATGATATGAAATGAATTGAAGTCAATCTCACATGGATGCATAGAATTTGATAATTAGATTTGGTTCTAGTTAAGCGAGAACAACCACTTGAGTAGGCCACTCAAGATAACTGTTCTTCACTTCATTTTCTAGTTGTTTATTTTTGTTTAATAACTATTTTCTATTTATCATTATTTCATGAAATACATGTGAGTTAAACTAGAATCTCATACTTTTCTTATTGGTAATGAATGCATGTATTTGGTTAACTAGTAGTACTCTAGAGGTTAGAATTAGCTGAGTTGTTAGTTTTGATCGGTTTTGAGTTGATACAGTAATCCTTTGTTAGCAGAAATTCAACTACAGGATAAGCTATAGGTACCCATAGCCATTAGTTTTGGTTTATATCTTTCACTGTTATGCAATTCTATAAATTCCAACAAGTAGAATAAGTTGAATAGGATAACTTAGGTATTTGTAGGTCTTTGAAGGCACATATAGTGCAACACCTTCAACTTCTGAATTGTGTAGGTTCTACCAAGTTTATAATACATTAGTTTAGACTCTACATATATGATTGTGTAAATATTTATTTGTTGTTTCATTCATTTGTTTGATTTAAAATCTTGTTATAAAATTGCATGTCTGACTGTAGGAATGGTATCTATTCATATTTTTTTGTTCTAAAAACCTTGCCATATCTTTTTGCTATTTATTTAAAATCCACTGTTAATTTAAATCTTTGGAATACCTAGTTTGTTACCTTCAACCAGCAAGGCCCCTTGAACATTATAGTCATATTGACCACTAAATAAAGCAACACAGTTGTGAACCAACTACCAAGACCTTGGAAGATATTTAATTTCTATATTTAGATATCTTTTTTAGGAGAAGTAGGGTAGATATATCTTGCTTAAATGTTACTATATCAATTTGGCCATCAACAACGACTTCATCAAAGTTAGAGAATTTTTGGCTTTTAGGGCTCTTAAGAGACTACCCCAGAAAGAAAACCCTAGAACAATTTGGTGACCTGGGTAACAAAGCTAGACCTTCCCTAGTATTTATATGCCTACCTAGACATGTCCATGCTCCTCATTCATCAAAATTACTAAAAAATTAACAATTTTTGCATTTTTCAATATTCATGTTTAATTTTAACCATTGTTGATTTTAAAGAATGATCAGTTGAATTTGTTGTTCATCTTGTTTATAATCCGTACTTTCCTAATATTTATATGTAGGCATTTCTCAACACAAGCTTTGAGTAGGACGTGAGGTTTGATAGCAATGCATCCGACATTGGAGTTCATGTTTCTTTCATTATTTAGTTACTTTTACTTAGTGATTTTTTTTGTTTTTTAACAATTGGATTTTAATATTGCAATGTAGGTATCTTTGACAATAGCAATTATTTGAGATGTACATTATGGAGCGAGGGTATCATCTTGGGCACATATTAGTTGTGTATCTAGAATAGTTGGTAGAAAGATGCATTGATGCATTTGTACACAAGGACATCGATAAAATTATATGGGAATTCTTAGTTTTATTGATGATTAAACATATACACCTACTTATGTATGTTCACGAATGTCACACATGTATATATTTTCACATCAAAATCACTCACACATTCTTACATTGGTTCATGTTGACAACTACTTAATAGTCGAGCAATGACAAATATTTTGGACTTGTATATGAATGAACTCTTGAATGTAATGTATGTGAACATTAATATGAATGAAAGTTCTTGAATGTAATGTATGTGAACCTTAATTTGACACACTTCAAAAATACCTCCTACAATAAATTTATAACAACACAAATATACAATTTTAGGCTACTAAAAAAATACAATAAGTGAATGGTTGGTAGAGATATGAAAAGGTAAAAAACATGCCATAATTTTGATTATTCTTCCAATTGAATAATCTCACACTACCTTTATTTTTTATTTGGCTATGGTTAGTATGAGATTTACCTTCTCAACAAACATTATATAGTGCTTCTCATACCATTTTGCATTAATTTTAGCTTCTTTTGAAAAAAAATTAGTTGCCCACTTCATTAAAGGAGTTGAAAAAAAAAATGTCAAATGTAAATTCATTCAAGAGAGCTTTAAATCACGTGTATTCTTTTGTAGAAGAGTTATTTGAGCCCATTTAGTACAAAATTCTAATGCATCATCTTTTATTACTATTCTAATGTATTACTATACTTTTTAGTGTTATTGATGTCAAATTGAGTGTTCAACATGCAACTAGAATGCCGAATTTGACCTAGAGCTTCTACATAACCACTATGAGATCAACATTCAAAAAATGGTGATAAAATTTGGTGATAACACTAGATAAATGGTCATAAAATTTGGTGAATTTTCCAAAGGCAACCAAATTTAACACTAACATAGATGGATTACCAATGTAATTCATAAGCTCTATTAAAATGCAATTTCATTATTCTATAACATGTTATTGATCATAAGTTAAAACCATTCTAAATTGATTATACATTCCAATTTTGAGTTTAAAAGTAGAAAGACATGCACACGAGGAACAAATTAGATTGAATATCAATTTTTATATATCAAATTGTAGAATAATTGTGTATGTGCATATACAAATTTGGAATATATGCCAACTCAAAACAAGTTTTACAAAATGTGGCATATATGCCATCTTGAGATCTATATACAATACACATGCCAAATAGCTATGTATCAGTCCCTAAATGTATCAATATCTAGAAAATCTTAATCTTGTGTTGTATCATCAAAATTGAGCCTCCTCGAAGAACATGGTGTCTTTGAAATTGCTTGCACAATAACAATTAAAACCACAAATTAGATTAGTTATGTCAATGGTTGAAAAGTTAGACTACTAAATAGAAATTTATATACTATAATTTAGAAATTATCAATTTAACATCAAAATCAATATATTGAACTATAATATGTCTAAAATGCAATTCTTGTTTACTTCAAGTCTTGCTTTTTTTTTTCTTTCTTTTTTCTGCAAGACGTTATGCATACGATTGGCCCGTAGGACAATCAAGAGTCCTAGTACATTGAAATGGTCTCAGATTCATCAAATTGTTGAATTGGGTAGAGGACTATAGCAAGTAGAATAAAATTGATAAAAATTAATATATAATTGTTGACAAATAATCATATTTACTAAACATATATCTACTATCTAAACGTATATATCTGTAATATAAAATAAACACATACCTCCTATGATGCTTGTTCTTTTGTTCTAGAAGGGCTCATGATGGATGAACTGGCTAAGATAGTTTCCTATATTAAAAATGACAAGAATGTAAGATAATTTAAATGCACATGTACATATAATCATAATGTCGAGAATATAAAAAATATATACCTGTTGTTATGCTTCTTCCAATACGTCGGAAGTAGTCACCATGGCTATAAAAGTACTGAATCATTGCATAAAAAGAAAAGAATAAATAAGAATATCAATCTATATACATGTATTTAATCATAATAGATTTCAAAAATTAACATCTAAATCACAATTTAAATGATATGCATGTACAATAAAAAATTGTAAGTTACATGTATGTGCCAAAAAGTATACCATATACTGATTGTCTAGGCCAAATGTAATGGATGATTGAGTACCCTCTTGGAATTGTGGAATTAGATCCTCCATCAACAACTGTTAAAGGTTTCAACACATAAACATACATTAGTACTAATATCTCTTATAAAATATGAGATAAAAGATAAAATGCACTATGAAATTACTTTAAGTCTTACCATTACATCCACATCATCTCTCGCATCCGATGTCTCTCCTGGAAATGCTCCACCCTATGCTCTCTCATCTCCTACATTCGACATATGATGGACCTCATGGTCAGATGTGTCCATCAGAGCCTCAATAGGTTGTCCAAGAGGACCCAAACATACCTAGTGACACATAATACAGTGATGGGGCGCACAAATATGTGGTGAAGAGGTGGGTATATCAATACTAGTTGATGTAACATGTGTATCACCATCATGCAATTATGAAAACTGTGAGGTCTGTGTGATCAAATGGCCACTCAAAGCATGTATGGCCGGGATACTCCAATTGCTTGCATTTGCAATAATCTCTGGGTAAGGTATTGGAGGTATGGAAGCAAGAGGAAAATGGGGAATAAGTGGGGTTACTCAATGTGCCCCTGGTCTATCCCAAGGAATCCCTCTACCCACACCTTGGAAATATCGCATATCAAAGTAGTTGACATGCTTACCTAGGATAAACTTAGGATATAGTTTTCACAAAAAAATATTATGGGACATCAAGATTGTTGTTGGGTGGTTTATCAAAAACCATCCACCAACATTACCAAAAATTATCTGGGATACCTCAATGTGTGCACCATTTAATCAAATATTTAGGCTTACGCACATCAACGAGTTGTCTAGTTTTGGGATTGATAAATAGTTGTGTGAATTGGGCTTTTGTAATGTCAAGTTCCCTCACTTCATCATATGATAAGCCATTGGAATATTGTTGCGTCATGGACTCTTGCACTCTACAAACCTAATATGTTGGTTTGTGAGAGTTTCAACATTGGAAATAATTATTGTTTCTAATGTGGTTTTCATATCATACAGGTGAGGGTGCATCTCATATATTCAACAGATGTTTCTCAATTCATTTAAATTACCATGGATAGCTTCATGGATAGTCTATGCATTTTTTTATGGAGAATTTGGTGGTGCAGGAGGGTTAGGTTGCACGAGGTTTTCATCTACCATGGGGTTGGGATTACCAGCCATGGGAAAACCTATTTGATGTTGAAAAGTTTTAAAATTAACAATTTTTTAGTACAAACTAATGTACATATTAAAAAACCTATTTTTGCTCTAAATTTCTTCAAAAATAATGCAAAAATAAAAAATTTGAAGAAAAAACAATAAAATTCAACTTACTTGTGATTGGAGGGAGATTTTGGTGCTTGAAAATTGTTAGAAACGAATATCCATTTCGCCCAAATTGCTCATTGCACATCATAATAGGTAAAAAGGGTAAAATGAATTCAACCACTATTTTTTTTATTAATACCATAGGAAACGAATATCTATTTCATTTTAAATGATTTAAAAATGAAGTTAGGTTTGTCCCTAAAGGGACAACACCCATGTTATATACAAGTTACATATTACATATAAAATATAATTTATAATATATATATATATATATATATATATATTATATTACAATATAGTATATATTATATTACAATATAGTATATATTATATTATATAATATATTAATAATTAATAATATATTATACTAATAATAATATAATATATAAAATCATATAATATATATATATATATTAATATATTAATTTTTTATATATTAAATCTATATAACAATATATATTTTTATATTAATATATATAATATAATATAAATATATTAATACTATATAAAATGGTTTCGGTCATTATTTTTTTTATTAATACAACAGGAAACAACTATCTGTTTCAAAATGGATATTCGTTTTCTTTTAAATGATTTTAAAAAAAGTCGGGTCAGTCTTTAAAGAGATGACACCCATGTTATGTTATATACAAGTTTTTTTTTTTATTAGTCCAAAAGAAACCATAAGGTGGCTGAAACCATATATTAAAAGTTTAGAAAATATTAACATTACAAGCTGGAGGAGGAATATAAACATGCCTGAACCAGAGCAAGCTGTGAAGAAACAAAAATGGAGCTGCAACTAACTACTAGTTAAACAAACCCTAACCTAAGACACCATGGCAATAACATACCCTGCCATCCATTACATTAGAGTGGCCAAATTACCCTTGTTCAAGGGTGGCACCATTGCTCACCCCTACACCATTCCATTGCACCAACCTTTCCCTTGACGACACCCTCCCCCAATTAGTCTTCTTGTTAGCGTCGACCAACCCTTCCATCATGATGTACGCTTGCAACTACCCGGCTCCCTCATCTGGCACCACTCCCAGAATTTGCTTCAACAATTGAACACTTCTCTTCACTGCCACTCAAAACTTGGGCAAGGATGCTGGGTCATTTGTGAAAATCAATAGGTATCTCTCAAGGGGCTTCCCACACCAACAAAGCATATAGTAATAATTTGGCAGCAACACACCCCGAACAACCTCATAATTCTCCAATACAGATCATCAAGGCTGAGCAAATTTTTTCCCCAAAATAGCTTCTTGTAGAGAAGTCAAGCCATTTCCTTTGTCTCCCCTGCCTCTAAAACTGACACCAGGAACATCACAGAGATATCTGAATTCACCCTATGCCTATGAAACATTCAGAGGAATTCCCCATCGAGCACCATCTTAAGGGCATGTAGAATCAGCCCATGATTGGATTTAAATACGATGCCTAGCCTCTTCTCTATAACCTCCCTTAGAAAGAACATCTGCCACATCGAGCTCTCAAGCCTGATTGGAGTGTCCATTCCACCCAACACGACCACGCCTTACTCGTAGAACTAGAGGAATGCATGGCGAAAGGCTAAGAAAAAACTTTATTTAATGAGGCCCAACTTTCCTCGCAACCAATATTCACATGATGCTCATGGTACACCTCATCAAATCGACGTCACCTCCACACACATTGAACCAACTATAACCCACCGTCAGCTATAACGAGAAGTTAAGCCCGCTCAGCCAACGAGGTCATTTTTGCCAACTCATCGGCAACCACATTGCCTTCCTGGTATATGTGTTACTTTGAAGGCATCCAATTCACCAAGGATTTGAGTGACAAGAGATAGCCACCTCCTAAGTTTCTAATTAGGAGTCCATCCCAACCTGATTGCATTAACTGTGATCAAAGAGTCTCCTCTAGGTAAATTTTGCGTAATTTTTTTTTATTTAGCACATTGGAGACCAAACAAAGCAGCCCAAAACTTTGCTTCATTGTTTGTAATGATCCCCAAATATGTTGATTTCTCCATAATTCTATCTCCATTGTGATCTTTGATCACACAACCCACTCCACTCTCACTTGGATTACCTCTTGCAACCCCATCGAAGTTCACTTTCACCCATCCTTCCTCAAACACTGTCCAAACCACTCCTTCCCTTAAGGTTCCCGTAGGATGAACCCCTAGAACCCCATTAACGAAGGTATGTTATATACAATTACATATACATAAAAAATATAATTTATATAATATAATATATATTATAATATATATATTATAAATATTAATAATATGTAATATATATTTATATATATATATATATAACACATATATATTATATATTAATTATATAATATAATATATAGAAATCATATTTAATATATATATTAATATATTAATATATAATTATACATTAATAATTATATACATTAATATATAATATATACTAATTAATATTTTTTAAATAATATATATAATAGATATATTATAATAATATATAATATATGTTATAATATATAACATCATTATATAAAAATGTATAATATTATAAATATTATATTATAATTATATAATATATATAATATATAATATATAATATAATATATATAATATATCAATAATATATAATATAATATATATAATATATCAATAATATATAATATAATATATATAATATGATATATTATATACTAATTATATAATATAATATATAGAAATAATTTAATAATATATATATATATATTAATATATTAATGTATATATAAAAATATAGTATATATTAATAATTTTTATATAATTTTAAGAAAACAGATATCCATTCATAACAGATATCCGGTTTGTAACAGATATCCATTTATAACAGATATTTGTTTTGTAATAGATATCTGTTTTGCTTTGGTTCTTACCATGGCAACATGTAATTTTTACACTAGTAAATGTCAAAACAAAATTTCACGATTTTGGGCAAATAAAAAATGCCTTTTTTTGTCATATCACCACTTTTTGGATCCCCATCATCCTGCATAGACCCTAATGATGCAATCATAGAGGACCATTTGGAAGATGCAACCATGTATATTAGCTTCATGCTTAGGTTTCAAGAGTCCCAACAAGATTGGACAAAGGTGCTCAAGGGTTTTGAGGCTGAGGTGGCATCCATGTCATATAGGGTCCATATAATTCCAATGCTCAGTCCTAAAGAATTAAATGTTGTTCTATCAAGATTTCAAGAATACTCCAAAATATAGCAAATAGGGTGAGCTTATGATAGGGATGACCTACCTTGAGTTGTATGCCTTATTTATTTTATTTTGTAAAATAACCCCACGCTTGGATAAAATGCCTCAAACTTTGTGATGTAACTACTTTCTATATTAAAAAATGTAAATGCATTTAAAATAGGAAAGACTGACCTGTTTTGGTTGACCTAAGTAAATTGCCCAACCTGTTAATCCTGACCATTGATTTTGGGTTAGGAGCTATCCAAACATTGAGCTGAGACCACAGGTGGGAGAATCAAACCAATGGTCGACAAAGATTTTAACCGATAGGATGGTGCAGAGAATAGAGCATAGGTTGATGGGAGTAAGAAAGCGATTAAGAGCTCTATCATTCTGTTCTTGAACTTTTTTTAGATTCAACCCCATTGAGTTTTTTATAATTTGTGGCATTTACTTGATTACTTGGACATACTACTATTTGGAGAAGGTATATTTGTTGGGAAGGCTTCATTTTCAGTTGTGCATCATATTTTGGGAGTTTCTAATTGCTATTGAAGGTTAATGTCTTTGTAATTTTGGATATCTATCATAGTTCATTATGGGGTTTTCATTTCATCCTTCATTGATTATGTTGAAAAAGGGAAACTATAAAAAATGGAGAGATGACATCATAAAATATCTCCGTTGGCTTCATTTGTTGCCACATTTGTATGATCTTGTTCCCCCTCTAGGTACAACTACTAAGAAATTTAATTGGAATTATAAAATGAATCATGTCTTAGGAGTTATTACAATGCATGTTGATGATGACATTTTGAATTCTATTGTTCATTTTGAGTGTCCTCATACTTTTTGGACTAAAATTTGGGAGATATATGGAGATATTGATACTCAGCCATTCCCAAATGATCCTATTTTAGGCTATCTTGCGTCTCTTCATTTTTCAGACAGGATACCCTATGATGATGATACTATTCATTGCAACAAGTATCTCATTATCTTTTTGATTGGGATTCCTATTTATCAAACATTGCATCCTTTTTTGTGGAGTCTCATATTTTAGATTTAGAGGACACATTTGAGGGGTTATCTATCCTCTTTGATGACAGTCATTGCACAACTATTGTCCAACCATCATTATCTTTGGATCTTGTTCAACATTAGTTTCCACATAGTCCTGGTTTGTCATCTTCTTCTTTGATTGGGCATGCAACATATTTGATTGTGGCATCTTCATCTATTTTGGGCAATAAGACACATGACCAAGTTTTGGGGACATCATCATATATATTTATGCTTCTTTCTTTCAATTCCTATCCAGAATGGGAAGCATTCCTACATTTGTATTTGGTTTTGTTTCTTCTGAAAGGGAGATGCGTTATTTGTCGACATTGGATCATGTTTTGTCTTCAGACACTTACCATTTTTGTAGGTGATTATCAATTATGGGGGGATATATAGTCTCTCTATTTCCCTCTTATGGGGGGCTATTGATTATATTGTATTCTCATGACAAATGTTTCTCTTGGGGGGTATTCATATTGAGACCTCCATACATCACTTTTTCTATCACATGTACATGATTTGCATTGCATCTCTTTTTTGGAGAGGAGTTTTGTCCCACTAGGTTTTCCCCTTTTCTTTGTTTGTGAAAGATTAGTTGCATGATTAGTTGTACATGGGTATCTAACATGACCTTGTTTCCAAGACCCATATTACATAGTGCATCATCATTTAGGATATTGCATCATTTGCATAATAACTACACTCCTTGCATAATAACTACAATCCTTATGTTGCACTTATGGGGGGTGTTGGTGTGAATGGAGATATTTCCTAACTAGTCACTAGTGAGGACCTATTCACATTATAAGTTTACTTAGGAGTTAAGTTATCCTAGTTGTCATTTCTAGAAGTTAGTTATAATGGGGTGAAGAAAAGAATGATGAGAAAAGCTTGATGTTTTATTCACCACTATGCAAATGGATTTATATAGGAGAGTACAAGTGGTTCAGAGATGAAACAGTTAGAAATAGTTTAACTGTCACAAAACTACCTGCGCTAACAACCTATGAACAATGTTTAATATATTATGCTAACATTCCCCCCTTATTATATTGGTCTTACAAATGTACCCTCGAAACAATTCAAATTTCACCTTACCAAGAGATTTGGTGAGAAGATCATCTATCTGAGAATTTATTGGGTAGTATTGGAGTTGAATGTGGTGATGCAAGACCTATTCACTAATGAAATGACATTCAAACTCAATATGTTCTTTTTTCTCATGAAAAACAAGATTCTTCACAAGCTTGAGCACCCCCTGATTGTGATAAAAAATGATAGGTGGTTGTGCCTTAGGTATGTCCATGTCAAGAAAAATATGACACAACCAAATTTCTTCACACACTGCTCCTTGTGTGGTGACACAATATTCAGCTTCAATGGAGGAGAGAGCAACAAAAAATTGCTTCTTACTAATCCATGAAATAGGCCTAAATCCAAGATGAAAAACATATCCTGTAGTTGACTTCCTATCATCAACAGATCCAACATAGTCTGAGTCCACATATCCCTATAAAAAGAATTGATAATTTTGCTTATATTACAGACCATAATCAAGAGTAACTCGAACATATCACAAAACATGCTTACCTGCAACCCAAAGAAATTGCTTAGGCTCCTACATAAATCTAGAAAGGTAGCTAATAGAAAAGCATAAATATGGTCTGGGATAAGTCAAATAAATGAGACTCCCAACAAGCTGACGATAGAGAGTAGCATCTACTGGAGGTGAATCCTAGAATCTAGATAGTTGTAAACCTTTATCCATTGGAGTGGATGCATGTTTACAATCCTCCATTCTAAAATTTTCCAGGAGTGTTGGAATATTTCATCTGAGAGATAAAAATATGATGTGGCTTTTTCCATATCTCTAAGCCAAGATAGTAGTGAAGAAGCCCCAGATCTGTCATATCAAAAGACTATTTAAGATCACTCTTTACATCATCAATGAGAATTTATGAGCTCCTTGTGATTACAAGATCATCCACATGCAAGAAAAGATAGATAATCTTGATGTCTATCTTCTTAATATATAAATTAGGATTTGAAGGGCTACAAATGAAATCATGCTGTAGAAGGTGACCATCTATTTTAATGTACCATGCCCTAGGGGCCTGTTTAAGTCCATAAAAAGACTTAATGAGATGACATACCTTTTGAGGATGGTGTTCATTAAGGAAGCCTTCAGGTTGAGTCATGTAAACCTCTTCTTCGAGATCTCCATTTAATAAAACACTCTTGACATCCATCTGATAAAGCTTCCAACCCTTCTATGCTGCCAGTGCACAAACAAATCGAATTGTCTTGAGTTTTGCAGTGGGGTAAAATTTTTCTTCATAATCAATACCTTCTTGTTGAGCATAGCCTTTAGCAACAAGGTGTGCTTTATGCTTGTTGATGGATCCATCTTCCTTGTATTTTGTCTTGAAAATCCAGTTGTAGCCTATGGCCTTCTTTCCTGGTGGCAGATCAACAAGTTCCCATGTTTGATTCTTCATCAAAGAATCATACTCAACATCTATTGCCTTATTCCATTATGGTTGACACAGGGCCTCTCAAATAGTATTGGGTTCAATGTTATCAACAACTAAACTCATCAGAGCTAGATTTACCATATTTCTTGCCTATCTTCTTGTTTTGACTCTTGAAGAAAGATCTGGAAGAGAATCTAGATGAGAATCTCTGATGGTGGTTTGAACCCATTTCAAACACTAATGTTGTGGCTGTTGTCACTATTGCGAGGATTGATGTTCCAATGAACCAAGATAAAAAACAATTCTCCTTGTAGCTCATAAGCTTTTGGAGATGAATATTCATTTTCATTATTTGATTGTAAGAGAAATTTATGAGAGGCGGTTGTTTCTTCCTTTTGTGCCATGAAGTCAAAGGATGACGAGCATCACACACCACATCTTGACTCTCATAAACCTTATGTGTCTTAGGATCCATGAGATGGTAGGCTTTGGAAGTCAGGCTGTAGCCCAAAAAGATACACTGTCCAGTGTCTTGGAATCAATCTTCTTTCTCCTAGAAGCTAGGACATGCATATATGCAGTACAACCAAACACTCAAAGATGAGAAATTGAAGGTTTGTAACCACTCCATACCTCCTTAGGTGTCTTGTCTTGTAGTATCTTTGTAGGAGCCCTATTAAGAAGATACACAACTATCTGAATTGCTTTTTCCCAAAAATGATCCTCAAATTGTGCTGAGGAAAGCATGCATTGAGCCATCTCCATGATAATCCTATTGTGATGCTTTGCAATTCCATTATGTTGGGGTGTATAGGGAGCAATCAAATGTTGTTTGATGCCATGATTCTTCAACAAGTGCAAGAAATATTGGGACATGAATTCCCCCCCTCGATCTAAGCGGAGAAGAAGAAGAGGCTGGCATGTCTTGTGGGCAACTTGCTGATAGAATTCTTGGAAGCGGGAAAATGCTTCACTCTTCTGTCTGAGAAGGTACACCCAATTCTTGTGAGAGAAATCATCCACGAACAATTGAAAGTACTTGCAACCTTGAAAGGAAGCAGGCAAAGGTCCACATAGATCAATATGGACAACCTTAAGATGGCCCTTAGCATGAAAAGAATTGGACTCGAACGGATACCGATGTTGTTTGCTTGCAAGACATCCAGAAAAAAGAGGCAAAGAAGGAGAAAGAGAAGGAAGTCCATGTACCATCTCCTTAGAACTTAGTTGATGGAGGGAGCCAACTGAAAGGTGCCCAAACTGATAATGCCAAAGAATAATGGAGTCGACTGTAGAGGCAACAAAAGCAATTGTAGAGCACTAACCGATAAAATATTGGATATCAAACCTGGAACAATAGAGCACTTTGGTGAGGGTACAACTCTTTGTCCTGAGAGGAATGGTGACAGTGACCATGCCTACTGCAACATACACCTTACTGTCATCAATGAGAATTCGATCTCCTGTGGGCTGATCAATTAGCATATCGAAAAACTTTCGATTTCCTATCATATGTTAACTAGCACGAGAGTCAATTAGCCAAACATCTTGTGAAGGATGAGAAGTGTGAGAAATAAGAGCCATATTGTGATTAATGCCATAGTTAGTTGAATTAGGAACGTCCTCATCCGATGTACTATCTGGTTGTGTTACAATATGACCCTTGTGCTTCCAAGTACGGGGACGACTAGAGGAGCCTTCTTGACTGGAATCACCTTGAGTGAGCCCATTATACCAACAATGGGCAGTGCCATGCATGGAGGTACTATAAATGTAACACCAACGATTCTCCTTCGGAGGCTTCTTTGGCGGCCCATCTACTTTTGTGATTGTCCTTTGCGAGCCCTTGGACCACGCTGGCATCTCGAGATGAAAGCTTTATCTTCAAACTCAGTTTGTATTGAATGAAATAAAATGGAAGATTTTAATGACATCCACGAGACTAAACAGTGAATGAATAGCTTCTTCTTGCTGCAGCAAATTCACCAACTCCTGAAAAGACACCTTCAAGACACCTTCTCCACCTTCTACTTGGTGATGTTTAATGTTGTGACAAAGGTTTGGAATTGAGAAGGAAGAGCTCGTAACATAATCGAAACAAGCAACACATCATCCACTTTTTCACCAAGAGCACCAAGCTCTACTCAAAGTTCTGATATGTGACACAAAAACTCTTCTACTTTCTCACCAACTTGCATACTGAGTGTATGCAACTGCGACTGAAGGTGGAGAATCTTGGTCTGGTTCTTGGCCTCGTAAGTAGACAGAGCATCCCATGCTGCCTTTGATATTGCTGCATCTTGAATATAAGGCTGAACCTCATCAGTGATGCTGAGAGTTATCAACATCAAGGCCTTTGCATGAGCCTTGTCAAATTTCTTTTGCTCATCTACATCAGTTAGATGCTGAACCGAGCTAGTAACAATCCCCCAAAATTCTTCAAAGTGAAGAATTGCACGCATCTTTGTCTTTCATGTAGCGTAATTAGGCCCCTTGAGGAGCTGGGCGTCTGAAAGAAGCAATTTAGGAGCAGACATGGCGATAAAACAAAATTTTATTATTCAAAAGCAGAATGATTACTTATCCTCTTAAGGATGAAATAAAGCACTCGAATGTTCTCTATAGGCTCAAGTGGTGAGATGAGAATGTTTATGTGGATGTTCTATTTCAGCCTCATCGTCTCCATCATATCCCTCTTCTACCCTAATACGAACGCTACGTGCTTGACACCGTACATCAAAGTGAAAGTACTCTAGAAGGCCTTGTCTAATCAATTCATCAAGTTGGAGATTATTGGTGTTATGAAGAGTATCCAAGAGGGAAAAATAGAAGCTAGTTCTATCATGAACTACATTCTGGGCTCCATGATTGCTGGCAGTACTGCTAGCATCATCCGGCAGGTTTGACATTCACCAAAAAGAATGGATACGCTCAAACACTCGCAAAGAGAAAAGGTAGAATTCTGCACACAAACTTAAACGAAGCTGACCGTGTTTGTGGAAATGATCTTTAGCAATGAACTCTTTCTCATGCCAACTAATGATCTTCACGCCTCTATAGAGCATGCCTTTTGCAGGGGTTTGAACTTGGGATTGCATTGCGCCAAAAGGTCGACCTCCTTCAAGCAGATTCACTTCCACCGTAGCCTAAACCTCTGTCTAGCGCCAATGTGCAACTTGCACTCCAAATTACTACAGGTGCGTCAAGTGCTAGTATCCATACTGCACTCCAGATTAATGCTTAGTGAATAGGGATCATAGGCGGTGGAATATCTGTAGAAATTTGACTGCTCAAAGACTACTAACCGCCACTCATAATGCCAGACCAATGAAAATGCATAGTACCAAATGAAGAAAAGAATGATACAAAAATCTTGATGTCTTATTCACTACTATGCAAATGCATTGATACAGGAGAGTACAGGCAGTTCAGAGATGAAACAGTGAGAAACGGTTTAACTATCACATAACTACCTGTGCTAACAACCTACGAACAATGTAATATATTATGCTAATATGGGGCATCTCATTATTTACTTTTAGCCATCTAGGCATTTAATAGTTTTCCTATGCAGTAGCTCATGTATTTATTATTTGTATTGAGCATTTAATGTTTGTATCACGAGTAGTTATCCTACCTCCTCACACCTTATCTATATATACAAGGTGCTTGTACATTGTAAATCATATAGATCAATTTCATATCAATCAATAGATCATCATTTGATCAATCACCAATCTTCTTGCATGCTCATGTTACAACACTTTCTTGTGGATGGTTTCTTTCTTGGTTGATCCATTGAAGACTACATCTTCATTTGAGTTAATTGTTCATTAATATTTCCAAATTTTCCCTCATTACGAAGTTAGATATGGAATTGTTATAAACACATTTTGAAGTTAATGTAAGGAGACATTGAATTGTGGTGTTTCATTCTTGTTACTTCATAATATTGCATGGTTCCTACTTCCAAGTTTTATTTTCATGTTGTTTAGTTTTAGTTCAGTTGCAAAAATGACAAAGTGTTGAAAGTATTTTGATAGATCTTTGGTTCATACCATTTATAATTTGCTAATTGTAGGTTGCTTTGTATGGTTAGTTTGAACCCTTTTAATGCAATGATTCAACTATGAATTTTTATTCATATTATGCCAAAATCTAGGTACGTGTTTGAATGTTTACAGTCTAAAAATATTTAAGTTCTCCTTTGAAGATTGCACTATTTTTGTGATATTGTGGGTTTAACCTTAGTTAAGCAGGAATTAGTTTATGGGGAATCCTTCTATCTAAAGCATCAACTATTATTGTGATTGTCCTTAGGTTTTAGATTTAGATTTCTCTAAACCCTTTATCTTTTGATCTTTTTTATAAATATGGGTTAGTTTTAGGAAAGAAAGCATCATAAGATTGCTACATTTGATGATAAAATCATTTTCAAATTTTAGATCTGGAAATCTAGTTGGGGTTTGTATCAACTTTCAAATTTCATAAAGCCCTTGAAGCTTTTAGTTTTTTGTTGAACCATAAATTCCCTTTGTGAAACTAGCAATAAAATTTACCATTGAGTTGTCTTTGCAAAGTCAAGACCTGACATTCGAAGCCTTGGGGTTATTTTTTGAAGTTTTCTAAGATAAATTTACTTTCAAGAGACAGGGTACTTAGTTACTTTGTCTGTATTGTAAAGTGCAAAAACACTCATCAATAATCACAACATAAGACATGCGAGATTAAACTTTAATACCAACATGAGGTACTTTATTCATATCTTTCTTTTCAATATATTTATTGACTTTTAAAATTAATAATTTTGTTAGTGTGATCTTATATATATAAAAAATAGAATAATAAAATATAAATAAAATAGATGAAAGATAATGAATAACAATTTATATATATTATATTAAAATTAAATGCTGTGTTTGAAATTTTAAAATATTTTAATTTTATTAAAATTATATATCATCCATAAATTTGCTGCTTAAGAATAGAGGTTAATAAGATATAACAATTAAAAAATTTAATTAATAATAAATCTAAAAATCTATATTAACTTCAATTAATGAAACACTAAATGGTTTAATAGTAAATTTGGGAATGGTTCACCCAAGTTGCATTGGAATATATATTTTATTTAATAACATTTCCTAACACATATAGATATCTTAAATACATCTATCTACAAAATTCTTGATATATCAATTTGAAGTTATTTTATTTTACTTTGGAATTATTTCATTTATTATATTTATGGAGACATAAATTTTATGTGTTTCTTATTTTAAAAATATTATGTTAATTTTTAAATATTATTATTTGATGTGTGAATTCCTGTTAAATTTCAAATTTCAAATAATAGTTTTTGTTAACACTCATGTCATTACATTCCACCCTTTGTTGTCATTGTAAAATACCTTTCAACATTAACAAATGAAAAATTGCAAAATTCCATTTATTTCTTCAAGAAATTTGAAATAGCTAGAATAAAATTGAATAAAAATTGATTTTAATGAATACTTAAAATTTAGTAGTAAATTTAGAAATAGTACATCCAAGTTGTATTAGAAATAAATCTTAAGAATCCATAATATCTTTTGTTCAATAGCATTACCTAACAAAATGAGATAAAAAGCTACAAAATTCTATTTATTTCTTCAATAAATTTGAAATAAATAGACTAAAATAGAATAATAAAAGCTTTTTAATATAATGTATTGGAGGCCTCCTTGATCTCCTCAAAGCATGTGACAAAACACTTTGGCAAGAATATCCTATAATGTATTGGAAGCCTCTCTGATCTCCTCAAAGCACTTGGCAAAACACTTTGACAAGAATATCCTATAATGTATTGGAGGCCTCCTTGATCTCTCCTCAATCTCTCCTCAAAGCACTCGACAAAACACTTGGCAAGAATATCACTGTTTACATAACCTTTGACGCCAATCACGTCCAACCGTAAATTTCCCATGTAGCTCACCACCGTTAAAAGAAGTGTTTGTAAAGCCCAACATATCTTCGTAATACTCTTTAAAATTATCACATAACATCGAAATTTTGTGATAGATATTCTTACTTTCATATAATTTTATTTGAAAATGAATGAATAGCAAAAACAATAGATTATTTGATAAAAGAAAGGTTGTGGTAAACAAAGATATAAACAATGGGAAACAGTTTACAGATCTTTATTTTTTTCTGGTTGGCAAATAACTTACCTGAGGCAAACCGGATATCGAAAAAAACATGTTCTTCACCGGAATTTGATCCATGGCTATCTTCTCCATCGGGCCGATCAGATTCGATATTGTTAACGTTGCATTTGCAGAAATCTCGTACATACTAATAGCAGACGCCTGCAATACATAATTGTGCAAGCTGTAATTCAAGACTAGTACTCCCTCGTTTAAAACCAATGAATTTGCATACCTGTCGGTGTAGGTAACCGAGTAGTCGACTGGTAACAAACAATTCAGGTGACATTTTCTTCCGATTCATGATTTTTTTTTGGCTCTTCGCACGAAATCTAATGAACTCTCCGCATTAGTGGTGGGCATGGGTATTTGTAACATACCAAAGTAGTTTCCCCATGGTGCTCTACTTTCAGGTTTCAACATTTCTTTTATATCCTGAAAACTCTCAACAAATAAAAACAAAGAGATATTAGATTTCCACACACTATGATAAGAAGAGAGTGAATTGTGTGCAATTTATTTGCATAACATTTTGGATCAACTCTTTTTTATCTTGATGATGGATCAAAGAGTGTCATCTGAAATGTTGAATACTTCTTTTTCATGATGATGGATCAAAGAGTGTGATCTGAAACGTTGATGCAAATAAAAAACTCCTACAATTCTTTTGTTGTTCTTTCTCATTTTGATGATGGATCATCCAAACCATTGATGTAAATAAGAAATACCTACAACTTTTTTACTGTTCTTTTTTCATTTTGAGATCCAAACAATGCAAATAAAAATCTCCTAAAACTCTTTTTCAAAAAGTATGATCTAAAACATTGATGTAAATAAATTATACACAATTAAATTCAGAAAGGAACACTATCTGTGAGTCAAAATATTTTCTAAATCCTTAGACCAGGCTAAAGAAGATTGCGTACAACCTTCAATCCTAACATTACTCTTGTATTTATTGCAAGAAGCCTTGTTACTCTTGACTTTGTCATTTCCTTACTCACTCCCACATTTCCTTCTGCAATCACTATCCGTCAGACTTCATCATACTGAAAAGCACGAGTTTTATCACAGTCACAATCAAATTTTTTGAGTATATCTATTGTCGCAACTCTCTGTTGGAATATTTAATCCCGAGCAGCAACGGGAAAGTGCATTTAATGCACCAACAGATGATTCAATCCAATTTGGATTGTTCCCCCCTTCCCATGTCTGACAACCTTGCTGGCCAGTTAATGTTGCTGGTAGTGAATTTGAATTGGGCGCTAGTTTTTGGAAAGGCAATAAAAGACAAAAGAATAGAATGTTTATTCAGTAGAAATAGATAATTAGTTTTTGTAGTAGCAAACAAGGAGGAATGTTCAACAGAACAAAATAGAAGGGAATGTTTAGGAGATCCTGCAACAACATAAGACATTGACAGAGTAGTGCTCTAGTGCTCCGGAATATCTCCAACACGCAACATCAACACATAAAGCTCCAGTGCGCCAGAACATGCACAATTTTTGTATGAAGTGAATATAGAGCTTTAAGCTCTGAGTTTTTGTATGTAAACATTTTGAATGTAATCTTTTTGTGAATGAAATAGAAAATCGAATATATATTATTTCTGTCTCCTTGTGTTTGTCTCCTTTATTGTTGTGTGTTTTCATTCTTTACCCACTGTAGTTGGGTTTATTTTTCCCAACAGAATGGTATCAGAGCCCTAAGTTTTCTAGGCATTTAGTTTTTAAAGCCCTAGCTTTGTTCCTAGGCATGCTGTGGCAAAAATTTAGTTTTTGGGTATTTGGGAAAGCCCTAGTTTTTCTGGGCAGTGAAGAAAAGTATTAGATTTTATCTGGGTATTTGTAGTTTTTCCCCCATTTAGCAAAATGGCTGGAGGAGACAATAAGAGTTGGTAGCAGTCACTTATATTTGATGGAAAAAATTATGATGTCTGGGAAAAGAAAATGAAAACCATTTTAGTAGTAAATGATTTGTGGGAGTTGGTTGCAAATGGATTCATAGATGTGACTGACTCAAATGCATTTGTAGCATTGAGCAATGCTCAAAAGAACCAGTTGAAGGAAACAATGAAGAATGATGTAAAAGTGCTTAGTCTGATTGAGGCAGCCTTGACAAAGGCTATCTTTCCTCGAATAGCAGCAACTAGTTATGCAAAAGAAGCATAGGAAATACTTCAAACCACTTGCAAGGGGACTGAGAAAGTCAGGTCAGTAAAACTCCAGCTGCAAAGGAGAGAATTTGAGACCATGCAGATGAAGGACAGGGAGTCCATTTTAGATTTTTATACAAGGACTTCCACCTTGATTAACCAATTGAGGATAAATGGAGAAACTATGGAAGAGCAAAAGATTGTGGAGAAGATTCTCAGAAGTTTACCCACAAAATTTGACCCGGTGGTTATTGCCATAGAAGAGGAAAATGACCTCTCAACATTATCAGTTGATGAGTTAATGGGTTCACTTCAAACCCATGAGCAACACCTAAATAGGTCTGCAAATTCTTCCCAAGAACAAGCCTTTAAAGCACAAGCCAATGTGAGAGGCAGGGGAAGAGGAAGAAATGGCAGAGGAAGAGGTCAAAGAGGTAGAGGTAGAAACAACTCTGAAAGAGGAGGCTCAAACAATTAGGAGGAGGCCAACACTTCCCAATCAGACTTTCAAAACATAGAAAAATAGCAGCTCGAATCAGAGATCTGATAAGAGTAATGTGCAGTGTTACTACTGTCACAAGTATGGTCACTATGCAAGTGAATGCAGGAAGAAACAACATGACCAAGGGAGTCAAAATGTAGACATGGAAAATGAGAACAAGGCTGAAAATGAAAACAGTCACAAGTGTTCATTGCATGCAATCTTGCAGAACAAGGCAGCGCTGAAGTTTGGTACTTGGACAACGGCCATAGCAACCACATGAATGGTAACAAAAATTTATTTGCCTCCATTTACCACAACATTAAGTCTGAAATCAAAATGGGAAACAATGAGAAATTTTCAGTCATGGGAAAAGGCATAGTGAGCTTACAAACCAAGCATGGTGAAGAAAGACTACTTCATGACATCTTCTATGCCCCAGGAATGAAACACAATCTCTTGAGCATTGGACAGATGGTCCAAAATGGATATAGAGTGCTAATGGAGAAAGGGGAATGCATCATCTATGACAGAGATGGAAGCAAGAAAGTTATGGCAGCGGTTCAAATGACAAAGAACTGAATGTTTCCCCTCAAAATACAAATCTCAACACAGTCAACAGGCTTGCAGTAGTCAACCTTCAAGACAGTCATCCAAGACCCATCCAAGCTTTGGCATTTGAGGTATGGGCATCTAAGTTATTCTAGTTTAAATATTTTAGCTAAAAAATATATGGTTAGGGGCCTTCCAGCAATTGTAGAGCCCGATGGAAAGTGTGAAGCATGCATCCTAGGTAAACAACATAGGCAACCTTTTCAATCAGGGAATTCTAGGAGACCTAGAGCACCATTAGAGATGGTACATTCAGATTTGTGTGGTCCCATGAAGACCCCAACCCTAGGAGGAAATGTTTATTTCATGACACTCATAGATGACTATAGTAGAAAAATCTGGGTGTATCTTTTGAAGAACAAATCAGATGCATTAAACATCAGGCCCATGGGGATATGAGCAAGAATGAGTGGGACTATGGAGCATGGGCGGGAAAAGCAAAATTTTGAATCTCTAAAAAATGGAGCAGGCCGTGGAGCAAGATCTGAGGAATCCCAAGCTGAATTGACGCATGTTCTTAGTGCAGAGAAAGGTAAGGTTGAATCTGATGAGAAGGACACCGGAAACAAAATCCTAGGTGGACCCAAGAGGAAAGACAAATCGGGGGGGTCCCCTGAAGGTCAACAAGGTGGAAAGGGAAAATTTTCCAATGAGGTGGTAGGGACCGCTAAAAGGGAAGGAGCTAAGCGTAGACCTTGGGCTTCATTGTTTGGAATCAAACCAAATGGTAAATCAATTTTCCCTCTAGTGAGTAACCGTTCTGACCCAGCGAAAGGTAAGTTTTCCATCTCTGTGCCTGACCCTATCATTGATCATAATATTTCTTTGATGGAAAAATGAAACTCAGAGGAATACCTCTGACAATATTGATGAAATAGAATCTAAGGACCCTAATGCACAAACTAATCACCAAACAAGAGTAGGAAATAATATTGGCCTTAGGGAAGATGAGGAAAGAACATTGGAAAATATAGAGGAAGGGAAAAGGGATGAGGACTTTGTCTCCTCTACTCTTAAGATCTTACCAGAAGAAAAAGAAAATGGGTTTCCTAGATTGGAGGACATTCCTATCTAGGGCATGTCTTTGGCTATTGGAATTCCAATCCTAAACGCGACTTCTATCGAATGTTCCCCTTTGAGTGACCCTCTTAATCCCCTGAAAAAAACAACCTTGGATTTTATAAAGGACACCTGTGAAGATCTGAGCCATGATATTGAACTTTTGAGTGAAAATATGAATCGGCCTAGGAATGGCCTAATGGATACCCTCCTTTGGGAGCAAAGAAGAATGAATGAAAAGGAATGGGAATCTGGTAGAGTGATGGAGAGCCAAGAAGATACTGATTGGGAAGAATTCCTCTCTCATTCTAAGAAAAAGAAGGAGAAAAGAAAACATCAGAATACTCCGAGTGGAGTTATTACTAGAACAAGAGCAAAGGCGGATTGTGGTGCCACTAAGCTTGGCTAGGGTAGAAGATTGGGAAAATGGCAGAGAGAGCATGAAAGCTTTCAGGATATAGCAGATGGTGTTCAAAAGACCATTATGGAGATCCTCCAATCCCCTGGTAAGACATGAAGATTATGTCTTGGAATATAAGAGGGCTCAATAGCCTTCACAAGAGGGATGGATTGCACAATTTTTTTAGGGATCATAAACTTGATATTCTCCTCATCCAAGAAACTAAAATTCCCAAAGAAAAGGTGGAGAAGATCAAAATGTTTCAGAATTGTGGGATTCAAGGAAACAATTTAGATGGTGCATCAGGAGGCATAGCTACTTTTTGGAACCAAAACTTCATCAAAGGGGAACCTTTGTTGGAAAGCAACAATCATGTGGCTACTAAATTCACACATATCAGAGATAACTTTAGCTGGATTCAGTCGAATATCTATGCTCCCAATGAGAAAGGAGCTAGGCAATATTTGTGGAACGAGCTCTCTACTTTTCGCAATATTTTTGATAATGACCATTGGATAGTCATGGGTGACTTTAATACTCCCCTTCTGAACGAGGAGAAATTTGGAGGTTCTCAAGTGAACTAGGAGAGTAAGTCTGATCTTTTTGATTTCATCAACAACAAGGAGATGATTGATATGGACTTGCAAGGGGCCCAATACACATGGTCGAATAGAAGAACTCGTAAGGATCTAATTCAAGTTAGGTTAGATAGAACCTTAATTTCTCATCAGTGGCTTTTAAGCTATTTTTTCTCTTAAAGCTCTTTCCAGAGTTGGGTCGGATCACTTTCCCATAAGTTTTGTGGCAGACCCTATAAAGGTGAAGAAAAAATCGCCCTTTAGATTTGAAAGAATGTGGTTGTCCCACCCCCTAATCTCAGATGAAATTAGGAAATGGTGGAATATTGATGTTCCAAGAACTACTATGTCAAAACTGCTAAAAAGCTTAGAGAAGTCAAACATAATTTAAGAAGATGGAAAAAAGAATCCTTTGGAAACATTTTTGGCATTAAATCTAAACTTCAAATGAAGCTTGCAGAGATCCAGTACAAAATCCAGAAGGAAGGATACATTGAAGATATTAAGGATAGAGAAAATGAGTTGTTGGTGAAGCTGCACAACATAATAGCAAAAGAGGAGTTCTGGAGGCAGAGATCGAGGGTGTTATGGCTCTCTGTTGGAGATCGAAATACAAGGCACTTCCATTTATCTGCTTCAAAACACAGGGCTTCCAATAGAATCACTTCCATAGAAGTTAATGGTACTAGATTTGATGAAAAGGAAGACATCAAAAAGCAAGTTGTCCTCTTCTATAATAACCTACTTTCGGTGAATGGGGAAATCAATCAAAATGATCAAGACTTTCTATTAGAGGCCATCCCCAAGGTTGTTGCTAGGGAAGACAATGAAAATATTGTGGCCATTCCCTCTATGGAGGAAATCAGGAAAGTTGTCTTTTCTTTTGAAGGAAACAAGGCCCCTGGGCCTGATGGATTTCCTATGTTCTTTTTTCAATGGTTTTGGGATATTTTGGAAAATGATGTTGTGAATGCTGTTAAGGAATTCTTTGGTTCTAGAAAGCTCCTTAAGGAACTGAATGCTACTTTCATGGTCCTTATTCCTAAGAAACCAGGGGCTATGGAGTTTGAGGCGTTTAGACCCATTAGTCTTTGCAACTCTCTATAAAATCATTTCTAAGTTGTTGACTTCAAGGATCCTTTCTATCCTTCCTTCATTGATTTCCCCTCAGCAGAATGGTTTTGTACCTGGAAGGAAAATATTAGATTCAATAGTCACAGTCCATGAGAATATTCATTCACTTGTGGAATCTAAAACTGAACGGTTTCTTCTCAAGCTGGACATCTCCAAAGCGTACAACTATGTTGACTGGGAGTTTTTATTCAAAATCCTAAGGGGGTTTGGCTTCAGTAGCAGAGTCATTCAGCTGGTGAATCAGTTGGTTACCACGGTCTCCACAACCATTATTGTTAATGGATCTCCTTCTAGTTTCTTTCAAAATTCAAGAGGCTTAAGACAGGGTGACCCTATCTCACCTATTATTTTTACTATAATGGCTAAAATCCTGGGAAGGAATCTTAAGAGATTGATCGAACAGAGGTCCCTTGTTGGTTTTAGTCCTTCTTCCATGAATTTTATATGTTCTCACCAACAGTTTGTTGATGACACTATGTTGATGGGTAGATCTTCCGTGAATGAGGCTAAGACTTTGAATTTTTTTTTGGTCATGTATGAAAAGGCAACTGGGCAGAAGGTCAATAAGGTCAATAGACAGAAGAGTTCCATCTTTTTCTTCAATACCCCTGAACATAGATAGGTCAAGATTGCTAGAATCCTTCATTACAGGGTGGATTCCTTACCTTCTTCTTATCTTGGACTTCCGTTATGCCTCAAACCTCTAGAATCCTTTTGGTGCTCTTTGGTTGAAAGGTTCAGAAAAAAGTTGGCAGGTTGGAAAGGAGCTCTTTTGAGCCAAGCTGGAAAAATTTAGCTTCTTAAAGCTTCTCTTCAGAATCTCCCAATTTATGCTTTAAGCCTCTTCAAAGTCCCTGTTAAATACATAGAGGCCATTGAAAAGATCAAGAAAAGATTTCGCTGGTCTGGAGTGGAGGAAAGAAAGAGAATGCCTCTTATAGGGTGGGATTTGGTTTGTAGACCGAAGACATTGGGGGGTTTAGGTCTCAGAAAAATTAGAATTATTAATAATACTCTCCTAGCCAAAAAAATATGGAGATCTTTCTCGTCTGGAGGGGAATGGAAAGATATTTTAATAAGTAAATATATGGCTGACGGTATGACCCTCAAAGCTCTGTTGGATTCTTGTGTCCTCCCACGTGGTTCAACTTGCTGGGATGATATGATTGCTGGTAGAAAATTTTTGGAATCAGGGATAGGATGGAACATCAAAAGTGGCAATCAAGCTAGATTTTAGGAGGATAAATAGCTCTTTAAGGAATCCATTATTAATATTGAAAGATTCAACAGATGGGCAGAGCAATGTAAAGCTACTTTTGGGGAACTTGTCAGAGATTATTGGTTTGAAGGAGACTGGGTGAACTTATGTGTGATCAGTCAAGATTTGGCTCAGCTTCAATCCTCCTTAAAGGCCGTCAGCTTGGGATAGAATAATAGGATGACACCCTTGTCTGGATGGATAACCCTTTAGGTAACTATTCAGTCTCTTTGTTGTCCTTTCTCAAGCCCCCCTCCCTTCTGGTCTAAAACTTGGATTAAACACCTAACTCCAAAAGTTAATATATTCTTCTGGATAATGCTTCAGAATAAGATTCTCACGGTGGACAATCTTTGTAAACATGGATTTCAAATCCCCAATAGATGCTACCTCTGTAAGAGTGAGGCGGAGTTAGCCAACCACTTGTTCCTCCATTGTTCGTTTGCTTCCTTAATTTGGGGAAAAATATTAGCTATCTGGAATCTCTCCTGGGTATTCCCCCAGACCATTGAAGAGTTCTTACAATGGAAAGATCCTACTCAAAATCCCTATATTCAAAGGTTATGGGCCTTCCTATTCCCTTTTGTTGCTTGGGGAGTGTGGAAGGAATGCAATAATAGACTTTTCAGGGACAAGGAGATGTCGGAGAATAATGTTTTTGAGAAATTTTTTAGGCTTATAAAGGAAAAATTTAATGTGATTCTTCAAAAATCTCTTAATCTGGAAGTTGTGGTGTTCACTCCCTATGATTTAAGGATAACAAAAGATTGGAATATTAAAGTGGACATTTCATCTACTTCTAAGCCAGCTAAGAAAAGCAAGGAGGGTGTTCACTGGACCTTTCCCCCAAACAACTGGTCTAAGGCCAACTTTGATGGAGCTGCGAAGGGCAACCTAGGTTTGGCTGGAAGTGGAGGTGTTCTAAGGGATTCAAATGGTAACTTTATGGAGGCTGTGGCTATATCCCTTGGCCATCAAACCAAATGTGGTGGAGGCTATAAGAGATTTTCAAGTTTTAAAGTTAGCTTATAATCTTAATATAAGAAACTTATGGATGGAAGGAGATTCTAAAAATATTATTTATTGTCTTTTAGGAAGGACCCCACCTTCATGGACGATACATAATTGGATAGATGAAGCAAAGTCTATTCTAGAAAAATTTGAAAAAGTAAAAGTTTCACATGTCTATAGGGAAGCTAACAGTGTGGCAGATTACTTTGCGAATGAAGGGGTTAGGAAGCAAGGATTGAACATGTGGCAGAATTGTAGGGACTTGAGAACTAAAGTTAGGGCATTACTAGACTATGATGTTACACATGGGAAAGAAGCAAATACAATTAATGATTAAAAAGAAAGGGGCCAGGTACATCAAAATCAAAAGATTTTATGGGGCCACGTCATGTTACTTAAAAGGGAAGAAAAAGTAGCACACTTTGTGGGTGCATTGGAACAACTGCACAATTTTGCAACAGGTCCTTGGCGCTGGTAGAGTTTGCAGTAAGGAGCAAACAAAAATGGGGGGGATAGGAAAAGAGTTGAACCTAAAATCTATGAGGTGCACACTAGGAATGACAAGGTTTGGGAGCAGATTGAAAAAGGTGGGTTGGTCCCATATTTGGAAAAACTTCATGGGACCAATTCTGTGGCTATGAATTACTTCGAGAAGAACTGGAACAATGACGAAATCATTCTCTTTGGAAGAAAGGTGAAGCTAAACGAGCAGATTATAGGGGAGATTATTGGAATGTCTACTGAGGGCGTGAAGTTTTATTACGACAAAAGGTTCTCTGACGAGGCGGTCATCATATTTCCTAAGAAGGACAAGGAGAAATTAAAACTGGTTAAAATATCTAATGGCTACTTCGAAATTGATACTATCAAGGTGCTGTGGAGAAAGGTACTTCGTGTTATCATGGAGTATATCACCCTGGACGAGAGATTTACTAGAGTGTATAGGCATCATTTTGCCATTCTTAACCACTTCTGCCATAAGGTACAAATTTCTTTGCCTCACTACTTGTTATGTTCACTGAGTAATAGCCTTGAGGACCATAGGGAAAACCCCAGGAGATACCCCATTCTTCATCTTGGTCTTATTAGGTTAATTTACGAACACTATCAAAGCATGTCGGCTTTATCTAAACCTGTGGCCTCTTCGAAGTATGAGGACTATAATACCGATAGTGGGGGTTCAGAGACTTAGCCAAACAAGGAGAGAATTGTTGAAACCCACCCGTCCTCTGAGATGTCTGGTAAGAAAAACCAGTCTAAAAAACCTCAGTTTGCTAAAGCTAACCCTGAGTCCTTACTCGACTGCTCTGCCCCCTCAAAGAATCATGTTCTTAAGGGCTCCCCTGCCAACAAGCTGGTTTCCTATTCTGCGAATTCAATAGAAGACAAAGCCAAGAACCCTAAAGCTAGTAGAAATTTTGTGCCCTCCCCTCCTACTTATTTTAGATTCGAAGGTACCAAATTTCCTAGCTCCCCCAACCTGGGTGATGTAAATCTCATATTAGACTGGGTTCAGTCTGGTGACATTCTGGCCTTTGCTAGAAATGACATCAGTGACATTTTCAAGGTCTTAAAGTGGGCCTATTAAGAAATTAATGAGCTCAATCAAAGAAACATGGATTTGTACAGTAAGTCGGAGGAGCTGGAGCTGAAGCTAGCCGCCCTCAGTAACGAAGAAGGGAAACTGAATAAGAGCTGTATTGGAAAGAAATGGGGTGATATTGAGGAGAAATACAAGTCTATGGAAGAGGAAATGGTTAAAATAAAAAATAATTTGAAAACAGTCGTGGAACAAAATCATAAAATGGCTAGGCACAATGCCATAATTATCAATGCTGTCTGAAAAGATGGAAAAAAAACAACAGGGTTCATTGGTCGTTGATTTGGAAGAGAACAAGGAAAGCAAGAATGAGGACCAAGTTATTTCTAAAAGGACTTGGGCCAATCTTAAAAGGAAAGCGCCTCCCACAACATAGATGGTTCATATCTTAAAGAGGGGAGTTTGGGACATGAATGAGCTGGAAGCTGAGACTGCTGATCTTTTAAAAACTCAAATTTAGCTGCTGCTAGCTTTCTATCTGGTTTTTTTGGTTCTGTGGCCTTTGCTAGACTTTTTGTTGGCTATGGGTGTTTACTACTGTTATTTTTATAGCCTTTCTGACTGTGATGTCTCTTTTGACTCTTTCTTTATTCTGTAAACTTTGTGGTTTCGGGTCCCTATAAAACCCATTTTTCCTCTTTCAAAAACAAGTCAGATGCATTTGAGAAGTTCAAAGAGTTTAAGGCCTTGGCTAAAAAGAAAAGTGGCCACTATATCAAATTCCCCATAATGGACAGAGGGGGAGAGTATATCTCTCAAGAGTTTATGAATTTTTGCATGTCTCATGGTATTCAGAGACAAATCATAGCCCAGTATACTCCACAACAAAATGGAGTGGCTGAAAGGAAGAATAGAACCATCACGGAGATAGCAACAAGCATGTTGAAGGGAAAATGTTTGTCTAATGAGTATTGGGGTGATGTTGTAGCAACAACAGTCTACATTTTAAATAGGTGCCCCACAAAGGCCGTTCGTGATAGGATCCCACAAGAGGCATGGACGAAATGCAAATGGAGTGTTGAGCATTTGAGAATATTTGGATGTGTGGCATATGCACTCGTGCCAAAAGAGAAAAGGAAAATATTTGATGACAAAGGTGAAAAATGCATTTTCATAGGCTATAGTGAAGAATCAAAATCCTACAGATTATACAATCCTATCACCAAGAAAGTGGTGATCAACAGGGATATTGAATTCATTGAAAATGAGTCATGGGATGGAACAGTTGATAACAAGCAATGGACAACAGTTGATAACAAGCAATGGATCTACAATTGGTTTTAGGATATTGGTCAATTGTTGAGGCATGTAGTTTTGAGTTTCCAAAGTGTTTGTATTCACTTGACCATGTTGAGCAACCATTGCTTGTTCCACTTGAGATGGATGTCTATATAGTGGATTATCGACATGTTGTCCATAAGGTTGTTCATTGATTTGTGATTTTGAATTAGAAAAGATAGATGGTACAAAATTTGTGATGCTCAAAATTCTTCCCATTTTGATTTATGTAACTGGTTTTGGGGTGAGAATACTATCCTTTTTGACTGACTAAGTCTGCAGATTGAGGAAGTTTTAGGTGTAATATTAATACTGCCTCTGAACCACTTAGCCTATCTATAGCCCCAGATTTGACACCAAGGCTTTCTTTATACAACCATTTAAAATCTTGTCATTATTGGAAGTGATTCGAAATCTTTCTACCAAGGTATGTGTTTGATCTCCAAGCATATTAGCTTTTGATAGTGACAAGTACAATGGTTGCTGATAGAGGAAGGATGGGCCATGCTCATGGTAGGACCATGTATTCAATACATATTTTGGTAGTTATAATAGCCTTCCTAAATCCAGATGACCAAGAAAGCATCTGCATATGATCCACAGATTAAGCAACAGTTATGGTCAGAAATAAAAACTGAAGGAATGCAATATTTCAATGCTGCACCTCCCCACCCTTAGAATTATTTCTTGGAAACTCATTAATTGTGCCATTGGCTATAACTGACATTTAGATAACGTTAAGGTTGTTGTTAGCAGAGGAACTATGTTGTAGACCTATAATCTTGTATGATTTTATGAACGAATGACAAAAGGGAGTCTCGAACCAACATGGAGGAGGTCAGCGGAGGGTGGAGTTACAGTGACCAATGGACGAGGGGTTTCAGAATAACCTTCTGCTCCCTTATTTCAGTGTAATAATGTTCTTCTTCTTATATATTTTAACATATATATATTTTTTCATTGACATATCCTAAATGGTATTGGCCTTTTTTTTTTTTTCAGGGTCGGCCTATATGTGGGGCTCAATCCTCACACTTAGCCGCAACCACTAAGGAACGACACATGAATGGGGGTTCAACCTTGCATGCAGTCACCCCTCATTTTCCTTTATTTAGCTTAATCCTCGTTTGTTTTTTTTTAATCCTATCCGAAATGAATGTGCTATATTTTCCAATAAGGAAGGGAAATAGAATTGTTTAATGCTCTAAATAGTTCCACACAACGTGCAGAAGAGTGTCATTTTCTTGTTATTTTCTTATATTTCACATACATGAGGCGACAATTGAACATTCTAATCCTTTAATTTGTTTGAAATATCACCTTTACATAGATTTATGAAGAAATCCGTATATTAATAAGTTCTTCTATCATTATTTACAACCTACATGATATGTATTAAGATGGAAGATCACAAACTAAAATCCCACACAAAATGAACAATTTATATATGATAAGTCCATATGCTTACTTTTTTTGTAAAACAACCAATATATTAATCCTCAAATGCAGATTTAAACCAGGACACCTTCATATCCTATACACAAGTATGATACCAGTAACATTACAATGAAATAACTTTACTCTTTTCATTCTTTTCTTAATAGATGTGAAATCCACCTTTCTCAACTTGCAATACTACCAATATTATTGAAGAAGACAATGGTTTTCATACCCAAGGATTTAAAATTGCTTTTTTATCATTCTCTTTCATATTACAGCAAATCACTAGCTTACCATATTACAAACAATTTTATAAAAGTACAATGAGGAACACACAACTGATCAAGGCTTGCTCTCCACCCTACCATAATGGCGTCATGGAGCCTCATGGGCTCTAGCCATGCCCCCGAGCAAGAAAATATGTTAACCCCAAGATGATGAATGGAGTCTTCTCAACATTAATAAAAATGATGAAATGTCATAACAGAAAACTACATGAAAATCTCCACTCACCATATTCAACAATGAATCATATAATCATGTTTACATCCTACAACAGTAAAACAAGGGAGGGTGAAAGTAGGGAAAACTTGACCATGTTGAGCAACCATTGCTTGTTCCACTTGAGATGGATGTCTATATAGTGGATTATCGACATGTTGTCCATAAGGTTGTTCATTGATTTGTGATTTTGAATTAGAAAAGATAGATGGTATCTTTGGATCTACAACTAGTTTTAGGATTTATCTCACAATTGTTTCATCACCCGTGCGAATGAGAGTTGGGTCTTTGAGAGCTTCCACATTAAAGTCCATGGGTAGCTTGGCACCATGTTGTGCAAGTTTTAGGAAGTATGTGCTAGGATTTGATCCAAGTACTTTGTCCATTATCCTTTGCATCCTAGGATCTTGGGTGTATTCTAAAATATCCTATTTGGTAATTTCCACATCACCATCATCATCTTCTATGATTACATCTTGAGGATTAGTGGGTTGGTTTTGTTGTCGAGCAAATCTAGCTTGATGTTGAAGGTGAACATTGGTTTCATGTTGCACGATGGATTTGGATTAAGTGGTGGTTGATCCTTAAGTGTTGGTGGTTGTGAGGGATTGATATTATGTGTTTTAGGGGTTGAGTAAACCAGAGGTTCATTAGGATCATAACCCCATGGTGTAGGAATTGGAGTTTCAACATTGGTGGTGGTGGGTCCACTAGAGCTACTTGTGTTAGCTGCCATATTTTTTCTATGTTGAGACCTTGTAGTTATCATATAAATGTGCACACTAGACCATGGAGAATGAGAGATTGCAAGCTATGAAAGTGTGGTGATGTTTTGGTTTGAAAAATGATGTACAAAAGGAATGTTGGTAAACCTTTTGGACATGATGTTGTTTGATTGATGTTGATCTTGGGATGGTTTCTTAACAAAATTTGATTTTGGATTTTGGATGTTTAAGAATGACAAGATTTTGGCACTCAACCCTATGATGAAGGTATGAGCGGATTTTGAAAGATATTTGAAAAATGATGCTATGTTTTTGGTACTCAACCCTATGATGAAGGTATGAGTGAATTTTTTGAAAGATTTAAGGATTATGCTAGTCTATGTGTAATACCCCTCATGTTGTCGATACTCTTATGTGTGGATTTTGTACTTGGTTTGTGTGGGTGATCAGTTCACCGTTTTGGTTGTGTGTGGATTCATAGTTTGGTTGGTTTGCTGCACTTGATATTACATGTGATGCTAGATGATACATTTCATAGTGATTATGTTATAGGGTTATGTTGTGGTTTTCCTTAATAATATATGTGGTGATGTTGTGATTTTATGTTGCTATAGTTTCTGATGTGTTTGCTAGTGTGTCTTGGTGAAAGGATAGAGTGGCATCACTTGCTTGCAAGTGCCCTGTTACCCCGCGATTACCTTTCATGGTGTGTCTATAATGGAGATTTACTTGCTACTTGACATTTGTTTCTATGCAGGGTGCAGGTACTGGACACCGACTCCACCTGCTTGTCAGGTTTGAGTGTGTCCCATAAACCCAAGAGTTATGATGTTGAAAAGGGAGTTGATAAGGAAGTGTCCCCGTCCCAAGTTTGTCACCTTGTTGTGAGTCCAATGTTGTCTTTGTCTCAAACTCATCTTTGTTTATGTTTGGGTGAGTGTTGATTATTTATTTTAGTATGTAAATGTTGTGATTTAATTAATTTTTATTTATGTGTGATTAATTAATGTTATTTAATTGATATAGTTATTTGTAGATAATTATGGTTAAGATAATTGATTAATGTTCTGGATTAAGTGGATAGTTTAAATAAAATATTAGTTGCTTTGATGTAAATTAGAATTTTAAATTTGCTTAAGGTAGCAGTATTGATTTTTGAATTTTTAAGTTAATCAAATAGCTCATAATGCTATATTATTATTAAAAGAAAAACAAATAAAAATAAATAAATAAATAAAATAGTTAATTTTTATTAGAGGAGTTTCGGGGATGAGTGGGGAATTTAATGAAATTCTTGTTTTAAAATATTCTCGGAAAGAATATTGGCATGCAGTGACAAGAAGTTCTTCACGGAAAGAATTTGGCTGTAGAATGGTGTGTAGGTTTTTGGGGGTTTTTTGGCTTTGAAAGAAATTTGAGGAGAATTACAGTAGATTTTTGGGCTCATATTTTGCTTTAGGCTAGAGGTGAAGTTTCTAGGAAGGATTTAGAAGTTGGAAATTCTAGAGGTGAAGGTTTGCTCCAACTCTCGCTCCTTCAAGTTTCAAGAAAAACAGGTTCTTTACTATTTGTTTAATAGCTTTCTTGTTTTGAAAAGATTGCCTGATAATGTCTGTGTAAGAGGAAATTGCCGTGAAATAGTTGTAATCCACTGTAGAAAATTTATTAAAAGTTCCTCTATAGAAAAACTGTGTTCTCGGTTGTTGAAGTTTTGCCGTTATTTTATTGTTGCCTCTATTGAAATTTTACAGTAAAATCAGAGAACCTCATGAAATAATATTATTGTTCAACAGTAGGAAGAATACAAAAGGAAAAAACTTGGAAACCTCTGTAGGTTGCAGTGGAAACCTCTCTCAAAATTGTGAATTTTGAAAACCCCTATAGAAATTTTCTTTACAATTTCTGTAAAAAAATTCTTTACAATTTCTGTAGAAATAAACTTTTGTATAAACAATTTTATTTTCTACTGTTCAGTCTTGCTATTATGCCCGACTGAAGTATTTGAAAAAAAAGTTATATATATATATCATGCAAATTATATATATATATTAAATATATGTTTGAAACAAAAAAAAATTCTGAAGAAATTGTTTGCCGTACGGATTCAAATTTTTTTAAAAAAATATATATATTTTGGGGGGGATCAGCTTGGGCCGAACCCCCTACTCCTGTACATGGTACGGTGGGAGGCTGCTATTCGCAGCCCACGGCTGCACACAACAACTAGCAGGTTGCTGGGCGCAGCCTTGGGTGGGGGCTGCGACCTCCCCTCATAGGGAGGATGCAGTCCTCCGAGGGCCGCACTCAAAAGAAAACAAAACTGAGCTTTATTAATTTCATTTTTTTTAATTTATTTAACAATTTAAGATTGAAGTTTATTAAGTTTAATTCAATTTAAATTTGATATTTTATCTATATATATATATTTAAATAGATTATAATTATGTGGATTATTTTTATAATGTTATTTTAAATTGTGACATTAAATGAAATATGTATATATACATATAAGTATATACACTTGTCTAAAGTTATAGAAAAATATTATGTAGGTTCTTTACAATGATTTCATGTTGTTAATGGACAAATTGAAAGGAAAATATTTTATTATATCCAATCAAGTGTTTTTATTTAACGAAATAGTTTGAGTTAACTGATAGTTTAACTTCCATGGTGAATTTCGTGCAATGAGTTATCTTAAAATGTGATTGTTAAGTATAGTGAACTTGTGTTCTTAAACAATATCTTGATGTTGGATAGATATTTAGTTCCTTGATTTTCTTTGATTTCTTTGTCGATTTTCTTGAGTTCGGTTATAAGCATGTGGGGACCCTTAAGTTAGTTGAATTTTTATAGGAGATAAGGTTATTGTTAAAACTTCCAGAGGCATGGGAAATTGGTGGTTTAATTATATGGCTTTTTAAATTGATACTTGTTTCCATTTAGATTATAGTTGTGATTTTAAGTTTACACTTGGATTGTACCCGTTTTTATGGGAGTTGCTTTAAATGACTTTTGGCGAGATGGTTTTTCCTTGCGGTTGTTCTATTTTGTATTTTAGAGTATTTGTGGGTACAACCCCTTGGAATTTATTGTCGTGTTTTGGGTTCTAGAGAGAGTGGCTCTACGTGGGCACCAGTGCACAAAGGGGCTATCAGGATAACCCACGTTAGAGTTTGAGTAATAAGTGATAACCTGATAAATTAATTAGGCGGTGGGTAGTTAAACATTAATAAGATAATTATGGATGCCTCATTCTCCTGTTAGGGCTATCATAGTCTAAAGGTGGCCGAGAAGGCTGTGGTTGGCATAATCGTGATCTCGTCTTCACGAGAGGTTAATGATTCCACATGAGTCACCCTATGGAGCAACACCTTGAGATAGGCAGTCAGGATAACCATAGATGGAGGCGGCACCTTGTGATAGGTTGTCTGGATAATCCATGCAAGGTCATGTGATGAAACTCTCCTCTAGTTTTCCCTTTGAGATGATTTATTGGAATCCTCTGGAAGTGGTCTAATGATATGATTTGGTGATTTATTGTGGTTATGTTTTGGAAGTGGTCTTTTAATACTATGTTTCCTTATGTGTGTTTTAGCTTTCCATGCTTGGAGTTTAGTCTTGTGTATTTGTTTAGATGTTCTTGGTCAGGGACCCTTTCTTATCTACTCCTAGCACGAGGGTGGTCGGGTGGAACGTGCTACGTACCCCATTGGGTTCCCTATTTTGTAGATGTACCTTTCAATGTAGATTTTTGCAGAGATAGTTTGATCCAGAGTTATATGCTTCTAGATGCATATTTTTACTTCTGTCATACTTTGTATATTGATATGTTACTCTCCCATGTATTGGATAGACCTATGATGTAATCTTGGGTAATTGCTCAATGAGATATATTTGTAGAATGATGTAATGTATTATCACATTTTGTAATTCATGCTTTATCCATAATTGTAAATAACCTTGGTGTTGTGTTATGTTCGAGAAATTAAATCCTTTACATTTCCAAGTTAAATTTACTATGAATACATGCATGGTTTCTATATGGATCATTCTTGTCTTATTGCCTATCTTTAATAAATGTTTAAATGATAACATGTGAATGGATGAGTTACGTTAGTAGAATTGGTAAATTACTTTTATCAATTTTGTTATTGGATAGATTACGTAATGTCACCTCGTGTACCCCAAGGGACTTAGGTGTTTAGCTTGTAATCGTTAGCTATGTTAGTTGCATTAGTAAACTTAGTGTTTATACTAAGTTATGTTTTCAAAAAAAATTTGTTGTGTTTTTAGTTGTCCTTTGGGGTTTGCGTGACGGGGCGTTACACTATGGACACAAGGATAAGAAATATTTGATTGATGTTTTCTAAGTATCAAAAGTTTTGATGAAGGATAAGTTGATGTCTCTACTTGAACTAGACAATTTATGAGTGCAAGTAAGGAAGGATGATAGTGGTCTAGAAACTCAGGGAGAAGATAATGTCCACTAAATTTGATGAGTACAAAATGATAAGCTAATGGGATTGAGACACTAGCAAGATGGTGAGGTTTGATGGTTTGTGTTTGATGTGTATCCAAAGGTTGGTTTGATGTTTGATCTATGATGATGATGCAAAGGATGATCTAAAAGACTAATGATGTCTAAGGTTGCTAAGAAAGTCCAATACAAATCTGATTGATATTTTTTTCCAAGAGGTCTATGACGAAAAAACCTAGGTAAACCAAATTTGAAAGATAGGATGACAATGTTTGAAGGTATAACCAACTATGTAAAAGTGCAGGTATACTATGAAAAACATTTTGATAGCTGAGTAGAAGGTTATGTCAGTGTCTAAGCCAAAATTTTGACAAGTTTGAGCAAGTTCTAAATCAGAAAAACACGACACAAAAATGAAAATGCAGTGGTTGTGCACGCAACTGCGATAGAATAATTAGACAAAAGCGAGCTTCTATAGAAGCAACTACAATAGTATTTACAAGAGCGACTCTATTTAGACACAATGATTGGCAGATAGGGGAAATTAACAATAGCGACCAGATGTGCAATAGGGATCCAATGCAATACAATTGTGACCAGATGTCTTGGAAAGTGCGAGAAGATGCTAAGTAAAAGCAATCAGATTTCGAGACAGACGTGGTAATATAAATAAAAATGAATCTATTTTCTGAAAAGTGCAACTCTGTTTTCTATTTTAGGTCTAATGACAGTTTTAAACAGTTTGTAATTTGAAAATTTTAGGTTTGATGTTTAAGATGATTTTTTTGAAAAAGCAAGTGATACACACAACAAATAAAGTAGGCAAATAACTGAATCAAAAGGGATAAGATTCTTTGTGCAAACCTTCTTCCATAAGGTTCTCTAAGTTTAGCTTAAAGAATACACGTCAATCAAGTACAACCTAGCTAGTATTAAAGGAACATCTTCTCACAATAGGCTTACAACCCAAAGGTTAATCTGTATCCTAGGAGTGAGTGAATAGGATGTGCCAGGGTCATGTACCATCTTGACACCCTTGGCCTTGAAAGAGCATGAACTATAGCAAGACACCTTACACCTCAACCAGGGACCAGACATGGTAAGTAACCTCTCGAGATGATGCTATCTTGATGCACTACTATGACTTGACACAATGGACAACTAGTCTTAGGCTTCTAAAATACAATGGCTTGTAGTGATTCAATGAACACCCATGGTATAACATTAGATGTGGGACACTAAAGCCTCTAATCAACCCACGTGTGGTCTATAAACCCACATCAAAATTGACACATGTGGTATACTTCACAAGATAGTGCTACTAACTTTTGCCTTCACACCTTTATATAGCTCACCTAAACACGTGCTTTGAGGTCATCCCCTTGAGTTCTCTTTTAGGATGTGTCTCAAAGGTAGGCCTCCTACTAAAAAGGGAAGGCTTAAGTGTCTTGATATTTCTCATCACCCAAGATCATCTAATGATGCAAGGGGAGAGGAGTCGTATACAAGATGCCTTCGGTGACTCAAAAAATGTGAAGTCCAAGATGTTTCTCATCACCCAAGATCACACTAGGTGCGAGGGGAGACGATATGCATTTGACTTTCCAAGAACGACAAACAAATTCATTTTATGCACCAAAGTAAATTGTTTTCTAATCTAGTAAAAAGAAAACACAATGCTTGGTAAATAAGTCTTTGATGAGTGTAAGCTACAAACAAGGTGTTAGTAGTTTGATTGGATGCCTTCTTGCACCGTTCGAACTACAACACAAATTGGATTAGTAGTCTCATAAGATTTTCATTCACCCTACTAAGAGCTACACAATTAGGTTAAATAAACTCAAAACAATAGTAGACAACAAGCGGGTTAGGGTTAGGATTAGAAAATCCAAAATCCAAAAGAGAAAGAATGAAAAACCAAAAAGCAGGGAAAAAGGCAGGCTTGGCTTTGTTATCTAAAAGGGCAACCTCCTTATGAGATAGTTGCATCTAGATTTCTTCAATAGTGACTCTATTCTTGAGTAGCCACATATTGGTAAATATGTTTGAGAGAAAAAAATGTTATTTTAAACCTTAAAAGTAGAATGACAAGGGTGGTCACCTGATGCAATAGTGACCCTGTTATGTGTAAGGGAAACTATGAAATGAGGCAGTTGCATTCAATTTTTAGCAATAACGACCCTAAAATGAGGTAGACGCGATCCTGTGACTGCAAAAAATTGAAAACTCTATCATAAAGCTAGAAATTCGAGGAAGCAATTGTAAATGGATTAACAATAGCAACCCTTTTGCAAGGCATACACATCTAGATTCCAAAACAAGAGTGACCCTATGCATAATAATGAACTCTATTTTAGACAACTACACTCCAAAAATTTGCAACTCACCAAAAAATTGATAAAAATGTTAAATCAGGGACGTGGGTCCTACTAGGTGTGTCATTTTATGTAAGGGGTAAAAGTGGAAGGGGATAAACAATCAAGAATTCAATTAAAGAACTTAAAACAAGAGATCAAATCCACTTACTAATGCGATCAAATTGTAAATCAAGCCATGAAATCAAACCCAAATGTTAGTATAATCAAACATAATTGAAATCAAAACAAGAACAATCTCACCATCCCATTGTTGGAGAGCTTGGTGTTGTATGGTGTTGGATTGCTCAAACACTTGAAGCCTCCATGATTGCTAGTAAAAGCTTGATTGAATATGATGCAAAGATGACCTAGGTGCTATGATAAATGCTCTCACTTGCTTAAGAATCAATTTGACATGATGTCTCTACTCAAATTCTAAGTGATGAATAGGAAGGATTGAAGGTGATTTATAGATTTTAAGAATTAGATCAATGGTCAAGATTGATATTCAATGCCCACAAAAAATGTTGGGATTGATTGATATCAACACCCACAAAGGAGAGTGAATCAAGGAAGATCAAAGGATGTGATTAGTTAGAACTCAAAATATCTCCACCATTTTAGGAAAATGGTTAGGATATTTTAAATCAAGGGTGGAGATTAGATTTGAAGATCAAGGGCTAGAAATGGTTGAGATAAGTTAAGTTAAGATATTTTGAAAAGGAATATTCCTTGGAAATATGCTTTGTGAAGGGAAAATAAGATAATTAAATATTAGAAATTATTTAATCATGGGGGATGAGGATATGCCATTCTTTAAAAAATAATATTCCATTGGAGGAGAAAGATTAAAAGTGGGATAATTAAATAATTAAAATTATTTAATTATATGGGATTAGACGAAATATTAGATGAACCTAATTAAATAATTGAAATTATTTAACTAGGAGGATGAAGGAGAAAATTAGTAATGAAATAGTGAATTAATTAAACAATTCAAGATTATTTTAATTAATAGAGGAAAATAAGGTTAAATGATGGAAATGATGTGAAAAGGGGATTAATGATGCAATTTATGTGAAATGATGCTAAATGCAATAATGGTAATGAAAATGATGCCGATGATGGAAAAATGTAATTTTAGGATGTGTGATATGCGTTAGGCATTTTTACATGTCTACAGATATATTGAAGCAGTGGTGGTAAGAGATTTTTACTCATGGAGATGATGGTGCAATCACAAAAGACCATTTGGAAGATGCAGCCATATACATCAACTTCATGCATAGGTTTGAAGAGTCCCAACAGGATTGGATAAAGGTACTCAAGGGTTTTGAGGCTGAGGTGGCATCCATGTCATATAGGGTCCAAAAAATTCCAATACTCGGTCATGAAGAATTAAATGTTGTTCTATCAAGATTTCAAGAATATTCCAAAATATAGAAAATAGGACGAGCTTCTGATGGGGATGACCCACCTTGAGTTCTATGCCTTATTTATTTTATTTTGTAAAAAACTCCACGCCTGGCTAGAATGCCTCAAAATTTGTGATGTAACTAATTTTTGTATTAAAAAATGTAAATGTATTTAAAATAGGAAAGGCTGACCTATTTTGGCCGACCTAGGTAAACCACCCAACATGCTAATCTTGGCCATTGATTTGGGGTTAGGAGTTATCCAAACATTGAGCTGAGACCGCAAGTAGGAGAATCAAACCAATGGTCAACAAAGGTTTTAATTGATAGGATGGTGCGGAGAACGAAGCATGGGCCAACGAGCGTAAGAAATATATTAAGAGCTCTATCATTCTGTCCATGCACTTTTTTAGATTCATCCCTAGGTACAATCCATTGTGTTTTTTCAATTTGTGGAATTTACTTGATTACTTGGACATACTGCTATTTGGAGGTCTATTTATTGGGAAGGATTCATTTTTAGTTGTGCATCATATTTTGGGAGTTTCTAATTTCTGTTGAAGGTTAATGTCTTTCTAATTTTGGAGATCTATCATAGTTCATTATGGGGTTTTCATTTCATCCTTCACTGATTATGTTGAAAAAGGGAAAGTATAAACAATGGAGAGATGACATCATAAAACATCTCTGTTGGATTCGTTTGTTGCTACATTTGTATGATCTTGTTCCCCCTCTAGGTACAACTAGTAAGAAATTTGCTTGGAATTGCAAAATGGATCATGTCTTAGGAGTTATTATAATGCATGTTGATGATGACATTTTGAATTCTATCATTCATTTTAAGTGTTCTCATACTCTTTAGACTAAAATTTGAGAGATATATGGAGATCCTGATACTCAACCATTCCCAGATGATCTTGTTTTGGACTGTCTTTTGCCTCTTCATTTTTTAAACAGGATACCCTATGATGATAATATTCGAGAGTTTGATTGTTTGGAGTACTTTGAATCTTCAAATTAGGGCGACGAGGTTTCTTCAGATGTTCCTTCTTCTCCTTCAGAGGTAGTTAATGTACCTTCACCTTCATTGATTCATTGTTGGTGCAGGAGCACCTAGGCTGACCTCCATGTTGGTTTGCAAAATTTTGGCTTGTACCTGATCTTGGCCAAATTAGGATTTTATTGTGTTTGTTTTGATCTTAGGAGATCTTGCATTTCTAGGTGGAGAGTTAGTCTTTAAGACTAAAATCTTCATTAGGACATTAGTATTAAAATTTTGCTTTATTAAATTTAGGACAGCTTATGTTAAATATTATGAATGTGTCAATGTCACTTCCTCATTGTTTGGAGATGCTAAAGGTTAGTTAAGGGGTTGTTAGCTCGGACTCAAGGAGTTAGTGATCCTAAAGAGTAGGAAGATGGAAGGAGTTGCAAGAATATTGTAAATTGCATGGCAACATTGTTAGGTTGCTTGCAATTCCATTAACTTGGATTCCCTTGAAATTAGGGATATGGAGGCGTGCAATCTCCCCTTGCATGGTGGAAAAGACTCCAAGATGGAGGAAATAGCTCGTAGCAAGCAGTTAGATATCATTGTAATAAAAGTTTTGTTGTGGAAAGTAAGAGACAGTAGACAGATTTCTGCATTTCCTATTTTTGTTGGAAAACCCGTGTGTTTTGAAACAGTGGATATACAAGGCTTGTAAATACTGTTATATCTTTGTTTTGGTGTTCATAGAACAGATTTGGAACAGTTCTCATCTTTATTTAGGTTCCCTAGCATAGTTTATAGGTGTTTTTATTCTTGTAAAGGGCAGATTCCTGTGTTTTTCTATCTCTACCCGTGCTTTTTGTGAGACAGTGATATTAGAGGCATAATGTCCACTGTTTTTATATTGCCTCGGTGTCTGTAAAGTAGTTTGGATTCATTATCATTTGGTATATAAGTGACTTAGTGTAGTTTTATCGTTTTGAGTCTATAAATTAGAGCTTAGGAGTTATAATAGTTGTTTTGAGAAGCAAATATGTCCATGGCTCCCTCATAAACCCTGATCACATGAATCTCCTAAGGTTGGTGGAATATGGAGTGGGAGCCAGTAACTTTTGAAAACTTAGCTTTAGGTATTATGTGGAGTGAAGCTAGCAATTTGAAAACCAAACCCTAGGTGAGTATCAGCTGCCCGGTTAGGAGTTTGGAAGTGAGAATTCAAGAACCAAGGCAGGGGAATAGATAACTGTACGAAATCCGTACAGTACTAGGTGGGGTGAGGTGAGGTCTGCATATTCCAAAATATTTGAGACTTCCCTGAATACATTGGAGTGAAATGTGATTAAGAAACCAGTGAAACCCTAGATATTAGGGCAATTAGGCCTCTTCTCCAAGATCATTGGAAGGAACTGTACGGAACAGAAGGAGGTCAGAAAACTTTTGAAAGATTTAAAAGTCCCAAAAGGGTATCAGAATATGTGTTTAGTTTCCTAGGTTGTGTGGAGAATATTAGCAGAAAAAGCCAATTTGTGACTGGTAAGGGCTAGTAGAGTTTAGGCCTTGCACCTAGGCAGTTTCATGAAATCGGGTGATTTGGGGTTTAAACACCAGGCAAGATGCATCTATTTGGAGGTGAAATGCAAGAAACCAATGTCTCAAGTTCCCCTGCAGGCAGTACTAGCATGATGAAGGATTTGGCACTTAGAATCTTCTAAGTCCAAGGAAGAGTGATAAGTTGCAATAAGGTGTGGGATTTCCAAAGGTAAGGCACTCATGGAGAACTCTTTGAGAAGAGTTGGAGCAGGACTATGATGGTTTTTGAGCTCAATAAGAACCCTTAGTAGCAGGTTCCAGGTAGGAGACAGTGGAAAGTCTTCAACCAGACAGTGCAAGCAACCTTTGGAGTTAACTTACATCAATTGTGCAAAGTCATTGATTGAGGCTCCCATCATTCTTGTTCATTAGGACCATTCATTTTCTATTGATGATTCGTTGAGGAATTTTGGTCATCATTGCAATAGGTATCTCATTGTCTTCCTGATTGGGATTCCTATTTATCAAACATTGCATCCTTTTTCGTGGAGTCTCATATTTTTGATTTGGAGGACACATTTGAGGGGTTATCTATCCTCTTTGATGATAATCATTACACAACTATTGTCCAACCATCATTGTCTTTGGATCTTGTTCAACATCAGTTTCTACATAGTCCTAGTTTGTCACCTTCTTTGATTGGGAATGTACCTGATTTGATTGTGGCATCTTCATGTATCTTGGGAAAAGAGACACATGAGAGGTTTTTGAGACATCATCATATATATTTATGCTTATTTATTTGAATTCCTATCCAAAATGGGAAGCATTCTTGCATTTATATTTGGTTTTTTTTCTTTTTTGAAAGGGAGACAAGTTGTTTGTTGATATTGGATCATTTTTTGTCTTCAAACACTTACCATTTTTGCAGGTGATTATCCATTATGGGGGGGGGCTATATAGTCTCTCTATTTCCCTCTTATGGAGGGGCTATTGATTATATTATATTCTTGTGATGGATGTTGCTCTTGGGTTTATTCATGTTGAGACCTCTATATATCACTTCATCTATCACTTGTACATGATTTACATCACATCTCCTTTTTGGAGAGGAGTTTTGTCCCACTAGGCTTTCTCCTTTTCTCTGTTTGTGAGAGATTAGTTGCACAATTAGTTGTACATGGGTATCTAACATGGCCTTGTTTCCAGAACCCATATTGCATAGTGCATCATCATTTAGGATATTGCATCATTTGCATAATAACTACACTCCATAAGTTGCACTTATGGGGGGCGTTGGTGTGAATGGGGATATTTCCTAACTAGTCTTTAGTGAGGACCTATTCACATTAGAAGTTTACTTAGGAGTAAAGTTATCCTAGTTGTCATTTCTAGAAGTTAGTTATAATGGGGCCATGTCTCATTATTTAATTTTAGTCATCTAGGCATTTAATAGTTTTCCTATGTATTATCTCATGCATTTATTATTTGCATTGAGAATTTAATGTTTGTATCAGGGGTAGTTATCCTACCTCCTCATACCTTGCCTATATACAAGGTGCTTGTACATTGTAAATCATATAGATCAATATCATATCAATCAATAGATCATCATTTGATCAATCATCAATCTTCCTGCATGCTCATGTTACAACACTTTATTGTTGATGGTTTCTTTCTTGGTTGATCCATTGAAGACTTCAACTTCATTTGGGTTCATTGTTCATTAATGTTTCCAACATTTCTCTCATTGTGAAGTTAGATATGGAACTGTTGTAAACACATTTTGAAGTTAATGCAAGGAGACATTGAATTGTGTTGTTCCATTCTTGTTACTTCATAATATTGCATGGTTCCTACTTCCAAGTTTTATTTTCATGTTGTTTAGTTTCAATCTAGTTGCAAAAGTGGCAAAGTGTTGAAGGTATTTTGATAGATCCCTGGTTCATACCATTTGTAATTTGTTGGTTTTAGGTTACTTTGTATGGTTAGTCCGAACCCTTTTAATGCAATGATTCAATTGTGAATGTTTATTCATATTATGCCAAAATCTAGCTATGTGTTTGAATGTTTATAGTCCAAAAATCTTTAAGTTCTCCTTTGAAGATTACACTATTTTTGTGATATTGTAGGTTTAACTTTAGTTAAGCAAGAATTAGTTTATGAGGGATCCTTCTATCTAAAGCATCAACCATTTTTGTGATTGTCCTTAACTTTTAGATTTAGATTTCTCTAAACCCTTTATCTTTTGATCTTTTTTATAAGTCAAGGTTAGTTTTAGGAAAGAAAACATCATAAGATTGCTACATTTGATGATAAAATCATTTTAAGATTTCTGGAAATCTAGTGAGAGTTTGTATCAACTTTTAGATTTCATAAAGCCCTTGAAGCTTTCAATTTTTTGTTGAACCGTAAATGCCCTTTGTGAACTAGCAATAACATTTATCAATGAGTTGTCTTTGCAAAGTCAAGACTTGACATTCGAAGCCTTTGGGTTATTTTTTGATTTTTTCTGAGGAATTTTTTCTTTCAAGAGACAGGGTACTTTAGTTACTTTGTTTGTGTTGTGAAGTGCAAAAAGACTTATCAACAATCACAACATAAGACATGTGAGATTAAACCTTAATCCCAACTTGAGGTACTTTATTCATATCTTTCACTATATTTATTGACTTTTAAAATTAATAATTTTGTTAGTGTGATCTTATATATTTTTTATTTTAAAAAAAGAATAATAAATTATAAGTTAAATAGATGAAAGATAATGAATAACAATTTCTTATATTATATTAAAATTAAATGTTATTTTTGAAATTTTAAAATATTTTTAATAGAGTGATTTCAATTAATTATATTTAATTTAAAACATTTTATTTTTATTAAAATTATAAAATTAATAATTTGAACTTTATAATAATTTTGGAAAACTAATTATTGTTGATTAATATTATTTATTTTAATTAGAAAATAATTAATTATATATCATCCATAATTTACTGCTTAAGAATAGAGGTTAATAAGATATAGCAATTAAAAAATATTAATTTACTAATAAATCTAAAAATCTATATTAACTTCAATTAATGAAACACTAAATAGTTTAATAGTAAATTTGGGAATGATACACCCAAGTTGCATTGGAATATATATTTTATTTAAAAATATTTCCTAGTTCACATATAAATATCTTAAATGCATTTATCTATAAAATTATTGATATAAATCAATTTGAAGTTATTTTATTTTACTTTGGAACTAGTTCATTTATTATATTTATGGCGACATAAATTTTATGTGTTTCTTATTTTGAAAATATTATTATTATTATTATTATTATTTGATAACCCAGGGTGTCGCAACCCAACTCCATGAGCTCCTCAATGGAGTAGTGGGCGAGCTGGAGCGAGACTAGTCCCCGGGGATGCGTGCAACTTCTCGCAAGCCACACACATCGGGTGAGCCCGGGCCTCCGAGTCGAACCTGAGACCTTGGGGAGCAAACCCAAGACTCAAGCCAACTCAACTACCCATGCGGGCTTTTATTTTGAAAATATTATGTTAATTATTAAATTTATTATTTTGATATGTGAATGATTGTCAAACTTCATATAAAAATAATTAACACTCATCTCATTACATTCCACCCCTTGTTGTTATTGAAGAGTACCTCTCAACATTAACAAATGAAAAACCAGAAAATTTCATTTATTTCGCTAGGAAATTTGAAATAGTTAGTACATAATTGAATAATAGTCAATTTTTAATAAAAACTCAAAAAATTAGTAATAAATTTTGAAAATAATACATCTGAATTGTATTAAAAACAAATCTTAATAATAATAATCAATTTTTAATGAATACTCAAAAATTTAGTAATAAATTTGAAAATAATACACCCAATCCATACCATCTTTTATTTAATAGCATTAGTAACAAACTCACGCAAAGAACAATAAAATTCTATTTATTTCTTCAATAAATTTGAAATAGATACCACAAGATCATAGCTCGGACATACGGTTTAAGAGCAAGTAGGTTACACGAAGTTAACTATAACCTCTAATGTATTGGAGGCGTCCTTGATCTCCTCAAAGCACTCAGCAAAACACTTGACAAGAATATCACTATTTACGTAATCTTTGACGCCAATCACATCCAACCTTAAATTTCCCATGTAGCTCACCACCGTCAAAAGAAGCGTCTGTAAAACCCAACACATCTTCACAAGTCTTTAAAGTTACAACATAACATCAAAATTCTGTGATAGATATTCTTACTTGTGATAGATATTCTTACTTTCATGTAATTTTGTTCAAATAGATTATTTGATAAAAGAAATGTTATGGTAGATAAAGATATAAACAATGGGAAACAGTTTTCAGATTATCTTTTTTTTCTGGTTGGCAAATAACTTACCTGAGGCAAACCGGATATCGAAAAAAACATGTTCTTCACCGGAATTTGATCAATGGCTATCTTCTCCAACGGGCCGATCAGATTCGATATGGTTAACGTTGCATTTGCCAGAGTGTTATACAAACAAAGAGCAGACGCCTGCAATACATAATTGTGCAAGCTGTAATAATTCGAGACTAGTACTCCATGGTTCAAAATCAATGAATTCGCATACCTGTCGGCTCAGGTAACCAACTAGTCGAGTGGTAACGGACAATTCAAGTGACATTTTCTTTCGATCCATGATTTTTTTGGCTCTTCGCACGAAATCTAATGGACTCGCCTCATTAGCGGTGGGCATGGGTATTTGTAACAGCCCAAAGTGGTTTCCCCACGGTGCTTCACTTTCAGGTTTCACCATGTCTTTTATATCCTGCAAAAACCCATAACAAATAAAAATAAGACATTGTCTATTATGAATGGTTTGTGAGTCACAATATTTCCTAAATCCTTAGACCAGACTAAAGAAGATTGCGCACGACCTTCAATCCTGACGATGCTCTTGTATTCATTGTAAGAAGCCCTGTTACTCTTGATTTTGTTATTTCCTTACTCTTGATTTTGTCACTGACTTTATTATATCCATTGTCGCAACTCTCACCATGAGAATGAGTCTTTTGCAGGTATCGTTGAAAACCGCAGAAGATTACACCCATTATCACATCATTCACCGTCTGCAAAAGCATGTTAGCAAAATAAGCCCGGCATGATAGAGGAGGTAGAAGAGAAGATATGAAATGAGGGTAAGATGAAAAATTTTACTCCGCCGATGGAATTCTTTATTTTTTTAACGTCGTCCATGGGGAAGGTGGCATGGCTCAAAACTTTCGGCAGCTTCTCAACCCCAGGAGGCCCTCGAATGGGTAGCTTGCTATCTTTCATCCACATCATTCTCAGTAAGCTGCTAATGATATCAGAAAAAGTGTACCACAATACAAGCACAAGCACAAATAGCCTGTGCAACATGTAATACATAAACTCGACCGAAACCCATGAATAAGATGGTACAGTAGGCAGAGATTTGGAAGAAGGAAAGGTGAGGGGAAGATTGGAATCTTCTGCTCTGGTTACACAGCAAAAGACTAAAGACATGAGAGAAATACCATCACCTAAAGAGTGGTGCATGTTTATAATCAATGTGGCTCTCGCCTTGCTTGTATTGTAGTTCAGAAAATGGAACTCCCAGAGGGATCGACTCTTAGGAAGAGGGGTAAGGTGTATATTACAGATATAATCATTCACAAACCCATCATATTCAGTTTGCCCAGGAGGAAACTCTGGAACATTTACATGATCATCCACGTCCACTTCAGTTCTCACCCAATGCAGCACTCCATGGCTATCCTCGGTCTGCCATCGAACAAGAATGATATGATGGACTCTGGAAAGTTAATACATATTTCATAAAAGAAAATAAAAATGAATAAATGAAAGAATCGTAAACTGACCTTCACGAATCAAACAAACAGTCTAAGAGATCAAAGAACACAACATTAACACATTTTCGGATTCTTTTGACCCAAAAGAAACTTGAACATACCATTATGCAGCAAAAACGGGGGTTGGAGGGCAGAAGAATGTCCTTTATGGCTTTCTTCATTGTAAATACATCTATAGGTTGCTCCAGATCAAATACCGCCTGGATGCATACAGACAGAAGCGAAGTGCTGAAAATCTGAGCAATAGGAGTAACCGCCTCGCCGCCATTATGGTCCATAGAAGATGTGGCGCAACCGCTGTGCTGCTGAAATGCTCAAACGAAGGCCCAAATATAGGCATTAGCCTCCAGACTCCACAGATCATTTCTTACCTGAGCAATAAAGTAGCATTAAATCTGCTTACCAATAAACGCTCCTTGCATTATTACTCGACACCTAATTTATGAAAATTATTACATTTGTAGAACTCTTACTCAACACCGTACGTTAATTGATTGCATCGATGAAGCATCGGTCAAATCTGCAGTCGATGTTCAGGTAGACCGTACAGAATTTTAAAATTCTGATCAATTAATAAATACGGCCAAATCTGCAGTATGATGCTTACAATTATTAAGTTCCTTTCAGTTATTACTCAATAGACTTTTAAAAAGTGTTTATATTAATAATAATAGATTTCCACAATTCATGAAGATTTGCTGGAAGTGTTTCTGGATTACATTGTGTTGTATTTTTTACATCAACGGATCATTCCATGATCCATCATCAGGGTATGAGAGAACATATGGAGTAAAATATTTTATGAAAAAAAAAAAAATTGAGATAAAAAAATATTTTTAATTGATTAAGTTCAATTTTTTTTTGGATGAATTCTTAATATCATTTAATAAGATAGATGTCCATATCAAGGAAATGCAACTACTCTAGAAATAGTTT
>VDFB02271358.1:1202646640-1203088504 GCA_007258455.2 Sequoia sempervirens | reverse complement strand
CAAACAAATCAATGGAGAGGAGGGCAGCAATGGGCTACTCAGACAACCAATTACATACAACCACCTTCTCAGCCCCAGTAGCTTGGTATAATGCCTCCACCTGATAATCCAAGCTCAAATGCACCTAAACCTACTCAACTACCAGCTCAATCCACAGCCAATCCAAATAAAAAACCACAACAGTAGCCTGCATACTCTGTTGACTCAAATCAATTCCTTGCATATGTTGTGAGTGTAAGTGATATCCACTTGTGTTCAGGTACTACTCTACCGGCCCCTTCCAAACCCATTATCATTGAGCTTCCTGTGGAAGAGGAAGAGGAACCTCTGAATGATCCCATTCAACCCAGTGTACCTAAAAGTCCTGAACCAACCCAAGTCAAGCAGACTGAACAAGAACTACCATTTACTCAGAGATTGGAAGTTGTCAAGAAGAAAGGAGAAGAGCAAGATACAAATTTTGATATCTTGGATCAGCTGAAGCATATATGTGTCCAGATATCTCTATTTCAGGCCATAAAGGATGTTCCAATCTATGGCAAGACAATCAAGGAGGCATGTCTTAAGAAGCAAGGTAGGAAAAATGACCCAACTACAGTTCATGTGGTGGGACAACTAGCTGACATCATGCTAGAAAAAGTGATTATCCCCAAGTATAATGACCCAAACAGTCTTGTGGTAGGAGTTGTTATAAACGGGATCCAAGTAAAGAATTCTCTGATTGATTTAGGGGAAACAATAAATGTAATGACCAAAGGCATCCTACAACAACTAAATATTGCAAGCATGAGATCTAATCCTACTGTCCTGTAGCTTGCTAATAGCTCTACTATTAAGCCTGATGGTGTAGTGGAGGATCTTGTGGTAGTTCTAGACTCCTGGGAGTACCCAACAGATTTTATGATTCTTTCTCCTAAAGCTACACTAGGAGGGTATCCCATTATTCTTGGAAGGCCATGGTTAGCAACTACAGATACATACATTAGATGTTGGTCAGGTGACGACCATTTTAGATGGGAGGAGCACTAAAAAAGTTTGTTCTTTATCCACCTGCTCAGCGATCTCATGATGAGGATAATCCCGTATGGCCACAAGTTGGTGAAGAGGCCGAGGAAGTTAATTCTGTGGCACAACTCATGATGCTAGGTAGAAGCTCTTTCATGCAGCTCCAAGATGAGGATGAAGTATTGGCTAAAATCATTCAGAACCATTGTGAAGTGGAGGAAGCATCATCTTCTCATTCTGCTACTCCAATCAAGACACTTCTGCCTACTCTTCCTGCAACCACTGTTCCTATAGATGTTCTTCCTGTAGATGCTCTTTCTGCAACCACTATTTTTGTAGACAAACTTCCTATGGCCACTCTTCCTACAACCACTGTTCCTATAGAAAAACTTCCTGTAGCAACAAGTGTGTCCCATACATTGTTGCCCTATGAATTAAAGGTACCATGTGTTAATGAAGTAGCCATGATAGAGTTAATTACACAAGTACAAGTGTCAGAAGGAAAATATCTGAATGTTAATAGTAAATTAAATGAAGAACAACAGTTCTTATTGGAAAACTTGTGAAGGACCCATCAACATGCATTTGCATGGGATTATAATGATATGAAGGGATTGGATCCTAAAATTTGTACACACAGAATTTACATCAGAGATGATTGCACCCCAGTAAGGCAACCACAAAGAAGAATTAACCCTGCACTAAGAGAGATTGTGAAAGGAGAACTACAAAAAATACTAGATGTAGGATTTGTCTACCCCATTTTAGATAGTCAGTGGGTGCCTCCATTAGTGATTGTTCCCAAGAAATGAAGGAAATGACGAGTTTGTGTTGATTATAGGGAACTTAATGCTGGCACCAAGAAGGACCACTTTCCTTTACCCTTCATTGATCAAGTTTTGGACACACTTGCAGGAAAGCAATACTTTTGCTTTCTAGATGGATTCAACGGCTACAACTAGATCCAAATTGCACCAGAGGACTAGGAGAAGACTATATTTACCTATCCATGGGGGACCTATGCCTATTCGATGCTCCCATTTGGCTTATGCAATGCACTTGCAACTTTTTAGAGGGAAATCATTAGCATATTCTCAGACATTTCTCATGATTGCATGAAAATTTATATGGATGACTTTACCACTTATGGTGTTGATTTTAATCAAGCCTGGGAAAATCTCAGGAGGGTCCTACAGATATGTGAAGACAAAAAATTGTCCTTAAACAGTGAAAAATGCTTCATGATGATGCAGGAAGGTGTAGTTCTTGACCACTACATCTCCCATAAGGGAATTCAAGTAGATTATGCAAAGATTGAAGTGACCACAAATCTGCCCACACTTGCAAAACAAAAGGATGTTAGGAGTTTCTTGGGTCATGTAGAATATTATAGGCGTCTCATCAAGGATTTCAGCAAGGTAGCAACACCATTGTACACTCTTCTCACTAAAGATGCTAAATTTCAGTGGATTGAAGCCTATGACAAGGCATTTTTTGACTTGAAGGCAACTTTGACTCATGCTCCTATACTCAAAGAGCATAATTGGGAGCTTCCTTTCCACATCCATACTGATGCATCAAATTATACCATAGGAGCAGTCTTAGGACAGAAAGAGGGAGCTATTGAAAATTCCATTTACTTTGCTAACACAAATTTACAAGGAGCTGAATTCAATTATACAGTGACAGAGAAAGAAATGCTGGCAGTAATCTATGCACTGAATAAATTCAGACATTACATAATAGGCTACCAAATCTTTGTGCACACTGATCATGCAACCATTAGATATCTCATGAATAAACCTTTGATCATAGGTAGATTTGCAAGATGGTTATTGTTGATGCAGGAGTTTGATATAACCATTGTGGATAAGCTAGGGAAGGCCAATGTTGTTGCAGATTTTTTTTCAAGGCTAACTACATCAAAAGACAATCAACCCATAGATGACTCTTTCCCTGATGAACATCTATTCTCCCTCAGTGTACAAACACCCTGGTATGTTGACATAGCCAATTACTTGGTCATAGGTGGAGTTCCTTCTCACTTCTCTCCAAAAGAGAAAAGAGAACTCATTGAAAAATATTTTCCTTTCTCTTGGATTACTGGATGTTTGTTTTATACTGGACTTGACCATGTCATGAGGAGATGTGTGAGAGAAGATGAGACATATGAAATTTTTCATGCATGTCACAACGGACCATGTGGAGGACACTTTGCAACCAAGAGGACAACAATGAAGGTTTTGAACACATGATATTATTGGCCAACACTCCACAAGGATGTAGGAAGGTATACTAGAAAATGTGATAGAAGTCAAAGAATGGGAAGACCAACCAGATTTGATGAGATGCCACTGTGCCCTTAGGTAGTAATCACTCCCTTTGACAAATGGGGATTGGATTTTGTGGGACCCATTGACCCTCCATCAAATTGTAAGTCTTATATATTGGTATGCACTGATTATGTGACAAAGTGGGTAGAAGTTAAGGCCATGAAACATGCAAGAGATAACAAGGTTGCAAAATTTCTTTATGAGGATATTTTCACAAGATATGGAGTCCCAAGAGAAATAGTGATTGATCAAGGGGCACAATTCACATCAACCCTTGTTGCAACACTAGTTAATGAGCACAACATAAGGAACATGAAGTCTACTCCTTATCACCCATAGGCTAATGGCCAAGTTGAGGTGACCAACAAAGAAATTGAAGACATTTTGACTAAAACAATAGCTATTCATAGAAAGGATTGGGAAAACAGATTACCAAAAGCTATTTGGGCCTATAGGACAACCTGGAAAACAACTACAGGCTTCACCCCATTTGAGTTGCTGTATGGAAAGACAACTATGATGCCAATTGAATTTGAATATGAGACTCTGTGGACTACAATAGATTTGGGGATGGATATTTCAAAGGCACAAAGAGAAAGAATCATACAACTAAACACTTTGGATGAGATAAGAAGAGAAACCATGCAACATACATAAATAGTGCAAAATCAGAGAATCAAGTGGCATGAAAAATTTATCAAGGAGAAGAAATTCTAACTAGGAGATTGGGCCTTGCTCTATGACTCAAGATACTAGGACAATGTAGGAAAATTGCAGACAAGGTGGATAGGACCATTTGAAGTCATTGAGGTCTTTCTTAATGGAGCTATTCAGCTTACTACCATTGACCCTGTCAAGTTCAAATTACTTGTCAATGGTCATCACCTCAGATTATATCACAAGCCAACTTCCAAAGAAGAGTTCCTGCAACAATTCACCCAACATTCAACACCCAAGCTTCCTGCAGCCGAAGGAAGTGGACCTAGTGTCCCTCCTTATGGCTAATTAAGGTACATACTTCTCATAATAAAGAATTTCACTTACATGGAAGTGAATTTATTTGTTCATCCGCCCATCCACCCATCCATCACCACCTTTCTCTCTCTTCCATCACTTCATTCCACCTCATCCCATTCCACTTCATTTTCATTAATTGCTCAATTTATTCCCTAAAAGGTGAGCGATACTTTCTCCACAATATTTGCAGAAAATCTTCCACATTCAGGTATGTGCACATTAATTGCTATCTTTAATCATCTTTTAAGTGTGTTCATTTAATCACTGTATGTTAGTATAGACGTTTACATAAAATGCCATCATTCCCCGTCAAATCACCACTCCCATATTGCATGTGTGGACACATGTCCAAATTTAGGTTGGGGGGAGGGGAAGAAAAAGATGTAAATATATTTCCCATGAGTCAATTTATGCTAGGCTACATCAGGAAATTTAAAATGAGCCGATTTAAAATCTGAGTAAGAGGACAACTTGCATGTGTGAAGTGACATTATCTGCAGTTTCCATTTCTTCCCATCATAATTACCCTCTATCACTCCTTTTCTTTCCATTATTGACCCTGTTGTAATATTGAGTTGCAAGCAAAAAGGTGAAACAAAAGAAAAGGAAATTCAGTTGATATTAACACTTGAAATTTAGCAGGTATTGTAGGAAAGTGAGCTTGATTTTCAGAAGGGAATTGCAGGAAAGAAATTGTAGAGCATTTGTTTGATTGTAGACAATGGGAGGTGAGTTAATTCAAAATGAACCTATGGTGCATGATGTTTTATTGCAGGATGCACAATGCCTGGACAAATTTAGAAACTATGGATGGTCAAATTACTTCTTGAAGCTGGATGGATTTGATAAAAGCATTGCCCTTGAATTTTCCCAGACATTTTCTGAAGGAAAAGCCATAGTAAAAGGGTTGGAAGTTGTGGCAACTGAGGAAAGAATTGCAGAGGTCATAGGGTTACCGACTGATGGTGAAAATTACCCTACCTCTAGAGACACCAGATTAGCCATGGCTGAATTTACAGAGCCGAACGACCCCCCATTGAGCATTGATAAACAAGGTGCAAAGAGAATGTCTCTACCCAAGCCATGGAAGCAGATAGCCGTTTATGTTATCAAATACATCACTTGTGAGGGTCGCCAGTCAAATTTGCATTCTGTGCACTTTAAGATTTTGAATCACATGAGGCACAAAAGGAGGATGAATGTGCCTAATGTGCTATACAATCTTTTTTCAATCATGGCGGTTGAGACCCAAAAAGGTAGGGATAATTCTATTTCCCACCATTGTCTAATTAAATTGCTAGTTGAGAAGTCTTTGCACGATGTATCCGAAATGACCTAGGAAGAATTTATAAATGTTGATCAAATTAGACTTGAGCAATTGCAACCTAGGGCTTTACCTCAACTCGTAGGTCTAGCAGGAGATTGAGCACGACTGAAGCCCCTCTTGGCATTTCAACCTCTAGTGCTGGCTCTTGTGTGAATCCTCCTACAACAGAAGAAACCATATAAATTAGTTCTTCTAGAATAGAGCACTTAGAAAAAAAAATCTCTTTATCAGATTCTGATGATGACATTCTACTTGAAACCTTGATGAAAACTAAGGCACAAAAGAGAGAAGTAGAAACAAGAAAAGGAAAGGCCAAAACACAACTTGTAGAAAGAAAGGTGCCGAGTTCTAAGAAGAGGAAGGCTGACACTGTTCATCTTGCAGCCAAAGGAAAATGTGAGAGACCTCCCAGGAAACCAAGATCAGTTGGGCCTATGATTGGTACACCTCCAAAAGAAAGCCCTAAGCCTGGTGAGACATTACACAAGGACCCTAAAGCTCCAATAGGGCAGGGGAATGTCGAAGAAGAAAACATATTTAGGAAAGCAACAAATATAACACTGGTTGATCTTGCTAAAATTGCAGAAGAGTTTATATAAATAAGCCTTTACAACCATGATTCAGAGATTTCCACCCCTGTTGAATTTTTCAATGCTTATAAGATTGCCTCACCTGAAATGAAGAATTTGTTGTGTGAGTTTTATTTGCATAATTATGCTATAACTCAAGACCATGATTGAAATATGCTGTTATATGTTGGGGATGTCCAATTGAGGGCATTTATGTCTTAGGTACAAAATGAGATTAGTTGGGGACAACAACATGGAGCTTATAAGCAATTGGAGTCTGATATCCCTCTGCTCGTTAGGGCTGAATCAAGCAACCCAAGGGATATTTACAGATAAAGGCACAAAATGCTTCTCAGACCTTGTTATGGCAATAGGATTATGCCTTGGATTGAGGCAGTTTATAGTGAGTATGAGGTAAAGACAACAACAAAGGAGGAAACTGTTAAATAAATATTTGACCAGCTCCCTTTGGGTTTATTTTTGTGTTGTGTGTGCACTGGCCTATGCATCGCCGAGTCTGCTCGGCTTTTTATCAAAGCTTTGATCTTTCGCTCTGCGCGTCTACTCTTCGCAACTTCGGGTATCGACATTCCTTTCAGATCCCAGGAAACTCCGCTGTGCTTCCACGTGTCGCGGCTGCAGGATGCTTTTGTTTCTTGTTTCCTTGACGCCTCGTCGGGCTGTGAAATGCTGCCAGGAAGCCCACATTCCTAGAAAGTGCTGGTGGGCCCCACATTTTCTAGCTGTAGTGGACTCTTGCCACTTGTCAACTGTTCACAAATCTTTCAACGCGGGGATGAAATAGCAACCGCGGGCAGCGAGATGCTGCCACGCATCTTTTACGCCCGGCTGATGAACATTCCCTTCGCTGTGATAAGGTACTCAACCCATTCAACATGTGTCTCATTTTCACAAATCCTCTACAGCGATGGGAGAAGGGTTCATGTGGGCAGCGAAAGGATGCCACGTGCCTAAGCAAGGGATCTGTTAAGCGGGCGATGAACTAGATGAACCAAATAAAGCTATTGGTTGCTGCTTATCATAATCATTCGCACCAATGGATGAAACTTGTCTAACCAGGACCACCGCCATCATTGCAAAGGATGCACTTGTGCCTGGGATGATTGAATGCTGTGTTTTGGCTCGATCCTGTTGTAATGGCCTTGGGAATATTTCGATTGAGACATCATTGTAGAAGATTGCAGGATCTTTTCTGTTATTGCTCTCCAAGGCGGTGGGAGGTTTTTCCTGCTATATATACTTTCTCTGATTGATGAGAAAGGGTCTAGAATTGGGGGGAAACATGCTAGTTTTAGTAAAGACGCAAGCCTTTTTTGTTGTTTTATTTAAATTGCAAAAACTTTCAGACTGTGCCAATTGTTCGACCTTTCTATTTTTTCATGCTATTTGATCAAACTGTGAATTGTGCTTTTTATTGTCTTGACAATTCATTCAAGAACTTCTATATACATTGAATGCAAGTTTGCTTACCTAGATCATGTCTAATGAATTTTCTTGGCAGTAAAAATGTATGCAACGCTATTTTATGTCAATAAATGAGTTGTCTATGCTATAACCTTAAGTATCTGATGTTTTGGAACACAACAACACCATTCAGGCCCTTAAATCTATGATTTATCATGTCTATCATCAAATCTTGGCGCATCGCCTTAGGTTAGACTTTGTTTTATTATATTTGTTTCCTTTTCCCTTCCCAAACCCCATTATAGAAGAAGCCCACTTCTCTAAAATCTGGAGGTTACTCAGTTTAGCGCAAAAGGTCCCCCTTAAACTGAGTTTTCCATAAGACTCTGTTACCTTGTCAAATTTTGGTGTCAACAGTTTTCTCTTTTTCTGGCACGCCTGATGGGACCAAGCTTAAATGAAATTGTATTTTAGAAGGGTGTATGAGCCATCAGCCTGTAACTAGATCCCAAACCATAGGCAATCCCAGATTACTAGTACCTCCGCTAGGGATAGTCCATGTCTCAAATCAGTTGGTAACCGTTCCATTCCCACCGCCCTTGCCTCTCACAATGTTGCCGGCCACCAACATAAACTACATAGCATGGGACGCCGAAATTCCCCTGGTAGCCCCGGTAGCACCCGCTATGTGGGGCGCTATCCTAGTTTCAACCATGAAAGCTATACCAAAGTTTACTAGAGATAGCTCAAGAACACCCGCAGAACATTTGCAGGATGTGGCAGACGTATGTCTGGTACACGGTATTACAACATAGAATGTAGCCTTGAGGCTCCTCACCGCGTCTTTTAAAGGAAAGACTCTAGATTGGTACCGAACACTGACTCCTAATTCAATTCACACCTGGGATGAACTTTGGAATCCATTCTATGAGAGGTTTTCGAATGACGGAGATCGTTCTTCATTATATTATCAACTTTCTGTCATAAAATGAGCCCCCCAGGAGGTTCTGACAGATTTTAATGCCCGATTTCATGCAAATTGGCAGAGGATCCCTGTTACCATACGCCTAACTCCCGAGTTGGCATTTATATTTTATCTGAAGTCCATCAATTCTAACATTTCTATGATGATCAAGTCTTTGGGAGGAGCTAATATGCCAGATGCTTATGGTACCGCTATCAAAGCTGAGAGTCATTTGATAGATTGCGAAAAATTTCCTCCTTGACCTATTATGCCGATGTTTCCTGAAATATCAATCCCAACGTAAGAGGTCTCGTCAACTAGTGTGCCCACAACTGCCCAGTCAATGTAGACATATGCGACTGCCCCTAAAAATGTGGCTTCTACATCAGGTTCTTCCAAAGATGAAATAAGTGACCTCAAAGAGATGTTGCGAACCATGGAAAATGATATAACCAATCTTAAGCGGAACCAAGCAATGCCTCTGAGGCTTGCATATCAAAACTATCAAGGCGGGCGGTCTTCTTATCAGCAAAATCAATATTAGGGTGTGCCTCGCACTAATCCACCAGCGACGACTGCAAACCAAATGGTGCTGGTGCCTACTCCATTGACGAGCGCGTCACCAAGCTCGAATAGGGAGTTAACCACAGAGTAGAAAAATCTTATTGATGAAATCAATCCATGGTGTTTCCCCTGTAGCGATGCGTATATGCCCTGGAACTGTCCGTGTGGCAACCTACAACAGAAGGTGGCGGAGCAATGTAGCCAAGGCACAACAACAAAAAATGGAGGCTATGTATATGCCTCACCACAAATGGAGAGTGTGGTCCTTACTGCACAAATGCAAGGAATGTCTTTAGAGCAAGAATTAGATATTGCTCCATTCATATCCAAAACACCGCAAGTGCAGTCTAACTATAACACGAACTCAAAGAGGAGGTTCACTGGTGAGTCAGTTGTTTCACATCTAGACAACCCACAAATCAAAGGCATTTCCGATCAGATTCCCAGTACTTCAACCGTCTCTTCACCTTCTTAATCACAAAAGGAAATTATTATAGCAAGAACCAAGGAGCAGAAATCTCTGATTTTGTCACCTTTTAATGTGGTAGAGCAATTGAAGAAATCATCTGCTAATGTGTCTCTATGGGAAATTCTAGCTATCCCAGAACAAAAGACACTATTACAGAAGACACTTCAAGAAGAGGTCAACCCGACACCAACAGGGCCATTTGCCAGAATAGAGGAGGTTTATCAAATACCGCCAACTAAGGTTCTTATAGACAAGGCAAAGGAGTCCCCTGCCGAGGACAAAAGTAGGTTGAAACCTCAACCCTTCTTCTTGACTCTCATTATAGGAAAGAAATTATTGCACAATGCCATGATTGATTCTGGTGCTAGTACAACGGTTATGCCTAAACAGATAGCCGAAGCTTTGGGACTCAGCTACGAACCTATAAAAAAAGGGGTGATGCAGCTTGATGGAAATAAAGTTGAGACCATAGGTGTCATCAAGGCATTTCCATTAACTCTATTTGCTTGCCTTAGTATCACGGTCCCATAGGACACAGTGATCATAGATGTCCCTCCTATGTTTGGTTTTTGTCTATCTCGAGAATTTACTTCAAAGGTGGGTGGATACCTGTCCTTGAATTGGTCACATCTAATACTTAGGATCAAACACGACGCAAAAATGAAGATAGAATCAGAGGCTCTACATTCTGAACATGTGGTGGATGAGGCCTTGATTAATTTTGAAGCCGCACATACCTCTATCACCAAGTAAGAAATGTATTGCGTTGAATTGCTAGAGGAAGAGAAGGTGAGCGAAGATTGGAATGATAAAGAGGATGCTCTATTGAGTGAACACATAAACAATGATCCTTTTGGAAATTATCATGCTATAGGATTGGGCACATATGTAATTTATGATGAAGACCAGGGGCTTCCGAGGGTCGCCAAAGAATCTGAGGGTAGCCAAGAAAATGAGCTATGGACACTGTACTTTGACGGAGCGAGAAGCAAAGTAGGTGCTGGAGTAGAGGTGTATCTAATATCCCCACAAAATAAAAAATTGTTGAGGTCTTTCCACTTTCATTTCGCCTATTCAAACAATGAGGCTGAATATGAAGGGTTAGTCTAGGGCTTAAGCCTTGCAAAACGAATGTGCATTAAGCAATTAATTGTGTTTAGAGATTTCGAATTGGTAGTTAACCAGGTCCGAGAAATTTCTGTAGCAAATAATGTCCACATGAGATTCTATCGGCACTGATTCTGGGACCTGATTGATGGTTTTGAAGCTTTCAACATCCAGACCATTCCCCAGAGATAAAATAGCGATGCAGATCGCATGGCTGTGATTGATGCTCAGTTTGATCCTATTTCTGACCTGCTTCATAACGAACATTTAGTACGAGTACTAGTCCGACCAGCGATCCCCGACAATGATCAGAGTTGGAAAGTCTTTGAAATCGACGAACACATCACCTCGTTTATCCAACACTCAGGGGAGTTTTCCGATTAGCTTCAACCAAAGATTGCCGAGGCTTATGAAGGAAAAATTATGCAGCTCAAATCTAACAAACTCCCAAAAGGATTGGTTACTCTTGAATTTTTTTTTGATTGTGATGATGCCTGAAATGATAAGCGAAAGTTCATGGCGAACAAAGTGATTATGTGGAATTTCGGGTCTCTGATGGTAGGAATCTCTGGGTCGGAAAAAATATCCCACACCATGATAAGGAAAGACTCATCAGTTTCTGTGAAAAATATGGAATAGTGGCCTGGTCCTACGATGATCTAGAGGGATATGATCCTAGCATCATTCAGCACACTATTGAGCTAACAGAAGGTGCAAAACCTATCCGACAGAAACAGAGGCTAGTCAACCCTAAAATTGAAGCCCTAATGGCACAAGAGCTAACTAAGCTCATTGAGTCACGCATTGTCTTCCCAATCAAACATAGTACTTAGGTATCGAATCTGGTCCCAGTCTGAAAGAAGAATGGAGATATCTACTTGTGTGTGGACTTCCGAGACCTAAACAAAGCATCTCTGAAAGTCCACTATTCATTGCCTTCTATGGAGTCAATTTTACAAACTGTTGCAGGATTTGAAATATTTTCTCTGCTGGATGGTTTCTCCGGCTACAATCAGATCTGAGTTAAAGAAGAGGATCAACACAAGACTACGTTCACCACAAAGTGGGGAACATTTGCATATGCTAAAATTCCTTTTGGTTTATCCAATGCAGGGGCAACATTCCAGCGAGCGATGGACATCGTATTCAACGAACTAATCAATAAGTTTATTCTAATATATTTGGATGACCTTACTGTGTTCTCTAAATCTAAGGATGATCATTTTGATCATTTGAAATTATTTTTTCAAAAGTTCCAGGAGTTTGGAGTTTCCCTAAAGCCGAAGAAATGTGTATTCGGAGTGCCGCAGGGTAAGCTGTTAGGACATGTTGTGTCTAGAGAAGGTGTTTCAATTGACCCCGAACGAGTAAAGGCTATCAAAGAACTTCCCCTTCCGGTAAATAAGAAAGGTGTTCAGTCTTTCCTGGGCAAAGTAAATTTTGTCAGCAAGTTTATTTATGATTTTGCGAGAATGATTAGGTTGATCACCCTAATGCTGAAGAAAGATCAAACATTCAAGTGGACAACCGAAGCTCGGGAAGCTTTTGAAAAGGTCAAAGAAGCTATTTCCACAGCTCCGGTGCTGGTTAATCCGGATCAATCCAAGGATTTTATAATGTATGCTTTCAGTAGCAAGTCCAGTATTGCTACTATCCTAACCCAAAAGGATGACGAAGAAAAGGGGGAACATCCAGTAGCTTTCTACTCCAGGACCCTAAGGGAATATGAGGAAAATTATAATTTTTTCGAAAGACAGGCCTTTACAATAGTAAAGGGACTTAAAAAGTTCTGCCATCTAATTTCCTACAACAAGGTACTGGTGTATGTCGCACATTCCAGTGTGTGTGAATATATCATGGAGGGTGAGATCACAGAAAAAAGGGATAATTGGATCACCAAGATCCTTGAATATGACATTGAAGTCAAGCCTACTAAAACTATTAAAGGAAGAGGACTGTGTGAGTACATGGCACAAAATGAGGAAGTACCCGCCGCAGAGGAGGAGCTGGAGCTCATCTTAATTAATGAATTGGAATCAGAAGGCAGTTGGATGACTAATAAAATGAGGTTCACGCAAACTAGAAAGTATCCGCCAGGCCTCTCATCCCAAAAAAAGAGGTATTACCGGCTTCAAAATTACGGATATACACTAATAAAAGGAGTCCTTTTCAAAAGGAATTTCAATGGTATTCTCCTGCGATGCGTCACTTCAGAGCAGGTGAAGAGGATCCTTGATGCGTTCCACAATAGTGCTGCGGGCAGACATTTCTTTGCCAAAACCACCGCCATTAAAATCATGCGTGTTGGCTATTATTGGCCTACACTTTTTAATAACTCCCACTCTTTGGTGAAGGCTTGCAAAAAATGCCAGTTCTTCGCTGACAAAAGGAAGAATTCTGCAATGCCCCTCAAACCTATAGTGGCGGATGAACCATTTGCACAATGGGGCTTGGACTTCGTCGGAATGATCAACCCAGTTTCTAGCGCTAGAAACAAGTGGATTCTGACCGCCATAGATTACTTCACAAGGTGGATGGAGGTTGTTCCCCTTAAAAGCGCAACAAAAACATAAATTGTAGATTTCCTTGAGGAACTGGTGACAAGGTTCGGCCCTCCAAAAACTATCATTTCAGATAATGCAGAGCTTTCCTAGGTGTAAAGGTATGTCACTTTGCATTAAAGAATGGCATATTCCTTAAAAAATAATCAAACTATTATCTACAGGGAAATGGTCTAGTGGAGTTAATGAACAAAAGCTTAGTTCGAATCCTTAAAAAAATGGGCTTGGAACACTAGAGAGAATGGCATAAAAATCTCCAAACAACGCTCCGGGAAAACCGCATAACTCCTAAGAAAGTCCTTAAGACTTCGCCTTACGAGTTGGTATACGAAAAAGAGGTGCTGCTACCTATCTCCATGGAGATTCTGACAATACAGTTGTTGAAATCTCTTGAGATAGAACAAAATGAAGCCATGGAGGTGCGGCTCACCGAATTATTGGAAGTACAAGAAAAAATAGAGAATTCCCTAATAGCTATGACAAGCCGTCAACATGTGGTCAAGCGATGGTTCGACAAGAAGGCTTCCGACCAAGGTCTAAAATGCGAAGACTTAGTGCTAAAGTATGATAAAAGGGATGCTAAGCTAAGTCAGTACGGTAAATTTGATAGCCTATGGGAGGGTCCCTTTAAAATAATTTGGTGCAAAGAACACAACGCTTTTGAGCTAGAAAATATGGAACATGAACCCTTAGGAATCCCGATCAATCGGATTCATCATAAGCTGTTCCATTAGGCGCTGAGTTTTTTTTTTTGTACATATGTAAATAGTGCTTTTATTTTATTTCCGTTTCTTTGGCCGGTCTTTTGTGAATTAGTTTGTGCTTCAGCGAATTAACCCATTATTATTAGCGGGCGGAACACCAGAATTGCTTTACACAGAACACACCCATGTGCGGAGAAATAGCAAAATGAAAGTTGTGAGCCCTAAAACTAAAATTCAGAATGAAGGAAAGAGCATGGATTTTCTTTAAAAGATATATATCTATTCATATATGTTCTTTTTATTACAAAAGTGGTTGGGAAGCCATAATTCAAAATTTACAAGCATATTGAGCTATTATATATACGTTAGCCTTTTTCAGGCTTATATATAGCTATGGGCAGGTATTTTGTTGAGCAAGCAGGGAGACATTTGTTGAGCAGACAGGGGGGTTTTCATCCAAAGGCATGGCTGGCGGCAATTGACGCATTAACTGCGGTGTCCACTTCTTCCTCGTCCACAGGTTCTTCGGCAACATTGGTAGCATCATTCGGCACAATTGCCATTGGCGGGGGGAATACCAAGTTCCTGAAGTTAGTATACCAATCTATGTCGTAGAAGGGTATTACGTTGTAGCTACGAAACAGGAAGTGTAGGGTCTGAGTAACCCTCTGCTGGTGCTGGTTGCGGGTTTGTAGGTGGAATCTGCTAAGGAACAGAAGCCAAACGACAACAACTTCTTCCTCAATAAAGCAACGCAGGTCGCTGGTTGACAACAAACCTACCCCATAGGTAGCATGAGCAACAACCTCGCCGAGACCATTCAGGTACTTTTTCGGAAAGATTTCTTTAACCAGCTTCAAGATAAGTGGCCAGGGAACGTTAATGTCCAACATGGATGTTACAAAGTGGGAGCATATGTCGGTGTTCACCCGATACTTATCCTCATACTCTATACAGTCCTTGCCTAAGACCCACTTTATGGCTACCAGGACCAGAGAATACTTATTCTTGGTCATCCGTTTCAACCTCCTAGTGAAAACCTCCCCTAAGAATGCCGTCTGTGACTTATACGAGGTAAAGCAAACTGGAGTATCCATAGCTCTGACACTATCCCTAGGCTTCTAAATTAATGCCGAAATTTATCTATCACCGAACCTATGAGAGGGCTTGCTTAAAACTCTACTATTGACCTATCACTACTCAAATGCTAAGTATGTTTTTCTTACTACTTATTGGCCTATTTATAGAAAAATGACAAGACACATGCTAATCCGCTTTGAAAAAATATGATATTAAGCTAGTTGCTAACTTGAAAGGCGTGCCTGTATTTGCTCACATTTTCGGGCTAGTTGTATTTGTGCTAGCACGACTCAATGCATGCTTGATTAATAAGAGCTAATTAATTAGATTTTAAGAGGGTGGCACTTGTTGGCAGTAATACGTATGGCCGTAGGATATTGTGTCATCTCCTAAGTGTGTCCTAGAGTCCAAGGTGATATTCATATCTTTTCAGGCTATGATGGTTTGCTTTGGCATAATCATTCTGGCTAAGATATTAATTACCAGTGCATGCTAATGCAAGGTTAGAGAGAAAATTTCCAGCACAAGTTCCAAGGAGATCACAACGTATCACATGATTGCCAACAACAATGATGAACTCTGACTGCCTCAGAATAGCAAGCAGTTCATTTTGCACGAGTTGCAAAATTAATGGTACATGTCAAATTAAATACAAAAAGCATGATTTCACCTACCACCTTGAGAAAGGTTGCTATTATTGCATGAAAAGGTTTAATATTTGAAAGTCTCTTCAAAAACGCCAAAGGAAATTTGCAGAGTTGTTCTTCTCCTGTGTATTCAGAACCGAAGAAAATTGCAGAGGGCAAGAACTTGCGGATATCTTCGGAGAAGGAAAAATGTCAGAAACTTAATCTTAGCCAATCAGGAAGAAATTAGCTAGGAGCTGTTTACGGCTATACGTTCTTCAGAGGAGGTATATATCTATGAAGATGTGGCGTTCGTTACGCTTGGTATACCCAGCAGGCCAAGGAGGGCTCATACAGAAGAACTGAGTAGACCCAAGAATTGCAGAAACTAGAAAAGGGTTGAAGAAAAATGGGATAATATTTATGACCAAAGGCTTGCAAAAAACCCTAAGTCCCTCAGAGAGGCAACCTGTGTAAGGTTATCGGCACCAAAGGCAGACCAATCTATGGCGCAAAGAGTTTGGTATAATGGTCTCCCTCATTACATGGTCCCACTTGTGCACTATTTCCCGGAGGTAGTTGATGCTGCTGTCCAGCATTATAATCCTGATACTCACTACATTGAAGGCTACAGCTTAAGGGTGCATATCACTCCAGAGGCCATCTGACACATGTTATACATCTCAGACCCAAGTAAAATAAAAGAGAATATCGATCCTTTTCGCTTGAGAAAAGTAGAGAAAATGTGGAAGATGAGAAAGAGCTCAGAGTTCTTGTTGGAGGAGACTAATAGGAAAGGCATCCCAACCGCTAAAGCGCCAAGTATTCCGTTGTCGCGCAGTGCGTTTCAAAACGATCTCCAGGATGCCATGTCCATGCTAGCTTTTGTGTGTGGCCGAGACTCTGATGAGAAGATAGAGACCTTTCAACTGGGACCAACAATGCAATTTCACAAGCAGCATGAACTCTTCTGGTATGATTTTGCTAAGTTTATGGTTGAAGAAATGATATGGAAAATTATAAATTATCAGGCGGAGAAAAAATTTAGGTTTCTTTCTTTCCTGGTCCACATGTTTCTGCATCAGAACCTGGATTTTTTCGCCCAGTATTTTCTGCTATCAATTTTTGATGAGTAGAATAAAAGGAAGCCGATATTCATATATGCATTTTTAGACTTTTTCATAGCGCCGGTCTTGAATGATTTGATCGGAGAAGGTGATATTATTCGGCTCGATAAGGAGCAAGCCAGATTTATGCAGAGTTTCACCCTTGCTTGTGACTGGTTCTTAGGCAAAGACTTTACTATCATCCGAATGCGAGGCTTTACTGGAAAACCTTTCCTTCTCCCAGCCTGCGTCACAGATAGAGTGCTCACGCTGAAAATTTTCTGACAGGTATGTATAATTGATTTTACCTTCTGTAGCAGCGAAAAGGTCAAGAAGAAGGGATTCTTCTCTTGTCTGAAAAAATTCAAGTCAGTAATTCTAATAAAGAAGCAATCATACCAGTTGTTAGAGGACAAGAAGGCCTATCTAGGGTTGGTACTGGTAGATGATAGGTGGGAATACAACCCTTTCGACAACTTTCCGGAGCCACATATGAGGGTTATCCATGTTCCCCGACCATACTGGGAGAAGCGGCGTAACCCGCGGACGGACAAAGATGAAGATTTTGTTGAAATGGCGCGTATCCCTATGCTGGACACTAGAGGCCCATGGTACAAGTTCTAATTTCTTGTGGCTGTGGCCCAAGATAATGTCCCCATTGAGTGAGACATGTACAAGTTAAAGAAAGATGAGGAATGGAGTGAGGAGAAAATAGCGGCTTTCTGGAAGTATCGCCAAGAGATTGCACAATTGGATGCTCCCTACAACAAACTAAAGGATGACCAGAAATTTGAAAGGTGGTGGAAGGAAGGCCATCCTAGCCCGAGCTCTAGTATTAATAGGAGAGAAGAAAAGGAGGACTCCGAGGAGCAGGAGGAGGAAGCGGCAACATTGGCTTCCTCTGCACAAAAGGAGAAAGTCTCCGGACAGTCCTCCTATGTGGCCACGAACGTGCATTTTAATATATCAAGGGGTTCACATACACTCACTTGGAATGCTAAACCAACCAGGCTATCACTGCAGCAAACAAAGATGACTGCCGAAGCTAAAGAGACTCCACCCGCAAAACGGCAGTGCATAGAGAGTATTATTAGAGAGGGTTCGCAAGAACCCGCTGGAGGAAGAGTACTCACAGCTGGCTAGGAACCTGAGGCTGAGGAAGAGTCGCTGACGATTTTGGAAATGCCAACAACCAATCAACAGGTACAATTCACTCCTTCTTCTCTTGCATCTCATTCCTTGGTATCTGCCCCTGCGTCACTGGCGATCCCTACTATAGGTACTAGCCCTCTTCCTTTTGCATTTAGTCTGACTTATTCAGTAGGCTTTGCCCAGTTTTTCGCATGCCACCCCGCTCATAATTACTCCTCCGCGTTTGCAAACACCGGCCATTGCCGCTCAGACCTTCCTCGCCTCGCTTTCGGAAAGCATTCCCTTTGTGAGTGCCCTTTCTTTTTCCACTATGATTACAGATCCTCTTCCATTGCAACAGACCCACAACCCGTTGACAACTCCTCCTTAGTCCCAGCCAATGAGCCTTACTGCTGATTCCCCAGTTCAGCCACTACAAATGACTAGCCCTACTGTTGGTTTTCAAACCAAACTATGGAACTTGCCCCACTTCTCTCCACAAACTGTCACTCTCTAGAAGAAACAAATGCCCACTCCTATGAAGATTACCTATCCCTATACTCTGCCTTCTAGTGCTCCTTTCGCAGGTGGACTAGTTTCATCGCCAGCCAAATTCATAGCACAAATAGATTACAGAAATGAGGCATGCACAAATAGAATGAGAAAGCGCAAGGCAAAAGATGATAGTGTTTTTGCTAAACCAAGAGTACAAGCTCTTTACGATGAGGCCCGACAAGAATTGAAGTTCGAAACCATGTACCCGTTGGTAAGCAAGCCTCAGGGATAAATGCAACCAGAAGACTATGAGATATATGCGGTAAGAATCAACATGAAGGTAGCCCGACTGCAGGATAAAGTTGAAATCATGGAGGAAACGCAATAGGTGGTCACTTCCGACTTCCTTAAAACCAGTTGCGAGCTAAAGAAGAAGGATGAGCAACTCAAAGCAGCTAGGGAAAGGGTTAGTTTTCTGGAGAGGAAAGAAAAATCTTTAGAGATAGATATTGCCTACATGAATGAAAGGGCATTGGCAGCAGAGGATGAAAGGAACAAGCTTCAAGGTGAAATTGCGAAGACTCAGTTTGTCGACCTTGGCATAATAAAAGAGCTACAAAGCAAGAACCAGGAGGCAGGGAAAAATATACAACTAAAAGATGAAGAGTTGGAGCGCCTCCGCTTTGAACATAGTCAGGGGATGGCACAAAAAAATGAAGAGCTGGAATGCCAACAGGCTCAATATGAGCAAAGAATACAAGAGAAAGAGGTCGAATTTAAAAGCCTAAAGGCTCAAATAGAAAAAAAGCTCAGAGAGACAAAAGATTCTTTAGAAGAGCACTTAGCAAATCACTCTCAAGCCGAGAAGAATTGGAATAAAGAAATGAGCAGCTCTGCGGAGCAGCCGGCGTCCGAGAAAAGGAAAAAGGTAGAATTGGCTGAGGCCATTATTTCAAGAGATGTGGAGATTACTTCACTAAAAGCCTCTCTCCCGCCTCCACCTACGAAACCTGATATCATTCCGCTGGTTAGACAATTATACATTTCTCACTAGGAGAAGATTAAAACCTTTTGCCTAACATTGCAGCCTACCCTCCGATTTATCAACAAGGCATCAAGGCTCAGCCAGGAGGCCTATGATACAATTAAGCAGTTCCCACGGTTCATCTTGGAGAAGGTTCCTGAGGCAAAAGACTTGCTCAACAAGCTATACTTCATCTCTGATGAGAACCTTGCCGAGGCGGGTATTGAAGATCGGGATACTACTACTCAAACGTCAAACAAATTCATCCATTGCCACTCCACCTTCCAGTGCACTAAGGCAGCCGTGACTATTCTGAGCAAGACACTAGATAGCATACGGGGAAGTTTCTTTGAGTTAGGAAAGACAGGACTGCCGTCCCTGTTCCTCGAGGATGGCTCTATTGCCACGGCTGCGCAGATTGCAGAGATTATAGAAGAGAAGAGAAATGACTCAGAGGCTTTCAAGGAGTTCAGTCATCCTCCCATGGAAACTGACATTGAGGGAGTCATTCATCCACTCTCACAATTGCTATTTCATATACAAGCAGGGGCCGGTTTACCCGATATGCTGCCTCACAAAGAAACTATTGATCTACGTGGAGCACAAGAGAATTTTTGCAACATAGTGAAGCCGTCCGAAGATGAATGGTCGCCTTTGTAGGCGGCTCTTTCCAATCTTTGACTCCATCAGCCCAATGGATAAGGCTCTGGTCTGCAGAATCAGAGAAGTTTTGGGTTCTCTGTTCCTTAGCCGAAATGCCCCTGATAGTCGCCAAAAGCTATTAAATAAATATTTGACCAGCTCCCTTCAGGTTTATTTTTGTGTTGTGTGTGTGCTGGACTATGCATCGCAGAGTCTGCTTGGATTTTTATCAAAGCTTTGATCTACTGCTCCACGTGTCTACTCTTTGCAACTTCGGGTATCGGCATTCCTTTCGAATCCCGGGAAACTCCGCTGTGCTTCCATGTGTCACGGCTGCGAGATGCTTTTGTTTCTTGTTTCCTTGATGCCTCGTTGGGTTGCGAAATACTGCCACGAAGCCCGCGTTCCTAGAAAATGCTAGCAGGCCCCACAATTTCTAGCTGCAGTGGACTCTTGCCTCTTGTCAACTGTTCGCAAATCTTTCAACGCGGGGATGAAATAGCAACCGCGGACAGCGAAATGCTGCCACACGTCTTTTACGCCCGGCTGATGAACGTTCCCTCCGCTGTGATAAGGTACTCAGCCCATTCGACACGTGTCTCATTTTCACAAATCCTCTGCAACGATGGGAGAAGGGTTCATGCGGGTAGCGAAAGGCTGCCACATGCCTAAGCAGTGGATCTGTTAAGCGAGCGATGAACCAGATGAACCAAATAAAGCTATTGGTTGCTGCTTATCATAATCATTTGCACCAATGGATGGCAGTTGTCTAACCAGGACCACCGCCATCATTACAGAGGATGCACCTGTGCCCAGGATGACTAAATGCTATGTTCTGGCTTGATCCTGTTGTAACGGCCTTGGGAATATTCTGATTCAAGCATCATTGCAGAAGATTGCAGGATCTTTTCTGTTATTGCTCTCCAAGGTGGTGGGAGGTTTTTCCTGCTATATATAATTTCTCTGATTGATGAGAAAGGGTCCAAAACTGGGGGGAAACACGCTAGTTTTAGTAAAGACGCCAGGCCTTTTTTGCTGTTTTATTTAAATTGCAAAACTTTTAGACTGTGCCAATTGTTCGGCCTTTCTATTTTTTCATGCTATTTGATCAAACTGTGAACTGTGCTTTTTATTGTTTTGACAATTCATTCGAGAACTTCTATATACATTGAATGCAATTTTGCTTACCTAGATCATGTCTAATGACTCTTCTTGGCAGTAAAAATGTATGCAACATTATTTTATGTCAATAAATGAGTTGTCTATGCTATAAATTTAAGTATCTAATGTTTTGAAACACAACACCACCATTCAGGCCCTTAAATCTATGATTTATCGTGCCTATCATCAAATCTTGGCACATCACCTTAGATTAGACTTTGTTTTATTATATCTGTTTCCTTTTCCCTTCCCAAACCCCATTATAGAAGAAGTCGACTTCTCTAAAATCTGGAGGTTACTCAGTTTAGCGCAAAAGGTCCCCCTTAAACTCAGTTTCCCATAAGACTCTGTTACCTCGTCAAATTTTGGCGTCAACAGAAACTATGAGAAGATGCCTATCATAAATATGGAGTAGTCTAATTGATGAGATAAAATAGGTTGAGCCTCATTCCATCCACAATTATGCTGCAAGACTAAAAATGATTGATAGGTATGTTCAGATTGGGAGAACACAGGGGTGATCTTGGCTTCCCCTGACTTTCCAGCCACCCATGCTCATGTGGCCTATGCCAAACTTCATATTCTACCAGTATGACATTGCTGCAGAAAAAAAAAGATGGAACATATTTGACAGATTAGGAGGATTCTATTGGGATCCTGATTCACGCAATGCAACCACTGATGTTGGCCAACTATCAGTTTCAAATTTAAAAGCTTTGACCAAGCATAAGAACAACCCTTCCCCTACTGGAGGACCAACAAACCTTAGGTTGGGGGGAGTGATGAGCCTAGTTTTTGGTCCAATTAGAATATATAGTTTATTTGCTGGTAGATGTCATGGACTTTAATGTTAAATGTTGGTATTTTCATAATGTTTCCCTCAAACCATTGACATTGGACTTAATCCTATCTCTGCAAGCTTTAATGACATTTGGCATATTATGTGGATTATCTATATTGATTTTGCATGTGGTTAATGAATGTTCCTTAAGGTGGTTATCGATGTGCAGTTATTGTGCATATTTACATGGCCATGCAAATTTAATATGCTAGGTTGAGGAAGACACTACCAGCTGGGCATGCACCATAACGTCCAGCAAATGAATTGCTTAAAGTCAAAGAAGGCCGATGACAGAAGATTCTTTATGCAACCGAATGTAACTGACTTGTAGTGGAATTTAATGATTAAGCATGCACGGGTGTTACTGTTGTGCTGGATCTGTGTTTGGACCTACATTTCTGACTAGATTCCATGCACGCGTAACCGCCATCGCTCCATTTTCTCTATTTTCCCTAAGTGGCATCCTCCTAGTCATGGAGTTGACTTCTTTGTTTAGCTGATAGTATAAATAATGATCTGATGCTCATTCTTCAGGAGGTTGCATGATTTGGTATTGTACTTGCACTCTCCAATTTTCAGTAACATAGATACACTACTCTTTTGTACTCATGATTTACAATGAATAAAATAAAGTTTTGAGATCGAGTATCTGAGTTCTCATTAGTTTTAGAGGATACTTATCCAAGGGAGCCCACTTGGTGAGTAATCCTTCTTCTTAGTTTATCATTAGTTTAGTATTACTGGCTATTTAATACTTAGTTAGAAGTCTAACACCGACTGTTCCTGCAACCATTAGAATTCCATTCTGTGACTATTCCTGTAGCCAAAGTAGACATAGTAGTTTCCTATTTGTTTCTCATATTTTTATTCTTGTCATGCATTTCAGCTTAGCATAGTCGTTGATTGATGTTCAACATTTGTCTCATTCCTTTTCAAGCAATTTACTTTCAATATTGTGTGTTCCTTAGCTGTAGAATGAAATGGCTACTTTGAGTTCCTAGTGCACATACTGTGCTGACCCATTTCAAGTTCATGTCCCTGGGTTGAAAAGTTAAATGCACCTTCATGATGATTGAAATAGCTATTCAGGTTAGATGTCCAATCTCTGAATCATGGCTGTAAAGGCTTAGTTATTAAAATCATTGTAGGAGGCCAATAGTGCTATCCTTGTTTTTTCGTTGTGTTGATTTTGTTCCATGATATTTGTGTTAGCCTTTTACATGTTTTTGTGATGGTATGCATCAAACATGTGTTGTTGTACGCTTTGGTCATGATGTTCAATTTTAGCATGTGTGAAAGTGTGAGATTGTGACATGTTTGTCACAATTATGACATGGGAAGTTTGTTTGTTTGTGTTTTTATGTAAATGTCGATATAAAAGGGGACCTTACTTATGCCACTAGAGTCCACATTGTAGCATTGTGAGCCTTTGGTTTGTTGTTGCATTATGTGTGATGCATTTAGGTATATTTTTACTTATGTTGTGATGTGTTGATATGTGTGTTAATGCTTGCATTTTATTTGTGAAGGATGCCTCCTATGTACTACTATAGAGGTTAGTTTAGTCAAGATGCTTTTATTTGAGATTCATTAGATTCAAGGGGAGGAATTTCCATCCATGAGGTGACAACTATCACATCATGTGGTTGGTATTTAGGAAATAGTGGACATGTTATAAGACTTAATGTTGAGGTTTCCTCCTAGGAATGAGGAGACTTGGGTAGGTAGTTCACAATTAGTGCAAGGTGGAGAGCACTCTAGGATCCCTTGTATGTCTAGGGTGGAGAGGAGCTCAAGCAAGATAAGCCTTGTTAGAAGGTTAGGTAGGTGGTGGGTAGACTTGATGAATTAGTGGGGCACATGAGTGTTCTCCATTAGTGGTTGAAATTTGAGAGGAAAGAGGTAGAAACCTTTTGTTTACTTTGAAGAGAATTTTTGGAATGTATCTTTTTGAGAGAAATCTCAAGGCTTGCTATGCCATTTTGTAGTTGTTTGGGTATAGTTCCATTTGGTGGCTTTAGGAGTAGAAGCATAACCTTTCTTTGGCTTTGATCACACATGAGATGATCTTAGAGAGATAATACAATATAGGATTGATGAGTTTCAGTACTTGATGCTATTGGGTTTGATTGTAGCTCTATATGAAAATAATTTCTTTTAGCTTATGCAACATGTAGTTGACATTATTGGAAAGAAGCTTCTCTATAATAAGTTTGTGTGAGGCATGAACTTGCAGATTATGGATCTATTTGCATGACATGTCCTCAAACTTTAGAGATATTTGTGGAGAAGGTGAATGCAAAGGAATTATGTGGAATCATGGGATGTGGGATGGATTTTAGGTTCATAGAGTTGAGGGCTTGGGGATCCCAACCACAACCTAAGGAAGGAGGATTATGGTTGCACCACCTAAAAGGATTTGAAAAAACAATGTCAAGAGCTTGAGCCCTAATTGATATTCGAGGGAATTTAAATTTTTGGTGCAAGGTAATGTTGTGTGTGTTTCATCTTTGTTTTAGTAGGATTCAAGGAGTAGGCATATTTCTAGTTAGGGAAGATGTAAAGCTACACGACTCCACTTTTTGCATGTGATGTTTTTGTACTTGATATTTATATAATATTTGTTGATGTTTTGTAATGTTGTTTTGATTATTCTATTATAATGTAAAACTTAAGCTAATTTAAATTAAATAATACATTAATTAAATTGGGTTATATAGTGTGAATTTACAAGAAATTGAAGTACACAATTAATAAATTGAGTTTATAATTGTAAATAATAGCAAATAAAGAACCCAAAGGCAAAAATTGAAGCTCATTGGCAAGAATCATTGCATGATGCATTGTCTATATGGTTTCCATGGTTTTGGATGTTGATAAACATGTCTCTTTCCTTGAGATTCATGTCTAGTTTCACACATGATGAGAAATACATACAACTCTAGGTGTGGTAGAAAAACAACTAAACTAATTTAATCCTTAGATTTAATGAAAATGAATGATAAGAAGTGAGAAAAGAGTGCACATCTAAAATCAATTTAAAATTACAAAATTCAATACAAAGAAAATATAATAAATTTATTATTACACATGTAGAAACAAAATTTTAAATTAATATATTTAAAAATAACATATCTATCTTTAAAAAATAATATAATTAAGAATCACATTTACAGCTAACTTTTATCATATAATTTCAAGATAATTTTTATAACATTACTATTATTTATGGTTTTATTATTGTTGTTTAGAATGGAGTTAAGATTAGGATTAGGATTTAATTAGGGTTAGGATTCAATTAAAATTCTAAGATAAAGCTTGGAGTTAGTGTTAGGGTGATTGGGGTTAGATTATAGTTAAAATTAGGGTCAAGGATAGGGTCAGGGTTAGGTTAGAGTTTAAAATTAGGGTTAGTGTGAGGGTTCTAGGATCAATTAAGGTTAGGTTACATATAGGGTTACAATTACTATTAGAGTTCAATTAGGGTTAAGGTTAGGTTTGACATTATGATTTAGTTATAGTTATGGTTGAGGTTATCCTTCAACTATGCTTACATTTTGGTTAGGTTTATGGTTCATTTAGGATTATGGATAGGGTTCACTTAGGATTAGGGTTAGATATTAATTAGGGTTCAATTAGTGTTAGGTTTCAATTAGGGTTATATTTTATAAAAATTATTAAAGAGGGTTATTCATAGAGTTTATTTTTTATGTTATATAAAATATATAATGAGAGCTTAAGTAGGATTATGATTCTATTGGGGTTAAATTAGGGTTACAATTAGTATTTAATTAGAGTTAAGGTTCAATTAGGGTTACAATTAAGGTTCAATTAGTGTTATCAATAGGGTTCAATTAAAGTTATTGTTAGGGTTAGGATTCTATTAGTGTTAGGGTTCAATTTCAATTAGGGTAAAGGTTAGGGGTCAATTAGGGTTAGATATAGGGTTCAATTAAGGTTATTGTTAGTGTCAAGGTTAGGGTTTAATTAGGGTTATGGTTAGGGTTCATTAAGGGTTATGGTTCAAATCTGGTTCAATTAGGGTCAGGGTTAGAATTTTATAAATAAGAGTAGGGTTAGGGTCAAAGTTAGAATTAGTGTTAGTTTTAGAAATAAGGTTGGGGTTAGGGTTAGAGTTAAAATTGGTGCTAGGGTTAGGGTTAAAATAAGTGTTAGAGTTAGAGTTAGGGTTATGGTTAGATTTAGAATTAGAGTTAGGGGTAGGGTTAAGGTTATGAATATGCTTATAATTAAGGTTAGGTTAGGGCTAGGGTTTAATTAGAGTTAAACTATGGTTAGGGTTAGGGTTCAATTATGCTTATGGTTATAATTATAGTTAAGCTTCAATAGCAGTTCAATTAGGGTTAGGGTTAAAGATATGATTAAATTTCATTTAGTGTTAAAGTTACAATTAGGGTTCATTTCAGGATAGGGTTAAATTAAGGTTAGTTTTAGGGTTAAAAATATGGTTAGGATTCAATTAGGGATAGGGTTAGGGTTAGGGATCAATTAGGATTAGGGCTCAATTAGGGTTAAGGTTAGGTTAGGGTAAGGGTTCTTGATTAGGGTTTAATTATTGTTAGGGTTAGGGTAGGGTTCAATTAGGGTTGGTGTCAAGGTTAGGGTTATAAGATAAAGTTTGGGGTAAAGGTTAGGGTTCAATTAGGGTTACACACAATTAGGGTTATGGTTATGTTTAAGGTTAGGTTATGGTAAGGGTTCAATTAGGGTTATGTTTTGATTACAGTTAGGGTTAGGGTTAAATTAGTATTACAATTAGAATTAGGGTTAATGTTAGAAAAAAAATAGAGTTAGAAATATGGTTAGGGTTAGAATTGGAATTAGGGTTATAGTTAGGGCTAGTGGTAGAATTAAGATAAGTGTTAGGATTATACTTCAATTAGGGTTAGGGTTTAAGGTTTGGGTTTGAGTTAGGGTTTGGGTTAGAATTCAACTAGGGTTAGGATTAGGGTTATAATTACAAGTAGGGTTAGGGTAAGGATTCAATTAGGGTTACCATTAGGGTTTATAGTCAATTAGGGTTAAGGTTCAACTAGGGTTAGGATTAGGATTCAATTATAGTTAAGTTTAAAGTTAAAGGGTAGGGTTAGGGTTAAGGTTTAATTAAGGTTAGGTTTATGTTTTAACGTTATAATTAAAATAAGGGTTAGTGTTAGAATAATGGCTAGGGTTAGAATTATAATTAGGGTTGTTAGGGTTAGCATTAGAAGTAGGATAAGGGTTAAGATTATAATTAAAGTTAGGTTTAGGTTTAGTGTTGGGGTTATAATTAAACCATAATCCCAACCTTAATTCTAAAGCTAACACTAATTCTAATTGTAATCCTAACCCTAACTCTAACTCTTGCTCTAACCCTAACCCTAACCCTAATACTCATAATAATTCTAAGTCAAACCCTACCTCTAATTTTAAATATAAGCCTAACGCTAACCCTAATTATAAAACTAACACTAATTCTAATTTTAAACCTAACCCTAACCCTAACAATAACATCATTTCTAACCCAGGATAATTCTATTGAAGGGCACACAATCTATTGAGAGTGGGGGGGGGTGAATTAGTAGACCAAATCAATTTAAAACTCTTTAATTCAACATATAAGTTAATCAATCAACTAACTACTAATATCAAGAAACTACATAAGAACACACATTTGCACACGAGAACACCAAATATACATGGAAACCCAAGTAGGGAAAAAACCATAGTGATAATAGCTGCTTGGATCTATTGTCCAAATCTAGCCTTACAAAGCATAAATATAATAAGGGAATTTATAATATGAAGGCACCAACCTACCAGATACACCAATCCCCAAATTTATTTGTAGGCATCGACCTATTGGAGACACCAATCCCGAATACAAAGACCTGAGCATCATCTCAATGAATAGAACACCAATCCTACAAATTTACAAAGGTAAAGCTTGCGGACCTTCCATGCGAATTACACAATGATTGAGATGCTTCACATTGGATAACACTCACTCACACACTTGTATACACAAGTATATTCACTCAAAACCTTCTCTTCAATTATCTATATGCACACATACAAATGCACAAATGTATAATGATTATACACAAGAAATTACATAAACATTACTCCATGTTGGCGAGGGATCTACAATTAACCAGGACGACAAAAGGTGGACCTAAATTCAAATTTCATAAAATGTGTAATAGGTCAGTCCTAAATCAAATTTGATTACCGTTAAAAAAAAATCATGTCGTGCACTTCCACATGAACCTTAATTTGGACCTATCATCAAATACTAATTTTTAATACCGCACACTACTGACCGTTGTCGCACACTTCCAGAACCATCACCTGGTTGAAAAACATGCACACCGAACCTTATGCCACTTCAAACTTCTTGCACTTTGAACATATCTTCCGAAAAGATAGAATATGTGTAGACATACTCTCCATTCAAACCGTAGATTCAAATTCACCTTCAAGAGGAAATACTAGAACATTGATATACATTGAAAGAAGTCTTAGGGAGGAAAGATATACATGATCTCCATGGATTAGAATTATTGATATCGAAACAAATCTTTGGTAGGAAATGGCCACAAAAGTAGATCCAACTTGTTCTTTTGAAGAGAAGGTGCATCTTCAGTACAAAATTCTCATTTTGTTTCTCTTTGCTTTATCCTTCTTAAAACTCCTGTATTATATGTTACATCTACTTAGAAAGATAACATGCCTAGGTATTGATTGTCGTATTTGTCTCCCCGAAAAGAGAACCCTAGATCGATCGAGTGAATTGGGAAATGAAGTAAAACCTTACCAAGTATTTACCTACCTAGCTTGATGTGTTCATGCTACACATTCATCAAAATAGCTATAAATTTTACAATTTTTCATTTTTTTCTATTATGACACTTTTAAGACTACCCTAGATTAATGCACTCGGGAATCATGGGGGAAGTTGGAAAAAAAAGGAGGCCTTTCATAGCATTGGAATTCCCACCTTGATTTGTTGGTATAGTTGGTTTTGCTTCATTATGCATAAAAAAATGCTTCTTTCCATTTTTGCACTGCTTTCCACTAACACTTTTTGCAAGAATGCATTTGACACTAGAACACACAAACAATGTTGAGTTGACCCAAAATGAGAGAGGTTGGTTTGAAGGGATTTGATATCCACCTGTAGGTCTAGAAAAAGCATTCTTATGTGCCACGAGCTCTCGGAATAACTTCGACAAAGATTGATTTTTTTTGGCTTTTAGGGCGCTTAAGAGACTACCTCAAAAATAACACCCTATAATGATCAGGTGACTTGGGAAATGAATTCAGACCTTCCCTAGTATTTACCTTCCTACCTTGATGTGTCCATGTTGTCCATTCATCAAAATTTCTAAATTTTTTACAAATTTTGCATTTTTTGCTCTTAAGCCTCTTAAGAGACTACCCAAAAAAGAGCACCCCAGATCAATCAAGTGACTTGGGAAATGAATTCAAACCTTCCCTAGTATTTACTTTCCTACATTGACATGTTCACGCTGCCATTCATCAAAATTACTATTGTAGTGTCATAAATTGTACTCCCTTCTTGGAGAGAGTACAATTTCACACCTAGCTTGGACATATCCTATCCCTCTTGCATGCATGTCCTTTAAATCATCATTAATAGGCCCAGAAGACCCTATATTATGTATCTCAAGGCTTATTTCAATTAAAATCCTAAAAAATTCAATAAAAGAATTTAATATTCTAACCCCCAAACATTCTCTCACCCCCAAAATCTATGGTGGGACTAATACGCTACCATGGGCATATTAGTCCCCCTAGGTGCGACCCATCCATCACCCTTGGCGTATTAGTCCTGCTACCTATTTTTAGCTATAACACAAAATAGGTGGAGCTGAATTGCACTCATTACAGAAAGGTGCAATTTTTTTGCTAAAAGTATTCACTGAATTTCAAAATTTGATTATGCAAATGTTTGTAATAAAAGAACTCATAAATTTGCATAAAAGAATGCTGTTTTTATTCATATTGGAAAAACTGAAGTCCCGCACAAGCCGCGGGAGTAACTGAATTTTATTTTCTTAATCAAATAATGAATACAAAATGGGATGGAATACTACACTACTGAAGATAACATAAACGCAAAGGAGGAAAGCAATTCATCATTGCCTGTGATGATGAACCTCTTTTGCTCGATGTCTTCAATTGTTGCATCTCCAAGCTGTAGCAATCTCAATTCCACGCTCCATGAACCTGCAAGATTGTAAAAAATATAATGTTAGAGATTTACTATAAGCAATGATAAATTAAATTCTACTTCATGTCTATGCTACCAACATGAATGTAATATACATTCAATTAGGAATTCACCAGATGATTGAGTTACAAAGGCTGACAATCAAGGAACACAAAGATCAATGGAAGCTTTCAGCTTCGATTATTTTTATTAACTTGTTTGTTTCAATGTGCAAGAATAGGCTCATTATGTTCGTGATCATTTTCATCAGATATGTGGAGAAAAATGGGCTCCCACAAGGGTTGAGCATGACATATCATAAGGACACCTCTCATTCATATCATTACATGAGAGTCATCAAGTAGGACTGTCATCAAATATGACTACTGTGATTGAGAGTTTCATAAAGAAATCTCTAATTTAACATGGTAAAAACAGATTGAGCAAAGCATCTTATTGCTCATAATTCAATAGAACAATCAAAGGAACATGTTAAGAGAGCATAAATTGCATTTGTTATCCTTTGTTTCAGCTCTGCCTTTCATTCATATTTACATTTTTATGAGGCATTGAGCCCCTTTATGCTAAAGGGAGAACAAGATATCAAGTCATCATAACTATTTTTTAACAACCTCTGGGTACAAACATAGTCTTTAAGAGACTTAAGAAACATAAATGGAAAATGGAGCATTATTGTCAAGTGAAATGTCTACATAGTTACCAGAAGGGCAGTCTATACGACTGTATGTGAAAGTTGTTACAAATCATCATCAAAAGAATCAAGGGTATGGATTCCATTATCATTTACCATCCCCAATTTCCTACAGAATAATATAATTGAAAAAATAGAAAAATAATTATGCTTCAATGATTATGCCTCATGCATATCAAAGTGGGTTTCAAGCATCAGGCTGCTACATGAAGCTTGAGACTATTTTCATAATAGATAAAGATGATAGAGTCACCATAAGCATTCATAAAAGTTTCAAGTGCACATTGTCAAGCTACAGGTGAATATTACAAACATTTGATAAGTGAGCAAACAACATTCATACATGAGAGCTTCATATCAAGGACAATCATGAACAAGATAACTGCTACAAAACTGATAAAAGTGAATGAACATATATATTTCAGGTGCCAAATCAAAGAAATAGAAGATCATGGTGGAGTTCATGCACAACAGTATAAAAGAAAAATCTGAAATACATTTGAAAATATTCTTACTATCAAGAATGATAAAGGGCAATAGAGCTTGAAGGTAAGGTTTTTGCAAAAATCTGTTAATTGCACAGTGACTATCATAAGCATAAATAATAAGGTGCATCTATGTCTTGGAGCCAACAAGAAGATATATATGAAATATAGTATGATCTCATCATGCACAATGGCCTTCACTAAAGGATATACATGCTATGATATGAGAATATGAAAATAGAACAGTAAGGTGTTGTCTAAATGCAAATTCATCTCAATCAAAACAACTTTACAACTGTGTATGGCAATCATATCATGCAGCAGGTTTATAATGTGAAGGGTGGAAATAAAGTGTAGGGTAAATCACAAATACCTATATTGTGTAATGAATAGATGGAGATCATGACTGTATTAGTTTGGGGTTCTGAAAATCTTCGACAGAGTGATAGAGAAGTCTGAGTTTATACAAAGGCAAGTGTTTCAATTTTTTTTTGTGGAAAATATGTTTCTTTCTGCAACATAAGCCATAGTTCTATGAAGGCCAAGCCCAGGGTTCTCAAAACCCTTGAATATACAATACGAAGGTTGTGGTATATAGAGATTATTCACAACAAATTCAGAAAAATGGAGAAAATGTTCGAGCTTGGAAAAATGAAGCATTATTTTTCTGTCGAAAGGAAAATAAGAGTTACAGACATGGCCGCAGCCCTAAGACCAGTTTTTTTCTTAAATAAAAATACCCATATGAGTGAACTGAAGATGAAAATACAGTGAGGGTTTCTTTTTCATTCAAAATGGAGAAAACCCAGAAATTCCATGGCGGCCATAAGCATTTCTCTAAGTACGGTATCAATGAAAGAGAAGGATAAATAACAAATTCAAAAACTTACCTCTATCATTTACTGGAGAAACCTATGTGCAAAGCTCGAACCAATACAATCCAATGGCGACTCAAATAGTGTGAAAGGATATCAACAGAGAATAAGAAATAGAAAACCCGCTTCTCAAATACTCATATAAGCTTAAGAAATGTCTTCAATTTCAGCATCAAAGTGATGAAACATCGATACAAAATGGAGATGCAAATAAGTGAGTCATATAAATGAAGGGCCGCCCCATAAAACCTAAGAACACTTTCAGATTGGAGATCAATAACCAATTTTTTGACTAAGGATTACTTACCTTACTTTTTCCTAAACAAATCTTCAAGAATTTCAATAGAAGCAACAAGGATGGAAAAATTCAAACCCAAAGATCTCTCCATGGTGGCGCAACTCCAGCTAAAAGTGAAGTAAGTGCATGGTGAATAATGCAATGTGATTAGAGTTTCACCTTTTCGTTCCTTTTCTTCTCTACTCATGGGCTTGGTGACTTTTGATGGGATCTTTTAAGAATAAAACAAAATGATTATGTTTGATTTTCCCATGGATTCCAAATTTTACAATCATGATGTGGTCGTTGTATAATGTTAAGCCACTGGTAAAATTTTCCACTTAATTAAACATCAAATAATATGCCAAGCATGGTACCAAATATGAAATTTCTTATTAAATCTTAATGTATTGCATTAATATAATGTAAAGTTAATTAATTAAATGATGAAAATATAAATCATTTAATTAATTTAACTATTTTAAGGTGCAAACATAGAACATTAAGTTGTCCCAATCATGCATGATTTACAAGGGCATGAGGATGGAGTTTGCGTGTCTTCAAGTTGATGATGCATGCAAGATGCTTAATTTAGATTGTGCATGGAGGAGTAAATATTGAAATTACTAAATTTTTTTTCGCTCATGCACAAAGTGGAACTCCAGTTTTCAATTATGCAAGTAGTGAGGCTCTTCTTTCAGTTCCACATCACTTCACAGGGTGTTTTGATGATGCCCATGGAGAAGTGGAGTTTTCTAGGCACAAAGTGCAGTTTGCATCAATATTGGGCTATTTTTATCAGGATTCTCTCTTCTACTCGGATTTCACGTTGGAGATGTTGTTTTTACTTCAGTTCTCTTTTAGTTCTATTACTAGCTGCTTTGTGCATGACTTTTTTATATATTGGAAAAATTTTATCTTTTTCCTCTTGTTCTTGTTTTTCAGCCTTTGCATTTTGCAAAGTGAATTATCATGTAACTCAACATTCTTAGATTTAATACAATTTTACAACTTTATAGGTTACATAGTTATCGTTTTTGCAAAGTTTTTTCCTTCATGATATTAATTGAAATAGAGTTCACCTTTCCAATTTCAGGTGTTTTGTATTGTTTAAATAATTTGATGCAATTTTGATGAGTTTCATTTTTTGAAACCTTCAAATTTCTTTCTTGTTTACGCATGCATATACACAATTGCAGTTCTTCACAGGTCATTAATTGTGCTCAAAATTTGTTTTCTTTTTCCTTTAATTTGTGAAAACTTAGTTTTCCTTAGTAGGAAAAGAATAGATGCAACCTTTTAATGAATTATTCATATGTTCAAAGTGTTCAAATTGGACTGTGTTAACATTTTTTCCTGAAGATATAAGTTGTGGATCATTCTTATTCTGCAAGTTTACCATCATTTAGGTGCATCACCAGGTTTTTAATATTAGTTCATGCATTCAGTTCAATCCTTCTTACCCTTTTCTCAAAACAAATCATTCAAGTACCTAATTGGTCATCATATAGGAACCAAACTAGAATCTAGAGGTCTATCTTCGCCATAGGAATAACCACAGCCTGAAGATAGTTCCCATGTTTCAACAAATTGGTGAATTTAGTCATTCAAGCATTCAGATGCAATCTGATTGACAACATTTTTTGGCATGCCTGATGGGACTTTGAAGTGATCTTTAGAGAAAGAATTCAAAGATACAAGTTGTTGTTCTGGTATATGCAACAACATTTGTACCTTTCAGAGGTACAAATTTATACCTAGCGACTCTGAGCATATTTACTGGTTTCAACAAGACCCAGTGCTGGTATGTTTCAAACACAAGCTTTATTTATGATTTCCATCTAATTATATGATTAAAGATATCAGGCCAATCATGCTGCCAGTTTTATCCCAAACAACCATGCAACAACAACCTATCAGCATGCTCAACATGCTTACCTCCCACCCACCCCTTCCCAGCCTTCAAATCAATATTCATATGTCCAAAATTAGCTCCAAGAGGTTGATGATATGAAGAATAATATGAATAATATGAAGGAAATATTGTTAGACATCGCAAAATAGATAGAAGAGTTCAAGAGGTAGCAAGAGTACGATCAACAAGAAGAAGAGATGGCCTATCAGGCCTATCTCTATGAGCAAGACTTGCTGATACAAAGGAGACAGTATGAAGAAAATCTTGCTGCAAAGGAAGAGAAAATTAAAATGTTGATTTCCCAAGCACCAATGATGGAAGCCCAGTCAGTTTCTTGCATAAAACATCAGCCAACAGAGGAAGAGATTTCCAAGGTTTCTACACAATCTCTGAGTAAGTCTTCTAGATTTGACATTCCAAGTTATAGGAGTAATATATTCAACCCAATGTTAAAGATCAGCCCCTACAAGAGCTCATGAATGAACAAAATCTATCAAATCAATCCATTAATCCTCAATTTCAGACATGTCAAGAGCCTAAACTAGGTAATCAAGGTATTGAATAGCTATGGCAACCTTCTTGGACCAAGCATCCTAACTATAAAATGCAAAACGTTAGTAAGGATATTCCTTGTGTATTAATTCAAGATCAAAAAGAGGAAGAAACTGTAGAGTCTAACTTAATCAAGGTTCCAAGTTGGAGGAATGGAAAAGAGGAGCATGAAGTTATTGTTGTTTGTACTGTATCCCCAACTCAAAATAACAATAGCACATGTGAAGACGATGTTGAATCAAATTCATTGTTGAATGAAATATGCTAACCAATTTTTTTTTTGATAAATTAACACAACATAACCAACACTTAGCCAACTTGATTAGCGTTAGCTCCAAATAGAAAACCAAACTTGAAAGAACTCACACCAAGAATGCACACTCAATCCCAATGAAGGATAGGTGTTGTCATATGGCGGAGGAGTTAAAGGAAAGTACTTGAAAGAAACTACTCAATGTCAAGAATGTGCACTCAAGATCCCACTGAGGGTGAGGTGCTAACATATGACAGAGTGTTTAATTGAAAGCTAGAAATTAATAGGCGGATAACCAACCATGAAGTTATTACAAACTAATTCATCCGCTGCGGCGGGCATCCACAGAGTTGTGGGGATTCACCACTAAGAAAGTGGGTACAAGAGTGTTACAATCAAATTATCCACACTGGCGGTAAACCATCCAGGGGTACTTATGTGAGAAGAATAAGAATTAAATGCAACAATTAGAACTGGAACAATACTACTATTTACAGTCTTTACAAATAAGAAATAAGCTGCAAATTACATATGAATTACAATAGTCTTCAAACACATGAGTAATAGATGATCTAATACAATTATTTATCTCTCTAACTGCTGATAATGAATAAAAAATCAGAACTACTAAAGTCTAATACAAAAAATAGTAAACTGGAAATGTCAATCAACAATTGTGAAAACCAATGAAATATTCATAACTCACTCATTTCACCTCCAAATCGAATGAGATCAAGTGCAATGGATTGCTAGAAGGTAGGCGACCATGCTGAGATGAAGAAATAGCTTCAAAGAACTCTTGTGAATTTTGCACGAATCCCAAAGCACTTCCAGAAAAGTACGACCCTCCTTGAAGGGGCAATTTCTCTTTAAAAATCAAGTTCTCAATCCTTCAGCTGTAGATGAAACAACAAAACCAAAATTGATAAATCTTCAAAATTTCTTCACAATTGCGCTCAATTTGCTAGTCTGGATGAGAAGCAGTGAATTCCAACTAGATGTTGTATTTCAAACATGAAATTGGATAATTGGCTAGGAGGTAGCATCCTCGAAGCAAGATTTCATTTGTCATTCCGACAGCATAACAGTATGATAACATGAATGGATACCAATGTTGGAACAAAGCCTTCATTTTATAGAAGAGTAGAAGACTCTTCAATCCCTCAAGAAAAGACGCCAACAGTCACAGAGACTCTTCAAATTTCCAAAAACCTTTTAGCTTCACAAAAAGGCGTCCACTTTACAAGGCAACATAAATCTTTATTTTAAAATAATAACTTCTTCAAAAAGGCGTCCACTTTATTTCACAAGGCATTTAAAATAATTAAATCACCTTTATGATAGCATACCCCTTCCAAGTCCCCCTTTTAAACACAACTTAAGTTGTCTTACTAGGCCAAGGGGGTCAATTGCAAATAATAACCTCAATGCCTTTATTCAACATGAAAATGCCTTAAGAAGACATACATGAATTGCAAATGATTGCTCCAATTGGAAATGAAGTATTGAAAGCTGACAAACTCCATACTGCTTAAAATAGAATTTACTATAAATAGTAAACTCTCAGAAATGCCAAAGAACCTTAGAACTGGAAACCCTAATTTTACCTCACACACGCCTACAGGCTTCTAGAATAGGGTAATGAGTGTTAAAACAGATTACTAATGAGAAGGGGACATTACAGTCCGCCCTCCTCGAGATTGCTTGTCCTCAAGCAACTAAAAAGACGGATGCAACAAAATCTGTTCACCTTCCCACGTGGCATCTTCAATAGGAAAATTCCTCCATCTAACCAAGTATTCTTTGATTGTCCTTCTCCTCAAAGAACGCTCTCTAGTTTCAAGAATTTCTTCAAGAATCAACACCAACTGACCTTCCTCATCCAATGGAGGTAATTCTGAAGTAGCCACCACGTTGTGTCCAAGTGCCTTCTTGAGGCGTGACACATGAAATACATTATGCACTTTGCTTTCAGTTGGAAGCTCCAACTCATAAGCAACTTCACCAATCCTCTTGGTGACTTTGAAAGGACCATAGAAACGTGGCTTCAACTTTTCTGCACCACTTTTCTTGAGAGAAGATTGTCTATATGGCTGAAGCCTCAAGTAGACCATGTCCCCAACTTCAAAAGACCTCTCAACACGCTGCTGATCAGCGTATAACTTCTACTGATTTTGAGCTTGTTGCAGATTTTCCTTGAGAGATTTCAAGATGTCTTGGCTCTGTTGTAACATATCCTGTGCTTGTGGAGCTCTACTATCACCAAACACTAAATCAAAAAAATTAGTAGCTTCATAACCATAAAGAGCCATGAAAGGTGACATCTTAATTGACATGTGATAAGAAGAGTTATAACAATACTCCTAAATGAAGCCATTTGATCCAAGCTCTTTGCTGTCCTGAAACATAGTTTCTTAGGTAGCCCTCTAACCATTTGTTAACAATTTCTGATTGCCCATCTGTTTGTGGGTGATAACTAGTGCTTGGAGTAAGTACTATCCCACTCAATTTGAAGATCTCTTGCCAAAAAACACTTAGGAGCTTGCTGTCCCTATCACTGACAATGGTTTTAGGCAATCCATGCAAACGAAAGACCTCTCTAAAAAACAACTCAGCCACTTGAGCTGCTGTAAAAGAAGTGGTGACAACAAAGAAATGAGCAAATTTTGTTAGTCTATCAACCACAACAAAAATACAATCATGTCCTTGCACCTTGGGCAACCCCGTGATGAAATCCATGGCAATACTTTCCCATTTCTAATTCGGAATGGGCAAGGGCTGTAGCAGACCAGTTGGATAAGAGTGTTCATTTTTATTTCTTTGAAAAATCATACACTCTCTAATGTAGTTCAAGACTTCTTCTTTCAACCCTTTCCAAGTGAATCTTTCACGAATCTGCTTATAAGTCTTGAAAATCCCTTGATGACCAGTAAGGGGAACATCATGAAAAGATTGTAGAATCTTCTTTTTAAGCTTAGATTCATGCACTAAAAAGATTCTATCTTTATAGTAAATTATCCCATCAACCAACTTATACCTTTCATCAACCAAATGACCTTCTAGCAAGCTGGTTGCAAACTAATTTTTAACATAATCAGCAGCAATTAACTCCTTCCAATCTGCTGATAACTCACAGAGTGACTGCAAATGAGGCCTTCTTGAAAAAGCATCAACCACTATGTTATTTTTCCCTTTGAAATATTCAATGTCAAAGTCATATGCTTGGAGCTTACTTACCCTCTTCTGCTGCCTTTCATTCAATTCCTTTTGTGCATAAAATGTTTAAGACTATTGTGGTCAGTCTTAACAACAAATTTACTTCCCACCAAATATTGACGAAATTTAGACAAAGCATGCATGATGGCCAGCATCTCTTTGTCATAAATAGAGTAAGTTTTTTCTACTCCTCTTAACTTCCGCCTCTCGAAGACAATAGGATGTTTGTCTTGCATTAGAACAACTCCAACACCTTCACCTGAAGCATCACATTGTAATTCAAAAGATTTTGTAAAATCCGGAAGAGCCAACACTGGACATGTACTCATGATTTGCTTAAACTTATCAAAAAATTCTTGTGCCTTCTTAGTCCAAAGAAAAGCTCCTTTCTTTGTAAGATCTGTGAGAGGTGCTGCTTGATGAGAATATCCTTTCACAATTCTTCTATAGAATCCACATAACCCTAAAAATCCTCTCAAATGAGAAATATTCTTTGGAGTTGGCCAATCAAGAATGGCTCTTATCTTTTCTGGATCAACTTTCACACCCTTTGAACTGATAATGTGGCCAAGATATAAGAGTTCTGTCATCCTGAACTCACACTTTGATTCTTTGGCGAACAAACATTCCACCTCTAAAATACTAAGCACTTCTTCCAAATGCTTAAGGTGGTCTTCCCATGACTTATTGAAAATGAGAATGTCGTTGAAGAAGATGAGCAAAAACTTCCTCAACTTCTGTCTAAAAATCTTGTTCATACAAGATTGGAATGTAGCTGGAGCATTTGTCAAACCAAAAGGCATGACAAGAAATTCAAAATGCCCAAAATGGCATCTAAACATTGTCTTCTCTATATCTGCCTCCCTCATTCTGATTTGATGATAGCCTGAACGAAGATCAATCTTCGAGAAGAACATAGCCCCATGGAGCTCATCAATCCTAGGGATTGGATATCTATTCTTGATGGTCTTCTGATTTAATGCATGGTAGTCAACACACATACGCATTGTGCCATCTTTATTTTTGAACAGCACCACTGTAGAAGCAAAAGGACTCTTGCTTGGTCTAATGAAACCACTCTCCAAAAGCTCCTTGATGGCTTTTTCAATCTCATCTTTCTGCTTCTTTGGATAACGGTAAGGTGTAGTCATGACAGGCTTTGCTCCCTCTTCTAACTCAATTACATGCTCAAAACCTCTTTTAGGAGGTCTTCTAGGAGGTAGGCTTCCAAAGAATTTGCTCTTTTTTGAAAGTAAGGCTTGAATATCAGGGTGATATTGCCTTTTCTCCTCCATCGGATCAACTGGTAGAAACAAACATTTAGCAACCCATTCAACCTGATCGTGACGGATCAGCCTTTCCATCCTCTTCAAGGATACAATTCGAGAGCCCCCATTTGACATCCCTCTTAGAACAACCTTCCTTCCATTAGACTGAAATTTAAGCTCCATAGTTTGCAAATTCAAAGTGATCTCACCAAGAGATCCCAGCCATTGTATGCCTAGTACAACATCAGTGTCTCCAATTCCCACCACATAAAAATCATCTTTAATCTCATAATTCCCCAATTGCATAGAGAGGTTAGGAATCTTCCTCATGCAAGACATAGTAAAACCATCTGCAACCATTACCTTGAAGCCATCGAATTCCTCAGTCTTCAAACCCTTTTTAGCAACTAAACCTTCATCAATAAAATTGTGAGTTGCTCCGGTGTCAATTAGAGCAACTATCCTTTGTGAATTCACAACTCCATGAACCCGAAAGGACTCATTTTTTTGAAAACTTGATAGTTGTACAAAAGCACTACCATCTCCCACCTCATCAGACTTCTCTTATGGAGCTTCTTCACCTTCACTACCTGCTGATTCATATTGCTGATCAGATGAATCAGATTCTGATTCAAAATCAGAATAGCCCTCCATTAGGTTTGCTTTTCCTCTTCCATAGCAATGGTGACCCTTAACCCAAGGCTCATGACAAGTGTAGCAAACTCCATCTTTTCTAAGCTGTTCTTTGAGCTCTTCTGACAACCTTGGTGGAAACTTCTTGGGCAGATTTGAAGAATGTTTTTTATCTTTCTTATGGCTGAATGGTTTTGAGTGAAACTTAGGCCTTGGGGTTGCCAACTCCATGCTCCTAGCTTTCTTGATAGCTTCATCTAACGTTGGTGGATCAAAAGCTTTGACCCAACCCTTCAAAGGCTCCATTAAACCTTCAGCAAAAAGAACCACAAGTCTTCTTTCAGTAATGTTAGGCACCATTACTAACAACCTCTGAAAATCAGCCACATAGTTTTCTAAAGATCCTTGCTGTTTCAATTATGCCAATTCTCTGAATCTTAATTTTGGATCTTTGGTATCAAATCTTTCAATCAACTTATTGGTAAACTCACCATATGTGCGAATGAGGTTATGGCCAAGAGTGACCAAACCATGAGTCCACCATTCATGAACTATCCCACCCAAATACAAAGTAGCAAATTTGATAGCATCTTCTTCCGGCATGGGTCTGAGAGAGAGGTAGTTATCTAATTTCTGTACCCATGATCTGGCTGTACACTTATTACTACCATCAAAATGTTCCATAGTAATCTTTCCCAATGCTTGGTAGAAATCATTTCTAGGTGCCATAGGAGGACGTTGTTCAGTCCTTCCTCCATTTCTTCGACTCCTTTGATTCATGTATTGATCAAAGGTCCAAGTACCTCTCAAGTCAAGAGGTAAGGAAACATACTCCATGTAAGCTTGACGTGCATCATCAGCAAAAGTTGGTGTAGCTTCAACCGGTTGTTGCTCTTCCCTTGGTGTGAAGACGGGAAAAAGGGGTCTAGAGGATGACCCACTAGGAATTGCAACATGCTGACCCACAATTCTATCTCTTGTATTCACCTCAGGACTGCCACTATTATTATTCCCATTAACTCCACTGCTTTCTCTAGTTGAGTTATTTTGGGGCTGAATGATATTATGAGCTACTTGCTGGTCCAACTTGGACAATAATCGAGACATCATGTCTATCATCCAATCAAACTTCTTCTCAACTCTGTCCCTCTCTTCATTATCTTGCCTTACACTGTCTGACATTATTTCAATTGTCTTTTCTGTACCTTCCATTGTTTTGCCAAGATCCCTCAAGACTCTTGAAAAGTCTCTGCCTCTAGAATAGGTGGAAACTAATGCTGAGTTTTGGCCTGACTTCTGGTGAATGGCCTAACGTCTCTGTCACTCATCAGACAACCAACTACAAAATTGCCACAGGATGGCAGGGTCTTCTACTCTGATACCACTGAAATATGCTAACCAATTTTTTTTTTGATAAATTAACACAACATAACCAACACTTAGTCAACTTGATTAGCGTTAGCTCCAAATAGAAAACCAAACTTGAAAGAACTCACACCAAGAATGCACACTCAATCCCAATGAAGGATAGGTGTTGTCATATGGTGGAGGAGCTAAAGGAAAGTACTTGAAAGAAACTACTCAATGTCAAGAATGTGCACTCAAGATCCCACTGAGGGCAAGGTGCTAACATATGACAGAGTGTTTAATTGAAAGCTAGAAATTAATAGGCGGATAACCAACCATGAAGTTATTACAAATTAATTCATCCGCTGCGGCGGGCATCCACAGAGTTGTGGGGATTCACCACTAAGAAAGTGGGTACAAGAGTGTTACAATCAAATTATCCACACTGGCGGTAAACCATCCAGGGGTACTTATGTGAGAAGAATAAGAATTAAATGCAACAATTAGAACTGGAACAACACTACTGTTTACAGTCTTTACAAATAAGAAATAAGCTACAAATTACATATGAATTACAATAGTCTTCAAACACATGAGTAATAGATGATCTCATACAATTATTTATCTCTCTAACTACTGATAATGAATCAAAAATCAGAACTACTAAAGTCTGATACAAAAAATAGTAAATTGGAAATGTCAATCAACAATTGTGAAAACCAATGAAATATTCATAACTCACTCATTTCACCTCCAAATCGAATGAGATCAAGTGCAATGGATTGCTAGAAGGTAGGAGACCATGCTGAGATGAAGAAATAGCTTCAAAGAACTCTTGTGAATTTTGCACAAATCCCAAAGCACTTCCAGAAAAGTACGACCCTCCTTGAAGGGGCAATTTCTCTTTAAAAATCAAGTTCCCAATCCTTCAGCTGTAGATGAAATAGCAAAAACAAAATTGATAAATCTTCAAAATTTCTTCACAATTGCACTCAATCTACTAATCTGGATGAGAAGCAGCAAATTCCAACTAGATGTTGTGTTTCAAACATGAAATTGGATAATTGGCTAGGAGGTAGCATCCTCGAAGCAAGATTTCATTTGTCATTCCAACAACATAACAGTATGATAACGTGAATGGATACCAATGCTGGAACAAAGCCTTCATTTTATAGAAGAGTAGAAGACTCTTCAATCCCTCAAGAAAAGACGCCAACAGTCACAGAGACTCTTCAAATTTCCAGAAACGTTTCAGCTTCACAAAAAGGCGTCCACTTTACAAGGCAACATAAATCTTTATTTTAAAATAATAACTTCTTCAAAAAGGCGTCCACTTTATTTCACAAGGCATTTAAAATAATTAAATCACCTTTATGATAGCATACCCCTTCCAAGTCCCCCTTTTAAACACAACTTAAGTTGTCTTACTAGGCCAAGGGGGTCAACTGCAAATAATAACCTCAATGCCTTTATTCAACATAAAAATGCCTTAAGAAGACAAACATGAATTGCAAACGATTGCTCCAATTGGAAATGAAGTACTAAAAGCTGACAAACTCCATATTGCTTAAAATAGAATTTACTATAAATAGTAAACTCTCAGAAATGCCAAAGAACCTCAGAACTGGAAACCCTAATTTTACCTCACACACGTCTACAAGCTTCTGGAATAGGCTGATGAGTGTTAGAACAGATTAATGATGAGAAGGGGACATTACATTGAACCCCTTAGATTTTGATTCATTTGAATTTTTTTTTAATGCTGTTTATAAGATGGTTGAAAGCAAAATTCAAGAATTACCAGTTAAAGATCTTCACTTGTAGACAGAGGATGTGCAAGTTTCACTAGAAAAGGCACTACATGAGGAGGATGATTCAATTTCTTTATTTGACCAACTACCTAGTTTTATTGAGCAAGTTGACGAGAGCATGTAGGTTCTTGATTTACCAGTTGATTTGGAACAACCAGAGAATATTGCTAACTTGTTCGATGAGCTTCCTCAATTTTTTGGGGAAAATGAGGATACCACATGCATGATAGCATCTATGCCTGGTATGGAGGAACTAAATGATAAAACTCATCTGGTTTTAATGCAAAATTATGAGTTAGATGAGAACATGTTTTTAGCCATCATAGAGGTTTTTTGTTCTAACATAGATGATGAGCTAGTATCATATGAAAGAGAAGCATGTGATCAGCCCATTCAAGTCAGGGAGGCTATTGGAAAAGTTGTAGAAGATAATATATTGCAGCCTATGAACTTATTTGATGAGCTGCCCCACTTTGTTGAGTGGTGTATGATGCTCCAAGATTTGCTTGCACTAACCAACTAGAAGACTTTCCTCAGTCTCCACCCAAGAACCTGATAGCTTCAAGGTTCTAATTTGACTTAGATTTTTTAACTAAGCCTTTCTCTAACTCTACTACAAGAGTCACTCTCCTTGTGCTTCACCTTGGAGGATTCAACACCCTTTGAACTTGCAATCTTCTTCCAACACTTAGAAGGATCTAAGTGTCAACTTCATTATCTGACTTGAACTCTTTGCAGGGGAGATAGAAACTTTGTTTCCTTGCATTTCACATTCAATTGAATGCATCTTGAAGGTTCTTTAGCTTTCAATTTACCTGATCTCAAGATCTTTCCTTGAAGAGGCCTAATTTCTACTAGCCCTTACCAGTCAGTTTTCTGCCTTTTGTTCTTAAACTTGACAAACAACCTAGCAATTAAAAGGAACTTTCAAATACCCTTTTCAGTCCTTTAAATCTTTCACAAGGTGTCAGGCCTCTGTTTCACCCGTACGATGGATTCCTACAAACAAGGACTATTAGGGCTAATTGGCCTAATACTTAGGGTTTCACTAGTTTTTGATTCAAATCTCCTTCCAAAGGATTGATTGAAGCTTCAACTCTTTTGTCATGTGAAGATCTTGTCTAACCCTACTTGAAGCCGTACGGATTCCGTACAATGGTCTCTTCCCCTTCCTAAGTTCCTCACTTTTCCTCTCTCAAACTCCTAACCGGGCATTCTTAGCTCGCCTAGGGTTTGAGTTTTATAATCTTAGCTCCATTCCCTATACTCCCTATTGCTAAATATTTACAAATGTGTGGCTCCCCTTCCATATCCTGCTAGTCTTAGGAAGATCCCGTGGACAGAGTTTATGGGGGAGCCATTTTAAATCTCACTGCTCAAAACAAAGAAAACTAACACCCTACACTCTAATCTAAGGATAAGAAACAACAAATCTACACTATGCAACCTGTATACAAGATGAAAGTTACACTATACTATCCAATGAACACAAACACAGTGTGAAATTAGTATACACAAAGCCCTTGGTAACACTGTTTCTCAAAAACACACAGGTAACACAGAAAATACAAAATTTTTCTTATTCACACAAAGCCAAAAATTGATTACAATGTCTCTAACTGCTCTCTACGAGCCATCACAACTATTTGGGATGCCTTTACCATGTTTCAAGGGCAGTTGCTCGACTCCACATCCCTAATTTCAAGGGAATCCAATCTAACTGAGTTGCATGCAACCTAACAATGTTGCCATGCAATTTTACAACTTTGCAACTTCCATAATTGTGTCATGATCCTAAAGCTTAGGACCTCTAACACCTTGATCTCGAGCAACCAACATCTTAACTGCCTCTTGGAATCTTCAAACAACGAGGATGTGGTTTTAACACATTTAATGCTTTATATTCTAACATATGCTGTCCAAAGCTAAATAAAACAACATTTAACAACATTGATAACTAAGAAGACATTAATCCTAATGATTAACTCACCACACTCAACCAAGACCTTCTAAGGTCCACAAAAAACACACTAAGACCCTGACTTGGCTAAGGTCAGGTACAAGCCAAAATTTGAACAAACCAAACTGGAGTTTAGCCTAGGTGCTCCTGCACCATTGAGGAGTTGTATTCTATCATGGACGAAGAGCATAAGGAACAATAGTTTGAGGAATTGTTTTCAGTTATCCAACAGGGATATCAGATTCTTAGTCAAGAAGATCCAACCATTGAAATCATTAGTGGCTTCTTTTTAGAGACTATTATACATGACGCAAAGAAGCAAAAATCCTTTTTCATTGCAGAGCTGAAAGAAAGAACAATTGATCCTCCTATAAACAATAATAGACAAATCTTTCAAGAAGATAAGACTGTAGCAGGCAATCAACAACCTGCATATTACCTCCAATAAACATCTTTTCAAGGAAAAGATGAAGTCTTTAGAGATCAACAAAAGGACAACTTAACTTCATTTAATGTTATGAAAATCAAGAACAATGGGCTAAGAAAATAGAGCATAAACATGGGGCTGAAAGTTACAAATTGAGTGTCATAACAAGGGGATGTCCTATCAGGCACCTGGCACAGTTGAAGGACAGCCAAAAGGAGCTACCAGTTGAATTACCTGCTTGGGAGCATGGGATTCAATATCAAAAGTTATCAATGCAGGTGGCTTACCATATTCAAAAAATTTGCGTGCACCTCTTGTCTAACACAAAAAAGGAGGTGGTTTTCATGATTGAAGAGGTGTTTAATCTATGCACTCAACAATTACTTTTCCTTCATCATTGTTGGACAATTTGCAAATAGGAAGCACGTCCTATGTTGGTGAGAAAGGGCAATTTTTTCTCACAACCAGTGAAAGGTTATGTCTGATCACTACCACCGTTAGTTAGTGTAGGGTAGGGTAGAGTTTCAATTATGCTTTCAATAAGTTCCCCATGGCATGTTTTGCTTCAGTTTTGTTATGCTTTCAATAAGTGCAGTTGCTGCACGTGGTTTTCAAATTCTGTCTTAAATAGAGTTGCAGTAGTTTCTTTCAGTTTGTTTGGTTTGAAGTTGAGTTACAAGGGTTTTTTAGAAGTTTGAAGAGTAGAGATTGACTCCATGCCCAATGGATATACGAGGCAACTAGTCTATAGTGTTTAGTAGGCAAACACTCCGTAGAGATCACCAAATTATTACCTATTTTTAGCTATAGCTCAAAATAGGTGGAACTTAATTGCATTCATTACAGAAAGGTGCTAAATTTTTGCTAAAAGTATTCATTGAATTTCAAAATTTTATTATGCAAATGTTTGTAATAGAAGAACTCATAAATTTGCATAAAAGAATGCTGTTTTTATTCATATTGGGAAAACTGAAGTCCTGCACAGGCTGCAGGAGTAACTGAATTTGATTGTCTTAATCAAATAATGAATACAAAATGGGATGGAATAATACACTACTGAAGATAACGTAAACACAAAGGAGGGAAGCAATTCATCATTACCTATGATGATGAACCACTTTTGCTCGATGTCTTCAGTTGTTGCGTCTCCAAGTTGCAGCAATCTCGATTCCACGCTCCATGAACCTGCAAGATTGTAAAAAGACTGATGTTAGAGATTTACTCTAAGCAATGATAAATTACATTCTAATTCATGTCTATGCTACCAAAAAGAATGTAATATACATTCAATCAGGCATTCACTAGATGATTGAGTTACAAAGGCTGACAATCAAGGAACACGAAGTTCAATGGAAGCTTTCAACTTCGATTATTTTAACTAACTTGTTTGTTTCAATGTGCAGGAACAGGTTCATTATGTTCGTTATCATTTTCATCAGATATGTGGAGAAAAATTGCTCCCACAAGGGTTGAGCCCGACATATCATAAGGACACCTCTCATTCATATCATTACATGAGAGTCATCAAGTAGGACTGTCATCAAATAGGACTACTGTGATTGAGAGTTTCATAAAGCAATCTCTAATTTAACATGGTAAAAACAGATTGAGAAAAGCATCTTATTCCTCATAATTCAATAGAACAATCAAAGGAACATGTTAAGAGAGCATAAATTGCATTTGTTATCCTTTGTTTCAGCTCTGCCTTTCATTCATATTTACATTTTAATGAGGCATTGAGCCCCTTTATGCTGAAGGGAGAACAAGATATCAAGTCATCATAGCTATTTTTTAACAACCTCTGGGTACAAACATAGTCTTTAAGAGACTTAAGAAACATAAATGGAAAATGGAGCATTATCGTCAAGTGAAATGTCTACATAGTTACCAGAAGGGCAGTCTATATGATTGTATGTGAAAGTTGTTACAAATCATCATCAAAAGAATCAAGGGTATGGATTCCATTATCATTTACTATCCCCAATTTCCTACAAAATAATATAATTGAAAAAATAGAAAAATAATTATGCTTCAATGATTATGCCTCATGCATATCAAAGTGGGTTTCAAGCATCAGGCTGCTACATGAAGCTTGGGACTATTTTCATAATAGATAAAGATGATAGAGTCACCATAAGAATTCATAAAAGTTTCAAGTGCACATTGTCAAGCTACAAGTGAATATTACAAAAATTTGATAAGTGAGCAAACAACATTCATACATGAGAGCTTCATATCAAGGACAGTCATGAACAAGATAACTGCTACAAAACTGATAAAAGTGAATGAGCATATATATTTCAGGTGCCAAATCAAAGCAATAGAAGATCATGGTGGAGTTCATGCACAATAGTATAAAAGACAAATCTGAAATACATTTGAAAATATTCTTACTATCAAGAATGATAAAGGGCAATAGAGCTTGAAGGTAAGGTTTTTGCAAAAATCTGTTAATTGCACAGTGACTATCATAAGCATAAATAATAAGGTGCATCTATTTCTTGGAGCTAGCAAGAAAAGATATATGAAAAATAGTATGATCTCATCATGCAAAATGACCTTCACTAAAGGATCTACATGCTATGATATGAGAATATGAAAATAGAACAGTAAGGTGTTGTCTAAATGCAAATTCATCTCAATCAAAACAACTTTACACCTGTGTATAGCAATCGTATCATGCAACAGGTTTATAATGTGAAGGGTGGAAATAAAGTGTAGGGTAAATAACAAATACCTTTACTGTGCAATGAATATATGGAGATCATGACTGTATCAGTTTGGGGTTCTAAAAATCTTCAACAAAGTGATAGAGAAGTATGAGTTTGTACAGAGGCAAGTGTTTCAATTTTTTTTTTGTGGAAAATATGTTTCTTTCTGCAACATAAGCCATAGTTCTGTGAAGGCCAAGCCCAAGGTTCTCAAAACCCTTGAATATACAATACGAAGGTTGTGGTATATAAAGATTATTCACAACGAATTCAGAAAAATGGAGAAAATGTTCGAGCTTGGAAAAATGAAGCATTATTTTTCTGTTGAAAGGAAAATAAGAGTTACAGACATGGCCGCAGCCCTAAGAGTAGTTTTTTTCTTAAATAAAAATACCCATATGAGAGTTTTAACTGAAGATGAAAATACAATGAGGGTTTCTTTTTCATTCAAAATGGAGAAAACCAAGAAATTCCATGGTGGCCATAAGCATTTCTCTAAGTATGATATCAATGGAAGAGAAGGATAAATAACATGTTCAAAAGCTTACCTCTATCATTTACTAGAGAAACCTATGTGCAAAGCTTGAACCAATATAGTCCAATGGCGGCTCAAACAGTGTGAAAGGATATCAACAGAGAATAAGAAATAGAAAACCCGCTTCTCAAATACTCATATAAGCTTCAGAAATGTCTTCAATTTCAGCATCAAAGTGATGAAACATCGATACAAAATGGAGATGCAAAGAAGTGAGTCAGAAATAATGAAGGGCCGCGCCATAAAACCTGAGAACACTTTTGGATTGGAGATCAATAACCATTTTTCTGACTAAGGATTACTTACCTTACTTTTTCTTGAACAAATCTTCAAGAATTTCAATAGAAGCAACAAGGATGGAAAAGTTCAAACCCTAAGATCTCTCCATGGCAGTGCAACTCCAGTTAAAAGTGAAGTTCATGGTGAATAATGCAAAGTGATTAGGGTTTCACCTTTTCTTTCCTTTTCTTCTCTACTCACGGGCTTGGTGACTTTTGATGGGATCTTTTAAGAATAAAACAAAATGATTATGTTTTATTTTCCCATGGACTCCAAATTTTACAATCATGATGTGGTCGCTATATAATGTTAAGCTAGTGGTAAAAGGTTCCACTTAATTAAACATCAAATAATATGCCAAGCATGGTACCAAATATGAAATTTCTTATTAAATGTTAATGTATTGCATTAATATAATGTAAAGTTAATTAATTAAATGATGAAAATATAAACCATTTAATTAATTTAACTATTTTTATGTGCAAACATAGAACATTAAGTTGTCCCAATCATGCATGATTTACAATGGCATGAGGATGGAGTTTGCGTGTCTTCAAGTTGATGATGCATGTAAGATGCTTAATTTAGATTGTGCATGGAGGAGTAAATATTGAAATTACTAAATTTTTTTTTGCTCATGCATAAAGTGGAACTTCAGTTTTCAATTATGCAAGTAGTGAGGCTCTTCTTTCAGTTCCACATCAGTTCACAAGGTGTTTTGATCATACCCATGGAAAGGTGGAGTTTTCTAGGCACAAAGTGCAGTTTGCATTAGTTTTGGGCTATTTTTACCAGGATTCTCTCTTCTGCTCAGATTTCATGTTGGAGATGTTGTTTTCACTTCAGTTCTCTTTCAATTCTATTACTGGCTGCTTTGTGTATGCCTTTTGTATATATTGGAATTTTTTTATCTTTTTCTTGTAGTTCTTTTTTTTAGCCTTTGCATTCTGCAAAGTGAATTATCATGTAACTTAACATTTTTAGATTTAATACAATTTTATAGCTTTACAGGTTATATAGTTATCGTTTTTGTAGAATTTTTTCCTTCATGATATTAATTGAAATAGAGTTTACCTTTCCAATTTTAGGTGTTTCGTATTGTTTAAATAATTTGATGCAATTTTGATGAGTTTCATTTTTCGAAACCTTCAAATTTCTGTCTTGTTTACGCATGCATATACACAATTGTAGTTTTTCACAGGTCATTAATTATGCTCAAAAGTTGTTTTCTTTTTCCTTTAATTTGTGAAAACTCAATTTTACTTAGTAGGAAAAGAATAGATGCAGCCTTTTAATGAATTATTTATATGTTCAAAGTGTTCAAATTGGACTGTGTTAACAATTTTTCCCGAAGATATAAGTTGTAGATCATTATTATTTTGCAAGTTTACCATCATTTAGGTGCATCACCAGGGTTTTAATATTAGTTCATGCATTCAGTTCAATCCTTCTTACCCTTTTCTAAAAAAAAATCAGTCAAGTACCTAATTGATCATCATATAGGAACCAACCTAGAATCTGGAGGTCTATCTTCGCCATAGGAATACCCACAGCCTGAAGATAGTTCCCATGTTTCAAAAAATTGCTGAATTTAGTCATTCAAGCATTCAGGTGCAATATGTTTGACAACAAGTCCCTTTTGGGGCGTTTTTTAGGGTTTTGAGTTAGAAATCAAGGTTTTTAATTCAAATTTTGTAATGTCGACATTTGGGATTTGATAAATGGTTAATTAGATATGATGCCTAGAAAATTAAGGTTTAGGTTTCAAATATTTATTTCACCTAGAATCTTCAAGAAAGAGAGTTTCACCTAGACCTAGAGATTTCAAGAGAGATTTTCAAGCATTTAAGAGCATTGAAGAGCAAGTTATCAAGCATTTGGAGCAACATTCAAGATTTAAGCATCATGTCAAAGTATTCATGCATCATGTATGTTTGAGAGCTAACATGTCGATGTAGTGTTCAAGATCCATTCAAGCATTAAAAAACATTATCTCATATCAAGATCCAAGATCAAGACCTACATCCATTGAATCCAATTCATGCAAGTTGCAGATCTACAATCCAAGGATTCAACAAGGTTTGGTGAGTTGTTACATACATTTGTTCATTCATCATTCCTTCATGCTATTTCATTTCATTTCAAGGTTTAATTACCAAAATAGGGTTTGACCGAGGAAAACCCCTATCCTCTAACAAAACAAAATTTTTCCCTCTCTTTTGATGTGTGTTTTGAAAATTTATGTGAATTGGACTCATTCACCCAAATGTGCGTTTTGAAGATTTAGGTGAATTGGACTCATTCGCCCAACTTGGTAATTTAGTCCTTGATATAACCTTTTGACAATATTCAACAGTGTTGGATCTGGGTTTGGAAGATTCAAAAAGATCTTGAAAAAACCTATAGGTGGACTCATATGCCCAACCTGGCATATTAATCCCAAAGGAATCATATGCCCAACCTGGCATATTAGTCCTATGACAGTGTTTTATCACCATTTTGTAGATCCCTATCAGTCTACAAAAGATTCCATACTCTGCCCTAAAAACCCTAGAGGAAGAATCATACGCCCAACCTAACGTATTAGTCCTGGTGCAACCTTAAACAACAATTTTCAGAGTTTGCAGACCTTGTTTGGAAATATTCTTTCCTCCAGGCACTTTTCTATTATCATTTAGTTTATCAGTTGATTTCATGCTTTTAAGTTTCTAGGTTTCATAGCGAATTTGCATAAGTGTTTGCATTTCTCCTTTTGAAGCTTTATTTAATGGTGAACCCCTGTCCAATTACCCAAGGAACCCAATAGATTCCTCAATTGAGTTGATTCACTTAAGGGTTGATAGTCACTTGATTGAGGGATCTATTATCCTAATGAAATGAGTTCAAAGATAGAGGGTTAATATCCGTTCATTGTGGATCATCCGCTCTATTTTTCACCTTTTCATTTTGGTGAACTTGACCTTTGGACCCTTGAATTTATTATTTGGAGACCATTGTAGCCCTAGGTCTAGGTTGCATTAGCTTTGCATTAGATTTTGCATTAGTTGAATTGCATTTAGGGATCCTAAATTTTTCATTAGTGAAAAGTACATATAGGTTGCATTTTTTGCATGTTTGCATCATCTAATTTCATCAAAAATTAGAAAAATTGTATTGCTATAGCATCATAATTGCATTTAGGATCATTTTTCATTCATCTAGGATTGGAACTAGATTTGAATTACATTTCAAATTAGTCAATTTTTTTGTCATTTTACCTTTTTTGCACTTGCATCTAGAGACTCAATTTTGCAGAAATTTGTTACAGACCTGACTGTTTGCTATCAAGAATAGAAACCAAACACAGTTAATCAGAGATCTCAAGCTTCACTTTCAAAAACCCTAAATAGGGACCTATACGCCCATTTGGGCATATTGATCCCTGTACAAACAGATTCTGCTAGAATTTTGAGTGTTTTCTGAGCTTTGTTTGCACTCTTTATCAGCCTAAAACCCTAAAACTATGACTGATACGCCCATTTGGGCGTATAGGTCCCTGATGAATAAAAATCCCTAAAATGTGGGATACTTTTCAAAAAAGTGAGAAACTTTGTGAGAAAGTGGGACTGATACGCCCATCTAGGCATATAGGTCCCTAATTAGGGGTTTGATCTAATTTTTTAGATTTTTGTCTGTCCCTATTTTTAGTCTCTACTCCTGTGCATAGTTTTGATTAGTATTTGTTTAAGGCTATTTGTTTTAAGATTTAAGAGCTTGCATGTTTAGTTTGCAATGGATTGCATTAGGTTTTCATTAGTTGCATTACATTTAGGGTTCTTTAACAATTGCATTAGTTTGTATTGCCTATAGGGGTTTAAATTTGTATTTTTTTTGCATTGTTTAAATCTGAAAAAATTCAAAATTTTTCATGCATTTATTGTTGTCATTTCTAAATCATTCCAAAATAATTTTAGTAGAAAAATCATCAGATCTGAAAATGTTTACATTCTTGATGCTTTGCATAAGTTGGATAGAGGTAATTTTCACTTTTGGATACACAATGTTTACATTCTTGAAGCTTTACATAAGTTTGACAAAAGTACTTTTAATTTTTGGATACACAATATATACATTCTTTAAATTTTGCATAAGCTGGATAAAAGTACTTTTCATTTTTGGATACATATTGTTTGCATTCTTGAAACATTGCATAAGATGGATAAAAGTAGTTTTCATTTTTGGGAACACAATGTTAGTATCTTTCTTTTCCAAGTTTGCAAAGAAAAAATTATTTAGCAAGCATGTTAGCCATTCTCCCAACATCTCCCCCACCCATGAGAATGAGAATACAATAGTAGACAATCATGAAAATCAAATTTGGTCTTATCCTAATATTTCTCCTATTTGTGATGAAGATATTTTGGTGTTAGAAGACCCAATCATTAAGTGCCATGAGAATCCTATTTGTTTCTCTTCCCCTACTAAAAAAAACATCATTGAACAAGAGGATACCATCATTGATAAGCAAGACAATCTAATCATAGATGACTCCCTTACTTGTGATGAAGTTATTTTAGAGGAAACAACCTTTGAATGTCATGAACACCTAGTTTGTTGCTATCCTAAAGACTCTCCTACTAGGGAAGATATCATGGTGCAAGAAAATGATAACATTGAAAATAGTGATATGGTTTCCTTAGGTGAAGATGATGCAGGGACATTAGAATCTCCTTCACTAAGAGATCATGAAAATAAGGATAAGTATTTTGAGGTTATGCACATTAGATATCCCTTGAAGTACTCTTCTGAGCCTAAAATTATCATTTATCCACCCTCACAAACACTGCAAGTTGAAAATAAACCCATGCTTATCTTAGAATCACCTAAAAGGTAACTTGATAATGATAATGTTTTGCAAAAAATGAGTTACAATACCATTTATCATACATACAACACAAGAAATAATAAATAACCACAATCCAATCCCATTTCATTGCCATTGCCTCAACCTATCTTGGGTGCTCCTTGTTTTCCTTTGCATAGTGGGAAGGAGTATGATCATGTTGAAAAAATAAAGAATACTCCTGCTAAGATATCCTTATGGGATCTTATTCAAGCCTCACCTAGTTATCATAGCATACTTCAAAGTGCTTTATGACAAGTTCCTACCCCGCCTAATGTACAACCAAATGATGTGGTAGCCCAAATTCAACCTATAACTCCAGTCAACTTAGACATTACTTTCCATCAAGATGAGTTACCTTTGCTAGAAGTGCAAAAACAAAATGAAGCTTTCATGATAATAGCTATCTTCAATAGGAAAGGGATAAAGTGAACCCTTCTTGACAATGAATCAACTCTTAATGTGTGTAGTGTAACCCTTTTGGATAAGCTTGGCATAAATAAATCAAGAATTAAACTTGATTCCTTATCGATTTGAGGATTTGACAACGTAGGAAAATGAACTCTTGGTGTGATCACATTACCTATTTTAGTTGGGAAGGTAACATTGCAAACCCCAATCCATGTTATGCCTAATGATCTTTCATATAATATTCTTTTAGGCAGACCATGGATTCATGCGATGAATGGGGTTCCTTCTACCCTTCATCATAAAATGAAGTATGTCTACAACAACAAAGTGTATACAATCAATGCTGAACCTGAACCAAACAATTGTTTAAACATTGAGAAAGGCAAGGAAAATCATTTAAAAAAATTGACACCAACTACACAAGTGGAGCTTGTGCAAGAGAAAGAAAGAGTAAAGCATATTGAGGAAGTCACAAAGCTATTGGAAGATGATTGGGGTTCCTTAGAATTTACACCTACATTCATGGGAGAATACAAAATCATTAAAAAAGAGTCTTAAAAGAAAAAATAACCAACAATAATGTCAACAAGAAATTTAGAAAAACCTCTGAAAGCATCCACCTCAACCACTTTGGAAGACGAAGCAAATTACACAACAAAATTTGATGAAGTTGATTATAAGCAACCACCAAATCTGAAAGAAATAAAAAAAGATTTATGGAAGAGGTTATGAAATTTTAAAACAACTTGGTTATAGTGGAAAAGGATGTGGTGCTAGAGAACAAGGTATCTATGTCCCCATAGAGCCTAAAACACAAGAAACCACTAGTGGTCTTGGTTATTGTCCTTTGAAAGAAATGAAAGAATCAAATAAATCCTCACTTAATATCAATTTCATCACACAAAACACTAATGATTTGAATTTGTTAGATTTTACACCCTCCTGTAAAGGAGAGCGTAAAATCTCACAATCTAAAGAGTCTTGTGTAAGTATGATACCTTGTACTAAGCAAGGGATATCTTTGTTACAAAATAAAGGAACATCTTCTACTTTTGGTCAAGAGATTATCTTGTCGAGAATCCTCCAAGATCGTTTGATATCTCTCCCTCCAATAACACGGAATAAATTTTATATGACAAGTTCATTTTGTGCATATCATAGAGTTCATGGTCATTCTACTAAAAAATGTACGGCTTTGGGTACTAAGATTCAACATCTTAAGGAATGTGGTGATCTTCCTTGAATTGAAGCACCTATTTCTTCTAATTCACATTTATTTTCATTCTATTATGCTTCTCATCAATCATCTAGGCTCATCATTGTCTTGCACTAAGTGGGGGCAAGGGGTTAGGTAGCCTTGTCCTCATATGGAACTTATCATTGTCTCTTTTGGCTAGTTGACTTCCTTCCATGTATATATAAGAGCAAGGTTGGGATGTGGAAAACATGCCTTAAGTTTGCTCGCATGTGATGTAATTTTTCTTTCTATGTTTAGCATTACATTTTGAGGGAAACCGTTTATGCATGATGTAGTTTCATTCGAGAACATATGACTTGGCATAGGTATTTCTGAATAAGCTCTCATGTTGATCTTCATTAGCTACTTTAAAGTAGATTGCTCACATCAATGGTGTTAGAAATCACTTTAAAGTGGGGGCATACATTGACATTACCTTTCGACATTTCTCATGTTTCATTGTGTGACTTTCTTTCTTATTGTGATGCATCCTTTTCTTGGTGGTGTCATTGGGTTTGATTTCCTCTAAGAATGTGATATTTCTTTGATTTTCCCTCTCTTGGAGACATTAGGCATGATGTTCCCTCAAAAGAGACCTTACATGAACTAAGCAAATCCCCTTTGAATAAATCTTTACTTACATGTTGTTCATAAGTTTGAAGTTTCATTTTGTGGCACCTTATTGAAGTTATCAGGGGATAGATTTGGTATGGTTAGTATGATGAGAAGCCTAAGCAAGGGCATGAATTTTCTCATTGTGCGGTGAGAGCAGGTAAATACCAACATGACTTTCTCAAAGCTATCCTTTTTGGATACTCATCTAGCAGGCAGCCTGAAGTTCCATTGCCTCAGAGTGAGCACACTTTTTTTTATTTTGGAAAAACAACTTAGACTTGGTCCACATCACGTTGGACATACTGTTGAGGCTTGATCCACCTCTTTTTCATTTTTCATTTTTCTTTATGTTTTTGACAATGTATGTTTGTATCTTGTTGTTACTTCATACATCATTCACATGTGTGTTCTTTTGTGCTTATGGTGGTTTTCCAGAGGATATTGATCCTGGGGGCTTGCACGACCCTCTTGATCATTGTCATCCTATCTCACTAGCATCAGTACAGTTGAACCCCTCTTGATGCATATTTGTCTACTTTAGTGTGAGTTTGATGTAGGGTCATCCTCTCACTAAAGTGGGGGCTAAATGTAGTGTCAAAAATTGTACTCCCTTCTTGGAGATAGTACAATCTCACACCTAGCTTGGACCTATCGTAGTCCTCTTGCATGCATCTCCTTTAAATCATCATTAATAGGCCCCTAAGACCCTTTATCACATATCCCAAGGATTATTTCAACTAAAATCCCAACAAATTCAATAAAATAATTTAATATTCTAACCCTTCGACATTCTCTCACCCTAAGAATATAGGGTGGGACTAATACACCACCTTGGGCATATTAGTCCCCCTAGGTGGGACCCATACACCACCCTTGGTTTATTAGTCCCTTTTGGGGCCTTTTTTAGGGTTTTGAGTGGGAAATCAAGGTTTTAAATTTAAATTTTGCAAATGCAGACATTTGGGATCTGATAAATGGTAAATTAGATAGGATGCCTAGAAAACTAAGGTTTCAAATCACTATTTCACCTAGAATCTTCAAGCAAGAGAGTTTCACCTAGACCTAGAGCTTTCAAGAGATATTTTCAAGCATTCAAGAGCATTCAAGAGAAAGTTATCATGCATTTGGAGCAACATTCAAGATTCAAGCATCATGTCAAAGTCTTCATATGTCATGTATGTTTGTGAGCTAACATGTTGATGTAGTGTTCAAGATCCATTAAAGCATTCAAAGACATTATCTCATATCAAGATCCAAGATCAAGATCTACATCCATTGAAGCCAATTCATGCAAGGTGCAGATATACAATCTAAGGATTCAACAAAGTTTGGTGAGTTGTTACATACATTTGTTCATTCATCATTCCTTCATGTTGTTTCATTTCATTTCAAAGTTTAATTAGCAAAACATGGTTTGATTGAGGAAAACCCCCATCCTCTAATAAAGCAACATTTTTCCCTTTTTTGATGTGTGTTTTGCAGATTTAGGTGAATTGGACTCATTCGCCCAACCTGGCCATTTAGTCCTTGATATAGCCTTTTGACAATATTCAACAGTGTTGGATCTAGGTTCGAAAGAATTGAAAAGATCTTGAAAAAAGCATATAGGTGGACTCATACGCCCAACCTGGCATATTAGTCCTGAAGGACTCATACGCCCAACCTAGTGTATTAGTACTGTGACAATATTTTATCACCATTCCGTAGATCTTGATTAGTCTATAGAAGATTCCAAAGTTTTCCTTGAAAACCCTAGAGGACTCATACACCCAACCTAGCACATTAGTCCCAGTGCAACCCTAAACAATTTTTTTTAGAGTTTGTAGACCTTGTTTGGACATCTTCTTTCCTCTGGTTACTTGTTTGTTATCATTCAGTTTATCAGTTGATTTCATGCTTTTAAGTTTCTAGGTTTCATAGCGAATTTGCATAAGTGTTTGCATTTCTCCTTTTGAAGCTTTATTTAATGGTGAACCCCTGTCCAATTACCCAAGGAACCCACTAGATTCCTCAATTGAGTTGATTCACTTAAGGGTTGATAGTCACTTGATTGAGGGATCTAGTTTCCTACTGAAATGAGTTGAAAGATAGAGGGTTAGTATCCCTTCATTGTGGATCATCTGCTCTATTTTTCACCTTTTCAACTATAAATTTTACAAATGTTTCATTTTTTGCTCTTAAGGCTCTTAAGACACTACTTTAGAAAGAGCACCCTAGATTGATTGAGTGACTTGGGCAATGAAGTCAAACCTTCCCTAGTATTTACCTGCCTACTTTGACATGTTCACATTGCCCATTCATCAAAATAACTATAAATTTTACAAATTTGCATTTTTTGCTCTTACGACACTTTCAAGACTACCCTAGATTAGTGCACTCGAGAATCATGGGGGGCTTGGGAGAAAAAAGGAGGCCTTTTGTAGCATTGGAATGCCCACCTTAACTTGTTGGTATAGTTGGTTTTTCTCCATTATGCACAAAACAAAAAATACTTCTTTCCATTTTTGCACTACTTTCCACTAACAATTTTTGCAAGAATGCATTTGACATTGGAACACACAAACATTGTTGAGTTGAAAAAAATTGAGAGAGGTTGGTTTGAATGGATTTGATATCCACTTGTAGGTCCAAACAAAGCATTCCTACGTGCCACGAGCTCCCGGAACAACTTCGTCAAAAATTGATTTTTTTTGGCTTTTAGGGCTCTTAAAAGACTACCTAGGAAAGATCACCCTAGAATGATTGGGTGAATTTGGTAATTAATTTAGACATTCCCTAGTATTTAACTACCTACCTCAACATTTCCACTTTTTCCATTCATCAAAACTATTTTTTTTATAAATTTTGCATTTTTTGTCTTAAGCCTCTTAAGAGACTACCCTAGAAAGAGCACCCCAGATCGATTGAGTGAATTGGGAAACAAAATCAGACCTTCCCTAGTATTTACCTACCTACCTTGACACGTTTAAGCTTCCCATTCATCAAAATTATTATAAATTTTACAAATTTTTCATTTTTTTCTCTTAGAACTCTTAAGACACTACCCGAAAAGAGCACCCTAGAATGATTGAGTGACTTGGGAAACGAAGTCAGACCTTCCCTAGTATTTACTTGCCTACCTTGATGTGTTCATGTTGTGAAGACGGTTTCTATTGCACCAAAAGATTGACCTATTAATGCCCAATTCAACCACTAGAGTTAATGAATTCACGGGAGGTGGTTAAACCGTGTCACAAAATTGGGCGCTACATTGCACAACACAAGGAGACCAAGGGAACACACCTTCCAATAATCCCCCCAGCACAAGTGAGGGGTTTGAACCTGTGACCCAGGCTTTGATACCAATTGTTGTAAAGATGATTTCCATTTCACCAAAAGATCAACCTGTTAATGCTTGATACAACTGCCATAGTTAATGAATCCACGTGAGGTGGTTAAGCCATGTCACAAACCTAAGCACTACACTGTACAACATAAGGAGACCAAGGGCGCACACCTAGCAATAGTTCACACTACCCATTCATCAAAATAACTATAAATTTTACAATTTTGCATTTTTTACTCTTACGACACTTTCAAGACTACCCTAGATTAGTGCACTCAGGAATTATGGGGGGATTGGGTGATAAAAGAAGGATTTTTGTAGCATTGGACTACCCACATTGACTTGTTGGTATAGTTGGTTTTCCTCCATAAAAGAATGCTTCTTTCCATTTTTGCACTGCTTTCCACTGATAATTTTTGCAAGAATGCATTTGACACTAGAACACACAAATGGTGTTGAGTTGACCAAAACTAAGAGAGGTTGGTTTGAAGGGATTCACTATCCACCTGTAGGTCTAGGAAAATCATTCCTACGTGCCACAAGCTCCCGAAATGACTTTGTCAAAGATTGACATTTTTTGGCTCTTAGGGCTCTTAAGAGACTACCTTGGAAAGAGCACCCCAGAACAATCGGGTTACTTGGGAAATGAAGTTAGAACTTCCCTAGTATTTTCCTACCTACCTCGATGTGTCCACACTTCCCATTCATCAAAATTACTAAATTGTTTACAAATTTTGCATTTTTTGCTCTTAAGCCTCTTAAGAGACTACCCGAAAAAGAGCACCCCAGATCGATCGAGTGACTTGGGAAACAAAGTTATAGCTTCCCTAGTATTTAAATTCTCACCTTGACATGTTCACTCTGCCCATTCATCAAAATTACTATAAATTTTACAAATTTTTCATCTTTTTCTCTTATGACTCTTAAGAAACTACCCCAGAAAGAGCACCCCAGATTGATCCAGTGACTTGGGAAATGAATTCAAACCTTCCCAAGTATTTACCAACCTACCTTGATGTGTTCACTCTTCCCATTCATCAAAACAACTATACATTTTTTGCTCTTATGACACTTTCAAGACTACCCCAGATTAGTGCAATCAGGAATCATCTGGGAGACTGTGAGAAAAAAGGAGGTATTTCATAGCATTGGAATGTGTACTTTGAATTTTTGGTATAGTTGGTTTTTATCCATTAAGCACAAAGAAAAAAATGCTTCTTTCCATTTTTGCATAATTGTTTTCCACTAAATTTTTGCAAGAATGCATTTTACATTGGAACACACAAACAATGTTGAGTTGACCCAAACTGAGAGAGGATGGTTTGAAGGGATTCAATATATATCTATAGGTCTATACAAAGCATTCTTATGTTCCATAAGCTCTTGGAATGACTTCATCAAAGTTAGAGAATTTTTGTCTTTTAGGGCTCTTAAGAGACTACCCCAGAAAGAGCACCCTAGAACAATTGGGTGAGTTGGGAAATGAAGTCAAACCTTCCCTAGTATTTACTTGTTAAACAAGATAATTGAGAGGGGGGGTGAATTAGTTGTCACAAATTTACACTTTAATTCATTCACCGAAACTAATCCTTAACATTGCTTAGCAGATTAAACATTAAATACTAGTGCAGAAACCGAAAAACCATCACATAAACACAATAACACTAGATTTACGTGGAAAACCCAATAAAGGAAAAAGCACGGTGGGGATTAACTCACACTATAGAGAATATCAAAATTGATTACAAGAGGCTCACTGCCTCAAAAACAAGGCTCCTTGCCGAAACAAGGACTCACTGTTCAAAACAAGGACTCACTGTCCAACAGGGCTAACAACCTGAAGGGATCACTGCAACAAAGATACAAAGAAGATAAAGAAGACTTGTTATAGAGAGAAGAAAATCTCAATACAACAAAGGATTCCACCACAATTCGCTCAATCCACCTGTAGACATGCAAAAATGATAGAGTGCACCTTCAACTCATTGCTTTTGGAAACTCAACATTTAGGCTTCACATTGATTTGCCATACTCACATCATACACACATAATGATTCACACTTATCTCTATTCTCTTTTCGTTCTTGTATCTATTTCCTTTGTTCTCTTCTCCAGTTATTCTTCCCTAACTCATTCTGTATTTATACCATCTTCAGCTTTGAAGCATATCCAAAGTTGACCATCCAAATTCAAATTCAAATTAGGTCAATGCCAAAATATCCTAGGGTGGAATTAGAATGAGGGCGACCCAAACACATGCTTCATCAAGACCCAAATAGATCCAACACATTTCACTAACTCCAAAAGTAGTATTCCACACAAGGCCGACCAAACTAGTGTAAAACACATAGAACAATTAAGCAAAAACTTTCCAGATACCAAAATTATCTTCAATACAATAAAAAATATCAACTCTAGAACCACAAGTCATAAGACTTTATCAAAGAGAAATCTGAACCAATAATATTTCTCTTGGACCTCAACCAGAAACACAGAAAACCACAATTCAGAACTGGTGAACACAACTCGCACTGTACAATGAATCAACAACCAAAAATCAAGACATAGTAGCTTACAATAATCATGATCAGCATATTTGAACCATAAAAATATAGGAGAAAATCCAAAGAAAAACTCATAGCAATCACTAAACACTTGCAACATGTCTTCATTACAATTTCTCAATATCCTCGACATATACAACCAATAACCTATATCCATGACACTAATGACAACATCAATTAGTTGATAACTAATTGACCAGTTGACATCAATGAAAACACCTTCAATATTTCCATTCTTGCAACAATCTCCCCTTTTGTCATTGATGGAAACACATGATGTGAAAAACCATCAAAGACACCATACTAGCTCTAAATACACTTCTCAAGATTTTTCTTTCTGTTATTTTTTGTTTCTCCCCTTTAGTAGATAGTCTTTTATATTCTTCCTCTTTCCTTCACATGCTTCCTCTCCTTTTTCACATGATTTCTCTCCCCCTTTGACATCAATGGCAAAGGAAAAGGATATTTTACATTGATTTCCCTTTTGACATAGAAAACATAATACTGAAAATGACAACACCTGATACTACCTACTCCCCCTGAGAGGTAGCCAGCAAAACATCAGTCTAGAAGAAACATAGAGCCATACATCCACCAGACTGATGCATCTCCATATGCATCTAGTTCAAGAAAAGAGGGGAAATGACCCCTAACTTCTCCCAGAGATACTCAAAAGTATCTTTAGGAAGAGCCTTCATAAATATATCAACCACCCGATCCTTCGTTGGAACATACTCAAGTTTTACTTCATTCTCCATGACCTTCTCTCTCAAGAAATGATACTTGATAGATATATGCTTCGCCCTCGAGTGCATCAAAGGATTCTTTGAAATATTAATTGCACTTGCATTATCATAGAAGATAGAAATATGATCATCATACACCACTGTGATATCTTTTAATGTCTGTTTCATCCATAGAACTTGTGTACAACAAGATGCATCAACAATATATTCTTCTTCAACAGTAGACAAGGAGATTGAATCTTTCCTTTTACTCAAGCATGTCACCAATCTGCAACCAAGAAAGAATGCACCACCACTTGTACTCTTTTTGTCATCTACACATCCAACCCAATCTGCATTTGTATAAGCACTTAGAGTAAATTCAATATATCTAGGATACCATAATCCATAATCCAAACTGTCATTCAAATATCTAAATATTTTTTAATATTTGTTTCCTTAGGATCTTCTTGAAATCTAGCCACAAGACAGACAACATGCATAATATCCGACTAGTAGCAGTCAATTACAATAGTCCACCAATCATAGATCTATACTTGCTTTGATCAGCCTTAGGTGAATCATCATCTTTACCCAATTTTCACCCAGTCACCATAGGAGTACATACTAGTTTGGAACTACTCATCCCAAATTTATTCAACATATCTTCACATACTTAGACTGTGAAATAAAAATTCCTTTCTCTGTTTGATTGATCTGTAGCCCAAGAAGGAAATTCATCTCTCCAAACATATACATTTCAAATTCTTTTTTCATCTCTTCCACAAACATCTTGCACATATATTCATTTCCTCCAAAGATAATGCCATCAACATATAAAACTACAATCAATATTTTATCATTTTCAATCTTAAAATACATATTACTATCCACCGTACCTTTTTTGAAACCTTGCTGAATCAAATACCTGTCCAACCTTGCATACCAAGCTCTAGGAGCTTGCTTCAATCCATATAAAGCTTTCTTCAATCTGCACACCATATCTAGTTGCTTTGACAACTGAAATCCTTCTGGTTGTTCCATGTAGACCTCTTCTTCTAGCTCACCATTCAAGAATGATGACTTGACATCCATCTGATAGACTTTGAAATCTTTATGAACAAAAAATGCTAAGAACATCCTTATAGCTTCCATTCTTGCTAGCTTTCCAAATTGACAATTCCTGCAAATAACATTAACAAGATTTGTAATTCTAGGTAAATCTCTCATGGATTGAATCAAACTAATCCTTGCCAAGTTATGAAAATTCATGTGACACATTCTTCTATGCCATAACCAATTGTCATTAATCTAAGTCATAAAGCATCATCCATCAACACCCTTAAGTTGATAGATATTTCCTTCAAATTTCTTTCCTGCAATAATCAATGTTCTAGATCCTTTTCAGATCTCACACCTCTCATCCTTAAACACAAGATCATATCCTTTATTGCACATCTAACCAACACTCAATATTATGCATTAATCCCTTAACATAGTGGACATTATCAATATTATGCTTGCCATCAAAGCTTATTGAACCCGTCCCACAAATTTTAGCACCAATATCATCTCCAAACATAACCAAGCCTCCATCATATTTTTCAAGTTTAACAAACTTAATTTTATCACCAGTCATGTGATGTGAACAACCACTATCAAAAACCCAATAGTTCTTTTCTTGTTTAGCATGTAGGGCAGAGATAACAATACCTTCATTTTTCTCCTTCTCCGGAGGGCTTTCCTTCACCTATTTTTCAGAATTAGCAGAAGTAGGTTCATCCTTTATAGCCAACTACAAGCATTCATTATCATCAAGATATTCATACTCAAAATATTCATCATATATACTAGCATTCTCATTCACATAATATGCTCTATTGATCTTCTTTCCTTTCTTTTCTTTCTCATATCTTTGTTTATTCCTCTTAGCTCTTTCCGAACACTTTGCAACATAATGACCTATTTCTCCACAACTAAAGCATTTAAAGGGTAACTTACCTTCATACTTATCGGAGCATTTACTCATCCTTCTCACAAAGTTAGCTTCTATTTCATCAAAGTTTTCTTCATTTGGATCTTTAGCTTTTGTAGCCTTAAAAGCAGTTTCTGATTTGCATCCATTCCTTAGACTCAGATTCCTCATCTCATAAGATGTCTAAAATACCAACAACAGATCTTTAGTGTAGGTCTTATAATCTATACTCTGTTCAATAACACACACCTTCTCACTGTAAGCATCAGGGAGAGTTCTAAGAATCTTCTTTACAATTCTGGTTTCATCTATAGTAGCACCAAGTCCTTCACATTCCGACCACTATCTCATCCAATTTCTATACATAAGCTTTAACATTCTCATCTTTAGACATATGCAGAAGCTCAAACTGTGTCTCCAAATTTTTTAATTTTTCCTCTTTGAATCTCTCATCACCTTCATGTTCCCTTTCCAAAGCATCCTAGACTTCCTTAGAAGTCTTCAGACTTTGAACCTTAATCAACTTAGAATGTACCAAACTGTTCTTCAAAATGTACTTCACCTTATTGTTCACTTCATGTGCTTTGATCTCTTTAGCTATGCTTAGACCATTAGCAGAAGGAGTGTAAGGATTCTTGTAAGCTTTCTCCACATCATATCCACAATATTCTAGATATTATTCCATCAATATTTTCCAGATAGCATAGTTAGTTCCATTGAACCTCGAATAATCATAAGTCATCTTGCTAGCCATCCTAAACCTTCCTCAAGTGGTTAATCTCTTCACCAAGGAACCAAGCTATGATACCAATTGTTGAACAAGACAACTAAGAGGGAGGGTGAATTAGTTGTCACAAATTTAAACTTTAATTCATTCACCAAAACTAATCCTTAACACTGCTTAGTAGATTAAACATTAAATACTAGTGCAAAAACTGAAAAACCATCACATAAACAAAATAACACCAGATTTACATGGAAATCCCAATAAGAGAAAAATGACGGTGAGGATTAAATCACAATATAGAGAATATCAAAACCAATTACAAGAGGCTCACTGCCTGAGAAATAAGGCTCACTGCTAAAACAAGGACTCATTGTCTAGAACAAGGACTCATTGTCCAACAGGGCTAACAACCCAGAGGGCTCACTGCCATAGAGATAGAAAGAAGATAAAGAAGACTTGTTATAGAGAGAAGAAAATCTCAATGCAACAAAGGATTCCACCACAATTTTCTCAATCCACCTGTAGACATGCACGAATGATAGAGTGCACCTTCAACTCACTACTTTTGGAAACTCAACATTTAGGCTTCACATTGATTTGCCATACTCACATCATACACATAGACTAATTCACACTTATCTCTATTCTCTTTTTTCTCGTCTCTATTTCCTTTGTTCTCTTATCCTCTTCTTCTTCCCTAACTCATTTTGCATTTATACTATCTTCAACTTTAAAACATATCCAAAGTCGGCCATCCAAATTCAAATTCAAATTAGGTCAATGCTAAAACATCCTAGGATGGAATTAGAATGAGGGCGACCCAAACACACGCTTCATCAAGACCCAAATAGATCCAACACACTTCACTAACTCCGAAAGTAGTATTCCACACAAGGTCAAAAAAACTAGTGTAAAACACATAGAACAATTAATTATGAACTTTTCAGATACCAAAATTATCTTCAATACAATCAAAACAACTCAACTCTAGAGCCACAAGTCATAAGACTTCATCAAAGAGAAATATGGACTAACAATATTTCTCCCGGACCTCAACCAGAAATATAGAAAACCACAGTTCAGAACTGGTGAACACAACTCGCACTGTACAATGAATCAACAACCAAAAATTAGGATATAGCAGCTTCCAACAACCATGATCAGTATATTTGAACCATACAAATATAGGAGCAAATATGGAGCAAAAATCATAGCAACCACTAAACACTTGCAACATGTCTTCATTAAAATTTTCTCAATATCCTCGACATATACAACCGATAACCTATATCCATGACACTAATGACAACAATAATCAGTTGATAACTAATTGACCAGTTGAAATCAATGAAAACACCTTCAATCTTTCCATTCTTGCAACATTACCTACTTACCTCAACGTGTCCACGCTGCCCATTGATTAAAAATTACTAATTTTTTTACAAAATTTACATTTTTTGTTCTTAAGCCTCTTAATAGACTACCACAAAAAGAGCACCTCAAATCAATCGAGTGACTTGGGAAACAAATTTAGAGCTTCCCTCGTATTTACCTACCTACCTCAACATGTTCACGCTGTCCATTCATCAAAATTACTATAAATTTTACAAATTTTGCATTTTTTTCTCTTAAGGCTCTTAAGAAACTACCCTGAAAAGAGCACCTCAGATTGATCCAGTGACTTGGGAAATGAAGTCAGACCTTCCCTAGTATTTACCTACCTACCTCAATGTGTTTAATCTTCCCATTCATCAAAATAACTATAAATTTTATAATTTTTCATTTTTTACTCTTACGACACTTTCAAGACTACCTCATATTAGTGCGCTTGGGATAAAAAATGAGGTATTTCGTAGCATTGGACTTCCCAACTTGACTTGTTGGTATAGTTGGTTTTTCTTTATTATGCACAAAACAAAAAATGCTTCTTTTTCATTTTTGCACTGCTTTCCACTAACAATTTTTGCAAGAATGCATTTGACTCTGGAACACACAAACAATGTTGAGTTGACCCAAGCTAAGAGAGGTTGGTTTGAAGGGATTCAATATACACTTTTAGGTCCAAAAAAAACATTCTTACATGCCACAAGCTCTCAGAATGATTGTTATGCCTCACATAACCAATACATTTTCTTTTTGGTTGAAATGGGCCTTCCTTTGTGTTTTCGATGTTTGTCTTCTTTGCCTTGCCATCTTTTGGGTTTTGTTTTCCTTCTTTTGCTTTGGTCTTGGGTGTTTTTTCCCTTGTTTCCTTTCTTTCTTTGTTTTCTTGTTTTCTAGTTGGAATCAAAAAAAGAAAATTGAACTTGAACCCTTTCTTCAAAAGTTCAAGTTCAAAATGTTTTTTCAATTTTGTGTTGTTTTCTATTCAGAATCAGAAAACCAAATTGAACACGGAATTTTTCTTCAAAATTCCAAGTCCGAAACTCTTTTCTTATTTCACATGTCTTTTTGTTTGAAATTGAAAAACCAAATTGAACATGAAATTTTTCTTTAAAAGTCCAAGTCCGAAATGTTTTTCCAATTTCTCATGTTGTCGTGTTCGAAATCGAAAAATCCAAATTGAACCTAGACTTTTTCTTCAAGGGTTCAGGTTTGTTTTGATTTTCCGATTCCGCTTATTGTTTTCTTTCTTACCTTGGTCCTTTCGAAGAAGTGATTTCTGATTAGTCTTTTCCGATGAAGGTTCAATTTCTTTTGTTTGTTCCGATTCTGGTTTTCTGACCACCCACCATATTTATTGCAAACTCCTTCACACGCGCGGGACCAATATTTATTTGGATTTATTGCACGATTATCCTCATAATTGCATTTTTTTTTACAAGGAGCGAGCGGGGGAGCTATAGGAGTGTTCAAGTTTGTAGCAGTCAGGAGTTTTCTAGTTCGGTTGTCGGTTCGAAGTTCAAGGTAGGGTTTTCATTTTTAGTTTTCTTTTCTTTCATTTTGTTTGTTTTTCTTGCTTTCCTTTGTCCGTTTGCGTGTTTCTTGTTTCGTTTGCATTTCATTTTCATCATGTTTTTGTCTTGTGTTGTTCATTTCTGCTTGTTTTCGTCTTCTGGGTTTTTGTATTTTAGTCTTTTCTTTTTTGGGTTTTCACATTTTTGCTGGGTTTGGGTGTTTTTGTTTTATGTTTAGGTTCGTTGGTTTATGTGCATCATTTCGTGGGATTGCATTTTCCCACCCTACGCTAAGGTCTATGGTTTCCGTATGATTTTCTTAGCATGACCATTAACTTTTAAATTTCGTGCATTGAGGAATTTCGATTTCCGCATCGACCCTTTGCAAAATGGTTCGAATCCCATATGCTTTTTTGTTTTCAAAATCTGAATTTTACTTAGCATATTTTTCTTGTAGGTTCGTTCGGAAGTCCAAGTTCCGAATGGACTTTATCTTTGAAGGGGTCGAATTTAATGTTCTTTTCTGATTCAAAACTTTGACCTGTTTACATTGTGTATTTTCCTTTTTGGTTTGATCAAAACTTCTAGTTCCAAATGAACCCCTGATCGAAAGGTGTAGTGTTGAAAAAAGTAACCCTTTTTCACACTTAGATTGGGAATTAATAATTAATGATAAAATAGACTTAATTGTGCCTTATTTAGGGTGTTGTAAAGTGTTTTATTATACTTTCACACTAATTTAGGGCTTCATTAATTAATTGAGGTTAATTAGAGCTTAATTGGCCCCTTAAATTCAAATACAAGCCTTATTTATTGCATTTTACAAAGGATATATCCTGACATTAATAATGTTGCATAAAACTTAATTTGGAAAGGTTTGAGTCCTAGGATAGTGACCTAGGACCCATTTGCCACTTGGCGAATGGGTCCATACTATGTCTGAGGACCCCCTTTTTGCATAATATTTCATAATCCCCGAAGTTGGTCCTAGTTAATCGTGCTAGGACCCAATGGGTCCTCCTTAATTGAGGACACCCCTTTTTGAACTTGTTTGGACAAAATTTTAACAATTTCAAACCTTAGATCTAATGTCGGCTTGTGATATTTGGATTTCAGGATTAAATATTAAGTTTAGTGTAAATATAAGGCTATTTCACCTAGTTTCATCTAAGAAAAATTATGCAAGCATCCTAAGACTTTACAAGAGCATTATAGAGCATTTTAAGAGTAATTACAAAGGCATTCCAAGGCATATTATCAAGGCTTTATTGCAACAATTGAAGATCATATCATGTCAAAGATTTAGTGCATCATGCATGTAGTTGAGATTATGTGTTGATGTAACATTGAAGATCCATGTCATAACCCAATTTTATTGCATTTTTAATTATAATATGATAAATTGAATTATTGAGGAAATTCAATATGTTGAATAGAAAATTTTGATATTTTTGAAAGTTTGAAAGAAGTTGACCATCGTTGACTATGTGATCTTTTGGCTTATCTTATAATTTTATCATGATTGAACATTATTGATGAACTATGCAAGTGCAAGTGTGTGAAAATTTAGGGAAACAGGTTGAAGGATGAGAACACGGTTGAAGTAGGATTGTTTAGCCGGATTGAATGGTAAACTTGATGGAATCTGGGTGCACACACCATAAATGGCTTGATGACTGCATTTGAAAATTCATATAGGAGATTTTATTAATCTGACTTGAAATGAATTGATAATTGAAGAGGTAGACTTGTGAAATGAAAATACATGTGAGTTCTTATTTAATTGTCTATCTCGATCTTGTGTGTGTTTGAATTTGAAAGAAAATGATAATATGAATTAACATACAAATGAATATGTGTAATTCGAAAAAAAAGCTACTTCATTTAAATATTGATGCTCGAAATAAAGTAAAAGTTTATTAAATGTTGGTATATGAAATGTATAAAAAATCTATAAACAAATATATATATGTGTGTACATACACACACACACATATATACACACATATATATATGTATATAATTAAAGAACAAAAAATGTGTGCAAATATATATATATATTTCTTAAGAAATGAATTAGAATAAAAAAATATCACTATCGAATTTATGAAATTAAAATAAAATCATGAGAAAAATCACGTAAGGTCACAGTCTGAAACCCAATTAATGGAAAATATTCAAATTCAAAGTATGGGGGAAGCTAAAATCAATTCCTATTAAGATTGAAATGGATTTTTGGGTGGGCACATGGGAAAAAGCAGAAAAGGATACCATTTTGGTATCATAGAATTGGCAAGACTGAAGGAGAACAAGTAGTTTGATGATTTTGGTGAGGAAAAGTTGAGAGGAAATCAAACCCAAACAGAGGTATTCGATGCAATTTATTGATTATGTTATGTTTTTTCAGTTAGCTACTTTGTGAGCAATGTATGTCGGATCATATCGACATTTATTTTGAGCCATAATAAACCTGTATGATAAAATTGATATGCAATTTCTTGTTTCTTTTGTTGATGGACATGTCAACCATTTTTGTTGCAGATACTTTGTGCATGTATCTTAAACGACATGGAAGTTGAATCACTTAACCCCTATGAGTTAGATGTTACTGCCATTATCTTTTTGATGCTTGCATGTGAAAATCATAGCATTTCACACAACTATTGTTGAATTCGATAGCCTGTGAAAAGGTAAGAAATGATTCATAAATCATTATTGCCTCTTTGAGGAAAGGCAGTTAGTTTTCCATCAAAAACTTATGTTTATGCCATACTTTGTGTAAATAAATTCCCATTGGGATATCCACACCATATGGGTGCTAAATTCGTTGTCTTTGATCTGGGATTGAAGGGTATCCATGTTGTATTTTGTTGCCTCTCGTGTTAAGTGATGGTTGGGGGTTTATCATCCCATTCTTTGTAAATGATATAAATTCTATTTGGTACTGTGTATTTCTATGTCACAGTGTTTCATTGTTCTTGTTGCCTCATCCATAAGGGTTTATGGCTGAGTGATGTTTCACTCTATCTTTATATTGGCATGGTTAGCTTGTGAGACATCGTTCTATGAGAATGATAATCTTTTAAGTCCTTGGAAAAATCCATCCCAATTCGTGGGTCAACATGCAAGGCATCGACCCCAGGAATTGATGAAAATATAAAGCAATAATTGGTCATTCCATAGAACGACAATAATATGATTTGATAAAACCAAAAAATAAGGGTTCTTAAAACCTGAATCATGAAAAGGCTATACCCAGTATATGTGTAAAATATTTCTTGTTGAAATGACTAGTATGTCGTTCGAGTATTATTTCTTTTCAAGAATTAATACCAAGAAATCGTTTGGTTATTTCCTTATATGCTTATTATATACAATTGTTCTCAGAATGATAGAATCTTTGCATTAATTATTGGAATGAAAGCTATGCTGTATCAAAATATTTGAACATGAATGTAATGAATAGCTATGGTTTCTGAATGAGGCTCAAATGAATGAATCATTGGTTGATATGTAACCAAATCTGTAAATTTTTTTTAAACATCTTTTTGTTATAAATAGTGTTTGTTTAGCTGTAAACAACATCATTCTATTATAAACAGTGTTTGTTTAGCTGTAAACGACATCATTTTGTTATAAACTATAATTGTTTAGCTGAAAATAACATCATTATGTTATAAACAATGCTTGTTTAGCTGTAAACAACATCGTTTTGTTATAAATTGTAATTGTTTAGTTATCAAAAACATCGTTCTGTTAAATAATAGTTGTAAGCTACAACACTATTGTTTGATTTCATAGCATGGTTGATACAAATGACATAACAATATGTGGGAAACTGTACAAACATACTTGTTCTTAAGTTCTTTTTTCTTGTAATCTGACAAATGATATGTCAATTTGAAACATTATTTGAATGTTATCAATCTGATCTATTGGTTTTAAATTCATAATGTATGCACAATTTATAACTTAAGTTGCCACATATATGTGTATGCACGTAGACCTTTTCTACGTACATAAACATACTTGTGACATATCTTCTTTTGTTTCCTATTTTCTTTATTCTTAAATGAATACTGAATTACGATGAATGTAATCTTGTGACATGTGCTTGAAATGGATGGATAATGTATTGATCAGTTCCATTTGATTCTTTTTCTGAATTTTAAATAAAATAGAACAACAACACCTAATAGAATAGAGCACCTAAGGGTAGATGGGTTCCAAAATGGAGTTAAGAGAGTATAGGTTTTTGCTTTATCCAAAACCTATTGTTTGTTGTTGCAACAATATTCTTATGGTTGGCCAAGAAAATTAGCCCATTATGTATGTGTGGACTTTACAATAATACTCTCTGCCATTCCTAGCATAGATCTTGCATTTTTCTAACTCATGGATAGAGATGCATGTTGATGTTTGGGCACACACCAGATTCCACCTTCTAGATTATTTGCTTGCTAAACTTTCTGTGCAAGGTCGAGTATTCTTCAAGTTAGAAGAATTCTGGGGAAGCGTAAGCTTCGTGGTTGGGCAGTAAAGTGCTTCAACCATGTTCTCGCCCACCAGTGGATGCGGGCATCAAGAGGAAACCTTGGATGTTTACAAGACTATCTCGGTCTATGATGTAATCCATGATGTAACCTTGATGTAACATTTGTACATTGTATTGACTATGTGGCCTTATGAGCCAAGTCAACTTGGATATTGTAATTGACATTAAAATTAAATATATTTATATTTGAATCATTTTAATTAGACATGTGTTGCTATGACTGAAAATAGCTACTTAGTTATGTCTTTTTAAAATTAAATATTCATAATGTCATTTGCAATAATAAAATTAAGTAATAATTTAGAATGGGTTATTACAATCCATTTGCAAGAATTGTTTCACATCATATTCAAGATCAAGATCTACATTTCTCATAGCCACTTCATTCTAGATTATGGATTTACATTACAAGACTTCATCCAAGGTATCATAGTTTCATGTTTCATGTTTCATGTTTCTTTTCTCATTGTTTCATCATAAGGTTTAATTACCTAAATGGGGTTTGACCAAGGAAAACCCCTAATCCCTAGCAATCAAATTTTCTTCTTCTTCCTTGATGTATGATTTCAGGTTTTAGATTGAAGATCTTTGAAGAACAAGATTGGAGAAAATTTGTCAAGATTGAAAAGTTGCAAAAGTTGTCATCCTACTTGCAAGATCACGAAAACTAAGTTACATATTTGATTTCAGACTTTCAAGAGTTGATCACCTAGGATTTGAGAGTTCAAACATCAAGGAACAAGACCCCGAAAGTGATTTTCCAGAAACCTAATAGGGACCCATTCACCACTGGGCGAATGAGTCCTCAGTGACCTCCAAAACAACACTTTTTCAACAAGGTACACATTGTTTCAGCATCTTAAAACCTTCCTCATTTTTGTTATAATAGTTAGGATTGATTTTTGATTGCTATTTAGACATTTTTTCTCTCATAATTGAGTGAAACACATAAGAAAAATTATGTTCATCCATTTGGTCAATCCCCTTTTGGGTGAACCTCTTTTTCTATGTTTCTTTTAATCCTAGATTAGATCTTGCATTCATTTGCATTGAATTAGATCTCATTTAGGGTGTCCTACTTTGTATTCAAATTTGTATTTCATCTAGGGTTTTAGGATTGTATTGTTTGCACTCTTTAAATCTGAAAAATATAAAAAAATCAGTCATCTTTCATATCATATTAGATCATATAAATTTTCATTTGAAAATCAAAACAAAATTGCATATCAAACTAGGTCTTTTCATTCATCATTTTGTCACATTTTCAACTTGTATTTCATCATACATTTGCAAAAAATTGAACCTGAAACTTGTTGTTACAGACCTGAATCTAAAAATCATTGAAAAAAGATTAAAAATAAGTAAAAATCACTTTCAAAACCCTAATCTAGGACCCATTCACCCTAGGGTGCATGAGTCCCTGATCAGGTGCTGATATGAATTTTTGGAATATGAAAACTCCAGTTTTATGCTTCTGTTTGCTACTATTACATCTCTATTTCAGTTTTCTAATTTTTTGTTTCATTAATTTCATTAGATCTAGCTTAATTTTCTTCATTTAGTGCATTGTCAAAATTCAAAATTGCATTCACAACATTTCATTTTTAGTTTATTGCATTGTGTAATCAGTAAATTGCATTGTTTAGAATCTGAAAATTGCATTTCATTCTAGGTCATTGCATTGCCTCTTTCCATTTTGGGTTTGCACACTAAGTTTGTGAAACTTGTATGAACTTTAACACTTTGTGTCTTGTTATAAATACTATTGTTAAATGTAGTTCGAGGCTCATGTCATCCCATGATATCTCAATCATAGTGGATCTTGGGATTTCTAGCTCTCTTTCTGATAGTGTTGATAATCAACCCTCTATGGCTCATAGTTTGCATACTTCATTTCCCATGTCTACACTTCCTACAACCAATGTGCTTAATGTTAAAAACACCATCCCAACCATCACTAGTTCTACTCAAGCTTTGGGGTGTACTCAAATCCAAGGTGGAACTTCAATACCTTCTTCTACAATACCCATTTCTATTCCTACATACACTAGTTCTCAACCTACCAAAACAATTCAACCTACTAGCATTGTGAACACTTCCTTAGGCATTTCCATTGGTAATCCTTCTAGCTTTGTGCATTCAAATACAATATCTCCTCAACCATCCTCCATCACAAACTTACAATTCACTTGCCCTCTGCATACATATACCACTCCACCATATTCCCCTCCATACAATAAAAACGATGTTCTCCTTAACACAATTTTGCAAAGAATGACATCCATTCAACAAGTTGCAACCTTAAATAAAAAAATAATGGTCAACCTTCACAATACATCAAAACCAACATGTTATCCTTGGAGATATTGAGAGAAAAAATTCCACAAGGAACAGAAGTTCCTCGATTTGAGAAATATGGTGGGAAAGGAGATCTTGTTAGCCATGTTTCCGCTTTTATAGCTTTATGTAGATATTTCATCTTTGAAGACAAAATTTTGGCTAAGTACTCCCTAGATCCTTGAAGGATACTACTCTAGAGTGGTTCTCTTCCTTACTGAATAATTCAATAGTTTCATTCAATGAAATTGTTGATTCCTTTTACAACCACTTCCACATTCACATGGGTCCCAAGATGACCCTTGCTGTTTTAATGACATGCAAACAAAAGGATGATGAGAAAGTGACTGATTTCATAGAAAGATACCAAACACTTTATTCACAAATAAACATTAAGATTCTTGATGCTAACCTTCAATGAATGTTTATTACCAACTTGCAAAACAAACTTCAAAGAAAACTTGAAATGAAAACTTGAAATGTTGAGATTTCCATCCTTTACACAATTATGTCCAACCCTTTGTGATGATCAAAATACGGCTTTTGGTCGTGATGTGAAAAATCCCCCTAGTCCTCCTAAAAAGTTTGAATCCACAACTCAAAATGGTTACCAACCTTATAAGAAGCAAAATAGGGGCTTTTACAACTTAACTCCCCTCAACCAAATCAACAAACTAATAACCAAGTGGATGCTATAAAGACGAAAAATTATTTTGGGGATAGGAATAGAGAGTTCACTCCTTTACTCAATACCATTCACAATATCATGATGCAACTTGTTGAAAAGAATATGCTTACCTTACCCCTTGTTAAAGAGCATGATCCTAATATACCATTTCCTGTAGGCTTTTGACGAAACTCTTATTTCCATTATCACCGACAAAATGGACATGGTATGAAATATTGTAAGTGTCTTAGACATCTTGTGCAATACCTTACTGACAATAATCAACGTCAAATTGGGGGTGTGAATGATCAAGGTAATAAGTCTGTAGCCCCTCCTAACCAAAATTTATAAATCTTTACCAATCCCATGCCAAAGCACACTATTTCATTTATCAAAGCTAGTAAAACCAAGAATGATGTGATGAATGTTGACACGGATGATGAAAACATAAAAGATGAAAATATAGATTAACAAGCGGAAATAATAGAATTTTTCAAAGCTAGACCTTATAACAACTCAACTAAAAGGCCTCTTGATATTTCTTTCTCACAAAATGACATACTTAAACATGCACCCAATGGTCCTCTTTACATAGCTGAAAGAATCAATAACAAACCTACAAATGGGATATTAATTTATCTCATTTGTGGAGAGAATGTGATCACTGAATAATTTTTATTTGTGCATAAAATTTATCAAGATACATATGACAAACTAAAAGCATGGATCAAGACATATAATGGTTTTGCTTGTCCTATGATGGGATCGATAGATCTCCCTTTAAAAGTTGGACTGAAAACATTAAATGTATCATTCACCATCATCCCACAATTAGAACAATTTCATGTGAAGATAGGCTACCCATGGCTGCGCTCCATGAATTTCGCCCCCTTGGTTGTACATATATGTTTAAAGTTTCCATTTGGAAATGATATCTTTACTGTGCATCATAGTGAGTTTAATTCCGCATCTTCTCGAGGGAACTTTTCATTATATTTCTTTTGGATTGAGCCTATTGAACCTATTAGACCTCGTGAAGACTTCTTTTAAAATCCTATCAAAGGTTTAAAGTAAAGCACATAGCAAAATTATCCCTTAGAAACATACCTCAACCCGTGATTGAGCAACCTATCCTTGACGAAACAATGATTGAACCGAAAGCCCTTCCAACCATCCAAGAGCAACCTATGACAAAACATCCTACAATTTCCTATAAGAGACCATGAGACAACCCAAAAAATCCCATTGTTCCTCTTAAAGTTAAAAAAGTTTACAAAGCTAAAGAGAAAGTGGTTGAACAACCTCCTATTGTTTCTTCCATTCCTCCCAAGGAAGAGAAGAAACCTATAGTTGAAAAACCCGCTCCTACACAAACAAAGATTGACAATACATTGAAACAAAATTGAAGTTCTAGAGAGCATAGGAGCAGATGTCATGCTATTGCTCGCATGTTACAAGCTAAAGAAGACAAGAACAACATAGAAAATAAAAATCCGAACTTACCTGAAGCAATGCATGATAATTCTATACCTTCACCGCAACATAAACAAGAAGCTTCCATGGACATTATCATTCGACCTCCCGTTATGATTAATCTAGATGATGACATTGACATTACAAAGATTGATGAACAAGTGCATAACAAATTGAATACGTTGTTTTCCTCTTCTATGAGCTCAAATGACAAATCTCCTAAGAAGAGTGTTGTACTTGTTACTTCCCCTAGTTTGACACTTTCCATTGCCCCTTTGGGTAGTTTTTCGCCTTTCATTTATATTGATTGAGATTGCAATGTAGACAAACGACTATAGGTTGACTCACATGTGCCTTACTAGTCTTTTTCTTTATTTTTATTTTTCATGTTTTTTTAATGTGATTGCATGTGCGTAATGTGATCCCCCGTGTTGTTTTTTTTGATGTATCTCTCTCTTTATGCGCATTCCTCTATATGTATCTACATTCTTCTCTATGTCATAAAAAAATTATCTTTTTCGCTTGTCTTGTGTTTTCCTTTTGGGGATGACACAAGGCATTGCGACATTTAGGACTCTTCCATGTTGACCTGAAAGATTTTCTTTGTTTTTTCTTTTTTGTGTGTCATTCTTCCAGTTCTATGAGTATTTCAGGAATGATGATAGTTCTGAGCTCTATAACATTGCAGAAAAGACATATTGACTCTGAATCCATAGATCTCTTATGTATTTTTGGGGGAAACCCTTTCCTCCTTATTCATGATGTAGCTTTATTTCAAAAACATATGACTTGGCATAGGGTTTTCTGAGGAAAACTCTCATGTCTTAGGAGAAAACATTGGCTACTTTAAAATAGTTGCTCACAACAATGGTGTTAGCAAACACTTTAAAGTGAGGGCATACATCAATGACATCTTTTGACATTTTGCATATTTCATGGTGTGATTTTATTTTTTCTTGTGATGTTTCCTTTTTTTGTTGGTGTCATTGGGTTTGATGTCCTCCAAGAGTGTGATATTTCTAAGTGTACGATCTCCCTTAGTGGCATCATGTGAATGAGGCATCCCATAAGTGGTGATATGATATTCTTGACTTGTCCTCTTTTGGAGACATTAGGCATGATGTTCCCTAAGAAGACCTTACACGAACAAAGAAAAATCCCCTTTAAACAAAAACCTATACACATTTAACATTCAAAAGCATAGCATTGTGGTGCCTTATCGAAGTTGTCAGGAGGATAACTTCGGTATGGTATGGGAGGCTAATATGATTCTCTCATTTGCCACCTCGTTGGGATAACTCACCTAGTGGATGGATTGAGGTTCCATTACCATAGAGTGAGCACGAATGTTTCATAAAAACAACCTAGACCTAGTAAACATCATGTTGGACAAACTATCGAAGCTTGATCCTAGTTTCAGATAAACAACCACATTCCACATTGTGTTAGAACGATCAAAGCTTGATCCTTTGTTTTCATTTTTTTTCTTGGTATTTGACAGGGTATGATTATGTATCTTTGTCACTACTACATACATAAGTGTCTTGAATGTATACATTAGTGTGATTTTTTCATGTGGGAAAACTCTCACTAAAGTGGGGGAAAAATGTAGTGTCGAAAAAAGTAACCTTTTTTCACACTTAGATTGGGAATTAATAATTAATGATAAAATGGACTTAATTGTGCCTTATTTAGGGTGTTGTAAATTTTTTTCTTACACTTTCACACTAAAATAGAGATTCATTAATTAATTGAGGTTAATTAGAGCTTAATTGGCCCCTTAAATTCAAATCCAAGCCTTATTTATTGTATTTTTTGAAGGATATAACTTGACACTCATTAATAATATTGCATAAAACTTAATTTGGAAAGGTTTGAGTCCTAGGATAGTGACCTAGGACCCATTCGGAACATGGTGAATGGGTCCTCACTATGTCCCAGGACCCTCTTTTTGCATAATATTTTATAATCCTTGAAGTTGGTCTTAGTTAACTGTGCTAGAACCCATTTTCCCAAGGTGGTAAATGGGTCCTCCTTAACAGAGGACACCCATTTTTGAACTTGTTTGGGTGGGATTTTAACAATTTCAAACCTTATATCTGATGTCAGCTAGTGATATTTCGATTTTGGGATTGAATCTTAAGTTTAGTATAATATAATGCTATTTCACCTAGTTTCATCTAAGCAAATTTATGCAAGCATCCTAAGAGTTTAGAAGAGCATTATAGATCATTTAAAGAGTAGTTGCAAAGGAATTCCAAGGTAGATTATCAAGGCTTTATTGCAGTAATTGAATATTATATCATCATGTCAAAGATTTAGTGCATCATGCATGTAGTTGAGCTTATGTGTTGATGTAGCATTGTAGATCCATTTGCAAGCATTGTTTCACATCATATTCAAGATCAAGATCTAAATTTCTCATAGCCACTTCATGCTAGATTGTCGATTTACATTACAAGACTTCATCCAAGGTATCATTGTTTCATGTTTCATGTTTAATGTTCATTTCTCATTGTTTCATCATAAGGTTTGATTACCTAAATGAGGTTTGACCAAGGAAAACCCCTAATCCCTAACAATCGATTTTTTTTCTTCTTCCTTGATGTGTGATTGAAAGTTTTAGATTGAAGATCTTTGAAGAACAAGATTGAGAAAATTTGCAAAAGTTGTCATCCTACTTGCAGGATCACAAAAACTAAGCTACAAATTTGATTTCAGACTTTCAAGAGTTGATCACCTAGGATTTGAGAGTACATACATCAAGGAATAGGACCCCCAAAGTGATTTTCCAAAACCCTAATAGGGACCCAGTTGCGACTGGGCGAATGAGTCCTTAGTGACCTCCAAAATAACACTTTTTCAGTAAGGTACACATTGTTTGAACATCTTAAAACCTTTCTTATTGCTGTTATAATAGTTAGGATTGATTTCTAATTGTTATTTAGACATTTTTACCCATATAATTGAGTGAAACACAAGCAAAATTAGGTTCATCCATTTGGTCAATCCCCTTTTGGGTGAACCTCTTTTTCTATGTTTCAAAAGGTTTGAGCTTGAAATGCTTTTCTAGTTCCAATTTCTGATGCATATTAAAGTAAATGGGTCCATTGGGTTTTCACAATTCTGAAGGTCGCCCTAACACATTGGTTCAATCAAAACTTCTAGTTTCGAATGAACCCCTAACCAAAGGGTCTAGGTTCAAAATTCTTTTTCGATTATGATTTCTACTTGTAACCAACATGGTCTCATCAAAATTTTTGATTTCTGATTGAACTCTTTTACCCAAAGAAAAGATTCTAAATGCTTTTCTGGTTCTGATTTTTGATAAAGAAAGAAGAACTTTAGTATATTTTACAAAGGTCCTTTTTGGGTTTACAATTATGATAGAATAGGGTTGTGGGTTAATACAAGAAACAAAGTTTTGAATACCTTGTAGATGTTTTTGATATATCTTCTTGTGTTTATTTTCTAGGTTTCATAAATGTATGAACCAGAAGAACAACCCGGTTCCGAAGAGGTAGAAAAATAACAAAAGGGAAAATTAAAGAAAGTGGATCAAACTCCTATACAATGAAATACAAGTATCAGGGAGCCTCAATGATTTCCAAATTCATCTCTTAGTTAATGAAGATCACAGACACAACTTTGGGACACATTGATCTAGAAAATTTCAAGAAGGATACCTTCTCAGATGAAGCCAATCCAAGGGCTAAAAAGATAGCAGCTTTAGGATTATCCCATGTTGCTTCCTTTCCTATTGTTGTCCAATGTCCAGAGTTCTTCTTGGCAGCAACAATAGTGTAGAACCTTGTACAACGCAAGTGTATTAACCAATGGGGAAATGAGATAATTGATATATCTCCTTCCATGATAAAGATGGTCTTTGATTTACCACCATATCCTCAATTGAAGATCATAACAAAAGATAAGGCAGTCCAATAGTATGAGAAGGATGTAAGTAATCATCAAAGACATATGAACAAGAAATTTGGCTCAAGGCAGGTAAGAAATCAATCACTAAGTTACCCACAAAGCTTAGAAGATCAAATTTTTATTCTGAAGTAGGGGATATAATTACATTGCTAACCAAAGTATTGGGCAAGGATAGCTCTCATATGTACGAAAATTGGATGTTCTATTTTATTAAAGTTATTTTGAAAGGAGAATTTTATTTGGATTAGGGGTAGATATTTTCATATGCTATACATAATCAGCTCACCAAGGTAAAGCATACTAAGGAATTTTATATGACCTCGTATGTGGTGTACTGTGCATCTAGAATGGAGAATTTCCCAGGTTTGAATACTATGGGGGTTAGAGGAGAAGGAGAAGGTGATAATAAGAGATGGGAATACTATGACCAACTAGAACTAAAGGCATCAAAAAAGCATTTTAAAAGGGTGAATGATGCCTTTCTTTATGCAATAATTACTCAAATCTTAGGTGATGTAGGATTCCGACTAAGTACATAGCTAATGACATTAGTAGGAGAATGGGGAAACTGGTTTATTCCGTACCCCAAGTCATCATACATCTGCTTGTTTGAATATGATGGAGCCTTGTTTTTACTCTCAAGGTATTGTAGCGATAATTTTATTCTAATTGAGTTTTCCTGGAAGATGAGGGAAGTTAACCTCAAATTTTATAGCAAGCATAAGGCCGAAGAAGTGAAGTACCCCATTGACCTTGGCTATTACCAATGTCCATTAGTTGGGGCTGCTAAGTTTTCCATTGAGGAATTGTAGGCAATAAACATCAAGTTGTATAAAGGGAGAAAGGATTTTGATCCTAAAGGAAAAATGAGCAACTTGTATGCATCCCTCTTTCCACATCACAAGCCTGATATAGAGGACTTTTGGAAAAACTTACAGGATAAGTTTGAGGTGAGGAAGAGGAAGTATGAAAGATTAACTATTCCTCAAATGAGGGCCTTCAAGATTAAAGAGGACATTCCTAAAGGAATGTCAGATAATGGCTTGACTCTTGATCCACAATATGATTAAGAGAAACTCAACACTCAGGCATTGGCACCCATTAATTAGATGGAAATAGAGGAATGAAAAATTGAGGATATCTCTACAATGGTTGTAGAAAGAAGTTTAAAATGGATCAATGAACACGTCGAGGAAAAAAAGAGCAAAGTTGGTGGAAAAAGGAAAGAGGTAAAGGGGAAAACACCCTCTCCCCCTCCAAGAAGGGAATAGAAAAGGCTCAAGAAGCAAACAACAGAGCAAGAAACCAAAGAGGAAGAGCCAACAATCGAGAAGGTGAAAAAGGAATTCTAGAAGGCCTTAGTTACATATATGGCTGCTTTAGTAGAAGTGGTATCGAGATTGGGTGTACAACCCATTGTTTCAATACATCCAAGAGAGGAGATGACTGAAGAAGGTCCTTCCACTGTACCTACAACTGAAACAATAACCGAAGAAGGAGAAAAGGTTCCTATAATTGAAGTCACAGAGTCTCCCATTTCTTCAGATTCTGAAGAGACTCCTCTATGTGAGGAAGAAAAGGAGTTAGACAAGGAAGAGTTGGAAGAAGCAGACACTGGATTTGGGGAGGGAAGTCTTGGAAAAGAAAATACCAAGCATGTGTTGACAAAAGATGAGATGAAATAAATTATTGATAGTTCATAAAGACAAGCAACCAAGGAAAAGGCTGAGGAAGAAGAGGCTCAAGAAGGGAAATTGAACAAAAGAAGATAAAAGAAGAAAGAGCTGAAAGGAGAGGCTTGCACAAGAGAAAGCTGAGAAAGAAAAACTAGATCAAGAGAAAACTTAGTAGTTACAAACAAAGCTGGATAAAGAGGAAGAAGAGCCTCCTCCTCAATAAAAACAAGTGACCATAGCCACATGAGCTCCTACTTGGCTGAAATTGAATTTAGAAAAGAGACAACAAGTAGTGGCACAACCCTTGAATTGGGAGGAAATGATGAAAGAAGTCAAGGTGGTGAAACCAAAGAAGAAGTTGAGGATCATACACTACTTGAATGAATGAAGCAAGGGATCTAGTAGATGAAATAGCCACACCAATGGTAGATAAGTATGATCGAGAGCTCCAAGCATCTGATTATCAACTAATAATGGTTAATCTGGGTAAGCAAACTTGTACACAACAAATGAAACTTATTGAATTGGCAGCCACCTCAACAAAGTCTAGGATGGAAAAAGACAAACAATCTAAGGATGAGTTGAAGGCGTAGGTGGAACAGATGAAGAGGTTCATTAAATATCTCACCTCTCCTGTATAAGAAAAACCATCTTCTTTTGAGGTATCAATATTGATAAGTAGGAAGAAAGTTGAAGATATCACAAGTATAAAAAGGAAAGACTGCATGCTTGATAAGTTTTTCGATTGACTAAAGATTGAAATGGATGTACTCCTGGACATTGGGTACAAGTATTACCGGGAAGCATCTGCATTGAGAGAGCATATAGTAGCATATGTGAAGAACATGTGGGATGAGGAGAAGTATCAGGAGTACTTGAGAAAACTAAAAGAAATGAATAAATTAAGTGCAAATGAGATTAATAAAGTATGAATCCTGAAAGATGAGAGTCCTGAATATATAAGAATATATAGTAAGATACTGTTATTCAAGATAGAAATGATGATGGAACAAAGGATAATATTTCTTAGGTTGCAACATGAGATCTTAAACAAACAATATTGTTTGAGGAAATTGTCACTACCATTACTACTCATGATTTTATGTCAGATGGAAAACTAGGAGAGTTGCAAGCTATAAAAGAAGCCTAGAGCAGTAGGTTAGAGTAGATGATAAGCACTAAAAATGATGAAGACAATATCCTAAATAGGTTAACATGCATCGAATTTGATATTCATCATTTTATGGGTGATATCAACAAACTTAAGAATATTATTAATATGTCTACAAACATGTATGAAAAGAAAAATTTTAGGGTGGATTGGCTGGATGGGGCCTGATGAAGAGGCGTTGAATTTTTTTTTGGCCAATTATGAAGAATATAGGCATATATATAGGGATATGAGGAAGATGCAGTTTGAATTTTGAAAAGGGAATAATGCTGTTTTGAACAGAATAGAGTCAAAGATACAACTTCTAGAGCAATTCCTACAAAATAGGAGGGCACTACAGTTCAACTAAAAATCATCTCCAACAAAATTAGGAGGTGTGACTTCCCCATGCATCCAGTTTTGGCCATGTTTTCATTGCAGTGCTGACCAAACATTCCTATAATTGTGGATTTGGAATCTAGGTGCCCTACTTTTTAGGATTTGGGATTTTTGGAAGGAGTTTTCTATGTGTTATAATTTTCTATATATTGTATAACTCTCCTCATTGTAAATCACAAAAAAATTGAAGTCATATTTGCAGCACCTTAGGAACAAAAAATATCTTATGATTTTATGCAGTTAGTTAAAGTTTATGAATTTCTTAGTTTTAGTTATGATATCAAAGACAATGGTTTTCCGTGCACTAGTGGATTTTGCTGGGAGAAATTGCTACTTATTTGATTAAAATCTAGAAGGATTCAAATTCAAAACCATCTATGGTGTCATACGTGAATGGTATTTTCCTGTTATTTGTTGATCTACAAATTTTTGATGAGTTAATTGAATATCTTGTATGGAATTGATTCTATTGAAACAAATTGAAAATATGCTTAATAAATCTGCACTATGAATGGACATGTCTGTATAAATCTTTATGAGTTGTTTCATTCATTTGTTTGACTTAAAATCTTGTTACAAAATTGCATGTTTGACTATAGGAATGGTATCTATTCATATTTTTCTGTTCTAAAAATCTTGCTATATCTTTTTGCTGGTTATTTAAAATCTGCTGTTAATTTAAATCTTTGGAATACCTAGTTTGTTACCTTCAACCAACAAGGCCCCTTGAATATTATAGTCACATTGACCACTAAGTAAAGTATCATAGTTGTGAACCAACTACCGAGACCTTGGAAGATAGTTAATTTCTATATTTAGCTATCTTTTTCAAGAGAAGTAGGGTAGACATATCTTGCTTAAATGTTGATGTGTCAATTTGGCCATCAATAGAACTGGTGCTAGAAGGATGGAATCTTAGGAAATAAACTAGAGTGACTTGGGTCATTTTCACTTGAGAGGTTTGAATGAGTCTTGAGATCAACTCCTTATAGGGAGCCAATTTTTGAACTACAATTTCCTACAAGACCCAGAACCACTCATGGAAATAGAAGTCCACCACCATTAGCTCCACCCGAGTTTCCACTCATACCACAATTTCCACAACCCAATCAATCCCCACCAATGGAATTTTTGTAGGAAATCCATCACCACTAGGAACTGTTCTCGAAGGGATTCATGAGATGCCCAAAAACCCAGAATGATTTTGCCCTAGGTATGCCCACGGGGAATCACAAAGTGCCCAAGCATTTAAATATGCATGCACTAGGGCTTGGATAGAACACCATGATGTAGCTTGTAAGAAATTCCCATATTCACTGGGAGATATGGCTTATAATTGGTACCTCAACTCGCCAACTAGGTCCATTCTCAGTTGGGAAGATTTAGAGAATGCTTTTATTAGCTAGTTTCGGGTCTATGTAGACTCCACAATCTTGTATCATTAATTTTCCACTATTAGGAAGGAATCTCATGAACCATTACCTTTATTTAACACCCGATTCTAGAGGATGTACCAAAGATTACAACCACCCTACATAGTTGCTGAGAATATTGCAATTCAGGCATACCTCAAAGCCATAGAACTATTAACGAGTCTTTTCTAGCAAAGAACTTACCAAACTACGAACATATATTCCTTAGCCAAAGTGTACCATCTCACTTTTAAATTGCAACAGAAAATAACCCCTCAGCTAGTTGGTATGGGAGGGACATTTCCCTCATTGGGATATTCTGGGATGCCTAACCAAATGACTACAATTAACAATGCAATTTCCAATGGAACCCCATTGATGAATACCATTCTAGAAATATCTAATTTTGTATATGGACCGTTTACTGAGATACATCCCACACCCTAGCTGCCATGGTTTACTAACGAAAAAAATCACACTCAAACCAACATGACATTAGCTCCTAGGACCACAAATTTCTTTTAGAAACATCATCATCCTCAAAACCACCCAAGAGGACATAATCCTCAAATAAACTTGCTAGCTACACAACAAACTAACCAAACTGGGACTAATGCAGATAACGAATAAACTATACGTCTGTCAACGAACTTGGAAACCTTGAAGAAAAATATGTCCTAAGTTACAAATGAGATGGCCCAACTTAGACTTAACCCACCATAGAACAAAAACCAGTACCAAAATCAGGGGGGTTATCAGAATTAGAATAACTATCCCACTCAGAACAATAACCAGAATAAGAGGAACTTCCAAAATCAAAATAGGGGATATAATCAGAGGCCCAATAATAGACAATGGGATACAAGGAAAAATAATGGAGGGGTCCCAAACACCAACCAGGCTAATGGGGATTGAATCCATATTGCTAATGTAGCCTGGATTTAAACTTCATGGCCAACTGGTGTAGGTTACACGATATTGCTGCTCATTCTGAGGTAAAATGTCTAGAAATGGAAAAAATGGTTAAGATAGCTCAGGCTGATTCCCAATCGACCCAAGGTAGTGCTAATAAGGGTAGAAAATTTGTAGATACTTTCATGTCCTTTGAAACTTACAATGAGTTTAAGTTTCCTTTTTAGGAAGAGAATGAACCCGAGGGTGATACTTATGATGCTCAAGCTTTCCAATCCAAGGGAGGCCACTTTTTGAGAAACCAAAAGAAAGGAGCATTCACCACTTCTACTCCTCCTACTAATAACATGGTACCCCTAAATCCTAGAGAAGACAATAATCCTTCTCCACCCAAGGGACCAACTAAAGGTCCTAGAAGAGGGAATCCTACTTTCACTCCTAAACAACAATGCAGTAACAATATGGAGTATAACTTGATTAAGGAAATGAAAAAACAAATGACCTCCCTATCTTTCTTTGATATTTTGAAATAGTGTCCTGCTCAATGCAAACTTGTGTTGAAAGCTTTAGCTGAGGTAGACCAGTTGAAGGGAAAAGAAAAGGTAACTCCTGCTACGGAAATGAATGCAACCCTATATAGGGGAAAGACGAGAGTTCCTCCTTTCTTGTTGAGTTTGAGAATCTTTGGGAAAAACTTGTGTAATTTCCTAATATATTATGGGGCCTCAAGCAACGTCATGCCATTTTCTATTTGTAAGAAATTAGGCCCGATCCCAATCCAAACCCACAAAAAGGTCATACAACTTGATAAAAATGAAGTGAATGTTGTGGGGGGATTGAATGATGTCCTCGTACAAATTGGATAAGATCCTAGGATCCAACAGTATATTGATATCCAAATTGCTGACATCCCAAAGATGTATGGTATTCTTTTTATTCGGGATTGGGAAAAGATCTTGGGAGGCTATCTCCCATTAGATTTCTCCAATATGTGGCTACCATGGAGGGGTGTGGCAAGCTAGAATAGGATAGAGAGCGAACCTCATTTGAAACATATGATAACAAAATATTATCACCCTAATAAGGTTGCTTAATTTGAAATTGAACTAGGGTTTTATAGGGTTGATGAGATTATGACCTTTTCATTAGCAAACAATGAACATATACCACCTTTAGAAAAATATGGATGTATGGATTCCATTAATCAGGAGGTGTTAACCAAAAAGTTACATCAAGACAAACTAGTCCTCAGAGAAGAGGCAAATTTGTGGAGTTTATTGCTTCCAAACTAGTGTAGAGTCCATTATCAAAACCATTTAGAATTGGTCTGCCAACATTTTCTAGACATTCTAAACTAGGTTTGTTATTTAGGAGGTGGTCAAGGAAATGATTCTATAACATCTCCATATCAACCTCCTTTTGAAATCAATATTACATCTTTTTCGATAGAAATTAGTGACACACAAAGAGTATCTTATGATTAATTGATCAACCCTAGAACTTGTCTGGGGATCTATAAAAAGAGGTTGGAAAATGACAAGAAATAATGTATTCCCATTCTCCTACTCACCTTTCGATTCCAAAAGAATTACTCAACGGTATAGTGAATCACGTGATCGATTATTGTAAGGAACCACAATAAATTGTTCCCACTCACCTGCCTATTCCCAATGAAGTACCCAACAAACCTAAGGTACATGGACCACCTCACCTTAATAGTTCTGATGAGCTAAATGAACCATTCACTCCCCTCATGAAATAGCCTAAAACAAATCTTAAGAGGGAGATTTCACTCCAAAACCAGTTATGGACCCTCAAATTTGATGGTTCCAAGTATAAACAAGGGAGTGGAGCCAGAATTGAATTAACTATTTCGAAAGGGAAAACATATTTTGCCTCTTACAGGTTGCAGTTTGGATGCACCAACAATGTGGTAGAGTATGAGGCATTGGCCTGAGGACTCATGTTCGCCCATTAGAAGAAAGCACAAGGTCTTAGAGTGTTGGGGGACTCAAAAGTGATTGTTAAGAAGGTTCGTAGTCAATACACTTGTCATAATAAGAAATTGGCTGGCTATCAAAATAGGGTGTGGAACTTAATTGAAGACTTCGATGGATTCGATATAAAGTTGATTCCCAGGGAAAACAATCAAATTATAGATGCATTAGTAGTGGCATCAAGTACACTAGAGCCCATGAAAAGATCTAAATTGAGAAGATTCTTAGTTGAGTTAGTTTTAGTCCCTGCTATTCCAAATAATATAAGGAACTTTCAAGCTTTTGAAGAAAAACACCATATTCTTTCCTTTTTGGAAAAATCTGATATTTTTGAGGGAAAAATTATTGATGAATCTGATAGAGACTCAAGGGACTAGGAGTCAAAAGATCTAGATATAGAAGGAATTATCAACCTTAAAACAAATAGTATTCCTAAAGGGATGGTGGCATTGGAAAGGATCTTTGACTTCGATCCTTGGGCCCGAGATAAATCATCTGCTGATGTGAACAGAGGAAAATGCGAAACTTACAATCTAGTTGATTATGTCCTGAAAATAATATTCTCATTGGCAAGACTTGCCCAAAAGATATCCCTGACAAAATTTTGAAAGTGCTGAAAGAAAACATAGATGCAATCACATGGGGGTACGAGGATTTGAAAACATTTGATACCTTAGTGATAACACATACAATTCCATTGAAGCCTTAGGTAAAACTGTTTCATCAGAAGAAACAATCAGTCAATGCTCTACTCGAACCTCTCATTCTCAAAGAAGTACAAAAGTTATTATTAGCCACAATAATTTTCCTAGTTAGGAACTCCACATGGGTAGTCAATCTAGTGCCGCTACACAAGAAAAATGGAGAAATTGGATTATGCATAGATTTCAGGAATCTGAATAAAGCCTCGAAAAAGGATAATTATCCTCTTCCTTTCTTTGATGAAGTGCTGCAAATTGTCAATGACTCACAAATAATGTCATTTTTAGATGGTTATTGGGGATATAACCAGGTATTGGTAAAGTATGAAGATCAAATGAAGACCACCTTCACAACTAAATGGAGAACGTTTGCTTACCAGAGAATTTTGTTTGGCCTCATCAATGTTGGAGAGACTTTTCAACGTGCAATGGATGTAGCCTTCAAATACTTGGTAGGGAAATGCATTATAATTTATATGGATGATTTGATTTTTTTTTCCAAAAACAAAGACGATCATGTTGCATATTTAAAAAAATTACTGGAAAAGTACATAAGGATTGGTGTATCATTGGACTCGAAGAAATGTGTATTCGTGGTTTTAGAAGGGAAGTTGTTGGGACACAAAATTTTAGAAAGAGGGATTTCTATTGATCCTAATAGAGTAGATTCAATTTTGAAGCTGCCTATGCTTGGGAACAAAAAGGACATGGGATCTTTCTTTGGAAAGATAAATTTCGTGAGGAAATTTATAATTGGGTTTGCGAAGATTGTTAAACCATTGAACGAAATGACGAAGAAAGATTCCAAAATCAAATGGAGCAACAAGGAAAAAGCCGATTTCTCACAAATTAAGCAATCTATTTCAGTAGCACCAATTTTGATTAGTCCAGACTATTTGTAGCCATTCTTTATCTATTCCTTTGCATCTGAGCACTCTTGCACTTCCGTTATAACACAATGAAAAGAAGAAGGGGATGAATGACCAATTTATTTCATGAGCTCCCCTTTCAAGAATGTTGAGATAAGATATCCACCATTAGAAAAAAAACCTTTGCATTAGTAAAGACTGTCAAATTTTTTGACACTACATCTTGTGTAGCAAGATTACGGTTGTTGTCCTAGATCCAATAATAAATTCCCTACTCATGCAAAGTGAATTAGGAGAAATAAGAGGGAAGTGGATGACATTCCTACAAGAGTTTGATCTTGAAATTCATCCTATGAAACTAGTTCGAGGACAAGGTTTGTCTACGGAAATGGTTGAGGTAGATTCCAAGATCATGTGCCAACAATATACAGTACAATCTTTCACTAGAGATCTTTGGTACACTGATTTAATCTTTTTATTGCTGAATAACAAGTGTAAAAAAGATATGAACGCTACACAAAGAGGATCATTGAGGGTAAAAGTTCTCATTATATAATTAAGAACGAGACTCTGTATCGAAGAAAATTTGAAGGTGTATACTTGCGGTGCTTGGACCAACAATAGGTCAAGTAGGTCTTAGGGGAGTTTAATGGAAAGAAAGACACCATACATGGCTCTGCAGATGCCATGGCTCACCAAATCCTTAGATCAGGGAATTACTAGCCACACATATTTTGGGATGCTCACCAACACGTATGAACATGCCATAATTTTCAGACATCAACATCCAGAGAACACAACCCAACAATGCCACTGCAACTAGAATATGAGGTAAGACCTTTCGCCTAATGGGTATTATATTTTGTTGGGGTGATTAACCCAAAATCCTCTGCACATCATAAATTCATTTTAACTATGATAGATTACTCTACTCAATGGACCAAGGCCTAGGCATACAAGAATTGTACCACCGATGTAGTCATCAAGTTTCTCAATCATCACATTATTACTAGGTTTGAGGTACCCTTCACTTGGTATGTGACAACGACCCTGCCTTCAAGCTTCTACATAGTTTATTCGGTGGGCTTTTAAATATAAAATAGTCTTGAAATATTCCTCCGACTACTACCCATAGGGAAATGGGGTAGCTGAGTCTACCAACAAAAAAATATTGGAAGTTATTAAAATATTGTTAGAATGTAACCCTAGGGAGTGGTATACACAACTAAAATTTTCCTTATGGGTTGATAGAACTAGGATTAAAGCTACCCTAGGAAATTCACCATATAGATTAGTCTATAGTTAGGATCCTATCTTTCCTATAAACCTCCAAATCATAGTCTTACAATTCATGTAGGAGTTTTATACCAAGGGCAATAGGATAGAGGTCAGGTTGATGAATTTACTAAATTTAGAAGAATAGAGAGATGCTGCTCTACAAAAATTCTCTTAACATCAGGTTTTAGTCAAGCATAGGTTTGACAAAAGAGCCAAAATCAAAACATTTAGGATATTTGATATCATGCTATTGTGGAATGAGACCAAAGAGAAGAAAGGTGATCATAAAAAGTTTGATAGACTCTAGAGTTAGGACCTTATCAGATTGCTGAAATCTTGGGGGAGAATGCTTTAAGTACTTTGACAAGGGAACCCATTCCATTTCTCGTAAATAGGAAATTTCTCAAGCACTATTTTGGCTCGTGAAGGTCTGAAGTTCCTCCCTTGTATATTAATAGTTTAGGTGTTTTGTTTCTTTTTCTATTTCTCGGTTTTTGTGTCTTGTTTTGTTGTTTGTTGCTTTTCTATTTTGTTGTTTCCTTTCGTTTGGGGGTATCTTTTTGATCATTTTGGAACATTGGATGATTACTTAGTGCACGCTCATGGTAGCTAGGGTAGAGAGCTTGATTTAGGAATTTTCAAGAATTACTTGGGTTCTCTTTCATTCTAGATTAATTTATGTTCTTAGATTATTTTAATGCATATACAAAGGTTTAAGCAAATGGGGACATTTTAGGTGATCTTGTGAAATATGACTGAATCTATCACTCAAAAAATTAGACTAATAAAAGTTCCTAGGGATTTAGCTGCCCTTAGGCGGATGTGTTCAAGCTTTGAGTGAAAAATTCGATGTTGCGATGTTGTCACAATTTCCACCGTGGTTCTCAACCCGATGCTTAGGCTTCATTACTTAAGCATTGAGAGGAAATAATAAAATTTGCTTCAAAGGGAATTTTTATTTGAAATGAAAAAGAGAAATAAAATATCATTTGAAAATGAACTCAATTGTCCTAGGTGATTAGAGTATCTCTATTGGGGATATGGACACCTAGCTGGTAGTAGAGCAATGCTTAGAGAGAACTAGAGGTATCTTCATCAGGGCTATAAATGCCTGGCTAGCAGTAGAGAAATGATCAGGAGATCATCAAGCACGACAACAAAGTGACCCACCTCATGTAGCTCAAGTAGGAATACAATTGTTTTGGGGGAAGTTGAAGTCTTTGCGGAAGGGAATGAACCAAGTGCACATAATCAGATTCAATATTTTCAAAACGATACAAAAATTGAAATCTTAGCTCAGTTATATTTTCCATAACCAATTATATTAAATTAAAGTGATAATAAAATAGAGGTTCTGGGGTGATTGAATTCTTCAATATCATGAAAATGGGTAAAAATATTTTCTCATTCGAGTTGCCCTTTGTTATGCCTTGCATAACCACCCCATTTTCTTTTTGGTTAAAATGGGCCCCCCTTTATGTTTTCGGTGTTTTTCTTCTTTGCCTTGCCTTATTTTGGGTTTTTCTTTCCTTCTTTTGCTTTGGTCCTAGGAGTTGTTTCCCTGGTTTCCTTTGTTTCTTTGTTTTTCGTTTTTTGGTTAGAATCGAAAAAAGAAATTGAACATGAACCTTTTCTTCAAAAATTCAAGTCTAAAATGTTTTTTTGATTCTGTGTTGTTCTGAGCTCAGAATTGGAAAACCAAATTGAACATGGAAATTTTCTTCAAAAGTCAAAGTCTGAAATGTTTTTATGATTCCGCGTGCCTTTTTGTTCAGAATGAAAAAACCAACTTGAACATGACTTTTTCTTCAAAAGTCCAAGTCCAATTTTTTTTTTTCCAATTCCATGTGTTGTTGTGTTCGGAATTGGAAATCCAAATTAAACCTGGACTTTTTCTTTGAGGGTCCAATTCTGATTTTATTTTTTGATTCTGCTTGGTGTCTTTGTCTTTCTTACCTTGGTCCTTTCGGAGAAGTGATTTCCGATTGGTATTTTCTGATGAACGCCCAATTTATTTTGTCTATTCTGATTCTGGTTTTCCGACCACCCACCACATTTATTATGGACTCCTTTGCATGTGTGGGACCGATATTTAATCATATTTATTATGCAATTGTGCTCATAATTGCATTTTGTTTTTACAAGGAGCGAGTGGAGGAGCTGTAGGAGCGTTCAAGTTTGTAGCAGTTAGGAGTTTGCTGGTTCAGTCATTGGTTCAGAGTTTGAGGTAGGGTTTTCATTTTTAGTTTGCTTTCCTTTCATTTTGTTTGTTTTTCTTGCTTTCATTTGTATGTTTCACATGTTTCTTGTTTCATTTGCGTTTTCATTTTCATGTGTTGTTTTTATCTTGTGTTGTTCGTTTTTGCTCATTTTCGTCTTTTGGGTTTTTGTATTTTGGTCTTTTCTTTTTTGGTTTTTGAAGTTTTTGCTAGGTTTGAGTGTTTTTGTTTCATTTTTGGGTTCCTTGGTTTACATGCATTGTTTCACGTGTTTGCGCTTCCCGCCATGCCTTGGGGTCTAGGGTTTCCGTATGATTTTCTTAGCCTTATCGTTAACTTTTAAATTTTACACCTTGAGGGATTTCAATTTTTGCACTGACCCTTTGCAAAATGGTTTGAATCCCATATGCTTTTCCATTTCCAAAATCCAAATTTTACTTAGTGTATTTTTCTTTTAATTTTGTTTAGAAATCCAAGTTTTGAATGGACTTTATCTTTGAAGGGGTCAAATTCAATATTCTTTTCTAATTCTAAACTTTGATCTGTTTACTCTACGTATTTTCCTTTTTGGTCTGATCAAAACTTCTAGTTCCGAACGAACCCCTTATTAAAAGGTTTGAGTTCGAAATGATTTTTCGGTTTTTATTTTTGATGCATATTAAAGTAAATGATTCCATCGGGTTTTCACAATTCTGAAGGTCACCCTAACACATTGGTCCAATTGGAACTTCTAGTTCCGAACGAACCCCTGGCCAAAGGGTCCAGGTTCAAAATGCTCTTTCGATTTTGATTTTTTCTTGTAACTGGCATGGTCTCATCAGAATTCTGAATTCCAATTGAACTCTTTTACCCAAAGACCAGATTCTAAATGCTTTTCTAGTTTCAATTTATGATAAAGACATAAAAACTTTAGTATATTTTGTAAAGGTCCTTTCTGGGTTTACAATTATGATAAAATATGGTTGTGTACCTTAATACTAGAAACAAAGTTTTGAATACCTTATAGATGTTTATGATATATCTTCTTGTGTTTATTTTCTAGGTTTCACAATTTTCTGACCCAAATGAACAACCCGGTCCTGAGGAGGTAGAAAAAGATCAAAAGGGAAAATTAACAAAAGTGGATCAAACTCCATAGACAATGAAATGCAAGTATGAGGGAGCCTTGGTGATTTCCAAATTCACCTCTCAATTAATGAAGATCACAGAAACAACTTTGGGACACATTGATCTAGAAAATTTCAAGAAGGATACCTTGTCAGATGAAGTTAGTCCAAGGGCTAAAAAGATAGCAACTTCAGGATTGGTCTATGTTGCTTCCTTTCCTATTGTTTCCCAATGTCCAGAGTTCATCCTAGCAACAACAAACGTGTACAACCCTATACAACAAAAGTGTATTGATCAATGGGGAAATGAGATAATTGATTTATCTCCTACCATGATAAAGATGGTCTTTGATTTACCACCATATCCTCAATTAAATATCATAAAAGAAGCTGAGGCAGTCTAATAGTATGAGAAGGATGTAAGTAATCATCAAAGACATATGAACAAGAAATGGCTCAAGGTAGGTAAGAAATCAATCACTAAGTTACCCATGAAGCTTAGAAGATCAGATTTTTATTCGAAAGTAGGGGATATAATTACATTGCTAAGTAGAGCACTAGGCAAGGAGAGCTCTCATACGTACAAAAAATTGGATGTTCCATTTTATTGAAGTTATTTTGAAAGGAGAATTTTATTTGGATTAGGGGCAGATAGTTTTAGATGCTATACATAATCAGCTCATCAAGGTAAAGGATACTAAGGAATTTTATATGACCTCATATGTAGTGTACTGTGCAACCAGAATGGGGAATTTCCTAGGTTTGAATACTATGGGGGTTAGAGGAGAAGGAGAAGGTGAGAATAAGATATGGGAATACTATGACTAGCTGGAACTAAAGGCATCAGAAAAACATTTTAAAAGGGTGAATGATGCCTTTCTTTATGCAATAATTACTCAACTCTCAGGTGATGTAGGATGGACGGCTAAGTACAAAGGTAATGGCATTAGTAGGAGAATGGGGAAATTGGTTTATTTAGTACCCCAAGTCAACATACATCCACTTGTTTGGATATGATGGAGCCCCATTTTTACTCCCAAAGTATTATAGTGATAAGTTGATTCTAATTGAGTTCTCCTAGTAGATGAGGAAAGTTAACCTCAAATTTTATAGCAAACATAAGGCTGAAGAAGTGAAGTACCCCATTGACCTTAGCTATTAGCAATTTCCATTAGTTGGGGCTGCTTAGTCTACCACCGAGGAATTGTAAGAAATAAACCTCAAGGTGTATAAAGGGAGAAAGGATTTTGATCCTAAAAGGAAAAAGAACAACTTGTATGCATCCCTCTTTCCAAATCACTAGCTTGATATAGAGGAATTTTGGGAAAACTTATAGGATGAGTTTGAGGTGAGGAAGAGGAAGTATGAAAGATTAACTATTCCTCAAATGCATGCCTTCAAAATTAAAGAAGACATTCCTAAAGGAATGTCAGATAATGTAACGTCGAGAAAAATCATATGCTAATTATATCCTAAAGTTCCCAAAATTATTAAAATCAAGTGAAATAACATACATCAATGAATTAAAGTATATTAAAACAAGGTGGTGCCTTCATTTGTTGTTGTCATGAAGGCTTACACATGAGTTATCATAACAAAAATACATGTACTTTTAAATATTGAAATGCAAATTAAGAAAGAAAAATAAGATCATAAGTGCATCTAAAAAGAAACCATAACACAAAGATTTTCATGAGTGGAAAACCCTCGTAGGGATGAAAAACCACTTGTTAAATTGCCTCACTGGCTTAATGAAATGCCTCACTGGCAGAGCCTCACAACTACAAGTTTTCAATGGTTACAAGATGCCTCACGACAAAGATCATACTGTCTTGTTGACACGACCCTTCATTACATAATTCTATATCACAAGGAACCTATTGAAGTTCCTTTACAAATCACATACATTTACAAGTAGCATTTTCATGTTTTACCAATGCATCATCCTTGCATATGAAATTAAGGAAATGCCAACATTATCATGATTCGCTCCCATGTATTTGCGAGTAAAACAATTTCGCTTTCAATGACCTCTCAAATATCATACAAGTACACTAACAAACATGACCAATCACATGAAAATAATCCTATTCTTGCTAGATGCACCCATACCTAAGCATTTATAACCAGAAAGTTTATTTCCACACTCAATGAATCATAGAGGTTTTATCAATAATAAAATAACTCTATAGGAGAGTCAAGAAGGTATATAAAAATGTTCACATATACCTACTCTGTTATTTTTGTTATTCTGTTCAACAAGCATGGATTCCTTATGATGCTTACACAAGAAAGGCTTGTTCATCAATGTGTCAACAATCTAGACCGAAACTCTAGCATTAAGCACTTGCTTGATTTGAATGCTTCTTGAATCATGGATTTTTCTTCACAAATGTTAGCTCATATACAAACAGGGTACATGAATGATGATTAGGCATTGCAGGTTACTATTACAACAATGGCAGTAAGAATATTTTGCTCATAAAAGAATACTTCATAAAGGTAACACTGTTTAATGTTTTTAATAATCAAGAGTCCTAATGTTCCTTCTAGGTGATGAGATAAAGAATAAATGCATATTTAAGCATAACGTATGTGCTTCCAACATAGTCAAAATGCACACAGGAATACACAATTATATCTAAATTCATGCTTCGTTAATCATATAAATATAGAGATTTCAATAGTATAAGAATATGCAAGATTAAATAAAGAAGTTTTCAAGTAGTTTCCTCCACGTGATAACCTATTAAAATTGTTAGTGGCTTGGTGCTATTTACACTCTAAGAGAAGTACCTCAATACTAAACTCCAAATTATCATTACCATAACAATTTATTAACCATATAACATGAACCCCAAGTTGAAAGTAACCAATTCTAAAGAAAACAAATCGAGAACTTTCTCATTCATTATTAAATACTTCTAATCAAACTACTAATCCTAGTTAAAATATTATAACCTATTAAATAAACATCTATCAAGAAAATAACCCCACTTGGATTGGATTTCAAACTAACAAAGTATTTCCAAGCACATTTGCACATTCCAAGCATTCTATAATAAAACACATTTTATTTCCAAGTTCTCAAATTGATTTGCATAAAAACAATAATCCATAAAATGCATTTCTTAACTAATTTGCAATTCACTATGAATTCATTCTAACCAAACTACTACGCTTCAAGGAATAAAAGAAAGTATCTGGATGTGTGCTCATTTCTACGTGTGAGCAAAATATTCAATGCTCTAACCCTATCTAAATAATTTAATCTAAATATATATTTATATAAATTTGAAAGGAATTCACTCCAGTCAACATTATATACATTTTTGAGAATTACACTTTGCCCTTATTTTTATTGCATGTATATATATAAATTCATTACACCAAAACTAAAAAATAAAACCAATTTTAACATGAAAGTTTTCCCAGTTTACAACAGTCATAATCATCATTCCAATCTACTCTTTTCTAATTTCTGGACTTATTTATTCTCAAAATAAAAGATATATATTCATATATAAATATGCATAAATATGAATCTCTAAATATATATATATATATAAGAAAGAAAGAATGATTTCATGTATATATATATGAATGGTAACATTATTTTATATATATATAGGAAGGCATTTTAAAATAGTTTCAAAGTAACTTACTGCGCATATGTAGTGCAACCATATTAGAAGTTCAAGGCTTAAATAAAGCCAAGAAATAGTGCACATAAGCAGTGTGTAGGAACCAAGTATAGGCCACACATGCAAGTGAGAATAAAGACCAACATCGTGTGGTCATATGCAACGCATACAGTGCGCATGGAAGGGAGTAAATAATGCATAAATAGTAAAAACTATTTGCTAAAGTAAATGTATTGGATGCAGTTTGTAAAACACAATTAAAGAGGAGATAATGCAGCATTTGCATAACGTATAGGTACAACGCATGAGAAGGAAAGCTTATTCACAATGTATAAGCTATATTATGATTATTAATGACTGCAAAAGGAATATAAAGTGGACTTCATACAATGAGTAAAGTCTAGCACATGGAAAGGAAAATAAGTTTAAACCAAACACAAAACATAGAGGTAGGCGATAAGTATGTATTGAAGGAACTTAGTATAGTGCAACGCTGGAGATAGAATTCAATTACAAATCTTCAAAACCACCTAATAAGTTATATATATATATATATATATATATATATATATATATATATATATATATATATATATACACGGAAATTATCATGAGAAAACGAGAGTGCAATTTCAAGTTGTTTATCATTTGGAAACATAAAAGTTTACAGCAGGTATAAACCATGGTTATATTTATAAATATGTAATATTAGCACATCATTATGCATCATGCTACTGTATATGCTTATATTTATACAGCTTTAGGAATTCTATGCACACATCATTAGTAAACAACGAATTCAAGTTTATTACTCATAGAAATTGCAGTTTAAAGCGGCTAAGGTTGAAGACCTACGACCTCCCATTTGAGAAGGCGCTGCTTGTGGTGGGCAGCGGCGCCTGTGGAGGGCGCTGGCCCCCATAGCGCAGTCCTTCTCCAATGGGAAGGAAACTGCTAGGGAAAAGCTCCTCTCCCTCTAAAGTTACCTTCTCCCGGAAACCGAGCCATTTTAGATGCTGTAATTTGATTTCAATGAATTCAACAATATTCATAATGTATATATTTAAATATATATATGTATATATATATGCAGAGTAGCATATGTATACATATATTTTTTTAAACAAAAATAGGAAAGAATGCACAAGTTGTATAACAAGGCCAATGAATCTCAAACAACATGCACTCAGCATAGAGATTTTGCACACCAGTTTTCAAAAAGAATACAATCTTTTAACAATACAGAGAATTTTTCTCACACTTGAAATTTAAATGCAATGAAAAAGATTTAAAAACCTGAAGAAATTGCCTCCAGTTGAAATTCCCTCCTCCTTCTTCTTCTCCTGTTCTTACTTTCTTTTGAATTTGCTTCCTCAAGAATCTTCTCTTCTTATTTCCTTTTTCTCCTATATTTTTTTCTTCTTGTTTCTACTATATATATATATCTTCTTCTTTTTATCTATTGTACTCTAGAAAGCTTCTTTTGGCAGCCATTTTCAGTTATTTACCTTCAGAAAAATCAAGAAAGATCAACAAAACTCTTATGTTTCCATTATTCTCCTCTCTTTTTTTAAAGGTTTTTTTTTGTTTGTTTTTAAAACCTAATCTTGAAAAGAATAAAAATAAAATCTATTTCTATGCACATTATTTTTCCTTTGATAAATAATAAAGAAGAAATTTCATTTCAATTGTAACTAAATATTTGTCTTTAATAAGCAATAAAGAAATATTATTTAATTACAAATCAACTATTTATTAAAAATAAATAATAAGGAAAATTTCATTCAATTGGGAAATAAAAATAGTTATTCTAAAATAACAAAGCATTATCATTATTTGGAATAAATAAAATCTATAATTAAATTATAATTAATTCCCTTTTTGTTTCATTATAAATTAACTTAACCAAGCATTATAAAATGACGAACAATAAAAATAGGGGTCGTGACAAATAATGGCTTGAATCTTGATCCACAATATGACCAAGAGAAAGTCGACACTCAGGTATTGGAACCCATCAATGGGATGAACAAAGAGGAATGGAAAATTGAGGATATCTCTGCAATGGTTGTAGAAATAAGTTTAAAATGGATCAACGAACGCCTTGAGGATAGACAAAGCAAAGATGGTGGTAAAAGGAAAGAGGTAAAGGGGCACACAACCACATGAGCTCTTACTTGGCTGAAATTGAATTTAGAAAAGAGATAACAAGTAGTGGCACAACCTTTGAAATGGGAGAAAATGATGAAAGAAGTCAAGGTGGTGAAACCAAAGAAGAAGTTGAGGACCATACACTTGAATCAAATGAATAAAGTAGTGGAGCTAGTAGCTGAAATAGCCACACTGGTGGTAGATAAGGATGATCGAGAGTTCCAAGCATTCGTCTATCAAGTAACAACAATTAATCTGGGTAAGCAGACCTGTACACAACAAATGGCACTTATTGACATGGTAGCCACCTCAACAAAGTCTAGGATGGAAAAAGAAAAACAAGCCAAGGATGAGTTGAAGGCATAGGTGGAACAAATGAAGAGGTTCATTAAAGATCTCGCCTCTCCTGTATTTGAAAACCATCTTCTTCTGAGCTACTGGTATTGATAAGCAGGAAGAAAGTTGAAGATCTCACAAGCATAAAAAGGAAAGCCCACACGTTTGATAAGTTTTTTGATCAATCGAAGATTGAAATGGATATACTCTTGGACATTGGTTACAAGTATTACAAGGAAGTACGTGCATTGGGAGAGAAAATAGTAGCATATGCAAAGAACATGTGGGATGAGGAGGAGAAGTAATAGGAGTACTTGAGAAAGCTAAACGAAATGAATAAATTAAGTGTAGATGAGATTAATAAAGCAAGAATCCTAGAAGATGAGAGTCCTAATTATATAAGAAAATGCAGTAAGATACTGTTATTCAAGATGGAAATGATGGTGGAACAAAGGATAATATTGCTCAGGTTGCAAAAAGAGACCTTAAAACAAATAGTATTATTTGAGGAAATTGTCACTGCCATTACTACTCAGGATTTGTGGTTTGATGGAAAAATGGGAGAGTTGCAAGCTATAGAAGAAGCCTAGAACAAAAGTTAGAGCAGATGATAAGCACTATAGTCGATGAAGACAATATCATAAATAGGTTAACAGGCATCAATTTTGATATTCATCATTCTATAGGTGATATCAACAAACTTAATGATATTGTTAATATGTCTACAAACATGTATGAAAAGATAAAGTTTAGGATAGACTGGCTGGATGGGCCTAATGAAGAGGTGTTGACACAAATTTTGGCCAATTATGAAGATTATAGGCGGATATAGAGATATGAGGCTTCATATGCAGTTTGAATTTTGAAAAGGGAATATGTTGTTTTGACCATAATAGAGTAAAATATACAACTTTTGGAGAAATTCCTACAAAATAGGAGGGCATTATTGTTCAACTGAAGATCATCTCCATCAAACTTAGAAGGAGGAACCACTTCCCCATGCATCTAGTTTTGACCGCATGTTCATTGTAGTGCCACTCAAACATTCCTATAATTGTGGATCTAGAATCTGGGTGGCCTACTTTTTAGGATATGGGATTTTTGGAAGGATTTTTCTATGTACATTATAATTTTCTATATATTCTATAACTCTCCTCATTGTAAAGTGTGAAAAAAATTGAAGTAAGATTTACAACACCTTAGGAACAAAAACTATTTTATGATTTTATGTAGTTAGTTAAAGTTTATGAATTTATTAGTTTTAGTTATGATATCAAAGACAATGATTTTCCATGCACTAGTGGATTTTGTTGGGAGCAATTGCTAGTTATTTGAGTAAAATCAATAGGAGTCAAATTAAAAACCATCTATGGTGTCATATGTGAATGGTATTTTCTTGTTATTTATTGATTTGCAAATTTTTGATGAGTTGATTTAATATATCTTGCATGGAATTGATTCTAATAAAACAAATTAAAAATATGCTTAATAAATCTGCACTGTGAATGGATATTGATGGGTTTCTTTATTAGCCTATTTTCTATTACTTTCATGCATACTTTTAGACAATTTTAGATATACCTTTTAGACAAGACTCCTATTTTATGTTATCTTTTCATACTTATCATACAAAATTGGACCTAAATCATAGTAATGGAAATATGGTTATGACATAATAGTATTATGTGGTTTATATTTAGGTATGCATGAAATGCGGATGTAATTCTATGTTTTAATTATGGTAGTTAGTCTTGTGCACATGATTTGTGAATTAACCTTTTTGCAGCCAAGGAGGAACAATAGCACGTAGTAGTTGGAAGCTGTAACCAACAACAAAAGGAAGACTAGGACAACAAAACAGGGGAGTTCCAGATTAAGTTGAATGCAATAACTACTATTTGAAGACACCTGATGGAGATTGAATGCACATCATTATAACAAGTTAATAAGCGTTGGAGAAGAAATATTTGGCTGATAGGATTTTGATAAATGTTTGTGTGTTTTACATACAATTCTATTTTACAGAGTTTCAGTTCTATTAAGATTCTTCTTTCTTTTCAGTTATGGTTTGAACAATTCAATCATGACTACATGCTCTGATATCTAGGAGTGGAAGTTAATGATTGTAGTCAGTTGTTGCTTAGAATAAAATTCCCCTATGCTTGTATATAGCTATGGGTTCAGTCATTAGATCAGTTAGTTAATTCCAGTATTTTCTTATCAGTTGTTTTCAGTTTTAAGTTACCAATAGACATGCTGGTTATTCAAAATGATTTTCATTAAATACAATCCATGAAGAAGATTTTATGTAATCTTTCATAATATGAAATGAATTGAAGTCAATCTCACATGGATGCATAGAATCTGATAATTAGATTTGGTTCTAGTTAAGTGAGAACAACCACTTGAGCAGGCCACTCAAGGTAACTGTTCTTCACTTCATTTTCTAGTTGTTTATTTTTGTTTAATAACTATTTTCTATTTATCATTATTTCATGAAATACATGTGAGTTAAACTAGAATCTCATACTTTTCTTATTGGTAATGAATGCATGTATTTGGTTAACTAGTAGTACTCCAGAGGTTAGAATTAGTTGAGTTGTTAGTTTTGATTAGTTTTGAGTTGATATAGTAATCCTTTATTAGCAGCAGTTCAACTACAGGTTAAGCTATAGGTACTCATAGCCATTAGTTTTGGTTTATATCTTTCACTATTATGAAATTCTGTAAATTCCAACAAGTAGAATAAGTTGATTAGGATAACTTAGGTATTTGTAGGTCTTTGAAGGAACATACAGTGCAACACCATCACAAGTTTGCAAACCTTGGGTTGACATTTTAATGTAGTCTTTGCAATGTTGAGTGGACTATTCAGTTAGATCAACTTCTGAATTGTGTACGTTCTACCAAGTTTACAATACATTAGTTTAGACTTTATAGATATGATTATGTAAATATTTATGAGTTGTTCCATTCATTTGTTTGACTTAAAATCTTGTTAGAAAATTGCATGTCTGATTGTAGGAATGGTATCTATTCATATTTTTTTGTTCTAAAAACCTTGCCATATCTTTTTTCTATTTATTTAAAATTTATTGTTAATTTAAATCTTTGGAATACCTAGTTTGTTACCTTCAACCAGCAAGGCCCCTTGAACATTATAGTCATATTGACCACTAAATAAAGCAATACAATTGTGAACCAACTACCGATACCTTGGAAGATAGTTAATTTCTATATTTAGATATCTTTTTCAGGAGAAGTAGGGTAGATATATCTTGCTTAAATGTTACTATGTCAATTTGGCCATCAACAACGACTTCATCAAAGTTAGAGAATTTTTGGCTTTTAGGGCTCTTAAGAGACTAACCCAGAAAGAAAACCCTAGAACAATCGGGTGTGTTGGGTAACAAATCTAGAACTTCCCTAGTATTTATATGCCTACCTCGACGTGTCCACATTCCTCATTCGTCAAAATCACTAAAAAATTAACAATTTTTGCATTTTTCAATATTCATGTTTAATTTTAACCATTGTTGATTTCAAAGAATGATCAGTTGACTTTGTTGTCCATCTTGTTTATAATTCATACTTTCCTAATATTATATGCAAGCATTGCTACACACAAGCTTTGAGTAGGACGTGAGGTTTGATAGCAATGCATCCGACATTGGAGTTCATGTTTCTTTCATTATTTAGTTACTTTTACTTAGTGATTTTTTTGTTTTTTAACAATTGGATTTTAATATTGCAATGTAGGTATCTTTGATAGTAGTAATGATTTGAGATGTACATTATGGAGCGAGGGTATCGTCTTGGGTACATATTAGTTGTGTAAACTCAAAAATACACAAGTAAACTCAAAAATTTACTAGAAGGTAAATCAACTTAGTAAACAAGAGAGAGAATTTTTTTTTTGCATAAGCACAAGAATAAAGTATAACTTTTCCAGATAAAATTCAAACTTGAATTCAAATATAATCATAACCGGTATCAAGATAATTCCTTACAATATTCATTTACATCACATAAGATACACTTAACATAAAGAATAGTTTTACCTCATATGTTTTGACTGTCATAAGCCAGAACATGGAGTTCACTGCAACTGGAATGTTGATCTCTATCTTCACAAGCCTCGGAGAGTCTACTGCTATAGAGGGAGAGCATCATCCGAGTGCTTTTCCTCCAACCACGGACTCAAGTGGTCCCCCGCGCTCTTCCTAACTGGAAGTGACCTGACCCTTCTTGAAGAGTATAGATATAAGGAACTGTCAAGTTTCTCCATCTTAGTCCTAGGGATGTGTCCTACAAAACTCAATCGACCATACAACTCTAGATCCCTTCTAGCTAAGTATGATCATTCTGATTGGTCATGCCATCTAGACACTCACCTCTGACTCGACTTGGAACTGTCTCATCCTATAGTTTACTTACTTTATTTAGTACTCCAGTCACAAACTAGTCTGATTAGAAAATCCATTCTAGCCAATTTGACTTAGATCTAATCCTTAATCTAGGATACTCATTCAATGTAAAAATTTAGGTATTTCAACCTTTTTAAAAGTCCCTTATTGCATCCTTGCAATATCTAGGGTTTATGACGTCCTGTCATTTTACTCTCAAGATTGAATACCCATCATCTTTGATGTGTTAAATCAAGTTTCAACATTATCCCAGAATCTCTTAAGGTATTATAAAGACTTCCTATCTTGTTCTATGATTCCTCGACCTTTCATTGTCAATCAATATCCATGTATACATACAATGTCATATCTGACATAAGCGTTACCTATTTCCTTGTTCTCCAAAGATAATAGCATTAGTGAAGCAAAACATAAGAGCAATTACTTCTAGTCTTACCCAGACGACTTAGCATTTCTCAAATTCACATTTCATAAAACATGAATAATCATGATATTCAAGGAATATTCTCATTGATATGTATATATATATATATCTTAATAAGTGTCGTTACTTCTCATGTAGTTAGCACTTCGACTAAGTTCAATCCTTCAACCTTAATAGGTTAGATTCGTAAGAGATAATAAATTGCTTCCAACTTCCTTGTCTACTCAATTTTATTCACCTTCAAATAAGGATAGGGTATAAACTAATATGATTATCATCCTTTATATAAGTATGTCGCATATACCTATAACAATAATCTCAAGTACCATAGACATGAAGGTTAAGTTTCGGTCTCCCAACATCCCCTTCTCAAGGTTGGTTACAACATTGATAACAAGTATTGGAATAACGAAATTCCTTTGTACACATAGTTCTAAAATAAATTCAATAAAGACTACAAGGTCCATATCATTATATTTTCAAGATCTCTCTTTCTCTTGAGGACCATAACATAAGCAACCAATTCTAGCAACGCTATCTAGGGTTCCACATTCTTGGTTCACCTATTTCCTTAAGCATGTATTTCAAGGAAATTTGATGAGAGGAATCTTAATCCCTACAAGAAGCATTTATCTGTGTTGCATCCTCCTTGCTTCAATATCGTGATGATATTATCTCACCAAGAAGTCCCTTGAAAGGACTAGCAAGATTTTCCTATGGAGCTATCCTAGTCTTTAACATCGACTAAGGATCTAATTCCATTTTCTTATTTTCCATTACCATCTTAAATTCCAAATTCAATAATATGAGACAATACAACATAAGTATAGTATACTCTAGCTTTCTCTAGACCTCTTAGGTGCTATACAAACCCTCATTATTCTAGGAATATGAAAATGCTATAAAATAACCATTCTTTGACTAACGTCAGTCGAATAATTCCAAAGGTTCTATTCACATATCAATACTTACAATCCTAATAATCCAATGTTCACTATCTTTCATCTTAAATGAATTATGAACTCATACCACTGGGGTTTCCTCAATACCTCGAATATTCTAAAACATAGTTGTTAAAATCCTTGAGTGTTATGATATCTCCTACCTTGGATATTCCAAAAGAGGTCAATATCTCTCTATTGCTCAAGATGAGGGTATCTAGCACAACCTGGATAACGTTTTCAACCTTATTCTCATGTTTGGAAAACATAACTATTTTAATATCCCTGCTATTGCATAGACACTCCACTGAGATATTAATCTCTGTTTACTGTTAATCACGTGGATATAATTTGATCGACTGCCTAATGAATTTAAATAGTAATGACAACAAACTTTGAGCTCAATCTATATACAAAAGAACAATCAACTTTTCATTTATTTCACGACTTATGCTAGTCTTTGAGACATCATTACCCACAGGAATTCTATTTCCAAAGCGAAGCTTATGCAACCAGTAGCTATGATGAAACATACAAGGTAAGATGGTCTGACTCATACCTGAGTGATTCTACCAGTTATACCAAAATGTTATACCTTGCTGCCCTCTAGTGTTACAACCTCCCTGTGATACGACACAACGAAAAGTGTCTTCCCCACTAAGCTCGGGCTTCCTCCCTATCGAGCATCCATCCTTCTTGCGCTAATAAAAATGGAAGCCCCCCCCCAAGAAAATGTGCTATCCTCGTCTTTTAACCTCGACCCCCAAAGGCACAACACACAGTGCCCGGAGAATTCCCTTACGTCCCCCCCCAAAAGAGGTCGAGAATATCTGAGGTCCCTCCTCAAAGCAAGGTTGTCCCACTTCAAAACGGTTGCCATCTCTACCCCCACGTCGGCTCAAGAAAATCCGTTATCAAAAGTTGGTTACTTGAAAGTTGTAGTTGCCCACGCTTCAAATTCTCCCCTCATAAATTTGCAGATACCACGTTAATACCAAGGCAAGAAACAGCTAAAAAATAGATTTGGTTATTTCCTTATTTTACGTGGAGAAGGCCCAGATTATGAACGTGGAACTTTGAATCACCAATACGTTAGGGCCCGTGCCACTTTGTGGTAAGAAATATGTGGCCAAATGGTTTAAGGTTGGCGCAAGAACATTTAAGAGTTGGGATTTAAATTGCATCTTACATTGGGTTGAGCATTTTTCCTTCCCATGGCATAACAACCACACAATAACATACGAATGTAGTTTAATTAAACAGCATGGTATTAGGAATATCAATGTCACATAGAGGTGCCAATAATATAAGTTGGCGGTTATTAATTCTTGCTATATGCATGTGGGCGTCATTGCCATATCACCAAGAACATTAATATAACCATTTCTAGATAACACTCATCATGCTTCCATTAGCATGTAAGCATTTATATATTAATGATATTTTATATCATTATCATTATATATATATATCAAATATATATAGATTTGTATGAGTAAATATACTATTTTATTTCAGTTTATATACACATATTTATATACACAAATGGACATATAAATATTTATATCCAAATGTCGATGTGTACTCGTCGTATACATTGTGAATATATATACATATATTTATATCCACATGAGCTTTTATATATGTATCCTTATGCATTATAAGAGTAAATGGTTACCCATTTATTTCTAATCCATTTAAAATGAGGAGAACAAGACCTAATGACCTCACGGTCTATTTACCTTTGTGATGCCACTAACAATCCTAGACATGCATGGTTAAATGAGGTCAACCATTTGACCTAAACAACTCTCAAATGGAATTTCTAGGGACTCTTAACTTATCCATCTCCCAGGTGATATTCCCCTTACTTTCTCTAGAGGTAATATGATTGATCCTTATATCTATATCCTTCTCTCTGATGATGCTCTCCCTCCTTTTCTTGGAAGGCGCAAACCTGAATCTAGAATGCAACTATCCATCACCAACTAGATATTAGTGTATTAAAAATCATTTCATAATCCTCATGAAATCATAACCTCTTGACAACTTTTAATCACATGTCAATTTTAGTCAAATAAACATAACTCATGAAACATTGATTTTTCTAGACATTTTCCTAAACATCAAATGACCGAATCATGCGTAATCATCTACTAATTACTTCAAAAGTAAAAAGTAAAATGGAATTAAAGTTAGGGATGTAACATATCTCTCCCCGTAAGAGTCATCGTCCTCGATGATCCAATGCATCTGAAACTTTAATAAGATAATTTTTTTTTATCCTGCAAAAGCATAAGCATTTTAGATAATCTTTCATATAAAATCATGGTAAACTTTCCAAGTCATATTACCCTTTGGATACTGGTCCCACTGGACCTTGCATTTAAGAAACTCAATCGTGACCACACCTTGGTCTTGTACCTGTAAAACATTCTGAGAATATAATTATCATCTGTTATATACTCATCAAATGTAATTCATATAAAGAATTTTACCTCCTGGTAATAGCTAAGAATAGAATGATTCTTTAATCAATCGAATTGATAAATTCAAGAATTTTTGAAGATTCCTTTATTTCAAGGAGCTAGTGTGGGAAACATTCCTTACTTTATGAAAATTTTCTATCTATTATCATCTTTCACCAATCTCTTTGATTGGTTTGATTTGTTTATCCATTTTTGATGACATTTCAAGACTAATGCTAATCCTATCTTCTAGCTTACCTAGCTTATAGGAGTTTGGCATCTTTTCCCATCCAATATCTCAAATGGAGTCACCTTGTTAGCAGAATTATAGAAGTTATATCAAACACCATAAAAGGTGGATGTCTCTTTCTACATGTAGCAACAACTACTTTTAACATAGGTTCACCAAGATAATTATACCAAAGATTAACAACATTAAGCATGTAAGGTACAACTATTCCTCATGTAAGATACAAATAGTAACATCAACCTTCACTTTTCTAGCTAAAAAGGGTTTTCACCAAGTACCAATTTCATTTATTTCATGCATCATCAAAATAAGCTGATAAGTAAATACAAGAGAAAGGATTAGAATTCCTTTTCTAGTTCATCTGTCCTCCAAGACTCGACATGCCACTGAAAAGAGGGAAAGCATCACTTGGCTATTTTTCCTTCCAACCAAGGTCTTAAGCGGTTCCTCCGCAAACTTCCTAACTGGAAGCAGTCCTACCTTTCGATGAAAGGTTGTGTTGGAAACCCTCATAGTTGCCATCTGAGCTCTGGTGTGTACCCCCACTTAACCAACTCTGTCGCACTACTAAGGATACCCTCCTACTAAGTACAACAACTCTGGTTAGCTAAGTACCTAGAGTACTGTGAACTGACGAGTGCACGCCGTGGCAACGACACTCACTATGGCCATAGTTTTATATACATACGCTTTGCAATCCGCGTAGTAATGTTCACCACCCTGCTCGACTTGGAGAGACTATTCACTTGGGCTTACTGGACTACCTGTCCACCCACATACCATAACACAAGGTTCAAAACTAATATCTACATAAGACCTCCTTTATATAACTTACATATCAATTATATAACGCTAAAAGGGTTTGGAATCAATTCCTTTCCATTCAAGGTTTCTTCCATCTGTAAAGCTAAGGGCATAACAGGTGCATTTCCACAATTTACTCCCTTGCACAGTCCATCTGAGGCCCATCTAGGCCATGATGGAGAAGAGCATTACATCCAACATAGTGAACAACCAAAAGTTCTTGTATAGCCACCACAAAAACTCAACTCAAAATCAAAATGTAAGAGGTTTGAATTTCAACAATAAATCAAAGAATGAGCTCTTCCAACAATAAATCAAATTTTGACCAACCGGTCATAAGATAAACAATCTTCAAAATTTGGTGGCTAGACCATTTCAAAATAAAGAATAAACAATGACAATCCTTGCCAGTATTAAAAGGAATTTCACCAAAAATCCAAGTGTCAAAATCTAGAAGAACACTGTTAACACACTGTGTGACTTGACTAAGTCACTGCAAGGGAGTAGATTGCTGCACTGTATTTAGATTTTCCAAAAGCTTACAGTGGGTTAGAGATTGTGTTACAAGCACATCAAAAAAATAAGTCTCTTAAGACATACATCATGCTCAATCATTTTGCAAATAAAGGTGTTATATAAAATTCACTCCTATTCCCTAGAGTATCTATCATTCACCTGTCAGATGATATCATAAAATCATTTTATACAAAGATTACAATTGGAACACAAAATTCTTTTCTTGATTTTACGTTAAAAAACTATATTCTTATTGAGCCATTTATTCCACTTGGCTCATTCCAAGACATCTAGAACTTAGACTACATCCCATCTTATCTAGGTGTTGTGGATATAGTTTCCAGGATTTCCAGCAATCAGATGCTCTTGCACCTGGTTGATTACTTTTGGATCTTCCCATCCTTAAATTATTGATAAAGAAGAGTAATCTTAAATTCATACAGACACTGCTCTACCTGAGCTCTTAGTCTGATTAGTAACTGACCAAGGTTTTACCTTTCAAGTCAAAGTCTCAAAGTCTTCAGAAAGTTTTTGCGGTTTTTCTCTATGCCCTTCTAGCATCAAACCAACTCTACCCTAGCTAATATGCTAAATGTTTAATGATTTTTCTCGTAATGAGCTCATAGGTCCATGTGTTGAACCTGGTTTGCTCTGATACCATATGTAACATACCATCTCATAATACACAAGTAAACTCAAAAATTTACTAGAAGGTAAATCAACTTAGTAAACAAGAGAGAGAATTTTTTTTTTGCATAAGCACAAGAATAAAGTATAACTTTTCCAGATAAAATTCAAACTTGAATTCAAATATAATCATAACCGGTATCAAGATAATTCCTTACAATATTCATTTACATCACATAAGATACACTTAACATAAAGAATAGTTTTACCTCATATGTTTTGACTGTCATAAGCCAGAACATGGAGTTCACTGCAACTGGAATGTTGATCTCTATCTTCACAAGCCTCGGAGAGTCTACTGCTATAGAGGGAGAGCATCATCCGAGTGCTTTTCCTCCAACCACGGACTCAAGTGGTCCCCCGCGCTCTTCCTAACTGGAAGTGACCTGACCCTTCTTGAAGAGTATAGATATAAGGAACTGTCAAGTTTCTCCATCTTAGTCCTAGGGATGTGTCCTACAAAACTCAATCGACCATACAACTCTAGATCCCTTCTAGCTAAGTATGATCATTCTGATTGGTCATGCCATCTAGACACTCACCTCTGACTCGACTTGGAACTGTCTCATCCTATAGTTTACTTACTTTATTTAGTACTCCAGTCACAAACTAGTCTGATTAGAAAATCCATTCTAGCCAATTTGACTTAGATCTAATCCTTAATCTAGGATACTCATTCAATGTAAAAATTTAGGTATTTCAACCTTTTTAAAAGTCCCTTATTGCATCCTTGCAATATCTAGGGTTTATGACGTCCTGTCATTTTACTCTCAAGATTGAATACCCATCATCTTTGATGTGTTAAATCAAGTTTCAACATTATCCCAGAATCTCTTAAGGTATTATAAAGACTTCCTATCTTGTTCTATGATTCCTCGACCTTTCATTGTCAATCAATATCCATGTATACATACAATGTCATATCTGACATAAGCGTTACCTATTTCCTTGTTCTCCAAAGATAATAGCATTAGTGAAGCAAAACATAAGAGCAATTACTTCTAGTCTTACCCAGACGACTTAGCATTTCTCAAATTCACATTTCATAAAACATGAATAATCATGATATTCAAGGAATATTCTCATTGATATGTATATATATATATATCTTAATAAGTGTCGTTACTTCTCATGTAGTTAGCACTTCGACTAAGTTCAATCCTTCAACCTTAATAGGTTAGATTCGTAAGAGATAATAAATTGCTTCCAACTTCCTTGTCTACTCAATTTTATTCACCTTCAAATAAGGATAGGGTATAAACTAATATGATTATCATCCTTTATATAAGTATGTCGCATATACCTATAACAATAATCTCAAGTACCATAGACATGAAGGTTAAGTTTCGGTCTCCCAACATCCCCTTCTCAAGGTTGGTTACAACATTGATAACAAGTATTGGAATAACGAAATTCCTTTGTACACATAGTTCTAAAATAAATTCAATAAAGACTACAAGGTCCATATCATTATATTGTCAAGATCTCTCTTTCTCTTGAGGACCATAACATAAGCAACCAATTCTAGCAACGCTATCTACGGTTCCACATTCTTGGTTCACCTATTTCCTTAAGCATGTATTTCAAGGAAATTTGATGAGAGGAATCTTAATCCCTACAAGAAGCATTTATCTGTGTTGCATCCTCCTTGCTTCAATATCGTGATGATATTATCTCACCAAGAAGTCCCTTGAAAGGACTAGCAAGATTTTCCTATGGAGCTATCCTAGTCTTTAACATCGACTAAGGATCTAATTCCATTTTCTTATTTTCCATTACCATCTTAAATTCCAAATTCAATAATATGAGACAATACAACATAAGTATAGTATACTCTAGCTTTCTCTAGACCTCTTAGGTGCTATACAAACCCTCATTATTCTAGGAATATGAAAATGCTATAAAATAACCATTCTTTGACTAACGTCAGTCGAATAATTCCAAAGGTTCTATTCACATATCAATACTTACAATCCTAATAATCCAATGTTCACTATCTTTCATCTTAAATGAATTATGAACTCATACCACTGGGGTTTCCTCAATACCTCGAATATTCTAAAACATAGTTGTTAAAATCCTTGAGTGTTATGATATCTCCTACCTTGGATATTCCAAAAGAGGTCAATATCTCTCTATTGCTCAAGATGAGGGTATCTAGCACAACCTGGATAACGTTTTCAACCTTATTCTCATGTTTGGAAAACATAACTATTTTAATATCCCTGCTATTGCATAGACACTCCACTGAGATATTAATCTCTGTTTACTGTTAATCACGCTGGATATAATTTGATCGACTGCCTAATGAATTTAAATAGTAATGACAACAAACTTTGAGCTCAATCTATATACAAAAGAACAATCAACTTTTCATTTATTTCACGACTTATGCTAGTCTTTGAGACATCATTACCCACAGGAATTCTATTTCCAAAGCGAAGCTTATGCAACCAGTAGCTATGATGAAACATACAAGGTAAGATGGTCTGACTCATACCTGAGTGATTCTACCAGTTATACCAAAATGTTATAACTTGCTGCCCTCTAGTGTTACAACCTCCCTGTGATACGACACAACGAAAAGTGTCTTCCCCACTGAGCTCGGGCTTCCTCCCTATCGAGCATCCATCCTTCTTGCGCTAATAAAAATGGAAGCCCCCCCCCCCCCAGAAAATGTGCTATCCTCGTCTTTTAACCTCGACCCCCAAAGGCACAACACACAGTGCCCGGAGAATTCCCTTACGTCCCCCCCCAAAAGAGGTCGAGAATATCTGAGGTCCCTCCTCAAAGCAAGGTCATCCCACTTCAAAACGGTTGCCATCTCTACCCCCATGTCGGCTCAAGAAAATCCGTTATCAAAAGTTGGTTACTTGAAAGTTGTAGTTTCCCACGCTTCAAATTCTCCCCTCATAAATTTGCAGATACCACGTTAATACCAAGGCAAGAAACAGCTAAAAAATAGATTTGGTTATTTCCTTATTTTACGTGGAGAAGGCCCAGATTATGAACGTGGAACTTTGAATCACCAATACGTTAGGGCCCGTGCCACTTTGTGGTAAGAAATATGTGGCCAAATGGTTTAAGGTTGGCGCAAGAACATTTAAGAGTTGGGCTTTAAATTGCATCTTACATTGGGTTGAGCATTTTTCCTTCCCATGGCATAACAACCACACAATAACATACGAATGTAGTTTAATTAAACAACATGGTATTAGGAATATCAATGTCACATAGAGGTGCCAATAATATAAGTTGGCGGTTATTAATTCTTGCTATATGCATGTGGGCGTCATTGCCATATCACCAAGAACATTAATATAACCATTTCTAGATATCACTCATCATGCTTCCATTAGCATGTAAGCATTTATATATTAATGATATTTTATATCATTATCATTATATATATATATCAAATATATATAGATTTGTATGAGTAAATATACTATTTTATTTCAGTTTATATACACATATTTATATACACAAATGGACATATAAATATTTATATCCAAATGTCGATGTGTACTCGTCGTATACATTGTGAATATATATACATATATTTATATCCACATGAGCTTTTATATATGTATCCTTATGCATTATAAGAGTAAATGGTTACCCATTTATTTCTAATCCATTTAAAATGAGGAGAACAAGACCTAATGACCTCACAGTCTATTTACCTTTGTGATGCCACTAACAATCCTAGACATGCATGGTTAAATGAGGTCAACCATTTGACCTAAACAACTCTCAAATGGAATTTCTAGGGACTCTTAACTTATCCATCTCCCAGGTGATATTCCCCTTACTTTCTCTAGAGGTAATATGATTGATCCTTATATCTATATCCTTCTCTCTGATGATGCTCTCCCTCCTTTTCTTGGAAGGCGCAAACCTAAATCTAGAATGCAACTATCCATCACCAACTAGATATTAGTGTATTAAAAATCATTTCATAATCCTCATGAAATCATAACCTCTTGACAACTTTTAATCACATGTCAATTTTAGTCAAATAAACATAACTCATGAAACATTGATTTTTCTAGACATTTTCCTAAACATCAAATGACCGAATCATGGGTAATCATCTACTAATTACTTCAAAAGTAAAAAGTAAAATGGAATTAAAGTTAGGGATGTAACAATTTAGTTACTTTTACTTAGTGATTTTTTTGTTTTTTAACAATTGGATTTTAATATTGCAATGTAGGTATCTTTGATAGTAGTAATGATTTGAGATGTACATTATGGAGCGAGGGTATCGTCTTGGGTACATATTAGTTGTGTATCTAGAATAGTTGGTAGAAAGATGCATTGATGCATTTTTACACAAGGACATCGATAAAATTATATGGGCATTCTTAGTTGTATTGATGATTATACATATACACCTACTTATGTATGTTCACGAATGCCACACATGTATATATTTTCACATCAAAATCACTCACACATTCTTACATTGGTTCATGTTGACAACTACTTAATAGTCGAGCAATGACAAATATTTTGGACTTGTCTATGAATGAACTCTTGAATGTAATGTATGTGAACCTTAATTTTACACACTTCAAAAATACCTCCTACAATAACTTTATAACAACACAAATATACAATTTTAGGCTACTAAAAAAAACAATAAGTGAATGGTTGGTAGAGATATGAAAAGGTAAAAAACATGCCATAATTTTTATTATTCTTCCAATTGAATAATCTCACACTACCTTTATTTTTTATTTGGCTATGATTAGTATGAGATTTACCTTCTCAACAAACATTATATAGTGCTTCTCATACCATTTTGCATTAATTTTAGTTTCTTTTGAAAAACAAATCAGTTGCCCACTTCATTAAAGGAGTTCAAGAAAATAAATAATGTCAAATGTAAATTCATTCAAGAGAGCTTTAAATCACGTGTATTCTTTTGTAGAAGAGTTATTTGAGCCCGTTTAGTACAAAATTCTAATGCATTATCTTTTATTACTATTCTAATGTATTACTATACTTTTTAGTGTTATTGATGTCAAATTGAGTGTTCAACATGCAACTAGAATGCTGACTTTGACCTAGAGCTTCCACATAACCACTATGACATCAACATTCAAAAAATGGTGATAAAATTTGGTGATAACATTAGATAAATGGTCATAAAATTTGGTGAATTTTCCAAAGGCAACCAAATTTAACACTAATATAGATGGATTACCAATGTAATTCATAAGCTCTATTAAAATGCAATTTCATTATTCTATAACATGTTATTGATCATAAGTTAAAACCATTCTAAATTGATTATACATTCCAATTTTGAGTTTAAAAGTAGAAAGACATGCACACGAGCAACAAATTAGATTGAAGATCAATTTTTATATATCAAATTGTAGAATAATTGTGTATGTGCATATACAAATTTGGCATAAATTCCATCTCAAGATCTATATACAATACACATGCCAAATAGCTATGTATCAGTCCCTAAATGTATCAATATCTAGCAAATCTTAATCTTGTGTTGTATCATCAAAATTGATCCTCCTTGAAGAACATGGTGTCTTTGAAATTGCCTGCACAATAACAATTAAAACCACAAATTAGATTAATTATGTCAATGGTTGAAAAGTTGGACTACTAAATAGAAATTTATATATTATAATTTAGAAATTATCAATTTAACATCAAAATCAATATATTGAACTATAATATGTCTAAAATTCAATTCTTGTTTACTTCAAGTCTTCCTCTTTTTTTTTGCAAGATGTTATGCATACAATTGTCCCGTAGGACGATCAAGAGTCCTAGTATATCGAAATGGTCTTGGATTCATCACATTGTTGAATTGGGTAGAGGACTATAGCAAGTAGAATAAAATTGATAAAAATTAATATATAATTGTTGACAAATAATCATATTTACTAAACATATATCTACTCCTATCTAAACATATATTTCTGTAATATAAAATAAACACATACCTCCTATGATGCTTGTTCTTTTGTTTTAGAAGGGTTCACGAAGGATGAACCAGCTTGAAGATAGTTTCCTATATTAAAAATGACAAGAATGTAAGATTATAATTTAGATGCAATGTACATATAATCATAATGTCGAGAATATAAAAAATATATACCTGTTGTTATGCTTCTTCCAATGTGTCAGAAGCAATCATCATGGCTATAAAAGTACCAGATCACTGCATAAAAAGACAAGAATAAATAAGAATTTCAATCTATATACATGTATTTAATCATAATAGATTTCAAAAATTAACATCTAAATCACAATTTAAATGATATGCACATACAATAAAAAATTGTAAACATGTATGTGCCAAAAAGTATACCATATACTGATTGTCTAGGCCAAATGTAATGGCCGATTGAGTACCATCTTGGAATTGAAAAATTTGATCCTCCATCAACAACTGTTAAAGGTTTCAACACATAAATATACATTAGTACTAATATCTCTTATAAAATATGAGATAAAAGATAAAATGCACTATGAAATTACTTTAAGTCTTACCATTACATCCACATCATCTCTTGCATTCGATGTCTCTCCTGGAAATGCTCCACCCTGTGGTCTCTCATCTCCTACATTCGACATATAATGGACCTCATAGTCAGATGTGTCCATTAGAGCTTCAATAGGTTGTCCAAGAGGACCCAAACATACCTAGTGACATATAATGCAATGATGGGGCACAAAAATATGTGGTGAAGAGGTGGGTATATCAATACTAGTTAATGTAACATGTGTATCACCATCATGCAGTTATGAAAACTGCGAGGTCTGTGTGATCAAATGGCCACTCAAAGCGTGTATGGCCAGGGTGCTCTGATTGCTTGTATTTGCAATAATCTTTGGGTAAGGTATTGGAGGTGTGGAAGCAAGAGGAAAATGGGGAATAAGTGGGCTTACTCGATGTGCCCCTGGTCTATCCTGAGGAATCCCTCTACCCACACCTTGGAAATATCGCATATCAAAGTAGTTGAAATGCTTACCTAGGAAAAACTTAGGATATAGTTTTTGCAAAAAGTATTATGGGACATCAAGATTGTTGTTGGGTGGTTTATCAAAAACGATCCACCAAAATTGCCAAAAATTATTTGGGATACCTCAATGTGTTCACCATTTAATCAAATATTTAGGCTTATGCACATCAAGAAGCTGTCTAGTTTTGGGATTGATAAATAGTTGTGTGAATTGGGCTTTCGTAATGTCAAGTTCCATCACTTCATCATATGATAAGCCATTGGAATATTGTTGCCTCATGGACTCTTGCACTCTACAAACCTAATATGTTGGTTTGTGAGAGTCTCAACATTGGAAATTGTTACCTATTTTTAGCTACAACTCAAAATAGGTGGAGTTGAATTGCATTCATCATAGAAAGGTGCAAAATTTCTGCTAAAAGTATTCATTGAATTTCAAAATTTGATTATGCAAATGTTTGTAATAGAACTCATAAATTTGCATAAAAGGATGTGTTTTTATTCATATTGGAAAGACTGAAGTCCCGCACAAGCTACGAGAGTAACTAATTTGATTTTCATAATCAAATGATGGATACAAGAAAATAATGTAAACTATACAACTGAAAATAACATGAGCATAAGTTAGAAGGTGATTCGTCATTGCCTGGAATGACGAATCGTCTTCACATTAAAGTATTTAGTTGTTGTGTTGTGCTTTCGAATCGATCCAACTCCAGGCTTCAAAATCATCTGTAAGAACAATGAAAAATGGTATTAGAGATGGTCTCTAAGCAATGAAAAATCATATCCTATCCTATGCCTAGACATTACCAGCATAAATATAATATACATTTGATTAGACATTCACTAGATGATTGAATTATAAAGGCTGAAAATCAAGGAACACAAAATTCAATGGAAGATTCCAGCTTCATTTATTTTGCTAACATGTTTGTTTAAATGTGCAGGAATAGGTTCATTATATTTATGATTAGTATCATTAGATATGTGGAGCAAAACAGGCTCCCACAAGGGTTGAGACTGGCATATCAAAAGCACACCTCTCATTCACATCATTATTTGAGAGTTATCAGATATTCAATTACAGTCATCAAGAAAGGATTGCTGTAATAAGAGGAATTCACAAGAGCAACCTTTGATTCATTGTGACAAAAATAGATCGAGCAAAGTATCTTATTGCTCATCATTTTAAGGAAAAATTCAAAGTATCTATATGAGCCTTAAGCATTGATCATTTATGGTAATCAAATCCAAGTGCAATGAAAAGAGAAACACAAATGAACAATAGCTCTTAATATGCTCAAGAGGTCTTCAAAGTAGAATTAAGGTCCATCTTGTAATTTATGGTCCTACATCATCTATTTTCTCTCATTCCTTGTTGTTATGATATTAGGAATATGATGCAGACATTCATTGTGTATCAATCAAAACAGTACATGAGCTGTAGGAAGCTGTACTACAAATCATTAATATGCTCACAAGAATAAAGACAAGGTGCAAAGAAATAACAAGAGATCCTCAGTGAATTCACCCACTATAGACAGTTACTATGATAAGAGGGCCAGCAGTCCTTCAGTCATCAAAGCCACGAACAGGATAGTGTTTTCAACATAATAGTCATGTCATGAATGAGATCAATGAGTTGATCAAGAAGGGTTGTTTAATGGACAGTTAACAGAAGATGGCATTATCCTTGAGCAAAAGTCACAGTGGTTCATACACAGTGATAGTAACCGATACAAAATAGCAGTAAGATAAAACAGTGAAAGAGGGATATTATCCTTGTTTTCCAGGTTAGTATGTTCATGTCAAGTTCATCAGTGGTATTCAAGTATGCCCAAGGGTTGCAAGGAAGATGGAGGTCATGGCCTAAAAAGGTAAAACTGTGATATCAGTTTCCATTGCTTCTTCCAAGAATATATGAAATAGGGTTTCTAGCTTATATAAAGAACAACATAGAGTGGAGAGAATTTCAAAATTTTGCTAGTTTTGGAGACACCAGCAAAACCTTCATGTATACCTTGATATATTGAAACCCACGACTTGATCATGGAGGAACCCTTTAAGGAAATGTTAGGAATATCAAATACAAGTGAAGGGAGAGTCTCAACCTATTTCAAAAAGACCATGGTTTTTTCCCACAAGCTAAAATCACAGTCAAGGCAATAATAACATTAAGCATGTATAAAGAGCCTGAACAACACTGCCAGTGCCACGAATAATCAAAGATGGTAACCCATTCAAGGGAAATTTCCATCTACAGAAACTTATATATGCAATTTAGAGCAATGTTTTAGATCAAATAAATGTGCTCTACAATATGTTTCAGAGAATAAAATATAACAGAGTAACAAATCAATGAGGTTCTTTTCTTAGAAGCTTCAGCCTGAAAATAATCAAACCCACAAAGAGAAAGAGTGATTAGGGTTTTTAAGTTGAGCTATCATAAAATGAAAAGATCTTTGTTCTACCCAAAAATCCCGTGGCCTACCCTTCAAGATCAAAACAAAATATTCATCATTTGTTGTTTGCTCTAATCAAAAAAATTTATATAGACAAAAGCAGGAGAAAATACAAAAAAATTGATGATGGAGAACTTATTTTTCTCATAGAGAATGACTTTCAATGCCACAGCAAGAAGGAGTTTCAGATTTCTCCTCTCAAGATGCAAACAAGGCGTCCATCGCGACCACATAATAAGGACCCATTAACAGAGAAATAAAAGCAGAGAAAAATACATCAGAGGTATGATTTAGCCATGGCTGTATAAGCCAAAAGAGGCTTCAAAATAGTAAGGAATGGTCAATCTTGTGAATAGAATCATACTTACCATGAATTTTCTATAGAAATCTTTGAAGAAATCACTCAAGAAACTCTAGATTTGCAAGAATATTGATCCCTCGACCTAGCTCATACATGGCAGATTTGAGTTCTTTTCCACCAGTTGCAAAGTGAATAATGAACAAATATTAGGGTTCAATGCTTTGTCTGCCCTAATTTGACATAGAGTAATTTTTACTAATGATTTTGATTTAATCATTATGCTTTATTCATTTCCTGTGGCCTTGACTCTTAAGAAAAGATAACTAGCAATGATGTGGTCGACACTATGGAGGTGACAAAATTATATGCTAAGGCATATAAATATTATTTAAACATTGTGATTATTTTATGCAAAAACTATAAATTACATGATGTGAATAATGCATGCTTTTGCATGATACTTGAGGCCTTTCAAGGGTGATAAATGGTGGTATCTGCAAAATATGCTAAGTATGAATATGCATAGAGGGGAGTCATAAGGGGGAAAATACTAATTTTTTTTCACTCACGTGCATGTGGAGTTGAGGATTTTGCATTCCCTTTGGAATTATAGTCATCATGGGTGAGTTGATTAAAACGAGATAGTTTTGCATGCTTTAGTCCACTTTTTTAGGGATTTACAGTTCAATTTGAGCTACTTTTCAATTGTACATGTTATGACTGTGAGTTTGAGATCGAGTTCACTCATTTTTGCATGAGTTTGAGCTCTTCTTTTGGAGATATTTATTTTTGCTCGGAATTTTCCTTGGAGTTATCATCTGCACACTGAGTTTGACTTTTAGTTTCGTCTTCATGCCTTTGAGAGGCTTATTGTATAAAGTGATATGAATTAGTTAGTTATTCACTAGTTCTTATTTTTCATCTTCTCCGACATACCTTTTTGTAGAGAGAAAGATTTGTAACTTAGCTTTTTACATTAATACAATTTTATAGCTTTGGAGGTTACTTTAGTTTGTCATTTTGCAGAGTTTTCCTTCGTATTGTTCATTGAGATAGAGTTCACCTTTGCAATTTCAGATGTTTTTTATGCTTGAATGATCTGATGCAAGTCTAATGTGTTTCATTACTGAAACCTTCAAACTTCTGTCTTATTTTTGCATACTTATACACAATTGCTATTTGTAACAGGTCATTAATTGTGCTCAAAACTTGTTCTTTTTCCTATTTGTGAAAACTTAGTTTCCTTAGAAGAAAGGAAATGAATACAACCTTTTAATGAATTAATAGTGTGTTCAGAGAGCTCAAAGTTCCCTGTGTTAACAATTTTCCCTGAAGGTATAAGTTGTGAATCACAGTTGCAGATATTTATCAATTAGGTGAATCACCACTAGTTTATAGTTTCACATGTATTGAGCAATAGTTCTTCTATCCCTTTTCCAACAAGTTATCAGTTATTAAATTAAGAATCATATAGGAATCCAACCAAGAATCCAGAGGTTCAATCTCATTATAGGTCACCACAACCTGAGTTTGATCCAATGTTTCAACAGATTGCTGAATTTAACCATTCAAGCATTCGGGTGCAATCTATTTGACAATAGTTTTTGGCATGCCTGGTGGGACTCTGAAGCATGCTTCAGAGAAAGAATTCAAGAGCTCAACCTGCTGTCCTGGTATATACAACGGCGTATTTTGTCTTTCGAGAGGCTACGACTTATACCTTGCGAAGCCGAACACATTTACTAGTTTCAACAAGTTCAGTGCTGGTATTTTTTAATTAAAAGCTCAATATTATGATTTCCAGCATTTATATGAGTAGAAATGATAAATTTTCATGGATATCATGTATACCCACCCCATTACTATGAAAATCCTATCAACCAATCACCATATCGGGCCAATCATGTTGCTAGTTTTATCCTAAACAACCATGCAACAACAACCTATCAACATGCTTACCTCCCACCCACCCCTGCTCAGCCTTCAGATCAATATTCATATGTCCAAAATCAGCTCCAAGAGGTTGATGATATGAAGAATAACATGAATAACATGAAGGAAATACTATTAGACATCACAAAGTAGATAGAAGAGTTTAGGAGGCAGCAAAAGTATGATCAACAACAAGAAGAGATGGCCTATCAGGCCTACCTTCATAAGCAGGAATTGGAGACACAAAGGAGATAGTTTGAAGAAAATCTCAAAAGGGAGTTAGCAGCAAGAGAGGAGCAGATGAAGCTTTTGCTTGCTCAAACACATAAGCATGAGGTCCAAGTAGCTCCTTATATTCCACATCGGTCTGTTTAGGAGGAGGTTTGTAATTTTAAGTTTCCAAGTTTCAAGCAAAGTGAGTCTCTTAACCCTTTTAAAAAAAGGTTCCAAGTTTTAGAGATGTTTTACCAATATAAGAGCCTATGCTGGTACAACCTGAATTTGTTAATCCTCAAGACCAGCCACATGAAGAGCCTATTTTCCTTCAGGAAATTCAAGAAATTCCTCAAGTTCCCTCTACTTCAATAGCTCAGTCCCTACAGAAGCCCATGAACCCTCATTTTCAATCATATCAAGAGCTTGAGCCAAATCATCAAGGTACTGAACAACCATGACGACCTTCTTGGACCAAGCATCCTAACTTCAAAATGCCAAGTCTAGTTCAAGAGGCTCCCATTCCAAGTTTTAGAAATCCTCTTCTATTGCAAAGACAAGTATAGGAAGATGTCAAACAATGTGATGAGTTGCTGGTTGAGGTCAACAAATGTGACAAGTTGGAAGCTGCTCATCTAATTCCAGAAGGTAATGTAAATGATGATTGTGAAGAAGCCATATTTTGGAATGATCTTGAGTCCTTTGTTTTAAACTTAGATGACAATCAACATCAGGTTGAACATGTTTTAAACAAGGAAATAGAGGTTGAATCTCAGGATTTAGCTAATTTTTTTGAGCAATTACCCGAATTTGTTAATGAAAATGAAGACGACACATGTTTACTAACATCGGTGTCTACCTTTGAGCAGCATAATGATGAGACTCATCTGAATCCAATTCAGGATCATGAATTAGATGAGAATATGTTTTCAGACATCATAGAGAATTTTTGCTCTAACATAGATGATAAGCTAAAAATACATGAGCCAACAGCATGTGATTAGCCTGTTCAGATCAAAGAGCCACAAATTCCTTCATTTCATTTATGTGAACCGGCTCTTTCAGATCAGATTGAAATTGAGGCAACAAGAAGGAGGAAAATCTTACAATGCAAGTGGAACAGTCTAATCAGAGAGATGGAGTGCCAATAGTTTATAAAAATGAAGACAACAGTAAAAGTCCAAGCTTTATCCTTTCAAAGGGGTGTCCAATCGGGTATTTATCCAAAGAGGAGTCTACAGAATTACAACAAGACATCATTCTGCCAAAGCATGTGATTGCAGTTGTGGAGCAGCAGGTTAATCTTAGCTATATGCCTCAAAATAACATCTTTGGTGGTCAATCAAATGAGGAAGGCTTGCTTTTTGAGATGTTTTAGACTTTTATGCCGTAGTTAATCAAATGTTTATCAAATTTACATATCTCTTTTTGACTGATCTTGAGGATTTGAAACATCCTTTGTTTATCAGGAAGGGAAACTATTTCTCACAACCAGTAAATGGTCATGTCTGATCACTAACACTGTTGGTTAGTGTAGGGTAGGGTAGAGTTTCAATTACGCTTTCAATAAGTGCCCCATGGCACGTTTCGTTTCAGTTTTGTTATGCTTTCAATAAGTGTAGTTGCTGCACGTGGTTTTCAAATTCTGTCTTAAAAAGAGTCGCAATAGTTTCTTTTAGTTTGTTTGGTTTGAAGTTGAGTTACAAGGGTTTTTCAAAAGTCTAAAGAGCAGAGATTGACTCCATGCCCAATGGATATATGAGGTAACTGGTCTATAGTGCTTAGTAGGAAAACACTCCGCAAAGGTCGCCAAATTGTTACCTATTTTTAGCTACAACTCAAAATAGGTGGAGCTGAATTGCATTCATCACAGAAAGGTGCAAAATTTCTGCTAAAAGTATTCATTGAATTTCAAAATTTGATTATGAAAATATTTGTAATAGAATAACTCATAAATTTGCATAAAAGAATGTTGTTTTTATTCATATTGGAAAGATTGAAGTCCCGCACAAGCCACAGGAGTAACTAATTTGATTTTCATAATCAAATGATGGATACAAGAAAAGAATGTAAACTATACAACTGAAAATAACATGAGCATAAGTTAGAAGGTGATTCGTCATTGCCTGGAATGACGAATCGTCTTCACGTTAAAGTCTTCAGTTGTTGTGTTGTGCTTTCAAATCGATCCAGCTCCAGGCTTCAAAATCATCTGCAAGAACAATGAAAAATAGTATTAGAGATGGTCTCTTAGAAATGAAAAATCATATCCTATCCTATGCCTACATTACCATAAGAAATATAATATACATTCGATTAGGCATTCACCAGATTATTGAATTATAAAAGCTGACAATCAAGGAACACAAAATTTTTTTATTCAAGGGGTAAATGCTTTTGACCGGAGCTATGAACTGGATACAACCATTCAACAATACCACCTCAACGGGGTTTGAACCTTGGTGGCAAGAACAACAATGCTACCTATAAACCATCACACCATGCCAATACTGGCACAAGGAACACAAAATTCAATGGAAGCTTTCAACTTCATTTATTTTGCTAACATGTTTGTTTAAATGTGCAGGAACATGTTCATTATATTTATGATTAGTTTCATCAGATATGTGGAGAAAAACGGGCTCCCACAAGGGTTAAGGCCGGCATATAAAAAGGAAACCTCTCATTCACATCATTATTTGAGAGTTATCAGATATTCAATTATAGTCATCAAGAAAGGACTGCTGTAATAAGAGGAATTCACAAGAGCAACCTTTGATTCATTGTGACAAAAACAGATCGAGCAAAGTATCTTATTGCTCATCATTCGAAGGAACAATTCAAAGTATCTATATGAGCCTTTATCATTGATCGTTTATGGTAATAAAATCCAAGTGCAATGAAAAGAGAAACATAAATGAACAATAGATCTTAATATGCTCAAGAGGTCTTCAAAGCAGAATTAAGGTCCATCTTGTACTTTATGGTCCTACATCATCTATTTTCTCTCATTCCTTGTTGTTATGCTATTAGGAATATGATGCAGACATTCATTAAGTATCAATCAAAATAGTACATGAGCTATAGGCAGCTACTACAAATCATTAATATGCTCACAAGAATAAAGACAAGGTGCAAAGCAATAACAAGAGATCCTCAGTGAATTCACCCACTATAGACAGTTACTATGATAAGAGGGTTAGCAGTCCTTCAGTCATCAAAGCCATGAACAGGATAGTGTTTTCAACATAATAGTCATGTCATGAATAAGATCAATGAGTTGATCAAGAAGGGTGGTTTAATGGACAGTCAACAAACGATGGCATTATCCTTGAGCAAAAGTCATAGTGGTTCATACACAGTGATGGTAACCTATACAAAATAGCAGTAAGATAAAACAATGAAAGAGGGATATTATCCTTGTTTTCCAAGTTAGTATGTTCATGTCAAGTTCATCAGCGGTATTCAAGTATGCCCAAGGGTTGCAAGGAAGATGGAGGTCATGGCCTAAAAAGGTAAAATTGTGATATTAGTTTCCATCGCTTCTTCCAATAATATATGAAATAGGGTTTCCAACTTATATAAAGAACAACATAGAGTGGAGAGAATTTCAAAATTTTGCCAGTTTTGGAGACACCAGCAAAACCTTCATGTATACACTGATATATTGAAACCCACAACTTGATCATGGAGGAACCCTTTAAGGAAATGTTAGGAATATCAAATACAAGTGAAGGGAGAGTCTCAACCTATTTCAAAAAGACCATGGTTTTTTCCCACAAGCTAAAATCACAGTCAAGGCAATAATAACATTAAGCATGTATAAAGAGCCTGAACAACACTGCTAGTGCCACGAATAATCAAATATGGTAATCCATTCAAGGGAAATTGCCATCTACAAAAACTTATATATGCAGTCTAGAGCAATGTTTTAGAACAGAAAAATGTGCTCTACAATATGTTTCAGAGAATAAAAGATAACAGAGTAACAAACCAATGAGGTTCTTTTCTAAGCTTCATCCTAAAAATAATCAAACCCACAAAGAGAAAGAGTGATTAGGGTTTTTAAGTTGAGCTATCATAAAATGAAAAGATCTTTGTTCTACCCAGAAATCTCGTGGCCTACCCTTCAAGATCAAAAAAAAATATTCATCATTTGTTGTTTGCTCTAATCAAGAAATTTTATATAGACAGAAGCAGGAGAAAATACAAAAAAATTGATGATGGAGAACTTCTTTTTCTCATAGAGAACGACTTTCAATGCCACATCAAGAAGGAGTTTCAGATTTCTCCTCTCAAGATGCAAACAAGGCGTCCATCGCGACCACATAATAAGGACCCATTAACAGAGAAATAAAAGCAGAGAAAAATACATCAGAGGTATGATTTAGCCATGGCTGTATAAGCCAAAAGAGGCTTCAAAATAGTAAGGAATGGTCAATCTTGTGAATAGAATCATACTTACCATGAATTTTCTATAGAAATCTTTGAAGAAATCACTGAGGAAACTCCAGATTTTCCAGAATATTGAACCCTCGACCTAGCTCATACATGGCGGCGCTGAGTTCTTTTCCATAAGTTACAAAGTGAATAATGAACAAATATTAGGGTTCAATGCTTTTGTCTGCCCTAATTCAGCATAGGGTAATTTTTACTAATGATTTTGATTTAATCATTATGCTTTATTCATCTCCCGTGGCCTTGACTCTTAGGTCAAGATAACTAGCAATGATGTGGTCGACACTATGGAGGTGACAAAATTATATGCTAAGGCATATAAATATTATTTAAACATTGTGATTAGTTTATGCAAAAACTATAAATTGCATGATGTGAATAATGCATGCTTTTGCATGATACTTGAGGCCTTTCAAGGGTGATAAATGGTGGTATATGCAAAATACGCTAAGTATGAATATGCATAGAGGGGAGTCATAAGGGGGAAAATACTAATTTTTTTTCACTCATGTGCATGTGGAGTTGAGGATTTTGCATGCCCTTCAGAGTTACAGTCATCATGGGTGAGTTGATAAAAATGAGACAATTTTGCATGCTTTAGTCCACTTTTTCAGGGATTTCCATTTCAATTCGAGCTACTTCTCAGTTGTACACGTTATGACTGTGAGTTTGAGACTGAGTTCACTCATTTTTGCATGAGTTTGAGCTCTTCTTTTGGAGATATTTATTTTTGCTCGGGATTTTCCTTGGAGTTATCATCTGCACACTGAGTTTGACTTTCAGTTTCATCTTCATGCCTTTGAGAGGCTTATTGTATAAAGTGATATGACTTAGTCATTTTTCACTAGTTTTTATTTTTCATCTTCTCTGGCATACCTTTTTGCAAAGAGAAAGATTTGTAACTTAGCTTTTTATATTAATACAATTTTATAGCTTTACAGGTTACTTTAGTTTGTCGTTTTGTAGAGTTTTCCTTCGTATTGTTCATTGAGATAGAGTTCACCTTTGCAATTTCAGATGTTTTGTATGCTTGAATGATCTAATGCAAGTCTAATGTGTTTCATTACCGAAACCTTCAAACTTCTATCTTATTTTTGCATACTTATACACAATTGTTGTTTGTAACAAGTCATTAATTGTGCTCAAAACTTGTTCTTTTTCCTATTTGTGAAAACTTAGATTTCCTTAGAAGAAAGGAAAGAAATACAACCTTTTAATGAATTAATAGTGTGTTCAGAGAGCTCAAATTTCCCTGTGTTAACAATTTTCCCTGAAGGTATAAGTTGTGAATCACGGTTGCAGATCTTTATCAATTAGGTGAATCACCGCTAGTTTACAGTTTCACATGTATTTAGCAATAGTTCTTCTATCCATTTTCCAACAAGTTACAGTTATTAATTTAAGAATCATATAGGAAGCCGACCTAGAATCTAGAGGTTCAATCTCATTATAGGTCACCCACAACCTGAGTTTGATCCAATGTTTCAACAGATTGCTGAATTTAACCATTCAAGCATTCAGGTGCAATATGTTTGACAACATAAATAATTATTGTTTCTAATGTGGTTCTCATATCATACAGGTGAGGGTGCATCTCGTATATTGAACAAATGTTTCTCAATTCATTTAAATTACCATGGATACCTTCATGGATAGTCTGTGCATTTTGTAATGGAGAATTTGGTGGTGCAGGAGGGTTAGGTTGCACGAGGTTTTCATCTGCAATGGGGTTGGGATTCTCAGCGATGGGAAAACCTATTTGATGTTGAAAAGTTTTAAAATTAAATTTTTTTTAGTACAAACTAATGTGCATATTAAAAAACCTATTTTTGCTCTAAATTTCTTCAAAAATAATGCAAAAATAAAAAATTGAAGAAAAAACAATGAAATTCAACTTACTTGTGATTGGAGGGAGATTTTGGTGCTTGAAAATTGTTAGAAACGAATATCCGTTTTTCCCAAATTGCTCGTCGCGCAGCATAGTAGGTAAAAAGGGTAAAATGAATTCAACCACTATATTTTTTATTTTAATACCACAGGAAACGAATATCTGTTTCGTTTTAAATGATTTAAAAATGAAGTTAGGTCCATCCCTAAAGGGACAACACCCATGTTATATACAAGTTACATATTACATATAAAATATAATTTATAATATATATTATATTACAATATAGTATATATTATATTATAATATAGTATGTATATATTATATTATATAATATATTGATAATTAATAATATATTATATTAATAATAATATAATATATAAAATCATATAATATATATATAATTTTTTTTTATATATTAAATCTATATAACAATATATATTTTTATATTAATATATATAATATAATATAAATATATTAATACTATATAAAATGGTTTCGGTCATTATTTTTTTTATTAATACAACAGGAAACAACTATCTGTTTCAAAATGGATATTCGTTTTCTTTTAAATGATTTTAAAAAAAGTCGGGTCAGTCTTTAAAGAGATGACACCCATGTTATGTTATATACAAATTTTTTTTTTTATTAGTCCAAAAGAAACCATAAGGTGGCTGAAACCATATATTAAAAGTTTAGAAAATATTAACATTACAAGCTGGAGGAGGAATATAAACATGCCTCAACCAGAGCAAGCTGTGAAGAAACAAAAATGGAGCTGCAACTAACTACTAGTTAAACAAACCCTAACCTAAGACACCATGGCAATAACATACCCTGCCATCCATTACATTAGAGTGGCCAAATTACCCTTGTTCAAGGGTGGCACCATTGCTCACCCCTACACCATTCCATTGCACCAACCTTTCCCTTGACGACACCCTCCCCCAATTAGTCTTCTTGTTAGCGTCGACCAACCCTTCCATCATGATGTACGCTTGCAACTACCCGGCTCCCTCATCTGGCACCACTCCCAGAATTTGCTTCAACAATTGAACACTCCTCTTCACTGCCACTCAAAACTTGGGCAAGGATGCTGGGTCATTTGTGAAAATCAATAGGTATCTCTCAAGGGGCTTCCCACACCAACAAAGCATATAGTAATAATTTGGCAACAACACACCCCGAACAACCTCATAATTCTCCAATACAGATCATCAAGGCTGAGCAAATTTTTTCCCCAAAATAGCTTCTTGTAGAGAAGTCAAGCCATTTCCTTTGTCTCCCCTGCCTCTAAAACTGACACCAGGAACATCACAGAGATATCTGAATTCACCCTATGCCTATGAAACATTCAGAGGAATTCCCCATCGAGCACCATCTTAAGGGCATGTAGAATCAGCCCATGATTGGATTTAAATACGATGCCTAGCCTCTTCTCTATAACCTCCCTTAGAAAGAACATCTGCCACATCGAGCTCTCAAGCCTGATTGGAGTGTCCATTCCACCCAACACGACCACGCCTTACTCATAGAACTAGAGGAATGCATGGCGAAAGGCTAAGAAAAAACTTTATTTAATGAGGCCCAACTTTCCTCGCAACCAATATTCACATGATGCTCATGGTACACCTCATCAAATCGACGTCACCTCCACACACATTGAACCAACTATAACCCACCGTCAGCTATAATGAGAAGTTAAGCCCGCTCAGCCAACGAGGTCATTTTTGCCAACTCATCGGCAACCACATTGCCTTCCTGGTATATGTGTTACTTTGAAGGCATCCAATTCACCAAGGATTTGAGTGACAAGAGATAGCCACCTCCTAAGTTTCTAATTAGGAGTCCATCCCAACCTGATTGCATTAACTGTGATCAAAGAGTCTCCTCTAGGTAAATTTTGCGTAATTTTTTTTTATTTAGCACATTGGAGACCAAACAAAGCAGCCCAAAACTTTGCTTCATTGTTTGTAATGATCTCTAAATATGTTGATTTCTCCATAATTCTATCCTCATTACAGTGATCTCTGATCATACAACCCACTCCACTCTCACTTGGATTACCTCTTGCAACCCCATCGAAGTTCACTTTCACCCATCCTTCCTCAAGCATTGTCCAAACCACTCCTTCCCTTAAGATCCCCGTAGGATGAACCCCCAGAACCCCATTAACGAGGGTATGTTATATACAATTACATATACATAAAAAATATAATTTATATAATATAATATATATTATAATATATATATTATAAATATTAATAATATGTAATATATATTTATATATATATATAACACATATATATTATATATTAATTATATAATATAATATATAGAAATCATATTTAATATATATATTAATATATTAATATATAATTATACATTAATAATTATATACATTAATATATAATATATACTAATTAATATTTTTTAAATAATATATATAATAGATATATTATAATAATATATAATATATGTTATAATATATAACATCATTATATAAAAATGTATAATATTATAAATATTATATTATAATTATATATTATTTATAATATATAATATAATAAATATAATATATAATATAATATATATAATATATAATATATATATATAATATATCAATAATATATAATATAATATATATATAATATATATCAATAATATATAATATAATATATAATATAATAATATATATCAATAATATATAATATAATATATATAATATAATATATATAATATAATATATATAATATATCAATAATATATAATATAATATATATAATATGATATATTATATACTAATTATATAATATAATATATAGAAATAATTTAATTATATATATATATATATTAATATATTAATGTATATATAAAAATATAGTATATATTAATAATTTTTATATAATTTTAAGAAAACAGATATCCATTCATAACAGATATCCGGTTTGTAACAGATATCCATTTATAATAGATATTTGTTTTGTAATAGATATCTGTTTTGCTTTGGTTCTTACCATGGCAACATGTAATTTTTACACTAGTAAATGTCAAAACAAAATTTCACGATTTTGGGCAAATAAAAAATGCCTTTTTTTGTCATATCACCACTTTTTGGATCCCCATCATCCTGCATAGACCCTAATGATGCAATCATAGAGGACCATTTGGAAGATGCAGCCATGTATATTAGCTTCATGCTTAGGTTTCAAGAGTCCCAACAAGATTGGACAAAGGTGCTCAAGGGTTTTGAGGCTGAGGTGGCATCCATGTCATATAGGGTCCATATAATTCCAATGCTCAGTGCTAAAGAATTAAATGTTGTTCTATCAAGATTTCAAGAATACTCCAAAATATAGCAAATAGGGTGAGCTTATGATAGGGATGACCTACCTTGAGTTGTATGCCTTATTTATTTTATTTTGTAAAATAACCCCACGCTTGGATAAAATGCCTCAAACTTTGTGATGTAACTACTTTCTATATTAAAAAATGTAAATGCATTTAAAATAGGAAAGACTGACCTGTTTTGGTTGACCTAAGTAAATTGCCCAACCTGTTAATCCTGACCATTGATTTTGGGTTAGGAGCTATCCAAACATTGAGCTGAGACCACAGGTGGGAGAATCAAACCAATGGTCGACAAAGATTTTAACTGATAGGATGGTGCAGAGAACAGAGCATAGGTTGATGGGAGTAAGAAAGTGATTAAGAGCTCTATCATTCTGTTCTTGAACTTTTTTTAGATTCAACCCCATTGAGTTTTTTATAATTTGTGGCATTTACTTGATTACTTGGACATACTACTATTTGGAGAAGGTATATTTGTTGGGAAGGCTTCATTTTCAGTTGTGCATCATATTTTGGGAGTTTCTAATTGCTATTGAAGGTTAATGTCTTTGTAATTTTGGATATCTATCATAGTTCATTATGGGGTTTTCATTTCATCCTTCATTGATTATGTTGAAAAAGGGAAACTATAAACAATGGAGAGATGACATCATAAAATATCTCCGTTGGCTTCATTTGTTGCCACATTTGTATGATCTTGTTCCCCCTCTAGGTACAACTACTAAGAAATTTAATTGGAATTATAAAATGAATCATGTCTTAGGAGTTATTACAATGCATGTTGATGATGACATTTTGAATTCTATTGTTCATTTTGAGTGTCCTCATACTTTTTGGACTAAAATTTGGGAGATATATGGAGATATTGATACTCAGCCATTCCCAAATGATCCTATTTCAGGCTATCTTGCGTCTCTTCATTTTTCAGACAGGATACCCTATGATGATGATACTATTCATTGCAACAAGTATCTCATTATCTTTTTGATTGGGATTCCTATTTATCAAACATTGCATCCTTTTTTGTGGAGTCTCATATTTTAGATTTAGAGGACACATTTGAGGGGTTATCTATCCTCTTTGATGACAGTCATTGCACAACTATTGTCCAACCATCATTATCTTTGGATCTTGTTCAACATTAGTTTCCACATAGTCCTGGTTTGTCATATTCTTCTTTGATTGGGCATGCAACATATTTGATTGTGGCATCTTCATCTATTTTGGGCAATAAGACACATGACCAAGTTTTGGGGACATCATCATATATATTTATGCTTCTTTCTTTCAATTCCTATCCAGAATGGGAAGCATTCCTACATTTGTATTTGGTTTTGTTTCTTCTGAAAGGGAGATGCGTTATTTGTCGACATTGGATCATGTTTTGTCTTCAGACACTTACCATTTTTGTAGGTGATTATCAATTATGGGGGGGATATATAGTCTCTCTATTTCCCTCTTATGGGGGGCTATTGATTATATTGTATTCTCATGACAAATGTTTCTCTTGGGGGGTATTCATATTGAGACCTCCATACATCACTTTTTCTATCACATGTACATGATTTGCATTGCATCTCTTTTTTGGAGAGGAGTTTTGTCCCACTAGGTTTTCCCCTTTTCTTTGTTTGTGAAAGATTAGTTGCATGATTAGTTGTACATGGGTATCTAACATGACCTTGTTTCCAAGACCCATATTACATAGTGCATCATCATTTAGGATATTGCATCATTTGCATAATAACTACACTCCTTGCATAATAACTACAATCCTTATGTTGCACTTATGGGGGGTGTTGGTGTGAATGGAGATATTTCCTAACTAGTCACTAGTGAGGACCTATTCACATTATAAGTTTACTTAGGAGTTAAGTTATCCTAGTTGTCATTTCTAGAAGTTAGTTATAATGGGGTGAAGAAAAGAATGATGAGAAAAGCTTGATGTTTTATTCACCACTATGCAAATGGATTTATATAGGAGAGTACAAGTGGTTCAGAGATGAAATAGTTAGAAATAGTTTAACTGTCACAAAACTACGTGCGCTAACAACCTATGAACAATGTTTAATATATTATGCTAACATTCCCCCCTTATTATATTGGTCTTACAAATGTACCCTCGAAACAATTCAAATTTCACCTTACCAAGAGATTTGGTGAGAAGATCATCTATCTGAGAATTTATTGGGTAGTATTGGAGCTGAATGTGGTGATGCAAGAACTATTCACTAATGAAATGACATTCAAACTCAATATGTTCTTTTTTCTCATGAAAAACAAGATTCTTCACAAGCTTGAGCACCCCCTGATTGTGATAAAAAATGATAGGTGGTTGTGCCTTAGGTATGTCCATGTCAAGAAAAATATGACACAACCAAATTTCTTCACACACTGCTCCTTGTGTGGTGACACAATATTCAGCTTCAATGGAGGAGAGAGCAACAAAAAATTGCTTCTTACTAATCCATGAAATAGGCCTAAATCCAAGATGAAAAACATATCCTGTAGTTGACTTCCTATCATCAACAGATCCAACATAGTCTGAGTCCACATATCCCTATAAAAAGAATTGATAATTTTGCTTATATTACAGACCATAATCAAGAGTAACTCGAACATATCACAAAACATGCTTACCTACAACCCAAAGAAATTGCTTAGGCTCCTACATAAATCTAGAAAGGTAGCTAATAAAAAAGCATAAATATGGTCTAGGATAAGTCAAATAAATGAGACTCCCAACAAGCTGACGATAGAGAGTAGCATCTACTGGAGGTGAATCCTAGAATCTAGATAGTTGTAAACCTTTATCCATTGGAGTGGATGCATGTTTACAATCCTCCATTCTAAAATTTTCCAGGAGTGTTGGAATATTTCATCTGAGAGATAAAAATATGATGTGGCTTTTTCGATATCTCTAAGCTAAGATAGTAGTGAAGAAGCCCCAGATCTGTCATATCAAAAGACTGTTTAAGATCACTCTTTACATCATCAATGAGAATTTATGAGCTCCTTGTGATTACAAGATCATCCACATGCAAGAAAAGATAGATAATCTTGATGTCTATCTTCTTAATATATAAATTAGGATTTGAAGGGCTACAAATGAAATCATGCTGTAGAAGGTGACCATCTATTTTAATGTACCATGCCCTAGGGGCCTGTTTAAGTCCATAAAAAGACTTAATGAGATGACATACCTTTTGAGGATGGTGTTCATTAAGGAAGCCTTCAGGTTGAGTCATGTAAACCTCTTCTTCGAGATCTCCATTTAATAAAACACTCTTGACATCCATCTGATAAAGCTTCCAACCCTTCTATGCTGCCAGTGCACAAACAAATCGAATTGTCTTGAGTTTTGCAGTGGGGTAAAATTTTTCTTCATAATCAATACCTTCTTGTTGAGCATAGCCTTTAGCAACAAGGTGTGCTTTATGCTTGTTGATGGATCCATCTTCCTTGTATTTTGTCTTGAAAATCCAGTTGTAGCCTATGGCCTTCTTTCCTGGTGGCAAATCGACAAGTTCCCATGTTTGATTCTTCATCAAAGAATCATACTCAACATCTATTTCCTTATTCCATTATGGTTGACACAGGGCCTCTCAAATAGTATTGGGTTCAATGTTATCAACAACTAAACTCATCAGAGCTAGATTTACCATATTTCTTGCCTATCTTCTTGTTTTGACTCTTGAAGAAAGATCTGGAAGAGAATCTAGATGAGAATCTCTGATGGTGGTTTGAACCCATTTCAAACACTAATGTTGTGGCTGTTGTCACTATTGCGAGGATTGATGTTCCAATGAACCAAGATAAAAAACAACTCTCCTTGTAGCTCATAAGCTTTTGGAGATGAATATTCATTTTCATTATTTGATTGTAAGAGAAATTTATGAGAGGCGGTTGTTTCTTCCTTTTGTGCCATGAAGTCAAAGGATGACGAGCATCACACACCACATCTTGACTCTCATAAACCTTATGTGTCTCAGGATCCATGAGATGGTAGGCTTTGGAAGTCAGGCTGTAGCCCAAAAAGATACACTGTCCAGTGTCTTGGAATCAATCTTCTTTCTCCTAGAAGCTAGGACATGCATATATGCAATACAACCAAACACTCAAAGATGAGAAATTGAAGGTTTGTAACCACTCCATACCTCCTCAGGTGTCTTGTCTTGTAGTATCTTTGTAGGAGCCCTATTAAGAAGATACACAACTATCTGAATTTCTTTTTCCCAAAAATGATCCTCAAATTGTGCTGAGGAAAGCATGCATTGAGCCATCTCCATGACAATCCTATTGTGATGCTTTGCAATTCCATTATGTTGGGGTGTATAGGGAGCAATCAAATGTTGTTTGATGCCATGATTCTTCAACAAGTGCAAGAAATATTGGGACATGAATTCCCCCCCTCGATCTAAGCGGAGAAGAAGAAGAGGCTGGCATGTCTTGTGGGCAACTTGCTGATAGAATTCTTGGAAGCGGGAAAATGCTTCACTCTTCTGTCTGAGAAGGTACACCCAATTCTTGTGAGAGAAATCATCCACGAACAATTGAAAGTACTTGCAACCTTGAAAGGAAGCAGGCAAAGGTCCACATAGATCAATATGGACAACCTTAAGATGGCCCTTAGCATGAAAAGAATTGGACTCGAACGGATACCGATGTTGTTTGCTTGCAAGACATCCAGAACAAAGAGGCAAAGAAGGAGAAAGAGAAGGAAGTCCACGTACCATCTCCTTAGAACTTAGTTGATGGAGGGAGCCAGCTGAAAGGTGCCCAAACTAATAATGCCAAAGAATAATGGAGTCGACTGTAGAGGCAACAAAAGCAATTGTAGAGCACTAACCGATAAAATATTGGATATCAAACCTGGAACAATAGAGCACTCTGGTGAGGGTACAACTCTTTGTCCTGAGAGGAATGGTGACAATGACCATGCCTACTGCAACATACGCCTTACTGTCATCAATGAGAATTCGATCTCCTGTGGGCTGATCAATTAGCATATCAAAAAACTTTCGATTTCCTATCATATGTTAACTAGCACGAGAGTCAATTAGCCAAACATCTTGTGAAGGATGAGAAGTGTGAGAAATAAGAGCCATATTGTGATTAATGCCATAGTTAGTTGAATTAGGAACGTCCTCATCCGATGTACTATCTGGTTGTGTTACAATATGACCCTTGTGCTTCCAAGTACGGGGACGACTAGAGGAGCCTTCTTGACTGGAATCACCTTGAGTGAGCCCATTATACCAACAATGGGCAGTGCCATGCATGGAGGTACTATAAATGTAACACCAACGATTCTCCTTCGGAGGCTTCTTTGGCGGCCCATCTACTTTTGTGATTGTCCTTTGCGAGCCCTTGGACCACGCTGGCATCTCGAGATGAAAGCTTTATCTTCAAAGTCAGTTTGTATTGAATGAAATAAAATGGAAGATTTTAATGACATCCACGAGACTAAACAGTGAATGAATAGCTTCTTCTTGCTGCAGCAAATTCACCAACTCCTGAAAAGACACCTTCAAGACACCTTCTCCACCTTCTACTTGGTGATGTTTAATGTTGTGACAAAGGTTTGGAATTGAGAAGGAAGAGCTCGTAACATAATCGAAACAAGCAACACATCATCCACTTTTTCACCAAGAGCACCAAGCTCTACTCAAAGTTCTGATATGTGACACAAAAACTCTTCTACTTTCTCACCAACTTGCATACTGAGTGTATGCAACTGCGACTGAAGGTGGAGAATCTTGGTCTGGTTCTTGGCCTCGTAAGTAGACAGAGCATCCCATGCTGCCTTTGATATTGCTGCATCTTGAATATAAGGCTGAACCTAATCAGTGATGCTGAGAGTTATCAACATCAAGGATAACTCAAGGCCTTTGCATGAGCCTTGTCAAATTTCTTTTGCTCATCTACATCAGTTAGATACTGAACCGAGCTAGTAACAATCCCCCAAAATTCTTCAAAGTGAAGAATTGCACGCATCTTTGTCTTTCATGTAGCGTAATTAGGCCCCTTGAGGAGCTGGGCGTCTGAAAGAAGCAATTTAGGAGCAGACATGGCGATAAAACAAAATTTTATTATTCAAAAGCAGAATGATTACTTATCCTCTTAAGGATGAAATAAAGCACTCGAATGTTCTCTATAGGCTCAAGTGGTGAGATGAGAATGTTTATGTGGATGTTCTATTTCAGCCTCATCGTCTCCATCATATCCCTCTTCTACCCTAATACGAACGCTACGTGCTTGACACCGTACATCAAAGTGAAAGTACTCTAGAAGGCCTTGTCTAATCAATTCATCAAGTTGGAGATTATTGGTGTTATGAAGAGTATCCAAGAGGGAAAAATAGAAGCTAGTTCTATCATGAACTACATTCTGGGCTCCATGATTGCTGGCAGTACTGCTAGCATCATCCGGCAGGTTTGACATTCACCAAAAAGAATGGATACGCTCAAACACTCGCAAAGAGAAAAGGTAGAATTCTGCACACAAACTTAAACGAAGCTGACCGTGTTTGTGGAAATGATCTTTAGCAATGAACTCTTTCTCATGCCAACTAATGATCTTCACGCCTCTATAGAGCATGCCTTTTGCAGGGGTTTGAACTTGGGATTGCATTGCGCCAAAAGGTCGACCTCCTTCAAGCAGATTCACTTCCACCGTAGCCTAAACCTCTGTCTAGCGCCAATGTGCAACTTGCACTCCAAATTACTACAGGTGCGTCAAGTGCTAGTATCCATACTGCACTCCAGATTAATGCTTAGTGAATAGGGATCATAGGCGGTGGAATATCTGTAGAAATTTGACTGCTCAAAGACTACTAACCGCCACTCATAATGCCAGACCAATGAAAATGCATAGTACCAAATGAAGAAAAGAATGATACAAAAATCTTGATGTCTTATTCACTACTATGCAAATGCATTGATACAGGAGAGTACAGGCAGTTCAGAGATGAAACAGTGAGAAACGGTTTAACTATCACATAACTACCTGTGCTAACAACCTACGAACAATGTAATATATTATGCTAATATGGGGCATCTCATTATTTACTTTTAGCCATCTAGGCATTTAATAGTTTTCCTATGCAGTAGCTCATGTATTTATTATTTGTATTGAGCATTTAATGTTTGTATCACGAGTAGTTATCCTACCTCCTCACACCTTATCTATATATACAAGGTGTTTGTACATTGTAAATCATATAGATCAATTTCATATCAATCAATAGATCATCATTTGATCAATCACCAATCTTCTTGCATGCTCATGTTACAACACTTTCTTGTGGATGGTTTCTTTCTTGGTTGATCCATTGAAGACTACATCTTCATTTGAGTTAATTGTTCATTAATATTTCCAAATTTTCCCTCATTACGAAGTTAGATATGGAATTGTTATAAACACATTTTGAAGTTAATGTAAGGAGACATTGAATTGTGGTATTTCATTCTTGTTACTTCATAATATTGCATGGTTCCTACTTCCAAGTTTTATTTTCATGTTGTTTAGTTTTAGTTCAGTTGCAAAAATGGCAAAGTGTTGAAAGTATTTTGATAGATCTTTGGTTCATACCATTTATAATTTGCTAATTGTAGGTTGCTTTGTATGGTTAGTTTGAACCCTTTTAATGCAATGATTCAACTATGAATTTTTATTCATATTATGCCAAAATCTAGGTACATGTTTGAATGTTTACAGTCTAAAAATCTTTAAGTTCTCCTTTGAAGATTGCACTATTTTTGTGATATTGTGGGTTTAACCTTAGTTAAGCAGGAATTAGTTTATGGGGAATCCTTCTATCTAAAGCATCAACTATTATTGTGATTGTCCTTAGGTTTTAGATTTAGATTTCTCTAAACCCTTTATCTTTTGATCTTTTTTATAAATATGGGTTAGTTTTAGGAAAGAAAGCATCATAAGATTGCTACATTTGATGATAAAATCATTTTCAAATTTTAGATCTGGAAATCTAGTTGGGGTTTGTATCAACTTTCAGATTTCATAAAGCCCTTGAAGCTTTTAGTTTTTTGTTGAACCATAAATTCCCTTTGTGAAACTAGCAATAAAATTTACCATTGAGTTGTCTTTGCAAAGTCAAGACCTGACATTCGAAGCCTTGGGGTTATTTTTTGAAGTTTTCTAAGATAAATTTACTTTCAAGAGATAGGGTACTTAGTTACTTTGTCTGTATTGTAAAGTGCAAAAACACTCATCAATAATCACAACATAAGACATGCGAGATTAAACTTTAATACCAACATGAGGTACTTTATTCATATCTTTCTTTTCAATATATTTATTGACTTTTAAAATTAATAATTTTGTTAGTGTGATCTTATATATATAAAAAATAGAATAATAAAATATAAATAAAATAGATGAAAGATAATGAATAACAATTTATATATATTATATTAAAATTAAATGCTGTGTTTGAAATTTTAAAATATTTTAATTTTATTAAAATTATATATCATCCATAAATTTGCTGCTTAAGAATAGAGGTTAATAAGATATAACAATTAAAAAATTTAATTAATAATAAATCTAAAAATCTATATTAACTTCAATTAATGAAACACTAAATGGTTTAATAGTAAATTTGGGAATGGTTCACCCAAGTTGCATTGGAATATATATTTTATTTAATAACATTTCCTAACACATATAGATATCTTAAATACATCTATCTACAAAATTCTTGATATATCAATTTGAAGTTATTTTATTTTACTTTGGAATTATTTCATTTATTATATTTATGGAGACATAAATTTTATGTGTTTCTTATTTTAAAAATATTATGTTAATTTTTAAATATTATTATTTGATGTGTGAATTCCTGTTAAATTTCAAATTTCAAATAATAGTTTTTGTTAACACTCATGTCATTACATTCCACCCTTTGTTGTCATTGTAAAATACCTTTCAACATTAACAAATGAAAAATTGCAAAATTCCATTTATTTCTTCAAGAAATTTGAAATAGCTAGAATAAAATTGAATAAAAATTGATTTTAATGAATACTTAAAATTTAGTAGTAAATTTAGAAATAGTACATCCAAGTTGTATTAGAAATAAATCTTAAGAATCCATAATATCTTTTGTTCAATAGCATTACCTAACAAAATGAGATAAAAAGCTACAAAATTCTATTTATTTCTTCAATAAATTTGAAATAAATAGACTAAAATAGAATAATAAAAGCTTTTTAATATAATGTATTGGAGGCCTCCTTGATCTCCTCAAAGCATGTGACAGAACACTTTGGCAAGAATATCCTATAATGTATTGGAAGCCTCTCTGATCTCCTCAAAGCACTTGGCAAAACACTTTGACAAGAATATCCTATAATGTATTGGAGGCCTCCTTGTTAAACGTGATTGGCGTCAAAGGTTATGTAAACAGTGATATTCTTGCCAAGTGTTTTGTCGAGTGCTTTGAGGAGAGATCAAGGAGGCCTCCAATACATTATAGGATATTCTTGTCAAAGTGTTTTGCCAAGTGCTTTGAGGAGATCAGAATATCACTGTTTACATAACCTTTGACGCCAATCACGTTTAACCGTAAATTTCCCATGTAGCTCACCACCGTTAAAAGAAGTGTTTGTAAAGCCCAACATATCTTCGTAATACTCTTTAAAATTATCACATAACATCGAAATTTTGTGATAGATATTCTTACTTTCATATAATTTTATTTGAAAATGAATGAATAGCAAAAAAAACAATAGATTATTTGATAAAAGAAAGGTTGTGGTAAACAAAGATATAAACAATGGGAAACAGTTTACAGATCTTTATTTTTTTCTGGTTGGCAAATAACTTACCTGAGGCAAACCGGATATCGAAAAAAACATGTTCTTCACCGGAATTTGATCCATGGCTATCTTCTCCATCGGGCCGATCAGATTCGATATTGTTAACGTTGCATTTGCAGAAATCTCGTACATACTAATAGCAGACGCCTGCAATACATAATTGTGCAAGCTGTAATTCAAGACTAGTACTCCCTCGTTTAAAACCAATGAATTTGCATACCTGTCGGTGTAGGTAACCGAGTAGTCGACTGGTAACAAACAATTCAGGTGACATTTTCTTCCGATTCATGATTTTTTTTTGGCTCTTCGCACGAAATCTAATGAACTCTCCGCATTAGTGGTGGGCATGGGTATTTGTAACATACCAAAGTAGTTTCCCCATGGTGCTCTACTTTCAGGTTTCAACATTTCTTTTATATCCTGAAAACTCTCAACAAATAAAAACAAAGAGATATTAGATTTCCACACACTATGATAAGAAGAGAGTGAATTGTGTGCAATTTATTTGCATAACATTTTGGATCAACTCTTTTTTATCTTGATGATGGATCAAAGAGTGTCATCTGAAATGTTGAATACTTCTTTTTCATGATGATGGATCAAAGAGTGTGATCTGAAACGTTGATGCAAATAAAAAACTCCTACAATTCTTTTGTTGTTCTTTCTCATTTTGATGATGGATCATCCAAACCATTGATGTAAATAAGAAATACCTACAACTTTTTTACTGTTCTTTTTTCATTTTGAGATCCAAACAATGCAAATAAAAATCTCCTAAAACTCTTTTTCAAAAAGTATGATCTAAAACATTGATGTAAATAAATTATACACAATTAAATTCAGAAAGGAACACTATCTGTGAGTCAAAATATTTTCTAAATCCTTAGACCAGGCTAAAGAAGATTGCGTACAACCTTCAATCCTAACATTACTCTTGTATTTATTGCAAGAAGCCTTGTTACTCTTGACTTTGTCATTTCCTTACTCACTCCCACATTTCCTTCTGCAATAACTATCCGCCAGACTTCATCATACTGAAAAGCACGAGTTTTATCACAGTCACAATCAAATTTTTTGAGTATATCTATTGTCGCAACTCTCTGTTGGAATATTTAATCCCGAGCAGCAACGGGAAAGTGCATTTAATGCACCAACAGATGATTCAATCCAATTTGGATTGTTCACCCCTTCCCATGTCTGACAACCTTGCTGGCCAGTTAATGTTGCTGGTAGTGAATTTGAATTGGGCGCTAGTTTTTGGAAAGGCAATAAAAGACAAAAGAATAGAATGTTTATTCAGTAGAAATAGATAATTAGTTTTTGTAGTAGCAAACAAGGAGGAATGTTCAACAGAACAAAATAGAAGGGAATATTTAGGAGATCCTGCAACAACATAAGACATTGACAGAGTAGTGCTCTAGTGCTCCAGAATATCTCCAACACGCAACATCAACACATAAAGCTCCAGTGCGCCAGAACATGCACAATTTTTGTATGAAGTGAATATAGAGCTTTAAGCTCTGAGTTTTTGTATGTAAACATTTTGAATGTAATCTTTTTGTGAATGAAATAGAAAATCGAATATATATTATTTCTGTCTCCTTGTGTTTGTCTCCTTTATTGTTGTGTGTTTTCATTCTTTACCCACTGTAGTTGGGTTTATTTTTCCCAACAGAATGGTATCAGAGCCCTAAGTTTTCTAGGCATTTAGTTTTTAAAGCCCTAGCTTTGTTCCTAGGCATGCTGTGGCAAAAATTTAGTTTTTGGGTATTTGGGAAAGCCCTAGTTTTTCTGGGCAGTGAAGAAAAGTATTAGATTTTATCTGGGTATTTGTAGTTTTTCCCCCATTTAGCAAAATGGTTGGAGGAGACAATAAGAGTTGGTAGCAGTCACTTATATTTGATGGAAAAAATTATGATGTCTGGGAAAAGAAAATGAAAACCATTTTAGTAGTAAATGATTTGTGGGAGTTGGTTGCAAATGGATTCATAGATGTGACTGACTCAAATGCATTTGCAGCATTGAGCAATGCTCAAAAGAACCAGTTGAAGGAAACAATGAAGAATGATGTAAAAGTGCTTAGTCTGATTGAGGCAGCCTTGACAAAGGCTATCTTTCCTCGAATAGCAGCAACTAGTTATGCAAAAGAAGCATAGGAAATACTTCAAACCACTTGCAAGGGGACTGAGAAAGTCAGGTCAGTAAAGCTCCAGCTGCAAAGGAGAGAATTTGAGACCATGCAGATGAAGGACAGGGAGTCCATTTTAGATTTTTATACAAGGACTTCCACCTTGATTAACCAATTGAGGATAAATGGAGAAACTATGGAGGAGAAAAAGATTGTGGAGAAGATTCTCAGAAGTTTACCCACAAAATTTGACCCGGTGGTTATTGCCATAGAAGAGGAAAATGACCTCTCAACATTATCAGTTGATGAGTTAATGGGTTCACTTCAAACCCATGAGCAACACCTAAATAGGTCTGCAAATTCTTCCCAAGAACAAGCCTTTAAAGCACAAGCCAATGTGAGAGGCAGGGGAAGAGGAAGAAATGGCAGAGGAAGAGGTCAAAGAGGTAGAGGTAGAAACAACTCTGAAAGAGGAGGCTCAAACAATCAAGAGGAGGCCAACACTTCCCAATCAGACTTTCAAAACATAGAAAAATAGCAGCTCGAATCAGAGATCTGATAAGAGCAATGTGCAGTGTTACTACTGTCACAAGTATGGTCACTACGCAAGTGAATGCAGGAAGAAACAACATGACCAAGGGAGTCAAAATGCAGACATGAAAAATGAGAACAAGGCTGAAAATGAAAACAGTCACAAGTGTTCATTGCATGCAATCTTGCAGAACAAGGCAGCGCTGAAGTTTGGTACTTGGACAACGGCCATAGCAACCACATGAATGGTAACAAAAATTTATTTGCCTCCATTTAGCACAACATTAAGTCTGAAATCAAAATGGGAAACAATGAGAAAGTTTCAGTCATGGGCAAAGGCATAGTGAGCTTACAAACCAAGCATGGTGAAGAAAGACTACTTCATGACATCTTCTATGCCCCAGGAATGAAACACAATCTCTTGAGCATTGGACAGATGGTCCAAAATGGATATAGAGTGCTAATGGAGAAAGGGGAATGCATCATCTATGACAGAGATGGAAGCAAGAAAGTTATGGCAGCGGTTCAAATGACAAAGAACTGAATGTTTCCCCTCAAAATACAAATCTCAACACAATCAACAGGCTTGCAGTAGTCAACCTTCAAGACAGTCATCCAAGACCCATCCAAGCTTTGGCATTTGAGGTATGGGCATCTAAGTTATTCTAGTTTAAATATTTTAGCTAAAAAATATATGGTTAGGGGCCTTCCAGCAATTGTAGAGCCCGATGGAAAGTGTGAAGCATGCATCCTAGGTAAACAACGTAGGCAACCTTTTCAATCAGGGAATTCTAGGAGACCTAGAGCACCATTAGAGATGGTACATTCAGATTTGTGTGGTCCCATGAAGACCCCAACCCTAGGAGGAAATGTTTATTTCATGACACTCATAGATGACTATAGTAGAAAAATCTGGGTGTATCTTTTGAAGAACAAATCAGATGCATTAAACATCAGGCCCATGGGGATATGAGCAAGAATGAGTGGGACTGTGGAGCATGGGCGGGAAAAGCAAAATTTTGAATCTCTAAAAAATGGAGCAGGCCGTGGAGCAAGATCTGAGGAATCCCAAGCTGAATTGACGCATGTTCTTAGTGCAGAGAAAGGTAAGGTTGAATCTGATGAGAAGGACACCGGAAACAAAATCTAGGTGGACCCAAGAAATCTAGGTGGACCCAAGAGGAAAGACAAATCGGGGGGGTCCCCTGAAGGTCAACAAGGTGGAAAGGGAAAATTTTCCAATGAGGTGGTAGGGACCGCTAAAAGGGAAGGAGCTAAGCGTAGACCTTGGGCTTCATTGTTTGGAATCAAACCAAATGGTAAATCAATTTTCCCTCTAGTGAGTAACCGTTCTGACCCAGCGAAAGGTAAGTTTTCCATCTCTGTGCCTGACCCTATCATTGATCATAATATTTCTTTGATGGAAAAATGAAACTCAGAGGAATACCTCTGACAATATTGATGAAATAGAATCTAAGGACCCTAATGCACAAACTAATCACCAAACAAGAGTAGGAAATAATATTGGCCTTAGGGAAGATGAGGAAAGAACATTGGAAAATATAGAGGAAGGGAAAAGGGATGAGGACTTTGTCTCCTCTACTCTTAAGATCTTACCAGAAGAAAAAGAAAATGGGTTTCCTAGATTGGAGGACATTCCTATCTAGGGCATGTCTTTGGCTATTGGAATTCCAATCCTAAACGCGACTTCTATCGAATGTTCCCCTTTGAGTGACCCTCTTAATCCCCTGAAAAAAACAACCTTGGATTTTATAAAGGACACCTGTGAAGATCTGAGCCATGATATTGAACTTTTGAGTGAAAATATGAATCGGCCTAGGAATGGCCTAATGGATACCCTCCTTTGGGAGCAAAGAAGAATGAATGAAAAGGAATGGGAATCTGGTAGAGTGATGGAGAGCCAAGAAGATACTGATTGGGAAGAATTCCTCTCTCATTCTAAGAAAAAGAAGGAGAAAAGAAAACATCAGAATACTCCGAGTGGAGTTATTACTAGAACAAGAGCAAAGGCGGATTGTGGTGCCACTAAGCTTGGCTAGGGTAGAAGATTGGGAAAATGGCAGAGAGAGCATGAAAGCTTTCAGGATATAGCAGATGGTGTTCAAAAGACCATTATGGAGATCCTCCAATCCCCTAGTAAGACATGAAGATTATGTCTTGGAATATAAGAGGGCTCAATAGCCTTCACAAGAGGGATGGATTGCACAATTTTTTTAGGGATCATAAACTTGATATTCTCCTCATCCAAGAAACTAAAATTCCCAAAGAAAAGGTGGAGAAGATCAAAATGTTTCAGAATTGTGGGATTCAAGGAAACAATTTAGATGGTGCATCAGGAGGCATAGCTACTTTTTGGAACCAAAACTTCATCAAAGGGGAACCTTTGTTGGAAAGCAACAATCATGTGGCTACTAAATTCACACATATCAGAGATAACTTTAGCTGGATTCAGTCGAATATCTATGCTCCCAATGAGAAAGGAGCTAGGAAATATTTGTGGAACGAGCTCTCTGCTTTTCGCAATATTTTTGATAATGACCATTGGATAGTCATGGGTGACTTTAATACTCCCCTTCTAAATGAGGAGAAATTTGGAGGTTCTCAGGTGATCTAGGAGAGTAAGTCTGATCTTTTTGATTTCATCAACAATAAGGAGATGATTGATATGGACTTGCAAGGGGCCCAATACACATGGTCGAATAGAAGAACTCGTAAGGATCTAATTCAAGTTAGGTTAGATAGAACCTTAATTTCTCATCAGTGGCTTTTAAGCTATTTTTTCTCTTAAAGCTCTTTCCAGAGTTGGGTCGGATCACTTTCCCATAAGTTTTGTGGCAGACCCTATAAAGGTGAAGAAAAAATCGCCCTTTAGATTTGAAAGAATGTGGTTGTCCCACCCCCTAATCTCAGATGAAATTAGGAAATGGTGGAATATTGATGTTCCGAGAACTACTATGTTCAAAATTGCTAAAAAGCTTAGAGAAGTCAAACATAATTTAAGAAGATGGAAAAAAGAATCCTTTGGAAACATTTTTGGCATTAAATCTAAACTTCAAATGAAGCTTGCAGAGATCCAGTACAAAATCCAGAAGGAAGGATACATTGAAGATATTAAGGATAGAGAAAATGAGTTGTTGGTGAAGCTGCACAACATAATAGCAAAAGAGGAGTTCTAGAGGCAGAGATCGAGGGTGTTATGGCTCTCTGTTGGAGATCAAAATACAAGGTACTTCCATTTATCTGCTTCAAAACACAGGGCTGCCAATAGAATCACTTCCATAGAAGTTAATGGTACTAGATTTGATGAAAAGGAAGACATCAAAAAGCAAGTTGTCCTCTTCTATAATAACCTACTTTCGGTGAATGGGGAAATCAATCAAAATGATCAAGACTTTCTATTAGAGGCCATCCCCAAGGTTGTTGCTAGGGAAGACAATGAAAATATTGCGGCCATTCCCTCTATGGAGGAAATCAGGAAAGTTGTCTTTTCTTTTGAAGGAAACAAGGCCCCTAGGCCTGATGGATTTCCTATGTTCTTTTTTCAATGGTTTTGGGATATTTTGGAAAATGATGTTGTGAATGCTGTTAAGGAATTCTTTGGTTCCAGAAAGATCCTTAAGGAACTGAATGCTACTTTCATGGTCCTTATTCCTAAGAAACCAGGGGCTATGGAGTTTGAGGCGTTTAGACCCATTAATCTTTGCAACTCTCTATAAAATCATTTCTAAGTTGTTGACTTCAAGGATCCTTTCTATCCTTCCTTCATTGATTTCCCCTCAGCAGAATGGTTTTGTTCCTGGAAGGAAAATATTAGATTCTATAGTCACAGTCCATGAGAATATTCATTCACTTGTGGAATCTAAAACTGAAGGGTTTCTTCTCAACCTGGACATCTCCAAAGCGTACGACTATGTTGATTGGGAGTTTTTATTCAAAAGCCTAAGGGGGTTTGGCTTCAGTAGCAGAGTCATTCAACTGGTGAATCAGTTGGTTACCAAAGTCTCCACAACCATTATTGTTAATGGATCTCCTTCTAGTTTCTTTCAAAATTCAAGAGGCTTAAGATAGGGTGACCCTATCTCACCTATTATTTTTACTATAATGGCTAAAATCCTGGGAAGGAATCTTAAGAGATTGATTGAACAGAGGTCCCTTGTTGGTCTTAGTCCTTCTTCCATGAATTTTATATGTTCTCACAAACAGTTTGTTGATGACACTATGTTGATGGGTAGATCTTCCGTGAATGAGGCTAAGACTTTGAAAAAAAATTTGGTCATGTATGAAAAGGCGACTAGGCAGAAGGTCAATAAGGTCAATAGACAGAAGAGTTCCATCTTTTTCTTCAATACCCCTGAACATAGACAGGTCAAGATTGCTAGAATCCTTGATTACAGGGTGGATTCCTTACCTTCTTCTTATCTTGGACTTCCGTTATGCCTCAAACCTCTAGAATCCTTTTGGTGCTCTTTGGTTGAAAGGTTCAGAAAAAAGTTGGCAGGTTGGAAAGGAGCTCTTTTGAGCCAAGCTGGAAAAATTTAGCTTCTTAAAGCTTCTCTTCAGAATCTCCCAATTTATGCTTTAAGCCTCTTCAAAGTCCCTGTTAAATACACAGATGCCATTGAAAAGATCAAGAAAAGATTCCGCTGGTCTGGAGTGGAGGAAAGAAAGAGAATGCCTCTTATAGGGTGGGATTTGGTTTGTAGACTGAAGACATTGGGGGGTTTAGGTCTCAAAAAAATTAGAATTATTAATAATACTCTCCTAGCCAAAAAAATATGGAGATCTTTCTCGTCTGGCAGGGAATGGAAAGATATTTAATAAGTAAATATATGGCTGACGGTATGACCCTCAAAGCTCTGCTGGATTCTTGTGTCCTCCCACGTGGTTCAACTTGTTGGAATGATATGATTGCTGGTAGAAAAATTCTGGAATCAGGGACAGGATGGCACATTAGAAGTGGCAATCAAGCTAGATTTTGGGAGGATAAATAGCTCTTGAAGGAATCCATTATTAATATTGAAAGATTCAATAGATGGGCAGAGTAATGTAAAGCTGCTTTCGGGGAACTTGTCAGAGATTATTGGTTTGAAGGAGACTGGGTGAACTTATGTGTGATTAGTCAAGATTTGGCTCAGCTTCAATCCTCCTTAAAGGCCGTCAACTTGGGATAGAATCAATAGGATGACACCCTTGTCTGGATGGATAACCCTTCAGGTAACTAATTTGTCTCTTCGACTGTCTCTTTGTTGTCCTTTCTCAAGCCCCCCTCCCTTCTGGTCTAAAACTTGGATTAAACACCTAACTCCAAAAGTTAATATATTCTTCTGGATAATGCTTCAGAATAAGATTCTCACGGTGGACAATCTTTGTAAATGGGGATTTCAAATCCCCAACAGATGCTACCTCTGTAAGAGTGAGGCGGACTCAGCCAACCACTTGTTCCTCCACTGTTCGTTTACTTCCTTAATTTGGGGAAAATATTAGCTATCTGGAATCTCTCCTGGGTATTCCCCCAGACCATTGAAGAGTTCTTCTTACAATGGAAAGATCCTACTCAAAATCCCTATATTCAAAGGTTATGGGCCTTCCTATTCCATTTTGTTGCTTGGGGAGTGTGGAAGGAATGCAATAATAGAATTTTCAGGGACAAGGACATGTCGAAGAATAATGTTTTTGAGAAATTTTTTAGGCTTATAAAGGAAAACTTTAATGTGATTCTTCAAAAAGCTCTTAATCTGGAAGTTGTGGTGTTCACTCCCTATGATTTAAGGATAACAAAAGATTGGAATATTAAAGTGGACATTTCATCTACTTCTAAGCTAGCTAAGAAAAGCAAGGAGGGTGTTCACTGGACCTTTCCCCCAAACAACTGGTCTAAGGCCAACTTTGATGGAGCTGCGAAGGGCAACCTGGGTTTGGTTGGAAGTGGAGGTGTTCTAAGGGATTCAAATGGTAACTTTATGGAGGTTGTGGCTATATCCCTTGGCCATCAAACCAAATTTGGCGGAGGCTATAAGAGCTTTTCAAGTTTTAAAGTTAGCTTATAATCTTAATATAAGAAACTTATGGATGGAAGGAGATTCTAAAAATATTATTTACTGTCTTTTAGGAAGGACCCCACCCTCATGGACGATACAAAATTGGATAGATGAAGCAAAGCCTATTCTAGAAAAATTTGAAAAAGTAAAAGTTTCACACGTCTATAGGGAAGCTAACAGCGTGGCAGATTACTTTGCGAATGAAGGGGTTAGGAAGCAAGGACTGAACATGTGGCAGAATTGTAGGGACTTGAGAACTAAAGTCAAGGCATTACTAGACTATGATGTTACACATGGGAAAGAAGCAAATACAATTAATGATTAAAAAGAAAGGGGCTAGGTACATCAAAATCAAAAGATTTTATGGGGTCGCGTCATGTTACTTAAAAGGGAAGAAAAAGTAGCACACTTTGTGGGTGCATTGGAACAACTGCACAATTCTGTAATAGGTCCTTGGCGCTGGTAGAGTTTGCAGTAAGGAGCAAATGAAAATGGGGGGGGATAGGAAAAGAGTTGAGCCTAAAAGCTATGAGGTGCACACTAGGAATGACAAGGTTTGGGAGCAGATTGAAAAAGGTGGGTTGGTCCCATATCTGGAAAAACTTCATGGGACCAATTCTATGGCTATGAATTACTTCGAGAAGAACTAGAACACTGACGAAATCATTCTCTTTGGAAGAAAGGTGAAGTTAGACAAGCATATTATAGGGGAGATTATTGGAATGTCTACTGAGGGCATGAAGTTTTATCGTGACAAAAGGTTCTCTGACGAGGTGGTCATCAGATTTCCTAAGAAGGACAAGGAGAAATTAAAACTGGTTAAAATATCTAATAGCTACTTCGAAATTGATACTATCAAGGCGCTGTGGAGAAAGGTACTTTGTGTTATCATGGAGTATATCACCCTGGACAAGAGATTTACTAGAGTGTATAGGCATCATTTCGCCATTCTTAACCACTTTCGCCATAAGGTACAAATTTCTTTGCCTCACTACTTGTTATGTTCACTGAGTAATAGCCTTGAGGACCATAGGGAAAACCCCAGGAGATACCCCATTCTTCATCTTGGTCTTATTAGGTTAATTTACGAACACTATCAAAGCATGTCGGCTTTATCTAAACCTGTGGCCTCTTCGAAGTCTGAGGACTATAATACCGATAGTGGGGGTTCAGAGACTCAGCCAAACAAGGAGAGAATTGTTGAAACCCACCCGTCCTCTGAGATGTCTGGTAAGAAAAACCAGTCTAAAAAACCTCAGTTTGCTAAAGCTAACCCTGAGTCCTTACCCGATTGCTCTGCCCCCTCAAAGAATCATGTTCTTAAGGGCTCCCCTGCCAACAAGCTGGTTTCCTATTCTGCGAATTCAATAGAAGACAAAGCCGAGAACCCTGAAGTCAGTAGAAATTTTGTGCCCTCCCCTCCTACTTATTTTAGATTCGATGGTACCAAATTTCCTAGCTCCCCCAACCCGGGTGATGTAAATCTCATATTAGACTAGGTTCAGTCTGGCGACATTATGGCCTTTGCTAGAAATGCCATTAGTGACATTTTCAAGGTCTTAAAGTGGGCCTATTAAGAAATTAATGAGCTCAATCAAAGAAACATGGATTTGTATAGTAAGTCGGAGGAGCTGGAGCTGAAGCTAGCCGCCCTCAGTAACAAAGAAGGGAAACTGAATAAGAGCTGTATTGGAAAGAAATGGGGTGATATCGAGGAGAAATACAAGTCTATGGAAGAGGAAATGGTTAAAATCAAAAATAATTTGAAAACAGTCGTGGAACAAAATCATAAAATGGCTAGGCACAATGCCATAATTATCAATGCTGTCTGAAAAGCTGGAAAAAAACAACAGGGTTCGCTGGTCGTTGACTTGGAAGAGAACAAGGAAAGCAAGAATGAGGACCAAGTTTTTTCTAAAAGGACTTGGGACAATCTTAAAAGGAAAGTTCCTCCCACAACATAGATGGTTCATATCTTAAAGATGGGAGTTCGGGACATGAATGAGCTGGAAGCTGAGACTGCTGATGTTTTAAAAACTCAAATTTAGCTGTTGCTAGCTTTCTATTTGGTTTTTTTGGTTCTGTGGCCTTTTCTAGACTTTTTGTTGGCTATGGGTGTTTACTACTATTATTTTTACAGCCTTTCTGACTGTGATTTCTCTTTTGACTCTTTCTTTATTCTGTAAACTTTGTGGTTTTGGGTCCCTGTAAAACCCGTTTTTCCTCTTTCAAAAACAAGTCAGATGCATTTGAGAAGTTCAAAGAGTTTAAGGCCTTGGCTAAAAAGCAAAGCGGCCACTATATCAAATTCCCCATAATGGACAGAGGGGGAGAGTATATCTCTCAAGAGTTTATGAATTTTTGCATGTCTCATGGTATTCAGAGACAAATCATAACCCGGTATACTCCACAACAAAATGGAGTGGCTGAAAGGAAGAATAGAACCATCACAGAGATGGCAGCAAGCATGTTGAAGGAAAAATGTTTGTCTAATGAGTATTGGGAAGTAAAAGCACAAAGTTGTGTCACACTTTATAAAGGAAATGGCCAATGTTGATCTAACTTTTAAACTTGAATCACTAAAAAGTGGCATATATGTTTTGAATTTTGAAATGATGTAAACTAGTAAACTATGTATTTTTTAGTATATTTTATGTTTGTATTTTTTGAAAAAAATTGAAAAAATATTTTAAACTAGTTTTTAATAAATTAACACTATAATTTAGTTGCTGATAAAATGCTGAAAAATGAAGTTGCATGGGATGCCAAACTTTTTATAGTAAATTTTATTATTTTTCTTTCAATTTTTTTTTGTGTATTTAGAACTTGAAACTTTAGTGCATGGATATATTTTTTTCAAATTTTGATAAGTATATAATTTTAAATAAATATAAAAATATGTGTGAATCAAAAAATAGTTGTTTCCATCAGACGTCAACTTTCATATTAAATATTTATCTAGAATGGAAAAAAAACTATACCATCTTGAAATAGATTCTTTTATCTAGTGCATCATATTTTTTTCAATTTTTTTAAATAAGTTTTAGTATTTTTCCTTGGCATGGTAATCAACCTAATATTTTGTGTTGATAACCTACTTTTAGTAAAAATACAAAATAAAATATAAATAATAATTAAACTATTGAAATAAATATATTTTTGAAAACTAAACTTATGGATCTACAAAAGGGTATTTTTATATTTTTTAAAAAATGTTATTTACATTAGCAAGAGTTATTGAAACCTCAAGCTTTTCAAATAATTTTATTTTTTTGGTAAATTGGAATCAAAATGGTGCTCCATGTATTTTTAGCCAGCAATTTTAGTTGAAAAAGTTGTGGAAGTATATAACTTAGCTAGAATGAATCTTACTCCATCATATGTTTGACCAAAATTTATTTTTAGTTAGAAATACTTAAATTCAGTTGTGCTGATAAGTCGGCTGAAAGTGTGACATAGCTTTGTGCTTTTACCCTGGCACCAGGGTGATGTTGTAGCAACAACAGTCTACATTTTAAATAGGTGCCCCACAAAGGCCGTTCGTGATAGGATCCCACAAGAGGCATGGATGAAATGCAAATGGAGTGTTGAGCATTTGAGAATATTTGGATGTGTGGCATATGCACTCGTGCCAAAAGAGAAAAGGAAAAAATTTGATAACAAAGGTGAAAAATGCATTTTCATAGGCTATAGTGAAGAATCAAAATCCTACAGATTATACAATCCTATCACCAAGAAAGTGGTGATTAACAGGGATATTGAATTCATTGAAAATGAGTCATGGGATGGAACAATTGATAACAAGCAATGGATCTACAACTGGTTTTAGGATATTGGTCAATTGTTGAGGCATGTAGTTTTGAGTTTCCAAAGTGTTTGTATTCACTTGACCATGTTGAGCAACCATTGCTTGTTCCACTTGAGATGGATGTCTATATAGTGGATTATCGACATATTTTCCATAAGGTTGTTCATTGATTTGTGATTTTGAATTAGAAAAGATAGATGGTACAAAATTTGTGATGCTCAAAATTCTTCCCATTTTGATTTATGTAACTAGTTTTGGGGTGAGAATACTATCCTTTTTGACTGACTAAGTCTGCAGATTGAGGAAGTTTTAGGTGTAATATTAATACTGCCTCTGAACCACTTAGCCTATCTATAGCCCCAGATTTGACACCAAGGATTTCTTTATACAACCATTTAAAATCTTGTCATTATTGGAAGTGATTCAAAATCTTTCTACCAAGGTATGTGTTTGATCTCCAAGCATATTAGCTTTTGATAGTGACAAGTACGATGGTTGCTGATAGAGGAAGGATGGGCCATGCTCATGGTAGGACCATGTATTCAATACATATTTTGGTAGTTATAATAGCCTTCCTAAATCCAGATGACCAAGAAAGCATCTGCATATGATCCACAGATTAAGCAACAGTTATGGTCAGAAATAAAAACTGAAGGAATGCAATATTTCAATGCTGCACCTCCCCACCCTTAGAATTATTTCTTGGAAACTCATTAATTGTGCCATTGGCTATAACTGACATTTAGATAACGTTAAGGTTGTTGTTAGCAGAGGAACTATGTTGTAGACCTATAATCTTGTATGATTTTATGAACGAATGACAAAAGGGAGTCTCGAACCAACATGGAGGAGGTCAGCGGAGGGTGGAGTTACAGTGACCAATGGACGAGGGGTTTCAGAATAACCTTCTGCTCCCTTATTTCAGTGTAATAATGTTCTTCTTCTTATATATTTTAACATATATATATTTTTTCATTGACATATCCTAAATGGTATTGGCCTTTTTTTTTTTTTCAGGGTCGGCCTATATGTGGGGCTCAATCCTCACACTTAGCCGCAACCACTAAGGAACGACACATGAATGGGGGTTCAACCTTGCATGCAGTCACCCCTCATTTTCCTTTATTTAGCTTAATCCTCGTTTGTTTTTTTTTAATCCTATCCGAAATGAATGTGCTATATTTTCCAATAAGGAAGGGAAATAGAATTGTTTAATGCTCTAAATAGTTCCACACAACGTGCAGAAGAGTGTCATTTTCTTGTTATTTTCTTATATTTCACATACATGAGGCGACAATTGAACATTCTAATCCTTTAATTTGTTTGAAATATCACCTTTACATAGATTTATGAAGAAATCCGTATATTAATAAGTTCTTCTATCATTATTTACAACCTACATGATATGTATTAAGATGGAAGATCACAAACTAAAATCCCACACAAAATGAACAATTTATATATGATAAGTCCATATGCTTACTTTTTTTGTAAAACAACCAATATATTAATCCTCAAATGCAGATTTAAACCAGGACACCTTCATATCCTATACACAAGTATGATACCAGTAACATTACAATGAAATAACTTTACTCTTTTCATTCTTTTCTTAATAGATGTGAAATCCACCTTTCTGAACTCGCAATACTACCAATATTATTGAAGAAGACAATGGTTTTCATACCCAAGGATTTAAAATTTCTCTTTTATCATTCTCTTTCATATTACAGCAAATCACTAGCTTACCATATTACAAACAATTTTATAAAAGTACAATGAGGAACACACAACTGATCAAGGCTTGCTCTCCACCCTACCATAATGGCGTCATGGAGCCTCATGGGCTCTAGCTATGCCCCCAAGCAAGAAAATATGTTAACCCCAAGATGATGAATGAAGTCTTCTCAACATTAACAAAAATGATGAAATGTCATAACAAAAAACTACATGACAATCTCCACTCACCATATTCAACAATGAATCATATAATCATGTTACATCCTACAACAGTGAAACAAGGGAGGGTGAAAGTAGGGAAAACTTAACCATGTTGAGCAACCATTGCTTGTTCCACTTGAGATGGATGTCTATATAGTGGATTATCGACATGTTGTCCATAAGGTTGTTCATTGATTTGTGATTTTAAATTAGAAAAGATAGATGGTATCTTTGGATCTACAACTGGTTTTAGGATTTATCTCATAATTGTTTCATCACCCGTGCGAATGAGAGTTGGGTCTTTGAGAGCTTCCACATTAAAGTCCATGGGTAGCTTGGCACCATGTTGTGCAAGTTTTAGGAAGTATGTGCTAGGATTTGATCCAAGTACTTTGTGCATTATCCTTTGCATCCTAGGATCTTGGGTGTATTCTAAAATATCCTATTTGGTAATTTCCACATCACCATCATTGTCTTCTATGATTACATCTTGAGGATTAGTGGGTTGGTTTTGTTGTCGAGCAAATCTAGCTTGATGTTGAAGGTGAACATTGGTTTCATGTTGCACGATGGATTTGGATTAAGTGGTGGTTGATCCTTAAGTGTTGGTGGTTGTGAGGGATTGATATTATGTGTTTTAGGGGTTGAGTAAACCAGAGGTTCATTAGGATCATAACCCCATGGTGTAGGAATTGGAGTTTCAACATTGGTGGTGGTGGGTCCACTAGAGCTACTTGTGTTAGCTGCCATATTTTTTCTATGTTGAGACCTTGTAGTTATCATATAAATGTGCACACTAGACCATGGAGAATGAGAGATTGCAAGCTATGAAAGTGTGGTGATGTTTTGGTTTGAAAAATGATGTACAAAAGGAATGTTGGTAAACCTTTTGGACATGATGTTGTTTGATTGATGTTGATCTTGGGATGGTTTCTTAACAAAATTTGATTTTAGATTTTGGATGTTTAAGAATGACAAGATTTTGGTACTCAACCCTATGATGAAGGTATGAGTGAATTTTTTGAAAGATTTAAGGATTATGCTAGTCTATGTGTAATACCCCTCATGTTGTCGATACTCTTATGTGTGGATTTTGTACTTGGTTTGTGTGGGTGATCAGTTCACCATTTTGGTTGTGCGTGGATTCATAGTTTGGTTGGTTTGATGCACTTGATATTACATGTGATGCTAGATGATACATTTCATAGTGATTATGTTATATGGTTATGTTGTGGTTTTCCTTAATAATATATGTGGTGATGTGATTTTATGTTGTTATGGTTTCTGATGTGTTTGCTAGTGTGTCTTGGTGAAAGGATAGAGTGGCATCACTTGCTTGCAAGTGCCCTGTTACCCCGTGATTACCTTTCATGGTGTGTCTCTAATGGAGATTTACTTACTACTTGATGTTTGTTTCTATGCAGGGTGCAGGTACTGGACACCGACTCCACCTGCTTGTCAGGTTTGAGTGTGGCCCATAAACCCAAGAGTTATGATGTTGAAAAGGGAGTTGATAAGGAAGTGTCCCCATCCCAAGTTTGTCACCTTGTTGTGAGTCCAATGTTGTCTTTGTCTCAAACTCATCTTTGTTTATGTTTGGGTGAGTGTTGATTATTTATTTTAGTATATAAATGTTGTGATTTAATTAATTTTTATTTATGTGTGATTAATTAATGTTATTTAATTGATATAGTTATTTGTAGATAATTATGGTTAAGATAATTGATTAATGTTCTGGATTAAGTGGACAGTTTAAATAAAATATTAGTTGCTTTGATGTAAATTAGAATTTTAAATTTTCTTAAGGTAGCGGTATTGATTTTTGAATTTTTAAGTTAATCAAATAGCTCATAATGCTATATTATTATTAAAAGAAAAACAAATAAAAATAAATAAATAAATAAAATAGTTAATTTTTATTAGAGGAGTTTCGGGGATGAGTGGGGAATTTAATGAAATTCTTGTTTTAAAATATTCTCGGAAAGAATATTGGCATGCAGTGACAAGAAGTTCTTCACGGAAAGAATTTGGCTGTAGAATGGTGTGTAGGTTTTTGGGGGTTTTTTGGCTTTGAAAGAAATTTGAGGAGAATTACAGTAGATTTTTGGGCTCATATTTTTCTTTAGGCTAGAGGTGAAGTTTCTAGGAAGGATTTAGAAGTTGGAAATTCTAGAGGTGAAGGTTTGCTCCAACTCTCGCTCCTTCAAGTTTCAAGAAAAATAGGTTCTTTACTATTTGTTTAATAGCTTTCTTGTTTTGAAAAGATTTCCTGATAATGTCTGTGTAAGAGGAAATTGCCGTGAAATAGTTGTAATCCACTGTAGAAAATTTATTAAAAGTTCCTCTATAGAAAAACTGTGTTCTCGGTTGTTGAAGTTTTGCCGTTATTTTATTGTTGCCTCTATTGAAATTTTACAGTAAAATCAGAGAACCTCATGAAATAATATTATTGTTCAACAGTAGGAAGAATACAAAAGGAAAAAACTTGGAAACCTCTGTAGGTTGCAGTGGAAACCTCTCTCAAAATTGTGAATTTTGAAAACCCCTATAGAAATTTTCTTTACAATTTCTGTAAAAAAATTCTTTACAATTTCTGTAGAAATAAACTTTTGTATAAACAATTTTATTTTCTACTGTTCAGTCTTGCTATTATGCCCGACTGAAGTATTTGAAAAAAAAGTTATATATATATATCATGCAAATTATATATATATATTAAATATATGTTTGAAACAAAAAAAAATTCTGAAGAAATTGTTTGCCGTACGGATTCAAATTTTTTTAAAAAAATATATATATTTTGGGGGGGATCAGCTTGGGCCGAACCCCCTACTCCTGTACATGGTACGGTGGGAGGCTGCTATTCGCAGCCCACGGCTGCACACAACAACTAGCAGGTTGCTGGGCGCAGCCTTGGGTGGGGGCTGCGACCTCCCCTCATAGGGAGGATGCAGTCCTCCGAGGGCCGCACTCAAAAGAAAACAAAACTGAGCTTTATTAATTTCATTTTTTTTAATTTATTTAACAATTTAAGATTGAAGTTTATTAAGTTTAATTCAATTTAAATTTGATATTTTATCTATATATATATATTTAAATAGATTATAATTATGTGGATTATTTTTATAATGTTATTTTAAATTGTGACATTAAATGAAATATGTATATATACATATAAGTATATACACTTGTCTAAAGTTATAGAAAAATATTATGTAGGTTCTTTACAATGATTTCATGTTGTTAATGGACAAAATGAAAGGAAAATATTTTATTATATCCAATCAAGTGTTTTTATTTAACGAAATAGTTTGAGTTAACTGATAGTTTAACTTCCATGGTGAATTTCATGCAATGAGTTATCTTAAAATGTGATTGTTAAGTATAGTGAACTTGTGTTCTTAAACAATATCTTGATGTTGGATAGATATTTAGTTCCTTGATTTTCTTTGATTTCTTTGTCGATTTTCTTGAGTTCGGTTATAAGCATGTGGGGACCCTTAAGTTAGCCGACCTTTTTATAGGAGATAAGGTTATTGTTAAAACTTCTAGAGGCATGGGAAATTGGTGGTTTAATTATATGGCTTTTTAAATTGATACTTGTTTCCATTTAGATTATAGTTGTGATTTTAAGTTTACACTTGGATTGTACCTATTTTTATGGGAGTTGCTTTAAATGACTTTTGGCGAGATGGTTTTTCCTTGCGGTTGTTCTATTTTGTATTTTAGAGTATTTGTGGGTACAACCCCTTGGAATTTTTTGTCGTGTTTTGGGTTCTAGAGAGAGTGGCTCTACGTGGGCACCAGCGCACAAAGGGGCTGTCAGGATAACCCACGTTAGAGTTTGAGTAATAAGTGATAACCTAATAAATTAATTAGGGGGTGGGTAGTTAAACATTAATAAGATAATTATGGATGCCTCATTCTCCTGTTAGGGCTATCATAGTCTAAAGGTGGCCGAGAAGGTCGTGGTTGGCATAATCGTGATCTCGTCTTCACGAGAGGTTAATGATTCCACATGAGTCACCCTATGGAGCAGCGCCTTGAGATAGGTAGTCAGGATAACCATAGATGGAGGCGGCACCTTGTGATAGGTTGTCTGGATAATCCATGCAAGGTCATGCGATGAAACTCTCCTCTAGTTTTCCCTTTGAGATGATTTATTGGAATCCTCTGGAAGTGGTCTAATGATATGATTTGGTGATTTATTGTGGTTATGTTTTGGAAGTGGTCTTTTAATACTATGTTTCCTTATGTGTGTTTTAGCTTTCCATGCTTGGAGTTTAGTCTTGTGTATTTGTTTAGATGTTCTTGGTCAGGGACCCTTTCTTATCTACTCCTAGCACGAGGGTGGTCGGGTGGAACGTGTTACGCACCCCATTGGGTTCCCTATTTTGTAGATGTACCTTTCAATGTAGAGTTTTGCAGAGATAGTTTGATCCAGAGTTATATGCTTCTAGATGCATATTTTTACTTCTGTCATACTTTGTATATTGATATGTTACTCTCCCATGTATTGGATAAACCTATGATGTAATCTTGGGTAATTGCTCAATGAGATATATTTGTAGAATGATGTAATGTATTATCACATTTTGTAATTCATGCTTTATCCATAATTGTAAATAACCTTGATGTTGTGTTATGTTCTAGAAATTAAGTCCTTTACATTTCCAAGTTAAATTTACTATGAATACATGTATGGTTTCTATATGGATCATTCTTGTCTTATTGCCTATCTTTAATAAATGTTTAAATGATAACATGTGAATGGATGAGTTACGTTAGTAGAATTGGTAAATTACTTTTATCAATTTTGTTATTGGATAGATTACGTAATGTCACCTCGTGTACCCCAAGGGACTTAGGTGTTTAGCTTGTAATCGTTAGCTATGTTAGTTGCATTAGTAAACTTAGTGTTTATACTTTATGTTTTCAAAAAAAAAATTGTTGTGTTTTTAGTTGTCCTTTGGGGTTTGCGCGATGGGGCGTTACACTATGGACACAAGGATAAGAAATATTTGATTGATGTTTTCTAAGTATCAAAATTTTTGATGAAGGATAAGTTGATGTCTCTACTTGAACTAGACAATTTATGAGTGCAAGTAAGGAAGGATGATAGTGGTCTAGAAACTTAGGGAGAAGATAATGTCCACTAAATTTGATGACTACAAAATGATAAGCTGATGGGATTGAGACACTAGCAAGATGGTGAGGTTTGATGGTTTGTGTTTGATGTGTATCCAAAGGTTGGTTTGATGTTTGATCTATGATGATGATGCAAAGGATGATCTAAAAGACTAATGATGTCTAAGGTTGCTAAGAAAATCCAATACAAATCTGATTGATATTTTTTTCCAAGAGGTCTATGATGAAAAAACCTAGGTAAACCAAATTTGAAAGATAGGATGACAATGTTTGAAGGTATAACCAACTATGTAAAAGTGAAGGTATACTATGAATTTTTTTTTGATAGCTGAGTAGAAGTTATGACAGTGTCTAAGCCAAAATTTTGACAAGTTTGAGCAAGTTCTAAAGCAGAAAAACATGACACAAAAGTGAAAATGTAGTGGTTGTGCACGCAATTGCGATAGAATAATTAGACAAAAGCGAGCTTCTATAGAAGCAACTACAATAGTATTTACAAGAGCAACTTTGTTTAGACACAATGATTGGCAGATAGGGGAAATTAACAATAGCGACCAGATGTGCAATAGCAATCCAATGCAATACAATTGTGACCAGATGTCTTGGAAAGTGTGAGAAGATGCTAAGTAAAAGCAATAAGATTTCGAGACAGACATGGTAATATAAATAAAATGAATCTATTTTCTGAAAAGTGCAACTCTGTTTTCTATTTTAGGTCTAATGACAGTTTTAGACAGTTTGTAATTTGAAAATTTTAGGTTTGATGTTTAAGATGATTTTTTTGAAAAAGCAAGTGATACACACAACAAATAAAGTAGGCAAATAACTGAATCAAAAGGGATACGATTCTTTGTGCAAACCTTCTTCCATAAGGTTCACTAAGTTTAGCTCAAAGAATACACGTCAATCAAGTACAACCTAGCTAGTATTAAAGGAACATCTTCTCACAATAGGCTTACCACCCAAAGGTTAATCTGTATCCTAGGAGTGAGTGAATAGGATGTGCCAGGGTCATGTACCATCTTAACACCCTTGGCCTTGAAAGAGCATGAACTATAGCAAGACACCTTACACCTCAACCAGGGACTGGACATGGTAAGTAACCTCTCGAGATGATGCTATCTTGATGCACTACTATGACTTGACACAATGGACAACTGGTCTTAGGCTTCTAAAATACAATGGCTTGTAGTGATTCAATGAACACCCATGGTATAACGTTAGATGTGGGACACTAAAGCCTCTAATCAACCCATGTGTGGTCTATAAACCCACATCAAAATTGACACATGTGGTATACTTCACAAGATAGTGCTACTAAATTTTTCCTTCACACCTTTATATAGCTCACCTAAACACGTGCTTTGAGGTCGTCCCCTTGAGTTCTCTTTTAGGATGTGTCTCAAAGGTAGGCCTCCTACTAAAAAGGGAAGGCTTAAGTGTCTTGATATTTCTCATCACCCAAGATCATCTAATGATGCAAGGGGAGAGGAGTCGTATACAAGTTGCCTTCGGTGACTCAAAAAATGTGAAGTTCAAGATGTTTCTCATCACCCAAGATCACACTAGGTGCGAGTGGAGAAGATATGCATTTGACTTTCCAAGAACGACAAACAAATTCGTTTTATGCACCAAAGTAAATTGTTTTCTAATCTAGTAAAAAGAAAACACAATGCTTGGTAAATAAGTCTTTGATGAGCGTAAGCTACAAACAAGGTGTTAGTAGTTTGATTGGATGCCTTCTTGCACCGTTCGAACTACAACACAAATTGGATTAGTAGTCTCATAATATTTTCATTCACCCTACTAAGAGCTACACAATTAGGTTAAATAAACTCAAAACAATAGTAGACAACAAGCAGGTTAGGGTTAGGATTAGAAAATCCAAAATCCAAAAGAGAAAGAATGAAAAACCAAAAAGCAGGGAAAAAGGCAGGCCTGACTTTGTTACCTAAAAGGGCAGCCTCCTTCTGAGATAGTTGCATCTAGATTTCTTCAATAGTGACTCTATTCTTGAGTAGCCACATATTGGTAAATATGTTTGAGAGAAAAGAAACATTATTAAACCTTAAAAGTAGAATGACAAGGGTGGTCACCTGATGCAATAGTGACCCTATTATGTGTAAGGGAAACTATGAAATGAGGCAGTTGCATTCAATTTTTAGAAATAACGACCCTAAAATGAGGTAGACGCGATCCTGTGACTGCAAAAAATTGAAAACTCTATCAGAAAGCTAGAAATTTGAGGAAGCAATTGTAAATGGATTAACAATAGCAACCATTTTGCAAGGTAGACACATCTAGATTCCCAAACAAGAGTGACCCTATGCATAATAATGAACTCTATTTCAGACAACTACACTCCAAAAACTTGCAACTCACCAAAAAATTGATAAAAATGTTAAATTAGGGACGTGGGTCCTACTAGGTGTGTCATTTTATGTAAGGGGTAAAAGTGGAAGGGGATAAACAATCAAGAATTCAATTAAAGAACTTAAAACAAGAGATCAAATCCACTTACTAATGCGATCAAATTGTAAATCAAGCCATGAAATCAAACCCAAATGTTAGTATAATCAAACATAATTGAAATCAAAACAAGAACAATCTCACCATCCCATTGTTGGAGAGCTTGGTGTTGTATGGTGTTGGATTGCTCAAACACTTGAAGCCTCCATGATTGCTAGTAAAAGCTTGATTGAATATGATGCAAAGATGACCTAGGTGCTATGATAAATGCTCTCACTTGCTTAAGAATCAATTTGACATGATGTCTCTACTCAAATTCTAAGTGATGAATAGGAAGGATTGAAGGTGATTTATAGATTTTAAGAATTAGATCAATGGTCAAGATTGAGATTCAATGCCCACAAAAAATGTTGGGATTGATCATCAACACCCACAAAGGAGAGTGAATCAAGGAAGATCAAAGGATGTGATTAGTTAGAACTCAAAATATCTCCACCATTTTAGGAAAATGGTTAGGATATTTTAAATCAAGGGTGGAGATTAGATTTGAAGATCAAGGGCTAGAAATGGTTGAGATAAGTTAAGTTAAGATATTTTGAAAAGGAATATTCCTTGGAAATATGCTTTGTGAAGGGAAAATAAGATAATTAAATATTAGAAATTATTTAATCATGGGGGATGAGGATATGCCATTCTTTAAAAAATAATATTCCATTGGAGGAGAAAGATTAAAAGTGGGATAATTAAATAATTAAAATTATTTAATTATATGGGATTAGACGAAATATTAGATGAACCTAATTAAATAATTGAAATTATTTAACTAGGAGGATGAAGGAGAAAATTAGTAATGAAATAGTGAATTAATTAAACAATTCAAGATTATTTTAATTAATAGAGGAAAATAAGGTTAAATGATGGAAATGATGTGAAAAGGGGATTAATGATGCAATTTATGTGAAATGATGCTAAATTCAATAATGGTAATGAAAATGATGCCGATGATGGAAAAATGTAATTTTAGGATGTGTGATATGCGTTAGGCATTTTTACATGTCTACAGATATATTGAAGCAATGGTGGTAAGAGAATTTTACTCATGGAGATGATGGTGCAATCACAAAAGACCATTTGGAAGATGCAACCATATACATCAACTTCATGCATAGGTTTGAAGAGTCCCAACAGGATTGGATAAAGGTACTCAAGGGTTTTAAGGCTGAGGTGGCATCCATGTCATATAGGGTCCAAAAAATTCCAATACTCGGTCATGAAGAATTAAATGTTGTTCTATCAAGATTTCAAGAATATTCCAAAATATAGAAAATAGGACGAGCTTCTAATGGGGATGACCCACCTTGAGTTCTATACCTTATTTATTTTATTTTGTAAAAAACTCCACGCTTGGCTAGAATGCCTCAAAATTTGTGATGTAACTAATTTTTGTATTAAAAAATGTAAATGTATTTAAAATAGGAAAGGCTGACCTATTTTGGCCGACCTAGGGAAACCACCCAACATGCTAATCTTGGCCATTGATTTGGGGTTAGGAGTTATCCAAACATTGAGCTGAGACCGCAAGTAGGAGAATCAAACCAATGGTCAACAAAGGTTTTAATTGATAGGATGGTGCGGAGAATGAAGCATGGGCCAACGAGCGTAAGAAAGATATTAAGAGCTCTATCATTCTGTCCATGCACTTTTTTAGATTCATCCCTATGTACAATCCATTGAGTTTTTTCAATTTGTGGAATTTACTTGATTACTTGGACATACTGCTATTTGGAGGTCTATTTATTGGGAAGGATTCATTTTCAGTTGTGCATCATATTTTGGGAGTTTCTAATTTCTGTTGAAGGTTAATGTCTTTGTAATTTTGGAGATCTATCATAGTTCATTATGGGGTTTTCATTTCATCCTTCACTGATTATGTTGAAAAAGGGAAAGTATAAACAATGGAGAGATGACATCATAAAATATCTCTGTTGGATTCGTTTGTTGCTACATTTGTATGATCTTGTTCCCCCTCTAGGTACAACTAGTAAGAAATTTGCTTGGAATTGCAAAATGGATCATGTCTTAGGAGTTATTGTAATGCATGTTGATGATGACATTTTGAATTCTATTATTCATTTTAAGTGTTCTCATACTCTTTAGACTAAAATTTGAGAGATATATGGAGATCCTGATACTCAACCATTCCTAGATGATCTTGTTTTGGACTGACTTTTGCCTCTTCATTTTTTGAACAAGATACCCTATGATGATAATATTCGAGAGTTTGATTGTTTGGAGTACTTTGAATCTTCAAATTAGGGTGACGAGGTTTCTTCAAATGTTCCTTCTTCTCCTTCAGAGGTAGTTAATGTACCTTCACCTTCATTGATTCATTGTGCAAAGTCATTGGTTGAGGATCCCATCATTCTTGTTCAGTAGGACCATTCATTTTCTATTGATGATTCGTTGAGGAATTTTGGTCATCATTGCAATAGGTATCTCATTGTCTTCCTGATTGGGATTCCTATTTATCAAACATTGCATCCTTTTTCGTGGAGTCTCATATTTTAGATTTGGAGGACACATTTGAGGGGTTATCTATCCTCTTTGATGATAATCATTGCACAACTATTGTCCAACCATCATTGTCTTTGGATCTTATTCAACATTAGTTTCTACATAGTCCTAGTTTGTCACCTTCCTTGATTGGGAATGTACCTGATTTGATTGTGGCATCTTCATGTATCTTGGGCAAAGAGACACATGAGAGGTTTTTGAGACATCATCATATATATTTATGCTTATTTATTTGAATTCCTATCCAAAATGGGAAGCATTCTTGCATTTATATTTGGTTTTGTTTCTTTTTTGAAAGGGAGACAAGTTGTTTGTCGATATTGGATCATGTTTTGTCTTCAGACACTTACCATTTTTGTAGTTGATTATCCATTATGGGGGGGGGTATATAGTCTCTCTATTTCCCTCTTATGGAGGGGCTATTGATTATATTATATTCTTGTGATGGATGTTGCTCTTGGGTTTATTCATGTTGAGACCTCTGTATATCACTTCATCTATCACTTGTACATGATTTACATCACATCTCCTTTTTGGAGAGGAGTTTTGTCCCACTCGGCTTTCTCCTTTTCTCTGTTTGTGAAAGATTAGTTGCACGATTAGTTGTACATGGGTATCTAACATGGCCTTGTTTCCAGAACCCATATTGCATAGTGCATCATCATTTAGGATATTACATCATTTGCATAATAACTACACTCCATAAGTTGCACTTATGGGGGGCGTTGGTGTGAATGGGGATATTTCCTAACTAGTCATTAGTGAGGAACTATTCACATTAGAAGTTTACTTAGGAGTAAAGTTATCCTAGTTGTCATTTCTAGAAGTTAGTTATAATGGGGCCATGTCTCATTATTTAATTTTAGTCATCTAGGAATTTAATAGTTTTCCTATGTATTATCTCATGCATTTATTATTTGCATTGAGAATTTAATGTTTGTATCAGGGGTAGTTATCCTACCTCCTCATACCTTGCCTATATACAAGGTGCTTGTACATTGTAAATCATATAGATCAATATCATATCAATCAATAGATCATCATTTGATCAATCATCAATCTTCCTGCATGCTCATGTTGCAACACTTTATTGTTGATGGTTTCTTTCTTGGTTGATCCATTGAAGAATTCAACTTCATTTGGGTTCATTGTTCATTAATGTTTCCAACATTTCTCTCATTGTGAAGTTAGATATGGAACTGTTGTAAACACATTTTGAAGTTAATGCAAGGAGACATTGAATTGTGTTGTTCCATTCTTGTTACTTCATAATATTGCATGGTTCCTACTTCCAAGTTTTATTTTCATGTTGTTTAGTTTCAATCCAGTTGCAAAAGTGGCAAAGTGTTGAAGGTATTTTGATAGATCCCTGGTTCATACCATTTGTAATTTGTTGATTTTACGTTACTTTGTATGGTTAGTCCGAACCCTTTTAATGCAATGATTGAATTGTGAATGTTTATTCATATTATGCCAAAATCTAGCTATGTGTTTGAATGTTTACAGTCCAAAAATATTTAAGTTCTCCTTTGAAGATTACACTATTTTTGTGATATTGTAGGTTTAACTTTAGTTAAGCAAGAATTAGTTTATGAGGGATCCTTCTATCTAAAGCATCAACCATTTTTGTGATTGTCCTTAACTTTTAGATTTAGATTTCTCTAAACCCTTTATCTTTTGATCTTTTTTATAAGTCAAGGTTAGTTTTAGGAAAGAAAACATCATAAGATTGCTACATTTGATGATAAAATCATTTTAAGATTTATGGAAATCTAGTTAGAGTTTGTATCAACTTTTAGATTTCATAAAGCCCTTGAAGCTTTCAATTTTTTGTTGAACCATAAATTCCCTTTGTGAACTAGCAATAACATTTATCAATGAGTTGTCTTTGCAAAGTCAAGACTTGACATTCGAAGCCTTGGGGTTATTTTTTGATTTTTTCTGAGGAATTTTTTCTTTCAAGAGATAGGGTAATTTAGTTACTTTGTTTGTGTTATGAAGTGCAAAAAGACTTATCAACAATCACAACAGAAGACATGTGAGATTAAACCTTAATCCCAACTTGAGGTACTTTATTCATATCTTTCACTATATTTATTAACTTTTAAAATTAATAATTTTGTTAGTGCGATCTTATATAATTTTTTTTTAAAAAAAGAATAATAAATTATAAGTTAAATAGATGAAAGATAATGAATAACAATTTCTTATATTATATTAAAATTAAATGTTATTTTTGAAATTTTGAAATATTTTTAATAGAGTGATTTCAATTAATTATATTTAATTTAAAACATTTTATTTTTATTAAAATTATAAAATTAATAATTTGAACTTTATAATAATTTTGGAAAACTAATTATTGTTGATTAATATTATTTATTTTAATTAGAAAATAATTAATTATATATCATCCATAATTTACTGCTTAAGAATAGAGGTTAATAAGATATAGCAATTAAAAAATATTAATTTAATAATAAATCTAAAAATCTATATTAACTTCAATTAATGAAACACTAAATAGTTTAATAGTAAATTTGGGAATGATACACCCAAGTTGCATTGGAATATATATTTTATTTAAAAATATTTCCTAGTTCACATATAAATATCTTAAATACATTTATCTATAAAATTCTTGATGTAAATCAATTTGAAGTTATTTTATTTTACTTTGGAAATATTTTATTTATTATATTTATGGAGACATAAATTTTATGTGTTTCTTATTTTGAAAATATTATTATTATTATTATTTTTGATAACCTAGGGTGTTGCGACCCAACCCCATGACCTCTTCGATAGAGTAGTGGGCGAGCTGGAGTGAGACTAGTCCCTGGGGATGCATGCAACCACCCACAAGCCACACACATCGAGTGAGCCTGGGTCTCCGAGTCGAACCCGAGACCTTGTGGAGCAAACCCAAGACTCAAGCCACAACTCGACTACCCATGCAGACTTTTATTTGGTAAATATTATGTTAATTATTAAATTTATTATTTTGATATGTGAATGATTGTTAAACTTCAAATAAAAATAATTAACACTCATGTCATTACATTCCACCCCTTGCTGTTATTGAAGAGTACCTCTCAACATTAACAAATGAAAAACCACAAATTTTCATTTATTTCACTAAGAAATTTGAAATAATTAGAACATAATTGAATAATAATAGTCAAATTTTAATGAAAACTCAAAAAATTAGTAATAAATTTTGAAAATAATACATCTGAATTGTATTAAAAACAAATCTTAATAATAATAATCAATTTTTAATGAATACTCAAAAATTTAGTAATAAATTTGAAAATAATACACCCAATCCATACCATCTTTTATTTAATAGCATTACCAACAAACTCACGCAAAGAACAATAAAATTCTATTTATTTCTTCAATAAATTTGAAATAGATACCACAAGATCATAGCTCGGACATACGGTTTAAGAGCAAGTAGGTTACACGAAGTTAACTATAACCTCTAATGTATTGGAGGCGTCCTTGATCTCCTCAAAGCGCTCAGTAAAACACTTGACAAGAATATCACTATTTACGTAATCTTTGACGCCAATCACGTCCAACCGTAAATTTCCCATGTAGCTCACCACCGTCAAAAGAAGCGTCTGTAAAACCCAACACATTTTACAAGTCTTTAAAGTTACAACATAAAATCAAAATTCTGTGATAGATATTCTTACTTTCATGTAATTTTGTTCCAATAGATTATTTGATAAAAGAAATGTTGTGGTAGATAAAGATATAAACAATGGGAAACAGTTTTCAGATTATCTTTTTTTTCTTCTAGTTGGCAAATAACTTACCTGAGGCAAACCGGACATCGAAAAAAACATGTTCTTCACCGGAATTTGATCAATGGCTATCTTCTCCAACGGGCCGATCAGATTCGATATTGTTAACGTTGCATTTGCCAGCGTGTTATACAAACAAAGAGCAGACGCCTGCAATACATGATTGTGCAAGCTGTAATAATTCGAGACTAGTACTCCATGGTTCAAAAGCAATGAATTCGCATATCTGTCGGCTCAGGTAACCAACTAGTCGAGTGGTAACGGACAATTCAAGTGAAATTTTCTTTCGATCCATGATTTTTTTGGCTCTTCGCACGAAATCAAATGGACTCGCCTCATTAGTGCTGGGCATGGGTATTTGTAACAGCCCAAAGTGGTTTCCCCACGGTGCTTCACTTTCAGGTTTCACCATGTCTTTTATATCCTGCAAAAACCCGTAACAAATAAAAATAAGACATTGTCTATTATGAATGGTTTGTGAGTCACAATATTTCCTAAATCCTTAGACCAGACTAAAGAAGATTGCGCACGACCTTCAATTGACGATGCTCTTGTATTCATTGTAAGAAGCCCTGTTACTCTTGATTTTGTTATTTCCTTACTCTTGATTTTGTCACTGACTTTATTATATCCATTGTCGCAACTCTCACCATGAGAATGAGTCTTTTGCAGGTATCGTTGAAAACCGCAGAAGATTACACCCATTATCACATCATTCACCGTCTGCAAAACATGTTACCCAAATAAGCCCTGCATGATGAACGAGTTAGAAAGAGTAGATATGAAATGAGGGTAAGATGAAAGAATTTACTCCGCCTATGGAATTCTTTATTTTTTTAACGTCGTCCATGGGGAAGGTGGCATAGCTCATAACTTTTGGCAGGTTCTCAACCCCAGGAGGCCCTCGAATGGGTAGCTTGCTATCTTTCTTCCACATCATTCTCAGTAAGCTGCTAATGATATCAGAAACAGTGTACCACAATACAAGCACAAGCACAAATAGCCTGTGCAACATGTAATACATAAACTCGACCGAAACCCATGAATAAGATGGTAGAGTAGGCAGAGATTTGGAAGAAGGAAAGGTGAGGGGAAGATTGGGATCTTCTGCTCTGGTTACACAGCAAAAGACTAAAGACATGAGAGAAATACCATCACCTAAAGAGTGGTGCATGTTTATAATCAATGTGGCTCTCGCCTTGCTTGTATTGTAGTTCAGAAAATGGAACTCCCAGAGAGGTCGACTCTTAGGAAGAGGGGTAAGGTGTATGTTACAGATATAATCATTCACAAGCCCATCATATTCAGTTTGCCCAGGAGGAAACTCTGGAACAATTACATGATCATCCACGTTCACTTCAGTTTTCACCCAATGCAGCACTCCATGCGTGTCCTCGGTCTGCCATTGAACAAGAGTGAATATCAGATTTAAAAGATCAAGGAATACAACATTAACACATTTTCATATTTTTTTCATGAAATCTTTTTTATTGTGTATCTTGACTAAGAAAACAACATACCATTATAGAGGAAAAACGCTGGTTGGAGGGCAGAAGAATGTCCTTTATGGCTTTCTTCATTTTAAACACATCTATAGGTTGCTCCAGCTCAAATATGGCCTGGATGCACACGGACAGAAGCGAAGTGCTGAAAATCTGAGCAATGGGAGTAACCGCCTCGCTGCCATTATGATCCATAGATGATGTGGCGCAACCGCTGTTCTTTTGAGATGCCAAAACGAAGGCGGAAATATAGGCATTTAACCTCGAGCCTCCACAGATCATCTCTTACCTAAGCATTAAATTACCATTAAATCTGCCTACCAACAAACTTTCCTTACATTAGTCCTCGACACCTAATTTCTGGAAAATATTACATTTGTGGAACTCTTAAAAAGACCGTACGTTAATTAGTTCCATCCATCCCATCCGTACCAAAGGGCATGTTCCAATGTCAGATACTACCATTCATTTTGCCCTATTGTCTACGTAGTTCATTAATTAATTGAAAATCGCCTTACATTTTTACTTTCAATTAATTAATAAATACAGCGTATTCTGTTGGTGAGGTAGACGTGTTTTGTTTTCTTACCATTCATTTTGCCCTATTGTCTACGTAGTTCATTAATTAATTGAAAATCGCCTTACATTTTTACTTTCAATTAATTAATAAATATAGTGTATCCTGTGGGTGAGGTAGACGTGTTTTGTTTTCTTACCATTCATTTTGCCCTATTGTCTACGTAGTTCATTAATTAATTGAAAATCGCCTTACATTTTTACTTTCAATTAATTAATAAATACAGTGTATCCTGTTGGTGAGGTAGACGTGTTTTGTTTTCTTTTCACAATTTTTCAATTAATTAACGAATACAGTCAAACACGTATTCTGTTAGTTAGGTAGACAAGTTTTTTTTTTTTTTACAATTTTCAATTAATTAATAAATACAATGTACATTCTGTTGACTAAGTAGACATGCTTTGTTTTCTTTCCACAAAAATAATATGATATTTGGTAAAACATTATGATATAGTATTTTTAATTGACATGTATTCAATTTTTTTAGATGAATTCTTAATATCTTTTAATAGGCTAGATGTTAGTTTTAAGGAATACAACCACTATAGAAATAGATTTCTAAAGTTAGTAAATAGGAAACAAAAAAGTGTCAAGTGACAAGTACATGTCTTAGCATTAACAAACTATTAGTGTTGTGATTGTTAAATACAATGGAACAATTATTAATGTCTTGAAAATAATTGATAATTTATATTATATAATATCTTATTATTTGTGTTATTATAATTTATTATGCTCAGTTTAGTATATTAATAATGATTCTATAGTATGGTTTGATTTTAATGAATGTGGTCAGGTTTGCTATATGTTTTACTTTCTGTTATTGGATGAGAAAGCCGACATAGCTATATGATGGAAGCTTTTCAAAAATTATAAATATTTAGTTGTCTGCACAATGCGATTTTAGAATGTGGTCAATTGTGCTATAGATTTTGCTTTGCACGATCAGATGAAAAAGCCCATGTGTGTGTATTGCTGAAGCTTTATTTAAAAGGTTAATATTAATAAAAAAATTAATTATTAATTAGTATTGAACAATATATTATTTGTTCTAATACATTGAACTTATATAATTATTTTAAAAGATATTTATTTTGATTGTGTTGTAATCTAAATGTATATAAATTTTACTTGCTTGCAAGACTGTGAGATCGTCCCCGCTGTGTAGATTGAAGCTCACGAGGCTAGATGAAGTTGCATGAAAAATTAGGATACACAAAATAAGTGTAATGTATTATTATAAAAGTATATAATAACATGATAATTTAATAATATTGATTATTATTGTTATTTATAATATTTAGATGTTGCAATCTTTGCATTATAATAAATTTTTGTTAGTTAATAAGATTCTATTTGGCTTTGGCTTCCTTGGGATAAGAATTAGGTAAAGGAACAAACAAGTATCTATGGTTTTCTTTTATGTGTTGCTTGCTAAAATATCCACTTGTTGGCATAAAGCAGTTTGGAACATGGTCAGTTAAACTATAGTTTTTACTTTGTGCGATTGAATGAAAAAGCACAAGTGGTTGTATTGCAATTTTTAAAAAAAAATTATAGAAACATTGTGATACTTAAATGTAGCGTAATAAGATGGAGCACAAACTATATGATTATGAATAGAGTTATATAATTATTATAATTATAATAAAATATTAATATATTAATATAATAATATAATATATTTATTATTATTTCTTAATTATTGAAAAATATTATTGATAGTTATTAAGTTAAAATTTGAAACAATGTTTATTATTATATAATGTATTTAATAAATTTTTTATAACAATATATTATTATTTATATTAACATTATTTATTTTATTTGATTTAATATATTAATAATGTTTTTATTAACCGATAGGCTATTCCCCCACCAGCATTTCCCCCAGTCTGACGCCGGCGGTCGCTCCCTTAAACGCATTTCTTCACTGTTTAACGCCGACGGTCGCTCTGTTAAACGCATTTCTTCACTGTTCAATGCTTCGTACCAGCCACCTGTCACAGAACAAAATTTTCTTCCTGCATCTAACTTTTTATTCTAACAAAAGCTCCCATCGCTGCAGGACTTTGCAACAAAAGCAGGGTGTGTCCTGGGAGAAAACGCGCAAGACGAAAATGTGCAGCCTTGAGCGACACAGAAAGATCTTCCTCCTGAAATTCGTGGAGGGAACTGAACACAGGTTCACTCCCGAGCTCTGCTCCGACATTCTTTCAGCCCTGAAAACAGTTGAACAGTTCGATGCCAGAGCCCTCGTCACCACAAATGATGGTAAGTTTTACTCAAACGAACTAGATTTGGAGTGGATGAAAGAAGACGCCGCCACAAGATTCCCCTTTCTCCTTAGAGAATTCGAGAGAGTTGTTTAAATATCATATGATGAAATTGAATGTGCCCACTATTGCGGCCGTGTGTGGGCATGTAGCGGGCGGAGGGTTTTTGTTTGCCATGACGCACGACTATAGATGCAAGCCTGTGTGCTTCAGTGAAAAGCTTCACGCCAGCATCTGGATTCATATGAACAACAAAAACTCGAGTTGCCATCAAAGACAAATCTTTCAAGTTACTGCCCAGACCAGTTTCAATGATTTTTGTAGGTATTGGATGTTTATGAACAACAATATCAACTTCATTCCCAAATGCATCACCAAAGTGCATTTATTCCATTTCTCCCATAGTCATCATCTATATAAACTGCAACAACCTCTCTCCAGTTAAAGTGACAAATTACAGCAGCAACCGCCATCATCTCAGAGGAGTCGCTATGCGTAAAGCGAAGAAAATAAGGGTACCGTGGTGAAGAGAGACTTGGATCAGTTGCTCCAAAAGATAAAAGTGGTAATTGAAGTCCATGTGCTATGTGTGAAATAACATGAGCAATCACAGAGGATTCTGGTCCTATAATTGCCACATCTTTTCTTGACAACTCAAATGCTGCAATTAGTGATACATAAGGTAGCAGGAATTAGCCTTTGTTAGGAGTCCATTTTGTTAGGAGTCCATTTTAATAAGAAAGAGGAACGATGAAAATATCTCTGCAATGCACTAACAATGTGTACCCTTTTTATTAGTTGCTAAATACACGTTTGGGGAACAAACAATTCTGATTGCATAGGGGAAGGGTTGTGCTCTTCTCTATTCCATTACCCAGTACACATTTGCCTTACTCAGTACCCATACTTGCACCCATACCAGGACCAGTAATTTAGGTGTAAACTGATTCACCACTGAAACAGGGGCTAATTAAATGTTTCTTCCTGCATTGCTGAGTTTGTTGAGAATTTAGGGAAAATTGTATTTACTAATTTTAGCAGTTTGTAAACTACTCAGTCCTTTGTAGGATTAGAGAAAGCTGTTATTTACTTGCTATTTTTAGAGTTCAAACTAGGAGTCAGGGGCTCAGGATGGCCATGTATTCAGATGCAATTCACAAGCTCGAGCTCGATGTGGATCAGGGTTTGCTTCATGAAGATATGCTCAAACAAATCTAGGTTTGGACTCTGTTTTATGCATTCTTTCTAATTTTACCTATGCTTGTAATTACTTTGATCCAAATACACCATTTATTTCATTGACCCAACTTCAAATTCTACTTGGCTTAAAGCTTTTCAAGGCAGGAGTCAATCTGTTTATCCGACTGCTGCCTAAATGGAACAAGTCATCGGCTAGATAGTTTCCTATGCAGATTTTCGCCCTTAAGCCTTACTTTCCTACAAAACTGTTGCCTTGAAACATTAACTATACCTTTATCATTTAGGCTGAAAAAGTGCCCTGTTCCTTTTCTTGTCTACTAATAATAGTGTGAGTGATTCTATAATGGCATAAAAAGTTTATTATGAGTGCCTTAGTATAGTCTCATGGATTTTATAGAATTTAAAACTATGTATTACCAGTCTGAACCTTCGAAAGAACAAGAGAGCCATTAACTGGACTACTGTCTTCATATCTGTATGATTGGCATTAATGGAATAGGCCATAATCTTAGAGGAGTATTACATAAAGGTATTATGAGAGAAAGTCTTTCTAGAAGCCTACATTTGTCCATCTGGGGGTTGACTTCTCGCTTCAGCGTAGAAAAAAACAATCTACTTGTCTTTTCTTAAAAAAAAAGAGAGAGATTGAATTCATTATATTATGAAAGAAAAAAAAAGAGTTGGAGTCAAAGGAAGTTGACATGCTATATACCCTTACCAACACTTCAATCTCTAGGACACTGTAACACAACCCTCTTTGAATCTCCTCGAGATGTTCAAGCAGGTCCATAATCTGAACCATGCTACATGAAATCTATATGGGGGCCATTGACAGAATCTAGGTTAAAGCTTAGGTGAGAATTGTAGAAACAAATTATAGTATAAAGGCCCATCAAGAATTGTTTGATTCATGGCTTCATAAAAAGCATAAACGTAGCCTGTTATTGTTTTGAATAACAAAGATACAACTGATCACTTATGGCACAAAAAGGACATCAAAGATTACAAGGACTAGCTATTGTAAAGCATAGTGTGACTGGTTTTATAGACTTTAGGACCGCAACTCAACTGTATCTGATTTTCTAGAGAAAACAAGAGCAATAATCTGGACTATGTCACATCTTATCTCCGCGAGAGCCACCATTAGAAGAGGCAAGAATCTTAGATGAGTATTATAAAAGGAGATTATAGTAGAATGGTTTATCAAGAAGCACAATTGGCGATCCTAAAAAGATGGTCTTGAATTCCATTGATGCTGAGTGTGTCCTCGGGACACACTAATTTTCATTCATATTCTTCTGTCTAGAGGCTGCAAAGCTGATGCAGTCATGGATTGAGAACCCAACGAAGGGCAATTGATCCAAGCAACTCACTTGAACATAAAAGGAAAATACAGATCGTACTTGGGCTTTAAATTAAATGGATAAGGATAAATAATTACCTAGGAATGTATTCTTAATAAATTTATCTTCCTTCACCTTATGAAAATTTACTTTGAGTTTATCAAAGGTTTCACTTGCTTTTCTAATAAAGCATTTTGGTTACAATATACAACTTAATTCCTCTAATTAGGATCATATGGTGAAAGTGAGTAATACATTTGTTGAAAACTATTAACAATATTTATATCACAAAAAGAGAGAGAATATTTTAGTTTATTTGATAGAACCTAAACCGAATCACTAAGGAATTATGTTATGCTCCATATTGGTAGACTCCTTACAAGCATGTGTCTTAAAAATATTTATTTTTAGGGATGCAATTCATGTAACACCCATAATTTTGTATGCATTGGGGTGTCTATTATTAGAGTTGGATTTAAGACTATGTGTTTGGGGATGCATAGGTTGTGCCCCTTTTGATTTAGAGAGACTATTCCACGGTTAACCCATTTTTTATTTCAAAATTTCTCACACATGTTTCATAAGAATAGAACCTGTGTAACCTGGGTAATTCACACAAGTTAACCCATCTCACATTGCACTACATTTTCATGTTCTTCCCGAGAATCAAAATAGGGCCTCTAGAATTGGAGCTGGGAAGACTTCCAGAAAGTGAAATCCACCTTACCACTAAACTACATTGCTCAATTTCTTACATCCCTAGAAAATACCTCTGTCGAGAGCTACTTGTCTTAAAGGTGATACTTGATGAATTTGAACGTTGTCTCGTTTGGAAAATTCTTCTTCTTCATTGCTACCTTTGAACGACGCCCCTTTTTTTTGTCGGGAGCTACTTGTCTTAAAGGCAATACTTGATGAATTCGAACGGTGTCTCGTTTGACAAATTCTTCCTCTTCACTGCTATCTTCATACCCCATGAGATTTTCCTACCATGGAAGAAATATAAATATATCATATTTATATTTATAAAAAATTGTGGGAAACTACATCTATACACCTATAAAACCAGACGAAATCTATACACCTACAAAACCAGAAATGTGCACATACATACAACAACTACCACAAGCACCACCATAATAAATGCATACCAAATTCATTGTAAAATTAGTAGCAAACTTCAAGAAAATCCTGCACTTATGAGGGTTAAATAGCACAAAAATGACTGATAATTTCTTGCTCCCCAAGATGAGCTCTTCCTATACCCGGTCACCTCAATGATACAAGCTTTGTATCCTTCATGCTTTATGCATTTTAGCAGAAAGACGACCATTTCATAGGGCCTAGTTATAGTATGTACTTTGTAAAACTGGAATTGAATCTTCTAAAAAAATATCACAAATGACTATTTTATGTTTTGACAATTTATGTAGTCTAATAAGACTAAAAAGGTGGGACACATACTTTATTAATTTTCTAAATTTTTATTTGCATGAAAAATGAAAAGAATTCAAATCTCACCAAGTTTATGCCATTGCACCATAATTGCTTGTAAACATTATTTATTAAGATAAAATGTCACTCACTATCAAATAATAAAATTATTTTAAAAAGAGAAAAACAAACAAAAATTATAAAAATAATTATTTAAATTTTTTAGAAAAGCTATAAATTGAATCTTCTAAAAAAATATCATAGATGACTATTTTAGGTTTTGACAATTTTTTGTAGTCTAATAAGACTAAAAAGGTGGGACACATACTTTATTAACTTTCTAAATTTTTATTTCCATGAAAAATGAAAAGAAATAAAATCTCACCAAGTTTATGCCATTGCACCATATTATGTCTATCTTTACACTGTTTCTTCAAACACTATATTTGCATACTGTTTACTTGTGAAAAAGTTTTTGTATCTTTTAGGAAGAGTTCAATGAACCAAATAAAAAAAATGGAACAAACAAATTGTAAGGCCATTGAAATAGCCATTGAAATATCTAGTTTTTTTGTACCCTTATGCCATTTGTAAGGTCATTGAAACTACCCTTCATTTCCATTTGGTACTTTAGTACTAAAACAATTATATTTAGCCGATAGGCTATTACATGGAGGGACCCCACTGGGATCTCCTCCAGTCTGACGTCGGCGTTTTCCTTTCTTGCTTTTCCCGACAAGCTCACTGAATCAACACATTCCCCAAAACAACAGTCGCACACATTTCTTCTCCATGGATTTTGTCGCTAATAAAAAATACCAAAGTATATCAGCCTATTGACGTAAGCATTGCACCTCTTTGGTGCAAGTGCTAGTAATATGTTTAGATTGTATTTGGCTTTGGATTTGTTACAATAAGAATTAGCTAAAGAAATAGACATGTACCTACACTTTTCTTTTGTCTGGTGTTTGCTGAAATGTCCACTTGTCTCATTGGCACAACTTTAGAACATGGTCAGGTGTGCTATATGTTTTACTTTCCGCTATTGGATGAGAAACTCGATGTCAGTATATGATGCAAATGTTTCGAAAACTATAGATAGCCACTTGTTTGCATGCCGTTTTGGGACATGGTTAGTTGTGTTATGGATTTTACTTTGTGCGATTGGATGAGAAAGCCTAAGTAGGTGTATTGTGGAAGCTTTTCAAGAACTGTAAAAGCAAAATCTTTATTTAAAGATTGATTTTTATTGAAAATTAATTATTGATTAATTGTAAGTTATTAATTTTTGTTATAATTAATTATATTACATTTATATGTGCACAATGTTTGGTATGTCTCATTGAGTAACAAAGACCATGAGAGGGTTGTTTTGCAGGATCACATGATATAATAAATATTAATAATTAATATTTGTTATATGTATTATATTGCGCAATGTCGCAATCTTGGTGTTTCTTGATCTTCATGAATGGGTAAGGAATATGAAACATTACGAGATCTACTTGTTAACATAACAATATAATAATGAATTATAATATTATTATATTCTAATTGACATTTGAAATAACGAAATGAGAGATCTAATAAATATAAAAAATATTAATTATTAATTTATTTTTGTCAATGTTGTAGGGTTTGTTATAATATTGTATTATTTTTGTGGCACATGAAATGCATGTCTTATTTTTGGGATCAGAGTTTCACTCATCAGAGTTGTGTCTATTGGTATGTGCTTTGTCACATGCACAAGTCCGAATAGCTGCTAGTGGCAAGGTCTTCTCATGTTGCTTTTAAGGCATTTATTAGATTTTAATACACTAATTAAATAGAATTAGTGGCATGAATTACATATTTTTAAATATCATTCGAATGTTGTAAAATTATAGTTTGGTGTGTGTTATGCAAATTAGGCTAGAAGGGTTTTTTTGTGAATAAACTGAGTAGTGGGCGATTGGTGGGGATTTATTTGGTTTGGTTTGGAAGTGTTGCAATCTCTCTATTTCAGTTGTGGTAGTTTTTATTTTTATTTTTGTGTTGTTGGTAAGTTGTGAGTAAGGCTTGAGATGTGTTTGAATTTTTTGTTTACTCTCTAATTTCTTTTTTATGTTATTTAATTTTGTTGGTTGTGGTTATAGTTTCATTGTGAAATGTTGTTTTTCAAAAAATATATATAGATTACTAGTATAAGTTTAGAGGTTTCAAGTATCAATGATTATAGGTTTAGGTTAATTGCTAGGGTTTGATAAGAGTATGTAACAAAAGTTGTAGATTGTTGAGGTTCGACGACTAGTAGCTCAAGTCAATGTCGGTGTTTGGAAAGTGATAGACAATATGCCTATTGCCCAATAGAGGAGAAAGTATTATTAAAACAATGATGGTTGAAGAGGGAAGTGGGATATTGTGTGAGTTTTCAATTGATTTTATCTATCTTTAAATGGAATTTTTTTTTGAGTATACAAAACTTGAATGAAAGGAGAAGTTGAAAAGATGAAGAATCAATACAAAGGTTATTATCTTGCATTGAAGATGTTTCCATACATGGACATTGGAGATACAAACTTGGGGATATTTAGATATTAACCAAATACACAACAAACTTGAGAATGTAGTAGGTAGGTCAATGATGGCTAATTTTTTAGTGAAATCAGGATTGGTAGAGGTAGTTGTAGTTCCAATTTTAATGCAATATCCTAAATTAGTGTTGATATGTGCTCAATACTATGATCATAACAATAATAAAATAGCAGGATCGTCTAGAGAAATAGTGTTAGATATTAGTGCAAAGTTGATTGAAAGGGTGTTTGGAATCCCCTCATGCAAAAAATATGAAGTAAGTGACATGAAGAAGGGATTAGTTTATTTTGAAAAGAATACTGTGTCATGCCTTAATTTCATGAACACTCAATTGTTGCTTAATCCTAGGAACCTGTGGTACTTAAAATGGCAAAGATACAACACACAAGTGAATTATGAGAGGATGTTATAGACTAATCATATTGTTGAGTAGGGTCTATGGATAATAGGATATTCACATGGCACAAAATTCCAAACATGGATACATGCCATTACATTTTGACAATAATTTCAAATAAGAAAATTGAATGGGTGAGTATCATCAATAGTAATATGCATGTACAACTAGAAGATGTGTTGTATAGCAGGAAATTCTACATGATCTCCTTTTTGGTGTTTCTACTTGCCTTTCAGGAAATATTTCCTTGATTGACAAGGATAAGATGTTTGTAAAGTGGTGAAATAAAAGTGTATGAACACTACACACAGTTAGAATTGAATGCGAGAAATTAAAATTATTGCATAGTAAATGATGTTTTTCTCTATGCCATTATCTAAGGATTAGAAGGTGGCTTTGTGAAGAGAATCTCAATAGAGGCTTGAAGAACTAGGGTAATTGGTATGTTCAATTTTAAACCTTTTCTTATATCAGGGTGGTAGGGTTTCATAAAGATCCTTTGAAATTTCCAAGATACCCTTTTGATAGAAAAATTCTCATGGATGTAGACAAGTGATGAAGGTCCATAAAATGATTGTTGGAAAGCACAAGTCAAGATACTATTTCCCTATTAAAATCGATGCATATTCATGTGCTAACACACAAAATGTAAAGAGTGTCAATACAAAGTTGAACTTATATACAATGGATGCATACAATGACCCCAAAACTAAATTTGGTCCAATTGGAAAAATTAGTACATGGTGATTAATTCATTCTACAAGTCCGAACTTGCTCTAGAGGATCAATGATGCAATTGTGAAGATGTTCATATGAAGTAAGAATGATAGAATTCTATAGATTGGCAGTATAAATGATTAGAGATCTTGCAATGTGACCAAGGTGGAAAAATAATTAAAGGATGATGGTAAAGTTTTGGATTCATTTTACAACAACGAAGCCAAGTTTAACCAAGCAATCTATAATGTCGTCTATTCAATTGTATAGAATACAAATATAGAAGAGAGAGGAGCTAGAGTTATAGTTTTCTCAAAGAGGTGGTTGGAATCCCCTTTCCCAATAATAGAGTTACCACATAAAGGTGAGCCACAAAAACCAAACAAGATTGGATGTTTATTAACTGGTCCTATGGCTAAGGAAAATGCATCATGTGTAGCAAGTGCATTGAAAAAGGAAAGAAGGGAACAAACAATAATATTTGAAATAAGTGAAGAGGAGAGGAAAAAATTCCTCTTCAAATAAGAAAGAGAATGTGAAGATATTATGAGAGTACACTATTTTCAATAGCACCCATTGCAAAGTGTTGTTTAGCTAGTTGGTCTTCTTTTTGTGTAGACGAGTCTTGGATTCAATTGTTATCATGTGCATTTATTTTATCAGGTTGAAACCCTTATGCATTTGCAATTTCTATTGTTGGTATCTTTCTTGTTTTTATTAACAAGAAAAATAGGTTTTGAAGGGACTCAAAACCCTTTACAAGCAAAAAGTTGCAGAAAGAAAAAGATAGCTCACCAACAACCAATCAATAGATAACTAAAATAGAAACAAACAAAACCAAGACTAATTCATATTTTTTAGAGTCTCTACCACCTCAAGTTCCTGGTTATAGAATATTGAGGGAGGCTAACCGGATCCAGAATCTCGTTCTTTTGCTCGAGAAAGATTTTTTTCTTCCCAATGTTCTTGAACTTGGCCCCTTAGAATCAATCAACCCTTGTTTCTTCCATTTATCTTTAATTACCTATTCTTTCTTTTTTCTATCCTTAGGGGTACTTTCAATAGTCTGCTCCTCTCTCAACTCTTTAAGCTTCTCCATAAGGATCCTTATCCCCTCAACATTGTTCTTGATGGAGCAGTAACTTATCTTTAAGATATTTTCCAAATTACTATTGATCCCTCACCCTGGAAGTCATTCATATAGTTTTCATAATCCATCTTTAAAACATTAATGGTTTCCTCAATATCATCCAACCTATTCTTAACCTCTTTGTCTTCATTCCTAGACTCGTCTCGATCCTCAATGGAGAATTTCTCTTGCAGTCCATGCACTTTGATATTAATTTTTAAAAAGAACCATTTTTCTAGTTTGAATTGGGTAGAAACTCCATCCCTAACAATCCCCAAGATGCCATAGATCTCTCCATTGGTGTGGAGATAATTAAAATCTTCAAATAGAAGGGGAAAATCAACACCATCTTGATTTTATTTGAAAAAGCCTTTCTTTGGAGACTAGATTCCCATAGTATTTTTATCCACCACCTTCTCCTTTCCTTTACTAGAAGCTTCCCCTTGAGTCTTTGAAGTATCCTTCACCTTAATTTTTATTTTAACCCATTTCTCCTCTCCTGTTTGTAACCCCTCCAACCAAGAGATCACCTTCTTTTCTTTCTTCTTAGGGGAGTTATTTTTCCTAGCACCCTTTCTTTTCTTTTGGTCCTCACCCTCAAAAGGAAGCACAAAGAACACTTCCATCATTTGAATATTCACCCTCATATTCCTCCCTCCTATCCTCAACATGCTCATCCTCACTAGAATTTGAGCTCATATTAGAATAATGAACAACAATGGAATTTTTCTTTTTATTTACACCCCCCTTCCTCATTGGACTTAACATTGGGGTTTGAGTTTTCACATGTTCCATGATCAAGATGATTAAACCCTCATGCAACATTGATAGTTTAGGGTTTTTCATATGTTCCTTTGCAATTGTAGTAACGAAAAAAGTATCCTTTTTTCCTTAGGTTGGGAATGAATAAGTAACATTAAAATGAACTTAATTATACTTGATTTAGTATTGTAATGTGTTTTACACATTCACATTAAGTTTGAGACCCTTATAAATTAAATGGACTTAATGATTCCTTATTTAGGGTGTTGTAAAGTGTATCTTTACACTTTCACACTAATCTAAGGCTTTATTAATTAATTGAGGTTAATTGGCCCCTTTAATTCAAATCCAAGCCTAATTAATTGCAAATTTTGAGGAATAAAACATGACATTCTTAAATAATATTACACAACACTTAATTTTATAAGGTATGAGTCCTAGGCTAGTGACCTATGACCCATTCACCACCTGGTGAATGGGTCCTCACTAGGTCCTAGGATCCCCTTTTTACATAACATTTCATATTTCCTTAAGTGTGTTCTAGCTAAGTATGGGTAAAAGTTGTAAGTTGGGTCCACAAAGAGGGGAAGTTTCGGCCGAAACAAAAAAAATTTGTAGGAAATGCGTACGCATTTTTAAAAACACATATGTGCTTTGGATCAAGTACTCGAGCCTAAATTCGAACGCATATGCGTTTAGATTCAGGTACACACCCTAAAACATGTACACCTTACAAAACACGTACACATTACTAACGCATATGTGTTTTATAACGTGTACGCATTTCTTAAAGCTATTTAATTTTTTAAATAAACGACTGTGTTATTCATTTTCTCATTGCAATTTTTCCGTGACCTGGAAGGAAAGCTTAATTTGCATACACATTCTTGAGGGCCCATTTCAACCAAATTTTCATTGCCACCTCCTCTCGTCGACACAATTGACCTCAGCGACCTCCGGGTTGGTTGAATTCTGCTTTTTTTTGCTAAGTTATATCTTGTATTTTTGTTTTGTAATTGTTATTTAGTTTTTGTTTATTTTGTTTGTTTTACATTGAATATTTTATAGTTTTTAAATTGTATTTAAAACCAAAAACATTAAATTGTAAATTGAAAACCATAAAATCTATACCTAAATTAACTAGAATTTAACCTAAATTGGACACAAAACTTAGAAATCAAAACCCTAAACCTAAAAACTAAAACCCTTAATCCCAGGACCTAAACCCTAAAACCCTAAACCCTAAAACCTAAATAAAAATTGGATTTATAATGTCTAGATTTGTTGTCATTTTACTAACCCTAAAATAACATATAATCCTTAGATAGGTCTATTTATAATGTCATAAAATTATAATTCCTAGATAGGTCTATTCATGCTTAGGTGCACAACAAGTCCCTAAAATTTGTATCTATGTCCCTATACATATCTCTAAGGAACTCAAAACCAAGTATAAAATTTCATCAAAATAGGATTGACAAGTACAATTTACCACTTAATTTTAACCTTGCAAGGAAAATGAAACCATATGGTTACTAGAAGTCAACACAAAACCAATTGAATATACATGATTTAATAAAATTAAACTCTCTATCATAAAATAAATTTAATATGAATAGCTCTAATTCTCAAAATCATATTTATTACAATAAAATTTCAAGGTTCATGGTCTATAATAGACAATGAAAAGGAATGGGCAATTTATAATTTGATATATTCCTCTTCATGGACCTAATACTTAAAACTTTCAAAAGTGACAACGTTTGAGACTTATAAATATGTTTATCAAATATATAATAACAAAACCTAAGAAACTTTTGAAATAGCCATGAATATCTTCTCAAACTAGTAAGGAAATATAGGCTAGTTAAGGAAAACAACTCTAGAAATTTAGTTAGAAATTAAACCAAATAATCACCTTCCCAAAATCACACAATCATGAAATGCCAACAATAAATTATGATCAAGTAGCTCATTAAATTATACTTAATACAATTATAATTTTTCACTCATCAAATCAATGAAGTAGGACCTTGATATTATTATTTAAAGATTTTAAATTAGGCTATTGTGTTGAAATCAAATTTAAGATAAGTGAGAATTTAATCACTTGGGTACATGTACATGACTTTAATTGTATAATTTAATGTACATGCTATGGATTTTTTAATGTTTTAAATTGAATGTGTCTTCAAATGAAATGTATTTTGAATTTGTGCATGTTCAATGTTATTTATAACTTTCAAATTGTGTACATTATTTAATTAGTATGTTGATATATATTTTTTAATTGTTTAACACGCAGTTGCCATTTCATTGAACTTGGAGCCTGAATTTAACATATAGTATTTTATACCTAATGCACAACTTGAAGATCCCATGCATCCAGATCCACCACCACAACAAAACCCCACACCTCCACCCTCTCCACCTCTTAACCCCCCACTCCCTATAGTATATCAAGCTCAACTAAGAGAGAGCATTAGAGCAAACCTTAATGTGATTCAGGAAAATATAGATTTGATAAAAAATGAGCCTAATATCCCCCCATCTTGCATGGTTTGCATCTTTGATGCAAACTGTTGTTGATTCTGTTTGATCTATTGATGCGGACCTAGATAGGTTCCATCAATGGAGAGAAGAGAGGAGACAATTATATGCAGATGGATTGTCTTATAAAGAAATCCACGACCTTAAAATTACCAAATAAGCCATTTGCCAACATTTTTTTAGCCCCCAAACAAACGAACCAATTCCACCCACCAAACAATAAATTTCAATTAAATGGTGTAGGCACCCATAGATAGCTGCAAAATTATAGGCTGAGCTTGAGTTGGATTTAAAACCCAACTATTTTGATATGAGGTCATTTTAGGGAGATGGGCATGGCATGCGCCAACATAAATTAAGATCATGTGTCGATCCTCAGTGACATGCTTTGATTGATCCTATTGTTGCTCCTCCTTCTCCTGGTGTTCCCGCTGCATTTCAGTAGTAGACAATGCTGTCAACATTAGGAGCATTGAGTTCTCTTTCAATGAATGCATCTCACTCATCAAACTACACACGTGACGGTTGAAGTGGGAAATAGAGAGCAGGGAGGATTAGGCTATGGGAATACTCAAGCATCCACTTCAGGTGACCCACATGCATCTAGGATAGAGTCATATATGGATTTACTATATTATGAGGATCATCCTACACAAGTATGTACATCTTTTGAACTTAGGAACATTTAAATAATTTGTTTGAAATGTGAAAAATTCATGTAAATAATAACATTAAATTATATATAATATAATATTAATTCAAGAAGTGTTCGGTGTAGATGCATGATCACACAATTCCTGAATCTCAATATGATCATGTTTGTATTTCAAGTGTTGTAGAATTGGGCTCACCTTTTGGTTACGTACAAACCAATACATATTTTAATTTATGTGGACATATATAATTTAATTTGAATTTTTACAAATGTGTGAGATGATATATTGTATCTAGATGTAGGGAGGTCATGCGATACTGAGTACTGACCAACCACAACTTGTGGTGAGCTCTCCTGAGTCATCATTAGATCAAGTGCATGCTTTCAAAAGTTTATTAAGTTTAATTTTTTTTTTTTTATTCAAGGGTAAATGCTTTTGAACCGAAGCTATGAACCGGAATACAACCATTGAACAATACCACCCCAGCGGGGTTTGAACCTTGGTGGCAAGAACAACAATGCCACCTTTAAACCATCACACCATGCCAATACCGGCTTATTAAGTTTAAATTAAATACACATCATAGATTTAATTTAATTTGAATTTGTACACATGTGAATGATCTATAAATTGTTGTATCTATATGCAGGGATTTCATGTGATACCTGATGGAACTTCAAATTTTTGCTCCTTATGTTCCATTCCTACCCTGCCTTATGTCACTGGTCTTTCATGGTGTTGGAAATTTCTTAGGGTTGGGGTTTTAGCTTTGCCTACATGTAAAACCCATGTGTTTATTTTACGCCATGGTTGGGATCTTTTTCACTGTTACTTTTTGAGGGGTTTTAAAATGACTTATGTTCTATCATTTCATCTAGGCTTGGTCCCTTTGGTCTTAATTTTTATTTCCTCCACGGGTTTTATTTTCCTAAGTCTTGGTTGGCCCCGTGTTGCATCATTTAAAAACAACTTATGTCATTGTTTATCGTTGGCCTAGTGATGTCCCCTTGTCCTTTTAATAAATGTTTTATTTTGCAGAGGGATCAAATTTGCGCTACCGTTGATCAATTTCCTTTAGATATCAACGGTTGCCCGCCATCGCGTGATCGAAAGTTACAAGATCTTTATTGATTGCGATGTCATGAGTGAGCACCATGTGTCTCATCTGATGAAGCCGAAAGAATAAAGGAAACACTGTGGTAAATTAATCCGGCCTTAATACATTAAACGACAGGTTACTATAGTGTTCTTGAGATGCACATGTTTTGAATCAATGGATATGTTATAAAATTGACAAAAAAGTTGCTCGATAGTTACTGATAAGGCTGTCGACTGTGTTGAAGGAACGAGATCATTGATGCTCAAGATCTACGGTTGCCCACCATTGCGTGATTTGAACTTGCAGGATCTTTATTGATTACGATATCACAGGCAACCGCCACATGGACTTCCTTGGTAGCGCATGGTATGGTGGGCCCCTTATTGCCACGTTGGTGACTATGTCAGCTTGTTTTGAAGACGACCGTTCGATGATTTGATTCAACTAAAGGATCGACGACTTAAATTTAAATCTACATCAAATATGGTTGGAGCCGTTTGTGCATCGCACGAGTGAGCTTTAATGGCGGATGAGACACTTACTGATTTGATCGAATAAAATCAATTCTCTTTCTTTATGTGTATCACAAGGCATTCAAGTATTTCGTGAAGTAGTCTCAGAGCCGAAGGTGGAATTGCGAGTCTCTATAGCCAGAATTTGGGATTTCTGCAAACAAAGCCGTGAGTTAATTTTTGTGCCTCCCGGTCATTCTGCACTTGAATTTGGGAAAAAATTTGCTATGCTTGTCATTGAACTTGTTGATAAACGTGTTAGGTCTATAGTTTAATTATAATTGTGAGAAATTGCAGTATTTTGTTCTGTAATTTCCTATCTCTAGTTAGTCCTAGCTATTTGAAGTGTAACGTTGTAAAGAGGCCCTAGTTTGTTCGAGATGGCACCACCCAAGCAACATTCTGGCCAAATTGACTATTTGAAAAGAAACATGTACGATGATTGCCTGGATCAATTGCCCTTGTCAACGAATGATAAAAAGAAGGGATTGGTTTTGATGCGAGGGAAAATCCTGGGGGAAGGGTTAGTATACAATTTCTTTAACATAGCTGATGCTAGGGTTCCTCTCACAGGTTTGGAAATGTTCAGATTGTGGTATGGATAGAGGAATTTTCCTCACCCCTTTTCAAACGGTTGGATGTATGACATGGGGAAGCTGGTTGTACCAAATGTGTTCCCTGATGTAGACCTGCTTAGGGTAGTGGCTGCAAGATATGACCCTGTCACACGAGTAATCAAGGATAATGATGGAAAGGTTTTGTTAAGCATTAACAGAGATGATATCCAATAGATTTTTGACTTGAGTGAACCGAGTGAAGATTTGGTTCCTATTAATCTTGAGGAAATGAAGCAGGAATATGCAAAGTTGAAATCTCTTTTTAGAGCTAAGTTGCTTCCACCTCATTTGGCTAGGGCAGGAGGTTCAAGATTTCATATAAGCCCCAGTGACTAGGAACCTTTCAGATTAAATTGTTTTGCAAATCATTTCCTAGCCACTTTCTATTCATTGTGTCAGATTTTGGGTTTCAGTCCTAGTGCGGTGATGCCCATTGCATACATGTTCATGGGGGTGCAAATACAACACCCTAACTTCTTTGTGACATATGACTTTGCTTCTTTCTTGGCTGAGAGGATACATGAAGGGATGCCAAAGTTGCAGAAAAATGACACCGACACTCAATTCTTTTGGTATTCTATGCTGATGCATATGTTCTTGTTCAAGAATGCTGATTTCTTCTCTGAAAAGATGAAATTAAGGCAATTGGTTGATGGAGAAAGATTACCAATACAAATATGGGCTGCAGATTTATCTTGCAATAAGGAAAGTACCAGTTATGTGCAATTTGATAATTGCTTTGCTTCCCGATTGAGGTCTAGACTGATGGTGAATGTACCTAGGATCCCTGAGGAATTACTTCCTCAGGCCAAAGGGGAGGAAGCCAAAATTAAAAGTCTGCCATAACTGGGGTGACATTATCCCATACCCAGTCAACACTATTTTGAGGGTATATGGTTTTCAGGGAGCCCCTCATATACTACCATACAATGTGCCACCAAGAGTGGGGTTTGTATAAGTTGTGGAAAATAGGTTGTATTCATGAGGACAACCTCACTGGAAGGGGTAAGGGAACATTTTTCCCTGATTATACAGTGGTGTCTGATTTTTCCTTTTCAAAGGGAGGCTGGATGTATTTTGAGAAATTCTTTGATGATTAACATTTGAGGTGTGGTCCAAAGTGGCAGCATGATCCTGAGGGTTTCTTTGCTCTTTTCAGACAAAGAATAAAAGCTGACAAGTTTGTGCATGAGTTCAACTTCCCTAAGGACCTGATTAGAAATGAGTTCGACCTAAATAGGAAGGAGTTGAACAAGGAGAAATGGATAACATATGATAAGCTATTAGATATTGTGCACAAAATGGATCCCAAGTATGATCCATTGTTGGAGTTTAGTCCATACCATAAGAAAATTGATTTTTTGATGGAGAACTTCAAAGAGATTATGGGCACTTTGAGAACCAAAAAGGTAAACTTAGAGTTGAGTCTGAGTGTATAGGAACAAGATGCCAGACCAATTGAAACAAGGCCAACATACCAGCCTACAAAAAGGTGGCCATTTACAGGAGGAAAAATGATAGCAACAGTGATGAAGAAGAAGTGGACAGAAAAGGAAAGCAAATTATGAAGTTGCCTTCACAACCAGGTCCAAAATTCAAAGTGCCTGGGGCAATCAAAATCATTGATTTAGAATCATCACCAGAAGATAATCCCTCATCACCACCATCCGAGCCAAGCCCTAAAAGACAAAGGATTGATCAACCACAGGAAAATCTAATGGATGAAATTATTGTTACTAATCAGGACATGTAGGTTGGTATGCCTTCCCCTCCTAGGCTAGCTGAATTGGTTTTATTTGATTTAGATATGAAAGGAAAAAGTGTACAAGATGCAAGAATGGAAGCATGTATGGAGTTTTTAGATGACAATATATTTGTAAAAACTCCTGTATTCTTGCAATTGGTATGGAGGATGAAATTTGAAGAATATCAAGATAAATGTAAGAAGAGAAGGGAACTAAGACTTGACAGGTCAGACCAGGAGAATGATGAGGAAGTAAAAGCTGAATTAGTGGAAGAATTTAAGAACATCACTCCTCGAGAAGGAAGGAAACTAGTGAGTCAAGATGGTGTATTGATTATGTTTGAATGGTACATTGCAGATGCTATATCATTTAATGCTATTTTAAAGTCCAAGCATCCCTTGCAAGACTCTGAAGAAGAAGTCAATGCAACACTTCAAGACTTTGCTTTCAGTGAAGAGTATGAAACCTTGGCAATTTGGGCATTGGCTCCACAAGGGAGAAAACCAAATGTTACAGATATTAATCCAAATTTCAGAGGAGGATTAATAATAAAGAGAGCTTCAGAGACCTCAACCATCGAGGCCACTAATTTGACTGTGAATGTGGCCAAATTGGCCCAAAAGACTGATGAAAGGGAGGAGGCTGAAAAGAAGAGCCTAATGGAGAAGTATAACCTTTTGATTGAGGAATACAACAAGATGTAGCAGAAGAATGTTGAGTTGCAGACTGAGGTGGAAAGGTTTAGGTATAAATAGATTGGGGAGACATCAAGTGCTCCAGGAACCAATACATTACCTTCCACAATAGGGTCAGTGCCTCCTGCTTCTCCAATTGTTTCCACACCAGGATCTCTTAGTCAAAATCCTTCCCTCACCCCTCCTTTAGAACAAATTGATGAAGAAACAAAGTGCTATGTTGATCCTACAAAGAAGTAGCTCTTGCAAAAAATTGATGAATTGTAGACATCATTAAGGGTAAGTGAGGAGGGATCTCTTTTAAAGAAAAATGAGATTGTTACTACTGTCTTAAGACATTTAAATGAAAAAGTTGATAATAAATTACTATCTACACATTCTTTATATTCTTTGTTGTTAGATGCAATAAATAATATTGATAGGGATCAAGAGGTAGTGATACCATTGATTGAAAATTGGATCCCTAGGGCCAGTGATTTGGATGTCATGTATAAGGCCTCAAGGTTTGACACAAATAATAGGCCCCAATCATTAAAGCCTACTCAAGTATTAGTTAAGTCATTGCAGGGTTTTCAGACCCTACCAGACGATTTGAGTAGGAAGATTAGGGAATTGGTGAAGAATTTCAATGATTGGGGTAACACATGTTACCTAATATAATGGATGAGTAGGGGAAAATCAGGTCACTCCGGCAGTGGCAGGATCAAGCAAGTGAGGTCATCAATGATCAAATTAATTTAATTTTTGATGACTCAGATTATGATTTGTTGGTGAGCTGTATGGATAAAATCATTAGTACCAGCTCATTTTTGGAATCTTTTGGAAGGGATGCAAATCAAGTAGCGGTAAAATACACACCTTATAATGACAAGGTGAATGAGGTAATTAATTTTGACTGGCCGACTGATGAAGAATACCAGAAGTGGGTAACTAAATATTTGACTGAGGAAGAGTAAAAGAATGGACTACTAACAGGTGGTAAATCAGATGTTGCGGTTACAATGGTTTCCAGGTTTGCTTTGATGGCAGTCTCGGCGTGGGTTTCTTTTGGTTTTTGTTGTTGCATCAACTTTCCTCAGCTAACATGATGAACGAGAATATTCTCCAAGGTGATGGTTGTTGTAACAATTTTTGGAATATCACCAGGTGCTCCAATTCGCTGGTGACATGTGTAATTTCTGGCTGATGCTTGTTTTCTCCTTCATTTTCTATAAGAAGGATTTCAAGGCCAGAAGTACAGGTTAGCAAGTTAGATAATTTTTGGTCGAGTCTAGGTGAAGATGCAAAGTAAATTGTAAAGTCCGATGGTTTTAGAGAGAAATGCAATTTAGGTTCTGGGTCATTTTGTAACAAGTTTTGAGTTCATGGGGATTTAATGTTGTATAACAATACTAGCATTTGAGTTGAAATGATAAATTCAAGCTCATGTCTCTCCATTGTACATGCATATATGAACTTTGAATAAAATAACTAAGGGTTGTTTCATTCATCTCATTGTTGTGGTGTGTATGATTCTATTTTAGCTTTAATTCAAAGAATTAATTAAAATACTTGAATGGGATTGTGGGTAGATGTGTTTTGTATAAGGATTTGATAAGTAGTATTGAGTTAGAATACATATTGATGAGATTACAATGTAATGTCATCAAGGATTTCATATGTTATGTGTTAAACCTGTCATATACCCTTATATGCTTATGAATTTGACTCCTCCAATGGATAAATGGCACTGATCTAATTTTTAATTATCAGTATGATTCATTATTTGTTTGTCTTTCCCTAGAGCTTGCTACAAATTGCAAATCAATGACTATCTTATGTTGTGGATTGTGTTGTAGTTATCTCATGCTCCAGATAGTTGATATTGTCGAGGAATAGCCAATTCTATTCAATATTATCCTATCATGTTGAGCTACTTAGTGAGATTATCTGTTATTGGTAATGTTGTTTATAATAATGGTGCAGAGGTTGTAAACACATTAAGGGATCACCCTCCCGGGTCTTGCAGAGCCTGAAGTGTAGGAGGCTTTTTAAAGTCCTCGTCAGTTGGTCCAGGTCCTTCGAGTTGCCCTTGATTGGAATTGGAAATTCCATAGGTAGATTAGAAGACAACCCTGGTTACATTGTAAAACGCAACCAACAATACCCATGGCAAGCGCACCTGAGACATCGTCAACATTTGTGCATGGGAAATCTTAGGTGTGTGATCATGAGGTCATATTATTCGAGGTTGTAAACTTTACTAAATCTCCTATACAATTTTTAGGGACCTTTTAAATATATATATTCAAGGTTCTAACATATTGTTTGCTATATATGAATATGTAGGATATAGTAGATCAAGCATTTGGACCTTCTCAATTGACAGTTATGCTACCCATTGAACAAAATATGCCAGTAGATTCACATGATCAATATGGTAATTTATGCATACTAAAAATAATTTTTTACTATATTTACTAGATATTTAATTAAATTTATTTTTATCAAGTTTATTTTCAAGTTTATATGTTAAATTATATCAAAATTTCTAAATAACTTTAAATCTAATTTCAAGTTTCTTGTACTCTTCTACAACATGATACAACTACATCTAGTCCACATGGAGCAAAGAGGAGACTTGATTTGACTAATCGCCTTGATAGTTGGATGGTTTAAAATTTTATGGACTATAGATCTCTAGTTTTATTTAAATATATGTGTTGGACTTGATATATACATTTTGAACATGTTATTTCATGGACCATTTCACATACATTATATCAATTAATATGATCATGTTTGTGTTTATTTATATCAGTTGACTTTAATATGATGATTATATGCACTCACGTATGTATATATATTTTATCTAATTTTCAATTAATATGTACTATATAAATTATTATCTAGAATCAAATTTCATATATATTTACATGCCATTGTTGAATTAAGTTTAGACATGTCTTAAAATGATCAACTCTTAAATTTTAATAATTTATCACATGGTTAGGTGCAAATAAAAAAAATCCTTAAATATTTTAGATCATATTCATAATAAATTAAGGGCATGTAATTTTAACTATTTTCCAATTCTAGCAAATATTTGAATCATTGAACACAAACCTATCTCCTTGTATGTATAAAATGTATAATATATACAATCGAACAATTATATAAAATGTGGTAAATAAAAGACATTATTTGTAAGATAAAATTGGAACAAGATATTTAAAAAGTGACTAATAAGTTCATTTAAGTTCATACATCAAACAAACATATATAATGTATATTGATGTTTAATACAACTATATAACATGATGAAACATATATGTGCATGTAGATACAATTAAAGCTTATCAAATTTTAGGACAAGACCACAAATTGATATTTACGTAGTCTCTTGATATTTTTTTTTACAGTGATAATCACATGGTAGACCGACTTGATGAGAACTTACAAAAATAATTAATGTAAGTAACTATAGTTTTTATGAGTCATTTAACTAAATAATTAATGCGAGAAAAGAACAATATATAATAAAAGTTATAAAATTGGATCTTATAAATTCCTTACAAATTCAAGTGATGCTTGCCATAGGATGGATTAAGGGGACCTAAGAGGATATAACTTAAGGGGTCCTAGAAGAATGCCTTAAGGGGAGTTAAGAGAATAACTTAAGGGGATGCAAGAGGGTGGATTAAGGGGAGTTAATAGAATAACTTAAAGGGATGCAAGAGGGTGGATTAAGGGAAGTTAAGATAATGACCTAAAGGGATGCAAGAGGGTGGATTAAGGGGAGTTGAGAGAATGACTTAAAGGGATGTAAGAGGGTGGATTAAGGGTAGTTGAGAGAATGAATTAAAGGGATGACTTAAAGGGATTAAGCATCTCATGAACCCTATAACCCTAAACCATAGGATGTAAAGCCTAGGAGATGAACCCTAAACCATTTACCCATATAGATTTGTTATTCTAAGCATCTCATGAAACCTAGAAATTGTAAACCCTAAACCATAGGACCTAAAGCCTAGGAGATGAATGCTAAACCATTAACCCATATATATTTGTTATTTTAAGCATCTCATGAACCCTAGAAACCCTAAACCATAGGACCTAAAGCCTAGCAGATGAACCCTAAACCCTTAACCCATATAGAGTGAGTTAAGGGATGCAAGAGGGTGGATTAAGGGGAGTTGAGAGAATGACTTAAATGGATTAAGCATCTCATGAACCCTAGAAAATATAAACCCTAAAACATAGGACCTAAAGCCTAGGAGATGAACCCTAAACCATTAAACCATATAGATTTTTTGTTCTAAGCATCTCATGAACCCTAGAAACCCTAAAACCTAAATCATAGGACCTAAAGCCTAGTAGATGAACCCTAAACCCTTAACCCATATAGAGTGACTTAAGGGATGCAAGAGGGTGGATTAATGGGAGTTGAGAGAATGACTTAAAGGGTTGAATTAAAGGAATTAAGCATCTCATTAACCCTAGAATCCCTAAACCCTAAACCATAGGACCTAAAACCTAGGGGATGAACCCTAAACCATTAACCCATATAATTTTTTTATTCTAAGCATTTCATGAACCCTAAAAACCCCAAACCCTAAACCATAGGACCTAAAGCCTAGTAGATGAACCCTAAACCCTTAACCCATATAGAGTGGCTTAAGGGATGCAAGAGGGTGGATTAAGGGGAGGTGAGAGAACAACTTAAAGGGATTAAGCATCTCATGAACCCTAGAAACCCTAAAACCTAAACCATAGGACCTAAATCCTAGGAGATGAACCCTAAACCATTAACCCATATAGATTTGTTATTCTAAGCATCTCATGAAACCTAGAAACCCTAAACCCTAAACCGTAGGACCTAAAGCCTAGGAAATGAAACCTAAACCATCAAACCATATAGATTTGTTATTCTAAGCATCTCATGAAGCCTATAAACCATAAACCCTAAACCATATGACCTAAAACCTAGGAGATGAACCCTACACCATTAACCCACATAGATTTGTTATTCTAAGCATCTTATGAAACCTAGAAATCCTCAACCCTAAACCATAGGACCTAAAGCCTAGGAGATGGACCCTAAACCATTAACCCATATAGATTTGTTATTCTAAGCATCTCATGAACCATATAAACCCTAAACCCTAAACCATATGACCTAAAACCTAGGAGATGAACCCTACACCATTAAACCATATAGATTTTTTATTCTAAGCATCTCATGAAACCTAGAAACCCTAAACCCTAAACCATAGGACCTAAAGCCTAGTAGATGAACCCTAAACCATTAACCCATATATATTTGTTATTCTAAGCATCTGATGAACCATAAAAACCCAAAACCCTAAATCATATGACCTAAAAGATAGGAGATGAACCCTAAACCCTTAAACCATATAGATTTGTTATTCTAAGCATCTCATTAACCCTAGGATATGAAGATCCTAAACCCTTAACCCTACGACCTAAATCATAGGAGATGAACCCTAAACCCTAAATACATATAGATTTGTTATTCTAAGCATCTCATGAACCCTAGGATATGAATATCCTAAACCATTAACCATAGGATCTAAAGCCTAGGAGATGAACCTTGAACCCTTAACCCATATAGATTTGTTATTCTAATCATCTCATGAACCCTAGGATATGAAGATCCTAGGCCCTTAACCCTAAGACCTAAATCCTAGGAGATGAGCCCTAAACCCTTAACCCATATAGATTTTTTATTCTAAGCATCTCATGAACCCTAGGATATGAAGATCCTAAGTCCTTAACCCTAGGATCTAAAGCCTAGGAGATGAAACCTAAACCCTTAACCCATATAGATTTATTATTCTAAGAATCTCATGAACCTTAGGATATGAAGATCCTAAGTCCTTAACCCTAGGACCTAATGCTTGGGAGATGAACCCTAAAGTTAAGAGAGTGACTTAAGGGATGAAAGATGATGGATTAAGGGTAGATAAGAGGATATGGATTAAGGGGTCCTAAGAGGATGGCTTAAGGGGAGTTGAGAGAGTGACTTAAGGAGATGCAAGAGGATGGATTAAGGGTAGATATGCGAGGATATGGATTAAGGGGTCCTAAGAGGATGACTTAAGGGGAATTAATATAAAGCCTTAAGGGGATGCAAGAGGATGGATTAAGGGTAGATATATGAGGATATGGATTAAGGGGTCCTAAGAGGATGGATTAAGGGTATATTATGAGGATATGGTTTAAGGGGTCGTAAGAGGATGGCTTAAGGGGTGTTGAGAGAGTGACTTAAGGGGATGCAAGAGGATGGATTAAGGGTAGATATATGAGGATATGGATTAAGGGGTCCTAAGAGGATGACTTAAGCGGAATTAATAGAGAGACTTAAGGGGATGCAAGTGGATGGATTAATGGTAGATATATGAGGATATGGCTTAAGGGGTCCTAAGAGGATGGCTTAAGGGGTGTTGAGAGAGTGACTTAAGCGGATGCAAGAGAATGGATAAAGGGTAGATATACGAGGATATGGATGAAGGGGTCCTAAGAGGATGGTTTAAGGGGTGTTGAGAGAGTGACTTAAGGGGATACAAGAGGATGAATTAAGGGTAGATATACGAGGATATGGATTAAGGGGTCCTAAGAGGATGACTTAAGGGGTGTTAAGAGAGTGAATTAAGGGGATGCAAGAGGATGGGTTAAGGGTAGATATATGAGGATATGGATTAAGGGGTCCTAAGAGGACGGCTTAAGGGGAATTAATAGAGAGACTTAAGGGGATGCAAGAGGATGGATTAAGGGTACATAAGAGGATGGATTAAGGGGTCCTAAGAGAATGGATTGAGGGGATATGGAATCAATTATAAATTTTTTATAAAATGACAATGAATTATTTAGTTTTATATTTATACTATCAATCAAATGTATCTAAAACTATAAATAGTTACCTGTCTCTAGATTCAAATTCCATTGTAATATATATGCATGTCCTCTCTTTTTTGTAATGCATCTAGTTTTGGGAGACCTGAAATAAAAAGTGATAAAAAAATTTAATTAGGAAATGAACAAAGACAAATATATATATACATGTATATGTGATAAATTTTTAACTACATATCAACTATCAATTAAATATATATACAACTATTTACTTACCAATATTTTTTTACTCTGTTGTACCATCTGCATCCTCTCTTTTTTGTAATGCATCTATGATTGTCTCATTATCATCCATTGAAAGTGTCCATAACACTTTATTAGTAGGCCTCCCTTGATATCTAACTAGTTTTATATTGGTTTCCAAAATAAAATTGAATAATGTATAATCTTCTTGTGTCTTTCATAATCTTCAAATGTAGGCAAGACATTATTTCTTATCAAATATTTTCGAAGCTAGGTGCCAACAACAACCACCGAACCAGTTGGATACTCAAATTTTTCATCATACACTCTAGGATGTACCAACTTATGTTTTCTCTCAACACATCTAGCCAACCAATACTTTGTCTCCTCTTCATTCCCCTTAGGTGCAACAACAACATACACATGTCCTGCAAAAATAAATAAAAAATTAAATAAAGAGTGACTTATATTTAATTTACATATAAACATGCACACATATAAAATTCAATTCAATTTAATGTAACTTCTTGTACAAGATCCAAAACATGATCATAATCATTTGATGTGAACACTTGATTATCTTCAATTGTCGTTCCATGTTGAATATGTGTCAATGTAGGTGTTAAGGCTCTTTGTTGCCATTCTTTGACCCATTTTGTATTTTCACATGCCTCCCAATCACCTACAATACAAAATTGACAAAAGCATGCAAGCTCCCTTGTCCATATTGTCCATGTGTTTGCATTCAAACTCTTAAACGAATGCCATTTTCAGATCCATTGATTGTTTCACAATCTTGTCAAGTAAAATATCATTTTCTTCAACTAACCAAAAGAAGTGTCGAATTATTGAGCTCTCACTTGTTCTTGTAGATAGTTTGGTATTGCACCAATCCACAATTGCACATGCATCTCTGAATTTGGCAAGCAACATCCTCAAATTTTAGTTGCTCTCTAGCAAGAGCTCTTTTCACGCATGCACTTGCTCCATTGTGTTACTCCTTTACCATGTCTAGCTTCAAAAAGACTCCACATGTGCTAGATATTATTTTCCTTATGAACTCTACATAACCAATAAAACATTCTAGCATTCTTGAATTGACCCGTGCAATTATCTGACCATATGAGATTTTCTCTCATTTGAATTCCTCTTTCTTTTAAATTTTTATAAAATATATCAAAATAATATATCACTTACATAAAAATGGTACTCTCTCAAAAAAATTCTGTTATCTTCTCTACTATCATCTGCATGTCTATAAACAATATGAACAAATATAGCTACTTGCACTGAATTATAATATTGTGATTGAATTTCTTCTTGTGGAGCAAGAGTATAATTTTCAGCAAAATCAACAACTGACAATATAGTTCCAATTGGGAATGTGTTTTTACATAAACGAAATTGATTATCAAGCCAATGAGCATATTGAGAGTGTTTAACATATTTAGTTACAATATTATCTTTAAATTCTTTAATAAATGCATGCACACTAAATTTTTCCACAATTAACTCACAATGTTTTCCAATGTTTTCCATCTTCTAAAGAATACTCAATATTTTTAAATTTTTTTACATCCATTAATTGTTGTCCAAATTCATTTAAACTACTTTCATGCATACATTCTCCTAACAATAAAAAGTTACCACATCTATTGCATTTTCCAGAAACACATGCTTTTAAATAAAATAAGTTTCCATTAGAGGGTTCACAAAACAAACCTATGATAAAATCTTTGATTGTTTCAGGTGGCATATTAATACCACAAATGTCCTGCATAATTTGGTTAGCATGCAAAGTAAAATGTATATATCAAAAAATATCATAATAATAATGAACTTGTACATGAACCTTACAACAACAAGAGATTTGTTGTTTATTAATTCTAACATACCAAGGTTTTCACTTTTCAAATGATCTTTGACTTATGCTAATATTAAATGGTAAGATTGAATCATCTAAATTTTTCTTTATATAATTCAGTTTGAGTCATATCTAAGAGATTCTTTGGATGAGGTTCACAGATTTTGGAACCCACCCTTAATTTTAAAACATCTCTAATGTTAGGTGATACTCTTGTATTATCATGCCAATATTTTTCGATTAAAGATTTGATTCATTAATTAATTTCATGTCTGATCTTGGGAGTCTACCATTAAAACTCCAACATTTATTAATTGGATCCTTTTCAATACTTTCTCTTCTTTTAGCAGCTCTTATCAAAGTTTTAGGATTTACTTTTATACATTTACTAATCTTACTTAACATTCTTTTATTTGAAGTTGCTTTATTAACTAGAGCAGTTGTTATTGCATTATGAGTTGCATTCTTATCTTTAGATCAAATTTTCTTACCTATAAAATCAATAGCATTAGCAACACTAGATATGACTTGTTCTGTTGAATCATCTTTCTTTTTTGGTTTTAAAAAAATTCCTAATGTTTTCATCACTTTTCTCATTTTTTACATTCTCATCAATTGCATCATGAGTTGAATTGAAATCCTAATTTCTTTTTATAAAAAAAACATTCTATATATTCTATTTTCATAAATTCTCATTTGTCTCCAAGAAACTTTACAAGGAAGGTTATCTAGCACATCTTTTTCAATTGTAAAAAAAATATTTTAATTTTTAGTCATACAAGGGGTTTCATTTTCATTCACGCAAGGGGTTTCATTTTCATTTTCAAACATAAAAGGGATTTCATTCTCATTTACATTCTTATAAGATATTTTATCATTTTTTTTGTTTTTGCATTGTTTCAACCCTAGAATTATTGATATCATCAATGGTGTATCCAACTTCCTCTAAACAACAAAGATCAATATTATCAAGACTTGGGTTTGAAGACATACTTGGATAAACTGTTTGAATAGGTGCATTTTCCATATCATTGGGAGGTGGATTTGAAGACATACCTTAAGTTATTTGCATAGGTGTTATTTCCATTTCATTCAAAGTTGAAGTTAAAGGCATAGTTGGGTTTGTCTCCATAATTGCATTTTCTTCCATATTCACCATCTCCACATTTGCATCATCTACATTCATCTCATCCTTCATGGTTTCCTCTTCAACATTCATGAAAATAGATGCTTCCAAATTTTTCATTTGACGAATCCTTTCTCTTCTATCCCTTTGTCTTTTTGACTCCATTTCTCTATTTGCTTGAATTTCTTTGGGTGTCATTAACTTTCTACATTTTTTTCTTTGCTTTTGATTTGATCCCATGGTTACCAAACCCTCTTTGATAACAAAAAAAATGATTTTTAACCTAATTTTAAATTGCTATCTCCTTTAAATAGTCAAATAAAACTATATAGTATGAAGATCCTTTCTTCTATAAACTTAGAAGTACAAAAGCATCATGAATACATCCAAAAGTTTTCTTTTTCCAAATATTCTTGTAAAATGTTCTTGTACTTGATTCCACTTCAAAAAATTCAACCTGCACTTGTCTCTTCCAACAATTTGAATAGAATATTCCCTGTTAAGAGATTGCACAAGACAACATTGCAATAAAAAATGCAAAAAATGACACTTTCGGACCGTACTGCAGAAAAGGAATGTTGTAGAAAAAACATGCTCTATCAATATTTTCCAAATTGGGAAAAATGGCTAAATAAGAAACGCGTACATGTTATAAAATGCGTACACGTTCTATTTTAGGAATACGTACATGTTACTTTTACCCAATGGGTAAATAGATAATGAATATGCGTTATATAATGCGTACACGTTTTATTTAAATAACGCGTACACATTATTAAAAATTTGAATCTCCAAACCACATGCAACCTTTGTTTTAGGCTTAGGATAGGCTTGGAAACCCAATCCTTAGCCTTTGATCTGCAACTAAAACTAAGGCAGATTCAAGAAGAATGTCCAACTTTGGTAATGTGGCTGATGGACTTTTTTTCTGAATCAATCTATGAAATTAAAACCCATCACATAACACAACGTCTAGTTTCCAAATATATAATTTTTATTAAGATTAGATTAGATTTTTTATTTTTAATTAATCTCTAAGCAAACTAGTCCATAAACTTGAAATATCAAGTTTTTTTGTTTTTTAATAACTTTTTTTTGGTTAAGTTTCTCTACACAATGAAAAAAATATTAATTTTTTTTAAGTTTAGGTCCAATTATGTTGTCTGTACATGTTGATTTTTAAAAAATAGCAATTAAGGCCAATAAAAATTCAATAAAAAAAATATTAAAAAAAAATTACAAAAAAAAATCCTTATCAATCTTCATGTTGTTAGCTCTCTTTCCCCAAAAGGAATTATAAAAATACTTTTATTTGGGTCAAAAAGTGGTGTTCGTACATGTGCATGGTATGATAAAAAAATGACTTTTAAAAAGTGGTTTTATACATCCCTATCAAAATTTAATTTCTATCATCTCGGTATTTGAATAAATTACATTATTGGAAACTAGATTCAAAATGCTAAATTTCATATTACTGACATTTTTTAAGATTCATTGTGTAAGTGCCTCAAATTTTTAGTCCAAGTGTGACAAATTCTGAAAAAACAACAAAAACACTTCCACTTTTTGAGCTTTTTGTGGACCCAACTTCTTGCATCAGCCCGTATGCTAGGACCCCTTCGACATGTGGTGAATGGGTCATCACTTAACCCTAGGACCCCCCCTTGGGATATGTTTTTGGCGATATTTTAATGATTTCAAATCCTAGATCTGATGTTAGCTTGTGCTATTTGAATTTTAGGAATTAAGAGTAAGATAAGTATAAATACAAGGTTATTTCACATAGTTTCACCTAGCAACTTCAAGTCTTCAAGCATTATAGAAAATTTATGAGATCAAGAGTCCACAAGAGCATTCAAGGGCAGATTATTGAAGTTTATTGCAACAATCAAAGGTCATTTCATCATGTCAAAGGAATAATGCATCATGCATGTTGTTGAGCTAATGTGTTGATGTAGTATTGAAGATCCAATTCAAGCATATTCAAGGTGTTGTTTCTAATCAAATATTGTGATCAAGATCTACATTCTTTGAGGCCCCTTCATACAATGTTGTTGATTTGTACTCCAAGGTTTCAACAAGGTTTGGTGAGTTGTTACATGTTATTGTCCATTCATCATTCCTTTATGCATTATTTCAATTCAAGTTTTAATTACCAAAATAGGGTTTGACCAAGGCAAACCCCTATTCCCTAAAAAATAACATATTTCTTCTCCTTTGATGTGTGCTTGTAGGTTTTAGGTTGAAGATCAATTGGAAAACAAAAGTTTTCAAAGTTGTCATCTTTCCTGCAAGATCACAAAAGTTCTTTTACAAAATTAATTTCCAAATTTCAGGAGCTGAACACCTAGGATCTAGGAGTGCAAAAATTGAAGAACATGACCCAAAAATTGATTTTCCAAAACCCTAGCAGGGACCCATTCTCCACTAGGCGAATGAGTCCTTAGTGAGGCCCGAAAAAAAACTTTTTGCAACAGGTACATAACATTTAACCCTCTTAAAACCTACCTTTTGATTACTATATTGGTTAGGTTTAATTTTTATTCTTATTTATACATTATACCCCTCATAATTGAATGAAACATTAGTATAAAATTTTTGGTTCATCATCTTGTTGAGTCATTTTGATAAACCCAATTTTTGGTACTTCATTATGGTGAACCCAACGCTTTTGAACATTGTAGTTTTCTTATTTTGGAGTATCTTTTCATCTTTGATTAGATCTTGCATTCATTTGCATTGAATTAGATCTCATTTAAGGTGTCTATATTTGCATTCAAATTTGCATCTCATCTAGGGTTTTTAGGATTGCATTGTTTGCATTCTTTAAATATGAAAAATACAAAAAAATAAGTCATCTTGCATATCATACACATTACATTAACTTGCATTTGAAAATTGAAACAAAAATTGCATATCAAACTAGGTCTTTTAGTTCATCATTTTGTCATAATTTGCACTTACATTTCACATTGCATTTTGATGGGTCTGGTTATTAGTATCTTTTTATTACTTTTCATATACTTTTAAGACACTTTACATATGTTTCTACAGTACCTTTTTGACAATACTTCCATAATATGTTATCATTTCATGCATACTTTGCAACCTTGAACCCAGTTTGTGGAAATGAAATATGGTGAAAATATTCCTAGTATTGCATGGTTTAAATATGAATATGTATGTATATGAATGAAATACTATGATTTAATTATGGTGGTTAGTTGCATATGTATGTGTATGGATTAATATCTCTATAGCTCAGCATGTGGTAACAATAAAGGAGTATTTGTAGCAAGTACCCAAGCAATAGAACATGGAATTAATGAAGTTCAAGCTGCCTAAAGTGTAGGAAGCTGTGAAGTTGAGCGTAGTCATTATGGAAGGAATAAATGCTGGAAATATACTTGTTCTAGAATTATGGAAATTTTCATATGTGTTCCACATGCAAGATGTTCTTATTTGTATAAGAATCTTTTTCCTTTTTAGTTAGATGAATAAGTCAATCTTAATTTCACATCCTCATATCTAGGAGTGAGATTTATGATTACAGTTAGTTAGTTAGCAGTTTGAATAATACTCTCCCCATTTTGTATAAAGTCAGGGGATGGGTTCATAGTTCAATTAGTTGATTATTACAAGTTATTATCAGTTAGTAGTTTTTCAAGTTTTCCAGTTATCCAAAAACATGTTGTTAAGATGATATTATGGAATAAAATCTGCAAGAAGGATTCTGTCTAAATATATAGTGTTATGCAATGAATGGAGTTATATGTTGCATGGATGTGTAACAATCTGAGTTAGATTTGGATTTAAGTTAAGTGAGATAGTCCTTTGAGCTAGTTGCTTATGTATTGTTCTTCACTTCATCTATTTATTTTTTTATTTATGCATTTCCATTAATTATATTTCCATTATTCCCATGTGCTTTGTAAAGTAGAGCAATTTATGGTTAGTTAGAGTAGTTGTTGTTCATGGAAAAAGGTGCAATTGATAGATCATAGTACTCCAAATCTTAGGATTTGTTATTTTGACATTTAAAAAAAATTTAGATTAATTTTGTACTCATACATCTTTAGTAGTCACCTACAGCTTATGCTACAGATACCTGTAGCCACTAGGTTTTGTAACTACTTTCATTGTTTTTACAATTTTGTAAGTTCGCAATAAGGTAGAATAGTTTGAATTAATTTGCATAGAGTAATTTAGGTGAACATGAGTCTGTGAAGGCACAAATAGTGTAGTACCATCATAAGTCTACGCACCTTTGTTGATAATTTAATGTAGGCTTGCAATGTCAAGTGGATTGTTTAACTTGGCACACCCCTGAATTGTGTAGAATTTACCAAGTTCATAACACATTAGTTTGCCTCTACATTTTTAGCACCGTTGTCAGGGATGGTGCTATCTTCATAGGCCTATTTTTACAAGTTTTTCATAGTTAATTTTTCTTTTCTTCATTAGGAATGATAGATTTCATCTTCAAAAACATCTGGAGTTATACTAACATTGTGCAAGGCCATTGCCATACAAAGTCAAACCTACTATATGTGGAGGTGGAGAGATAACCAAGAAAGATTCCTCCCTTCAAACACTCAAGACAAAGAAGATACTGGTGGTTTTGTTGAATATATTGTGGAGATTGTTGAAAGGGTGGGAATTTCCTTTCCATCTTCATCATCTTCATCATCATCATCATCATCTTCCATGACTTTTTAAGGGACTTTCCGAACAATGGAAGATCTTGATCCCCTAGAGTATGGTACCTTTGAGTTCCCCATTACTGACCAAGCTAGAGGTATTGTGCTAAAGAATATTCCACCATCAACATTACCAGTATTTTATGGCTTGGTAACTGAGGACTTAGATACCTTCCTCTTTGAATTTGATGTTTTGTGCATAAGTTATGATTATACTACTGATGCCCACCAACTCAAGCTCTTCCCAACCACTCTTAAAGATGCTTACCTTAGATGGTTTATGGGGCTTGGCAGGGATGTTGTTCCAGATTGGGACACCATGAAGACAAAGTTCTTGGAAAAATATAAGGACTATTGTAGAGGATTAGATCGAAGGAGAGATGATATTTTCTCAATGTCTCAAAAATAGGATGAGTCATTAGAAGATTATATAGAAATATTTCAGTTTGTTTTGAAGAAAAACCCTCAGCATAAATTATCAGAGGAATCCCTTAAATTGGTATTTTTAAGGGGGATTGATGAAGAATGTATGGATTCCCTCAACCTTATTGGGGGAGGAGACATTTCTACAGGTCAATTTGAAGACATTTGTAAAATCTGTAGGAATTATTCTAGGACCCTTTCCAGAAAGCCAAGAGGGGAGAGGTCATCCATCATAAGTAAGTCCTTTAACGGGGTTTCCAAAGTAGAAATTAGTAATTTATTATCAAACATGAAGGAGGATATAATTAGTCATCTAGAAACACAGTTGGACACCCTCCACATCAAGAAGAAGCAGGAGGAAGCAGAAGCTATGCTCACTAAGTACTGCCCTAATTGTAGGCAAAGGAAAGCTAATTGTAAGTGCAAATGAGTGGCCAGTATCCAACAAGAAAAGATTGAGAAACCATATTTACAATCAATTGAAGGAGATGATGGAAAAATATTCTACATATCACAAAGGAGGCCATGGAAGAAAAGAAAATGTATGCCACTAGACCCCCTTAGTTTTAATCCATCTTTCCCTTTGAGCAATCAAAAAATTTCTGCTTGGAACTCTCAGCCCTAGAAAACAAATCATAACTAGTGGCAGAATCCAAACAAATGGTCACAAGCCTAGCCTAATTGGAACCAACAGCGAAACTCATGGCCACAACAAAAATTTCAAGGTTCCAACTACAATCCACAATGGCCAAACCAACAAAATCAATGGCAGCCTCAATGGAAAAAAGGCCAGCAATGGCAGAAAAATATGAGTTACCAGCAGCCTATGCTACCCCCTCCTCCACCTTAGTAGCAAGCTCTAGTGCCTCCATCAATTCCTCAGTCTTAGCCACCTATACCATCACAAATACATGCCCAACCTACAACTAACCCTAACACTAAGCCTGTTCAATAGGCTCATACTAATGAATTTTTCCAATACCCCACTTATGGGGTAGAGGTGAGTGAACTTCATCTCAGATCAGGGAAGCAACTTATAGGACCTTCATCTCCCAAAATTACAAAATTAGACAATGAAGAACCCACAAAGGAAGCCTCAGATAACCTACATCTAGAACCCGATTCCAATCAAGGGCTCCAGACTACATCACATCTAAAGCCTTCATTCCTTGAATGCTTGGCTATCTAGTAGGTACAAACACAAGCTGAAACTGACGTTCTAAGCTAGTTAAAATATTTTAGCATTAAAATCCCCTTAATCCAAGCTATCAAAGATATTTCCATCTATACTAAGAATGTTAGGGATCTCTACCTTAAAAAGAAAGGAAGGAAAAGAAAGGACCCATAGAGAATTCATGTTTTGGGTAACCTTGCTGATATAATGTTGGGAACTATAATTGTTCCCAAATATACAGATCCTGGTAGTCCAATAGTGGATGTTAAAATCAATGGGAATTATTAAGAATATTTTGATAGACCTGGCTACGTAAATTAATGTGATGACCAAGAAGACCATGCAGCTACTACAGTTATCCAAAATAATACCTAGCCTTGATCTGTCCTTCGTACAAGAAATTTCTATGCAATTAGAGATCAAGCCTGGAAATATGTTGAATGTTAATAATGCATTGAATGATGAACAACAAAATCCCTACATGTTGTGTTGTAGGCACATACAACAACCTTTGCATGGGATTATAGTGACATGAAAGGAATTGATCCTGCCTTATGCATGCACAAAATTTACATCAATGATGGCTACAAACTCATAAGACAACCACATATACACATGAATCCAGCTCTTAGAGAGATTGTGAAAGCTAAACTACAAAAATTTTTGAATGCAGGATTCATATACCCAATATTAGATAGTGAATGGGTTTCACCATTAGTCATAGTTCCCAAGAAGGGTGGTAAATGGAGAGTCTATGTTGACTACAGGGAACTAAATACTGCCACAAGGAAGGATCACTTCCCATTTCCATTCATTGACCAAGTTCTTGATTCTTTGGTAGGGAAGAAATATTTCTCATTTCTTGATGTTTCAGTGGTTATAACCAAATTAAGATTGCACCTGAAGACCAAGATAAAACCACATTACTTGTCCTTGGGGTACCTATGCATATTTTGTTTTACCTTTTAGTTTGTGCAATGCTCCAGCCACATTTTAGAGGGAAGTGCTTAGTATATTTTCTGATTTTGGACATGATAAGATGGAGATTTACATGGATAATTTCACCACATATGGTGAAACATTTGATGAGGCTTTGAAAAATTTAGAAGCAGTTTTGAAAAGATGCATTGAAAATAATTTATCATTGAGCAATGAGAATTTTTTTATGATGATGACATAAGGCATTGTCTTGGGACATTTTACCTCTAGTGCAGGGATACAAGTTGACCCCAAGAAGATTGAGATTATATCTACACTACCTATCCCTCAGAAACAAAAGAATGTGAGAAGTTTTCTTGGACATGAAGGTTATTACAGGAGATTCATTCAAGATTACAACAAGATAGTTGCCCCTTTGTTTAATTTGTTGACAAAATATATTGAGTTTCAATGGACTCCAGACTATTAGCATTCCTTTGAGAAGTTAAAGGAAACTTTGACTAATGTGCTAGTTTAAGAGGTCCAAATTGGACATTTCCATTTCACATTCACACTGATGCATCAGAATTTTCTATTGGAGCAGTCCTAGGACAAAAAGAGGGGAATAAGGAGCATTCCATATACTATATCAACAAAAACCTACAAGGAGTAGAATTAAACTACATAGGTGACTAAGAAAGAAATGCTTGTTGTTGTCTAAGCCATTAACAAGTTCAGACACTGCATTACTGGCTATCAAATATTCATACACATAGACCATACATCAATTAGATACTTGATGAATAAGCCAGTAGTAGGTGGAAGAATTGTGAGGTGGTTACTATTATTACAAAAAATTGACATAACCATAGTTGATAAACCAGGAAAGGCTAATGTGGTTGCTGAATTTCTATCTAGATTGCCTACAACATCTGAAGGAGTGGTTGATGATTCTTTCCTTGATGAGAATTTATTTGGTCTAAGTATACATAATGCATGGTATGCTGATATAGCTAACTACTTGGTAACGGGGCAGGTTCCAACTTACTTCTCTCCTAGAGAGAAAAAATAGTTAGTTCACAAATGCTTCCCTTATTCTTGTATTTCTAGATTTTTTATTCTACACTGGCCCAGATAACATTATGAGAAGATGTATTAGGGAGGATGAAGTGTTTGATATATTGAAAGCCTGCCATGATGAACCTTGCGGTGGAAATTTTCCAGCCAAAAGGACAACTTTTAAAATCTTAACAACAAGATATTACTAGCCATCCCTTCACAAAGACTGTTAAGTATACTAGAAGTTGTGATAGATGTCAAAGAATGGGGAGACCTACAAGAAGTGATGAAATTCCTTTGCAACCCCAACTAGCACTAGTTCCTTTTGAAAAATGGAGGCTAGATTTTATTGGCCCTATTGTGGACACTAAAAAATGGATGCTTCACTTCCTTGTTAAAGAAAGGGATCTGATTTCACAATGTTCACACTCAAGGACACCTTGGAGATATTCACCCAAAGAAGGATGGGAAATATTTGACAATAAGGTATCCTAGGATAGGGTTTGGGATTAGAAAAGGATGAATGAAGGGTTCACAACCAAGTTAAAACTTGGAAAATATGAAATGTTTGAAAACACAATGTGATGCAAACATGTGCTAAATGACCTAGAAATGATCACGAAACAAAACAGAAAACTGTGAAACTGAAAGTGTTCACTTGGAAACTTGTTAAGGCTAGAATGAAGACTAGAAATTCCACTAATCTTGAAAATTTGACCTACTAGGACTCATTCACCATTTTGGACAAATCAGTCCCAGATCTGGAAAATTGTACCAGAGCCTGTTTTGGACAAATGGGTATTTGAATTTGCAAAAATCTCTAAAAAATAAGTACAATGGGACTCATTCACCACTAATGGTGAATGAGGTGAATGAGTCCACTTTGGCTTTTCTAAAAAACTCAAAAGTGGAATATGAAGCTCTCGTTCTGCTCTTTTTGTACCTCTAAGTGTTTGAATTTGAAACCCTGATTTCTGGCACTGTAAGTGACTTTTTATGGATATTTTGACCTAGCCAATAAGAAAATGAATTCAACAAGTTTTCAACCTATTCTTCAATCATATCCAAGCCTTCAAAGTACCTAGATCTACAATCACACAAAGAAATAGAACAAAAGTGTTGCTTGTTAGGGCATGGGGGTTTGCCTTGGTCAAACCCCTTTTAGGTAATTAAACCAAAATAATGAAATAAGATAATGAAGCATGAAATATGAAACAATGCAATTAGAAACTTGCTATGATGATGGATCTTGAATTGCTCAATAATGGAAGAAGAATCTGCCCTTGAATGCCTCAGAATTGATCTTGACTGCTATCTTGACACTAGTACACAAAAAACAATATATGACTAAATAAACTACTAAAAATTGCATATAAATGACTAATTTTGGTCATGTGACCATTAGTAGTTTATTGCTGGTCATTTATAACACGACCAAATTTATGACTAAACTATTTTAATCATTTATTTAGTCATTTTTTAGTCATTAATTTGGTCATTGATTTGGTCATTTATTTAGTCATATATTTAGTCATTTATTTAGTCATATATTTAGTCATTAATTTTAGTTACGTGACTATTTTAGTAGTTTATTTGTAGTCATTTATAACACCACCAAATTTATGACTAAACTATTTTTGTCATTTATTTAGTCATTGTAGTCATTTATTTAGTCATTACTTTAGTCATATATTTAGCCATTAATTTAGTTATATATTTAATCATGTATTTAGTTATTAATTTAGTCATTACTTTAGTCATTACAAATCAAATCATACTTAATTAATCCTCACAAATCAAATCAAACACCATGTAATGAAAACTAAAATGCTTGAAAAAATATGATTGATCAGACACAAACACAAACATATTACATATCAAGAGGAGCCACAACACAATATTTATGAGTGGAGAAAAAACCAATCTAAAAATTTACTTTATTAAGTCTCATTGGAAAATCAAAATCTCATTGGTTACATTCAATGTTTTAGTGACATTGTACAACTTATAGACACTATATAAACAAAATACTCATATTTTCATATACTTATATTGTTTTCCCCTTCCTTAATTGTAGTCCTTTTGGAAGGGCAACGACCTCCTATAGGGGTTCGACCCATTTAATCCCCTTGCAAATCCATAATTTTCCTGCTGCTATTAGTTTCGGCTCCTCCAAACTCTTCCTCGCTAGTATTCACCTTTCACTTCTCCAATTTGGAGCTGTGGCCTGAAAATAAGGTTTCAAAATTTGCACATCAAAAACTCAGAAAAGTCAAACAATACAGAGGATACAATTAAAACATTTTATTTTCTTTTTCCAACTATGGCACCCTAAACTTAGGAGCTAGATATAATGTTTCCTAGTTATCTTTTACAATTTTAAAAAAGATGAATTCATGCAAGATAGCAAACAAATAGACAATATTCAATTAGTGATATACAACTACCTTATTCTTGAATAGTTGATCAATAGCTTGATTATTGATTGTAAATTTGTAATTGATACACTTGAAAGTGTCCTTGCTTGTGTGTGAATTGGAGCTTTGGATGAGGATATGAACATCCATCAAAAGCATATTTGGAAATAGATTTTTATCAGATAACACAATTCTCACATGAACTATAAAAATACCTCATTATATTCTCAGATCATTTGAGTTTGGTCCATTGATAAAAATGAAAGCCTCAAATATAGTACTTCAATCCTAGAACATACTGCATTATGATACAAATTAAATACCTAGATGATTTGGATCAGCATAAGGGAGTGAATGAACTCGCTTTCCACCTGTACTACCATTTGGAGTCACACACTCAAAAGACACATCTGTAAATTCTCTAGAGACCTGCACGAAGTAATTGTGATTCCTATCTCCTTTGTACAAAAGGCTAATGGATAGAAGTTAAAACTATGCTAGACCTGTTACAGCTTTATCCCATAGTTGTCAAATGCATTCCCCAACTCTACGAAAACACCATACAACCAACTAAAAATTAACACATGCAAACATAATAAACATGAAATTTTGAGAGTTTGTGATATACTAAACAAGCTTCTGGTAAAAATAACATTTAATATAATTGACAATCCAGATCACAGTCAGTGATCCATCATCAGGATTAAAGAAAATTATCCTAATGATGGATCACAGAGTGTGATCTAGAACGTTGATGAAATTAAATCTACAATTGTTTTTACCAGAATCTTGTTACAAATGCAAACAACACATATTCAGCCCATCTGGTCATATTTAGCAAGGGAGTACATTAAAAAATAACCTATATATACTATATAAATGCATTTATTAATTTTACTGTTTTGAAATAAATCTGCACTAATGGTAAGCTCCAATGACAATTTCAAAAAATATGGATGACAACAAAGTTACATACCAGTGTTGCAGCTTGTAGCGGTTCAAAAAGATTATGATAATTTTTTCCTTTGAATTCTTAATGCCTACAACAAAACTCCTTAGCCAAGCTCCAATTAGGTCTACCAACCATAAACATGCAATAACCCATCATGTACTTTGGAATGAAGTTATATTTCAATTCAAGCATTGCAAAACATGAAATGGCAATGAAAAACATGAGATAATGGAGTTTAGTCCCTTCATTACAAATAGGTCATGAATATGAACTCTATAGTGTGAGATTTCAGTGAGTCTGTGTTCAACATCATCTTGTTGAATCTACCCTGTATTAGGAACACTTTCTTTAACCTTCATTGCATCTGTAAATTTAGGTTTTTCACATCCTGAAAGATCCAATTGACTGCAATTCTTTTGCATGCTACCATCTATTGGATTTGACAGGTTTTCAAAGGCCTTTGCAACCATACAAGAAGAGGTACATTGAGGGGATCTACATTTCTAAGAAGCATAGGGGACTTCAAAAGTCTTGTGTACTTCCAAGAACCATTTCCTCCAAATTTCTTCAATTCATGGCCATTCATGGTAAGATTTCAAAGCCAAAATACAACCTACGATTTTTGTTGTAGAACCTAGTTGCAAGCTCCCCTGAAGAAACAACAATATTAGAAAAAAGTATAGAGAACTAATTATTTAGAATTTAATAATATTGGAATGAGAATGTTCACTTGTTCTAAATCAGAAGCTTCAAATGTTGGCAACTTTAACTCCTCAACAACTAATTTCTAGCATTCTCAAAATATTGATAAGTAGATAAAGGTTGGCCTTCAAGACAAAGTGATGGAATATTTTCAACCATATGCTTTCCAATTATGTAGACATTATTATCATGATTGAAATTTTATCACTGTAAAACAAAAAATATAAACAATAGCTATGATAACAACTATCTACTCATATCTTTGGCTTTCATGTAAAGTTGAATCACAAATTGAATGATCTTTTACAAAAAAAAATGACTCAATGACACTAAAGTGCTCAAACACAAAATGCAAACTAAGTGTGCAAGTCTTTGTGACTGTGCCTGGAATTTTTTTCTTAAAGTCTCTTCAATTGTGTGCTCCCATGTGAAAAGCCTATAACAATAGCAATGCCTAATGGCCATGGCAACAAAGCTTCTAGCCCTTGCATTACCACATCATTTCATACTTCATGGTCACCCCCCTTCATCAAATCTCAATAATAATCTGCCTATACTTGCAAACATTGTGCAAGTTTGAATGTGCTTAAATAACTTCACCCATTGCAGTCAATTCAAGTATGGATAATGCTGACCAGAAAAGAACAGAAAATAAAAGCAGTTATAAGTAATTTATAACCAATATAAATAATGGTGACTGCCTGAAACTCCCATCAATTCAAGCAGCAACTTAGATTAACATACCACTGTAGTTTCTCTTACAAAATTCCTATCCATCTCTAAATAAAAATGGTATTTATCTAAAAAATTCCTATTCTCCCATTATCTGGAAAGGATAACTAAAATTCACAGTAGCTTTCCAATGTTTCCCATGTGTTATAAGTCTGCTCAAAAAATTGTAATCAAGATATTTACAGAGACTGCATACTTCAGAAGACAGTAATGTAATTTGCAAAAAGTTTGATCTAATTATGTCAGATTCAATGCTCAAGAATAGAACGCAAAAATACTTTTGTCTATTCTGTAATATTCAATGGTCCTATTTTCAAGTTCCTTCTTCAAAATATATTTTATTGGACTATATATGAATCTGGAAGATCTTCTCACACAGTTAATGAATTCCATGGCAAGTTACAAGCCACTCTATTTCGTCTAATCATTGCAAACCTAAAAACAAATATAAAGAGCAAATTCCAACCTTACATTCTATTATTTGCATTTAATTTTATGTAGAATTGAAATTAGCTAATATGTTGTTCATAATACTTACTACAGTTGTTCCACTAAGGAGTTAACTAGTCTCTCCATCTCAAGAAAGTGTAGCAATATGCCTACTAAAGCTTAATATCAACTACTAGACATTATAAGTAAAAACATCAAAAGAATTAAATTTTGACCAACTAGATATCAATACTCTATCGATTGCAATAGACAATCAACTATGAGTTATGATGCATAAAAGGGAAAACCTGGAAATCCATTTCCTCATGTAGGTAAGCTAAGCCACATGCTGCCTCTAGATCAATTTGTAATCTCACCAAACAAGGAAGAACTACGAGAGACTGACTCAGTAGATGATCCTCAAGGCTTTTGTTTGGCATAAACTCATAGACCAAGAGTCGTTGAATACCTCTTTCATCATCTTTAGCACAATAACCAACCAATTTCACCAGATTTCTATGCTCAACCATCCCTAGAAAATTCACTTTTGTAACCCATTCTTTATGCCCCTAAATAGCCAACAACAAAATGGTTACATCACAACTACAAATCACTAGATCTATAAAGATGCAACTCATCCTGCATTTTAAAACAAAGTCAATGAGAAAAAAACAAGTATATGCAAACATAAATTTTTGAACACTTGTTGATTTACCAATTGCTTGAATTAACAAATATTATTGCATCTTCTCAAATCTAACCATCCATTCTTCGCTTGTGAATTTATCATGAAATTTAATATATGTGCAAAGCTGGCACTAACAAGTAATAGTTATACAGTTCATTTTTCAACAGTATACATTTCCAACATGATGGAAAGATAAGCAAGGTGGAATCTAAAGATAATAAAGCTAGATTCAGGTTACCTAAATGTGAAATTATGGTAGCAATACAAATGTTCATTGCATTATGAATTCCTAAAATACTTCAAACTTTAAAAGCAAAATGTAATGATGATACTGAATTATGAAACTTGGAACTATGTTTCTTAAGTTGATTTCCTATAAAATCTAACTAGTTCACATTTCAACAAACATAATTACCATCTCCATGCTCCAATTGATTCACTTCTAGGTAACCTCACTTCTCTCAATGCTCTATATGAAGGAACAAGATGGATGGTAGTTCTCTTTAATAAATTAATAAATTATTAAATAATAATTGTACAGAGGGTTTATGCCTTGAATACAGAGCTAAATTGTTTTAGCTATTTATACAATAGATTATTTAAACAATTTTCAATAGAATCTCCCATAAATCCCCAGCATGTGAAGTGTAATTATAAATGGAAAACCAATATAGGGGAATTTCCCCAGCTTCAAGAATCCCCCCTATTTTTATTTCCTCTTACAATTTTGCATATTGTGCATCTCTGACCATTCATAAAATGGCATCTATTCCTTGTCTTTTTTCATCATCACTCCTTAGATTTATACACCTCTACAAAATTGTCTAAGTAACTTCGCAATGTGATTTTATAAATATGCATCTTCTGACAGATAAAGATCACATCATCTTCCCTGATTAGTTTTTAATGCTTTTTTTGTCTCTCTTATTACAATGTATCAAAGTAGAGATGGATTTTCTTTTGAGCATCTCAGTCAAAGGCATCATAGTCTAGTTTTAGATGTTTCATTCACAAAGGATGTTCTCAAGAGGAGTTGTATTTCCTATTAGTTTTAAAGATTTGCTATGTGCCAAATCTCAAATTTGAGCATAATTCGATAAAGGGAAAAATTGTAGCAAAAATTGAAATGAAATAGAAATATAGATTTTTTTTTTTTGAGATCTTAAGGATAAAAATATCACACCATGTCAAAACCAAACTAAAGTATTTAAGAAATAAATTAAACAAAAAAACAAGTAGATAAAAGTAACACTTTTCTAAGAAGGAATGGACTCCCAACTCAGACCTTCATTTCTTCCAAAGGTAGTATGAATGATACATTTGGTGGATCTATAGTCTTTGTAGAATCTCTAGTCTACCTAACACTCCAAAAGAACAACTTTTATTCCAAGGCTTAAATCCCTTTTATAATTTGTGTATTTTGCAAATGTACTAGTAGATGCATGTAACTCTAATATAAGTAACAACTTTACTTCTATGACCACTGTTATTGCCATGCCCAATGCTATGGTCAGTGTCAGCACCAGAACCAATCTCTTGCTCAAGGCTTATGCGTCCTTACTTCAGATACCATCTCCTGGATCACATCATTGATCATATCAATGATGGGATCTTCCAAATCTGTGATTTGTCAGGTAAAATCATATGAAATGGCACAAAAGATAATTTGAGTGTTTACGTGTCTAGATTGCAAGCTTCCAATGACCTAATCTTGTTTGACAGGATATACACTACCAAGATCAATCATTTTGATACCAATGACCTGAATCCTAGGAGATATCTAATGGGAAACACCCTAAACTATTAGTACATAGATGTGTTACATGTTGAAAAAGGTTTTTAACAACAAATTAGAATAAAAATAGAAAACATTGATGAGATATATGCAAAATATATGACCTTGACAAAAACAAAAAAATTGTACAAATTGAATGTACTGTACATGCCATTCTCTCAAAAGAGAGGAATGGTTGTCTCTCTTCTCTATTTTTTTCTATGTATGTACATGTCAAATGCAATTCTACATAAGACCGAAACTATTATGAAAGATTAAATGGTTGCTCTTCCATGGCTGACCCTTTGCCTTCTATGAGTTCTATCAGTTACAATCAAGCTGCATCAAGGTATAACAGTCAATCCCGGTACTGGAGTCATATAAGGGGCTCTTCCCCACAAGAGATGTTGAAAAAGTTGATGCCAAGGAGATACAGCACCTATGCAATTACATGCCAATGACAATAATGATTCTGCAAATAAATTAGAGCTACATAAGCCCCAAGCATGGGATTGGTTTAGTTTTGGCAAAGACTATAAAATGGATTTAGCTCTGTTAATGGTCATCGAAGTAGAGCTTCCACTTGGACCAAGCTCATCACTCATAACAAGATGGTTTTTAACTCCCTATGAATCTTAAAGTTCTTTACAACTCCCTCATTATTATTTGCAACTCCCTATGACACCTAAGATGCTTTCCAGTCCCCTTATTCTTTGTTACACCCTATGACACCTACAATGCTCTGTAACTCCCTTTACATTGTAAGCCCTTGATAAGATTCCTTGAAAATCTTTTGTTTTGACCTCCATGGCAAGACTATGATGTGTTCCTATGACATTGTACTGGAACAAATATCCTTGTCCAATGATCCAAATTTTTGAACAGACTTCCTAATCTAAATTAAAAATGTCTTGATTGTTCACCACAAACCTAGGATCATAACGGATTTCAAAAGACTTCATTTGTATCTACAATTGATTTATCTTATGTCACTAAGATTTCCTTTCCTCTTATTCTTATTTGTCTATGCTCTTCCATCATTCTCTTCTCCATTAAATTTAAATGCTTTGTTAATAAAAATTTAGTTTTCTTATTAGGTCATCAGGGTTGAACCAACACATATTTTGTTTAAGGTATTATTTCTATAATATCCCAAGATACATTTAGTTTATGTATAGGCACTCAATAACTTCAACTTTTGTAGCATTTTGCTAGTTGAATTGTTCAAAACCTCAGGCCTTTCCACCAACTCTCTGAGGCCATTCTCTATGCATTTTTAGTAAGGTCAACTTCTCCTCTTTCATACTATTCCATGCATCCTTGGGAACATATTCATCTATATGTCAAATTAAAAAAAATGTGGATTTTATATATTCATTTGTGACTTCTATTTGCACCTTCGCTCCTAAGTAAATCATGTAACTAGCTTTCAAGTCCTGTGATACTAGTAGTCTCTAGTTGCAACAGGATGTCATATTTGCTTCCTCTATTTTCGAGGTGTCTACACTAAGGCATTAACCCAAAAAAATAATCTTTGCTAAATACTTCCCTGTCACTACTCAGCCAAAAAAAAAACAGCATATTTCAGTTTGACAGGTGGGAGGTGAAAAGGAAAATTCTTCTAAATATAATGCATAGAGGAAATAGAGTAAAATAGAATATTATTCTTCTAGAACACATGATAGTATTGTAAGAAACAAGAAGATTCAACTTAGCTTCCACCAACATTACTTAAACAAAAATTCCTATGAACAATGATGGTAGTGATGTTGGCTCAGATAAACTTAAACATTGTCATGCTAATTTTTATATCCTTATTGGGTTAAATTGGGCTAAGTTTGCCAAAGCTCTTCTAGAATTAAAATTCGTTAAACTTGCTGCTACTGTAATCAATGACATTTGGCAATGTATCTTGAAACACAACAGGGTTGGATTGTTGCTTTGTAGAAATTCTGGGCAGACATGGTAGATTCCTAACTGAATTCACTCATTACCATTGAAAAATTGACCTTGCATAGCACTTAAAATCTAAGTTGCTAGTTATGGTACGAGGATAGATATGGGGATGGGTATGGGTATGGGGTTCAAGTACAAATTTTTTTTTCATTGAGTATGGGTATGGGTTTGGATATATGCCAAGGAACCTCTCAAAATTTTTGAATTAATGAAGCACTCTGGAACACATCCTAACATTCTATTTTCAATGGAATCAAGGAGGTTATTTAAACTTTTACACCCATCTATGTTCAAGTGCTGCAGCTGTGACAAGTTGCCAATGAATCAAGGAGGCAATTTAAATCTATATAGTATACACCCTACCATGTTCAAGTGTTGCAGCTGTGATAGGTTGCCAATGGAATCAAGGAGCTTATTTAAACATCCACACCCTTCTATGTTCAAGTGTTGCAGCTATGACAGGTTTCCAAACAAATCAGGGAGTTTATTTAAACATCCACACCCTTCTATGTTCAAGTGTTGCAGCTATGGTAGGTTGCTAATGGAATCAAGGAGGTTATTGAATCATGGAGCTTATTTAAATATCCACACCCTTCTATGTTCAAGTGTTGTGTTGCAGTTGTCCCTCTGCATGGGATCATTGGTTGTAAGTGAAGTCTTATGGAGAAGCCTATCACTCCAGTTTAAATGCTGCTAGTGAATCTCATGGAAGGTGATTATCTTACAAATGCAGAAATTGGCATATTTCCTACAAAACATGGAGTTACTATTTCAGAGAGTAGGAAAGATAGCAAGTCTATAATCACTGGTAGGGAAAGGGGCTAAATATGTAGTGGAGATTTTGAGTGAAGACTCCTATAGTCATGCAGTGGAGCTAAATACTCCATATTCTCCTGGGACAATTTTTACCATACTAAAAATTATTAACCAACACCTACAAAAAATTTCAGAGCCCCTCACCATGGATCCACTAGGTAAGAAGCCCAGTCCCCATTGAGCACACAGAGCATTTCTCTTTGGACAAAAGAGAGGTCTAAATTGGTAGTTATAGATATGCAAAATTAACCCAAAATTAGAAACTAGCATATCAAGAGTGTTGTGTATCCTAGATTAATATCGGATCATCCACATTTTCCAAGCTAGCATAACAGAGAAAACCTAGACACCTAACAAACAAGCAAACTAACCACCGAGCAAAATAGATCTGGTTTGGCTCACAAACCATGAGGTAATGGCATTCTTACCACCCAAAGGAAATGCTCATATTAAATTGCACCCCTTCCAGAATACCAAAGATTTAAGCAAACAAGTAGGCTATTTACAAAATACTATGGATAATTCTCTACAGAATTGAAAAAGACTGAAACTGAAGAGAACCTAAAATGCAAACAACATACTATTCTCCTTCTCACAGATATGAAAGGGAAAACAAAATTTTGCAGAATACATACCTTAATGTTTGCACAACTTCGAGGTCATGAAAGCAAAGATGCAGGAATTTGAGCAAAGAAGCCGACAGCCCCCTTCTTCTTTTTCTAGAAATCCTTGATCGTACTTTTCCTCCTTGCCTTGCAACGTTACATTTGCGTTGACTATTATGACACAAAGCGAAATATGGAGCATAATAAAAACCCAAAAAATATGAAAGTAATCACTTTGTGAGAGATGATAGCCATGCCAACCCAAGCATAACAAGACGAATTGTGGAAAGTTATATGTATTTATTAGTGGTAATTGAGTTGCTTTGGCTCTCGGGTCGTTGGCCCTAGGCGACTGAGACTTATCATGCAATTCAATGGATGCGTCACTCTTATTTGGGTCAATAGTTCCTTCTCTATTCAATCTATTTGAACACTAACTAAATGGTCCCATGGGGAGCTTGGGCTTCTATTTTGATGGATCAAGCGGTCCCACGAAGAAAAATAAATTATGTTATAGGATTAACTGGAATCTTTTCCTGGAAAATAGTAGCCCCTACCTTTTAGGGCTGCAAATTTCAGTGGGTTAAATTGAGGTGGGGCTAGAAATTGCCCCTACAGCTTAGGAAGTTTTTAGGAATTTTTTCTACCACTTGTTTATCACTTAAAATGTTAAATTCCTAAAAAAACAAAAAAAATTAGATAATTTTTATTTATTTATTATTTTTTATCAAAATACTCGAGTTTGTTCCTTAAATTTTGGAGCTCAAGCTTTTAAGCTGAATTGCAAAACTGAATTCATGGGACCACCAAATTTAAAATATTCCTAAAAACTCTCAGCAGCACCCACTGAATTTTTTTATGAAGCCCCCCTCCACGGGACTGTACCCTAACTGGCCCATACACCTGATTTCAATTAAAAATAACCCACTTCTGAGTTGAAACTTTATGGTTGTAACATTAGGTGGAGGCCAATACAAGTATAGTCCCAAGTAAAATTCCATCCAATACTCACAATGCTGACAACTGAAAAAGTTTCAACTAATTATCAAAATACTTCTTTGTTATTGAATAATATGTACATCTTATCATCATCATGTAATGATAACATATAAGAATTACCAACTACAACAATGTAAATCTACAATAATGGTCATTTCATCTTGCTTTAACTACACCAATAGAAGTTTGTTTTCACTTCTATTATCTATCCTCTGCAAAGAATGTTGTGGTATGCTAACTTTAACTATAATAGAACATAGTTTACATGGATCATCCATTTACAAGAATCTGATCAAAACGAGTTACAACTACCTTTGGCGTTAAATATCACAAAACAACAGTAACCCATCGACAATGACGATCACAAATTTAGTTTAGTTTGTCATCCTCACCTTGTGATTGCAGTACTATAGGTTTTCCAAAACAAGGTAACAATTCCATTACACCCAAGCCTCATTGGTGACTCTCATTTATAAAAGAATTTCTAGATCTCCCTGACATTTGAAGAACCATCTGCAACTTCTACTACCAAATGTGTCAACAAGATGCCTGCAGAAGAAGACAGTGATCAATTAGCAGTAGAGGAAAATATAGAAACCAAAAGAGAGTTATCATGCATAGAGCTAAATATTATTTTAAACATGGAAAAAGATGAAACACAAATTAGTCTACTACATGATTTCTTGAATGTCAAAGTTATTTTGTCATGATGAATTGCAGCAGTTCCTAGCCAAAGTTTTATAGACAGGAAAATTCATTGGCACATCTGGTCAATGCATGCATTTGGTTTATTCAAATATGTGTATTCAAACAAGTTATTTATCACTTGTCTAAATTACTCCATACATCAAATGAGGCAGCAAGTAAAATTATGTAATCATTAATTGTAACCTTGTCAACTGATTTTTTTTAAATGATTACTAGTCATCATCCTTGAGACTTACTAACCTCTTCTACTAATGATTGGAATTGTCAAGTTGCTCCTCCTCCAAAATAATTCTTTTTAGCAGAAAAGTAGACGACTCCATATGGTGGTCGAAGACACGGCCCACAAAAAGGAACAAGCTCTAATTATGTTTTGAATGTCTCCATATTGCATTGATAGTTCATGCCACAATAAATTATACTGTCAAACAATTTCTTTGAGTAAAATAGCCTGAAGAGAGAAAATAATATATAAATAAAATAAACAACAAACCTTTTTCATGAGACTATACAAATTCCGCATGGAGACCAAAGAATAAACAGTTTCGAACATCAAAATAATATCATAACCACCCTCTAAAGGATCAGATTCACTAGCTCACTCACAAGCACGACTTCCAGAAAGCTTTCTCTACCTTAGATGTTGACCATGACTAGATTCCATCTGTGTTTCCTTATTAGCACCACTGCTATTGTGGCTGCTACAACGGTCCAGATATAAATCGTCCTTAGAGAAATTTAAACTGATATCACATGATGCAATGAACTGATTCTGCCCAACCACAGATAGTACAGTATGCAACTCTCCCCAATCCCCTCCATAGAAGTGGACATCATGTGATAAGGTAGTTGTTTGTGCAGATGTTACAGGGCCATCACATTGATGACCGAGTCTCTCATGAGCATTCTAAAGGTTTACGTGCACATTTGGTATGGTGAGATATCATAACACCTCAGCATTGAAATCTTGGAAATGGACTATTGATGCACCCTGAATATACACAAGGCAACTTCATTAGGAACCAAGCAATCAATGTCTGCACATGAAGAATTCTAAAAATCTCGTTCCATGTGAAAATAAACTATATATACAAAAGTTCATGCAAAACAGATATCTTACCTTAAGGAATGCAAAAATACCAGGTAGACCATGACCACATCCAAGCTGCAAACATTAGATTTTTTTTTAAAATATAAATCAGATAATAATACCCCACAAGTCTGAGTGTCAGAAAAGAAAAATAATTTTGAGATTTAAGGCTCATATCATGAATGGATTAAAAAATGAAGCAAAGCACTGATTGAATGACAACAACTGGAATGTTCAACTTCTGATATTCTAGCATCTTAATATTACAAAAGAATTGGTTACAGTGAACTAATTGTAATTTGAACTGCAGCCCAAACAAAATAGTTGAATTGTTTTAAATTATTTCATGTAATGCCACTTTTCAAAATACTAGATTACTAACAGATACTTCAGTTCCAGCCTGTAGATCAAATCATTTTACTAATCTTAATCAAGGGGACTGTTATTCTAGATTAGCATCATAAAGAGTCCTTAAAAAACCTCGTTCAGGGAAAGTTGAAAGGCATGGTCAGGTCAATTAGTTTTTCCCCAACAAAGTAAATAGAAAAAGCGACTATTTTAAAGGAGGAATTAACTATTGCCTCTAAACATGTTTTCCCCTGAGTGACAATTGACCATCACGGATCTCCCATTTAAGGGTACTCACTAGGTCAAGAGAACTCTCCTAGAGCTTGAGAACCCTTGCCAAAACAAAACAAAAGTTCAAATGAAAGGAAAATGCACTCAAAAGCAATAGTGGTCCATAATACAATAGACAACAAGAGAGATATTTGCTTCTCTAATATTTTTGAAGTTCATTAGAAACCATCAAAATACCATCATACTTTCTAGGAATCAGATCTGAATTACACACTCCAAGGACATCAACAGTGTTTACTCGCCCCTACATTGACAAACAGGGATGATGAGGCCAAAAATATAGAAAAAACCCAACCCACAGTGACAGGAAAAACTAACTAAATCAAATATTCAGAATCAGTGCCAAGTGCTATGCCAACCATTATTGTACCTTATATAAAGTGAGACTTCCTTGCAAATTCATAGGCTCAGTAGTATATTTGTCGTATTGAGCATCCTGTGCATTGACATCCAGAAAATTAAAATACTTAGACATGAGCTAACTAGTACTATATTCATCATTACAAAGCCTTTAAAAACAAGATAAGAAAGCACCTCTCTCCCATCTCCCCAAAAAAAAGAAAAATATGAGAAAGTATATCTAACCACAATAAAAAGGCTCCAGATCTATATTGCAACAAGAAAAAAAATGGATACCTTGAAACTTTCAAAATGTGAGTATTAGAAGCAAGGACAACTAGATCAGGGAATGGATGAAATTTTGTTGTCTATTTCTCAAGAAAAAGGAATTAATAACGACATAAACTTTGAAAAACTCCAGGAAATGATACTGGAAACTTACAGAAAAAGTCCCAGCCAGAAACTAATTGAAACTGTTAAATTTTTTTTTCTGAATTTGACAATTGAAGCACCAAGAAAAAAAAATGGACACCTTGGAACTTTCAAAATGTGAGTATTAGAAGCAAGGACAACTAGATCAAGGAATGGATGAAATTTTGTTGTCTATTTCTCAAGAAAAAGGAATCAATAACGAAAGAAACTTTGAAAAACTCCTAGAAATGATATTGGAAACTTGTGAGATTCATGTGATTGATGTGATAGCCATGGATGCAGAAAGTTGTGAGCCACTCTGAAAATAGCTCTGGCAACCATTGCATTTACAGCTTCAGCTGCAGCTGCTATACATTAAACAATAATTAATAATTTAAGAAAAGTATCAGAAAAATAGTGTTAAGAACAAGGAAAAGAGAAAAAACCAAAATTTTTCCATTCCATCCAAAATTGGATATGTAAGAAAGAGAAGAGATGGACATTATGATAAGAAACACTATTTGAAAAGTGAAATCCTAAATGACAGTTTTGAAACAATAAATTTTTGTAGTAATATTTTAGCATTAGTATGATGATATATGTAACATGTTTTGCCAACATTCGTAATTGAAATGGAGTATAAAAAGTAAAGTGAAGGAATTTATCTTTGAAAGAAGGAAAAAACAATGGTATTTTAAATGCAATAACAAACCTAAAAGGTGAAGAAGGAAGTCTGGCTGAAAATAAATTTCCTTTAAATAGTCCTCTTGGAACAAAAACCAACATTGTACTATGATAATTTGAGTGTTTTGACGATGGTGAAAAATCCTAAATTGCAAGAGTGATCGAAACACATAGTTTGAGTTTTCCAAAAGTGGAGCTAATAACTTTGGCTAGAGACCCAAGTCAAAAAGCCTTGTGGGTTATGCATATATATGAGTAAGCATGATGAATTCAAGTAAAGAAGCATTGACTGCTACTTGACAAAAGAGAGAAGATCAAAATCCATCTATATAGATATATATATTTCATCTTTTCTTAAATTATAATGATTAATAACAGGAAGTCATGTATAGTTCATACTTTATAACACAAAGCAAGTGATTAACAAATTATCGTTGCCCAGCCAAATACATACTATTAAGCTCAAGTTCAATGCTGGCAATCTCTTACTACGATGAAGTGCATCCAACTTAAAATTGCATACAAAAAAGAGCACTGCCACCAAACCTAAAGTTATATGTATTCTCATATGGATTTGGAAAAATAAAGATGATCTTGGATAATGTTAAACTTCAAATACACAATTTCTATCCAATTTCAAGATGGAACTGCCATATCAAAATCAATGAACAAAAGATTATATCCTGAAACTTAGTAAACAAATTATAGAACAACAATGAGTGTCTCCTCACATGCACTGTCTAATTTTTGATGTAAAATAAATGATTCACATATAATCAAAGGCCAACAAAAGATAGAAAATGATGCACAAGCGTAATGGTGGTCATTGCTCATCATTATCCAGGGCATCCCACCATTAATTGCATGCAAAAAAATAATCCTGCCATCACACCTTAGGTTACAACAATTCCTTGAATATACTAACATACGTATTCTTATATACAACAATTGAAAAAGGAGAGGATTTTGGATTGTACAACCAACAATTAACCAGAATTTACAAGAAGCAAAACAATTGGGAAGAAAGATACTTAGAAAACAATGACCTAGAGCATCCTCTAAAATTACAAGGTCCAAAAAAATGCAAACATAGCATATGAGAATAGTGAGCTATAACGCTTACTTATTTACAAGAAGAAAAACACAAAAGGAAGAATGATACTTAGAAAACAGAGACCTAGTGTATCCACTAAATATCACAAGGCCTAAAAAATATGTAAACATAGCATATGAAAGCTGAGAGGAATAATGCTTTTCTTGTGCACACTTAAATTTTAAAATTTTGTACGTGAAGAAGCAAATAGAGATCTAACACTATGTATTACAATAATATCACATATGAAAACAACCACAGATATATAACATATGTATTAAATTGGATATGTAGGTTATGTTTACATTCGATGGGAGAGGTTCACAGTGTGATAAAGAGTGGTCGAGATATCATACATCTTTGCTAGTTATTTTTTCAGCAATGCGACAGATTAAATGATTTTTAGCAGAATCAAAGATGATACACTTTGTCTTGGCCATCTTCATGTTATGCTTAACTAAATGAATATGATCAGTTGTAGGTGGCAACATGGTTTCCATACAGACACAAAGAGAAACTTCTTCAAATAGCATTTGCATCTTGCACTTCCAAGTGGTAAAATTTGAAGCACCCTCTAGGCAGTTACATTCTTTGAGATGAAGACTAGTCATGTTTGCACATAAATCAGATCAGAAATCTATCATAGGTGTAGATCAACACTCTAATATTGGAGCAACTAGGGCATCACATCATACAACCTTTCATAGGTCTATGATATATCAATCATTGAAGTGGGGGCACTGAATTCTTCTAGCAACCCCCCTTCACAGGTAGCAACATTTCTATTCACGGACATGGGGGATTTTAGTAATAGTGCTTTGATAACTTGCCAAAATTCAGCACACAGTTGCAAATTATGTACTCTAGGGTATGAAACAATTAACCTCTGATCAAACTTGTAGTTCTTAGTGTACTAACCTCTATACCCAAACTTCTGAAAGTATAAGACAAACTAAAACATCTGAAATAACAATATATTGTTTGTTTTCTAAATATTTTGCTATTCTGGGTTTTCTGTTCTGTAGTTATGTTACAAAATAGTGAGCACCCAAGATCATAAATAGACCTCCAAGTTGGGCAACTAAAAAGACAAATGAAAATGTTGTCTCAGATGTTGTTATTATAACGAAATCCCTAAAATTATGTCTTTTGTGCATCTTATTTTTAGATGTCTGCAGACCACCCTGAAGAGAGCAGAAAATAAAACAAAGCAGTGCCTAAGAATAATTTTTTTAAATCTTTGGATAATTAGATGTCTGCAGACCACCCAAAAGAGAGAAAAAAATAAAACAAAGTACTTCCTAAGAATAATTTTAAATCTTTGGGGAAAATAAACTAATAAAATGGCCTAAAGTTAATACAAAATCTGGCACATAAAACCACAGTTCAAATACTAATTATTGTCAGATTTTCCAGTGCTCGGTAGGCACCATTAATCACTAAATTAATGTCTAATTCATCCTCATTGCTGTTCTAGAATACCATTTGAGTGGCTCCTACAAATTTAACGATAATGAATGGCCGAATTAATGTCTAATTCATCCTAATTGATGTTCTAGAATATCAAATGTGAGAATTTTTTTTGGCTAACTATTGAACCCAAACTTGAATTTGAACTAGAAACATAGGTTTAATGAATGTGAAAATTATTTTTAGTATATCCTCCCATTGCAGAGTTTTCCTCTATCAATTTCTGAAAATACTTCTTCACAGCATTAAATATTTTTCCATAGTTGAATTTTTGAGAGTCCAAATTAATGTCTAATTCATCCTAATTGTTGTTCTAGAATATCAAATGTGGGAAAAATATTTGGTTAATTAATAAACCCAAACTTGAATCTGAAGTGGCAACATAGGTTTAATGAATGTGGAAATTATTTTTAGTATATCCTCCATTGTAGAGTTTTCCTCTATCAATTTATGAAAATACTTCTTCACAACATTATTTTGGAGAGTCCAAATTAATGTCTAATTCATCCTAATTGATGTTATAGAATATGAAATAAATACCCAAAAATTATAGAACATAGGAAACAAAACATGAAATAAAAAAAATAGATTTGAAATGCATCAAAAGAGCTGCAAACAAAGATGGATAATATTTGCATAAAATCCTCAAGGCAAGCAACAAAAGACTCTATAATGAATAGACACCACATTGCATGGGTATTTTAGGCAAACATACTACAACTGATATGCAGGAGAGATAAATCAAAGAAGCTCTCTTATGTTAATTACTCTTGGCCTAAGAAATGAAATATATATAGTTTGTGAGATTGTAATGGTGCCTAAAATGTTAAATATCTCTAGCATTTTGCCGTCTAAAATTATTTCATATTCATAAATCCTTAAATCTGTTAATCTAAAGTCTGCAATCATTTCTATGTAAAATTACAACGTATTTAACTTTAGGTGCAGATGTACAGTCTGAAATTGGAAAACTTGAATAAACTGAAATCAAACATCCAAACTAAAATCACTAACAATCTTTGAAACAACAACAAAATAAAAATCAAGCAATAACTCTGGTATTATTACAATACCATCAATCCTAGACTTAAACGTCCCATGGTATCTAGCTTGAAAAAGAAAACTCACTGTGAGATATTGTTGAATGTAATAATTTAGAATATTGTTGATGCTTCTCATGCTTTAAAAATCATTTTTAAGTAGCTTGTTACAAGGATGTTGGATATTTTACTGCTCTAAGAGTTAAATAATAAGTGGATGATGTAAAAGATACAAGGCTACAGAAGTTTGGGTTTCCCTGTTTGCCCTTAATAATTCTTTGTTTCAACAGTCCTGCCCTACTCTTTCTTGAAATATACGACCTCACACAAAGGTAAGATTTCCTCTTTTCTTCTAAATTTACTAAACTTTCCTTAAATCCTTCTTTAAAATATTATTCCTATGCAAACTTCTTTTCTAGCACATAAAGATAAAAATGGAGATCTCTTCGAAGGATAGCATGTGACTTACCTCAAGGTTATGCAGAAATTGTGTTGTGCTGAAAGCAAAAATCACTTGAAATTGAGAGAAGCCAAACGAATCTCCCTAGAGTTGTTGCTTCAATCTATTCACAGTAAACAAAAAGTACATATAAGAATATCGGAGTTTAGCATTGCACATATTAAGTATTAATATTACTTTGTCCACCGTAGATAAGAAGAAGTCTTATACTGTTTGTTTACTGCTAACTGAATTAAAAACAAATACTTTAGTAATCAACTAGCATTACAGTCCCTTGAAAGATTCAAGATAGTATTAAAATTGGATGACCAGAAGTCTTATACTGTTTGTTTGCTGCTAACTGAATTGAAAACAAATACTTTAGTAATCAACTGGCATTATAGTCCCTTGAAAGATTCAAGATAATAAGGAAACATAAGGAGAATTGAAATCAAAATAAATAAATTTGAATGGTTAAATTTTCAAAAGGAATTGTAATTATAAGACCAGACTTTGTTCCTAGATGAAAGTAAAATTTCATTTTTGTTTCCTTCATACCCTAAAAAAACCCCAGAAAATTTATAAATTTGGTTTAAATACTTTAAGGCATGGGAAAGGGCCTTCTATGAATCTGTTGTTCTCCAAGACATGCATTTTAATGTAACTGTGGAGTAGGTCGTGTGATTCACATTCATTAGAGTCTTCTACAATTAGCAAGATCCACGGTGTGCAATGGCTTTTAATTTTCTTGGTCTCTTCCTCATATGTTTAGGTGGAAGTAAGTGCCTTGTTTTCCATATGCATGTGGAGAGGGGGGAGTTGAATTGGGGAAAGAAGGAAATAAAATTTTGGGCTCTGTTCACATTAGCGGGCCACAGAAGATGTATTTTCAAACAAGAATGGGTTACTGGTTCAGGGGTCTAGTGGGTTCTTAGGGGATTAATTGCCCGAGCCATAACAAAATGAATTCTCCCTATATGAGTCTCCCAAACCCTATACAGTATACCCAACAAGAAATAACAACATTCGAATGAATTAAAAAATTCAAAACCCACCTTGAATCTTCCTTCAAATGCTGGAAAGTAATGAGATTTCAATCTAGAAAGCAAGCCAAATCACAAAATGTGTCCTGATATCAATGATGGCAATGAGAAAAGATGTACAAAGGTCAAAACCCTACCACGGCGGGTATTTGTAAAATGAGATGAACCCAGATTCTCCCACCAACTTCAATCTATTCACAATAAACAAAGGCTAGGTCTAAGAATATTGCAATTGACAGGTACCAGATTCGAGCTTCAATTCGATACAAGAAAATGAAAATAGACCTTTGGGGCATTCTATTAAAGTCTGGCGGCAGAGATGATCTAATTTTGTCGTGTTGTCAAGATGCCAAAATTTTTACACCTTGTGCAATAAGTGTTGTGTCGATATTTTGATATTTTATTTTCTGCAATAACTGATGCTCAGATATTTTTTCCATCTCCTGCAATAACTGCTGCTCAGATATTTCTTCCATCTCCTACAATAACAGCTCTGTTCCATTGAGGAAAAATGGTGAGTGGTTGGGATGGATTTCATCGCAGGTGATTTCCTGTCCACCAATCTACACTGTCAGAGATAAAAATGCCTCGCAAATACTAAGCATGGGACGCCTTCGGAGTAATAATAATTATTTTTAATAGTATATAGGTTATAATATATTATATATTGTATTTTATAATAAAAAAATATAAAATTATTATAATTAATAATTTATATATTTTTATATAGAATAAATTAAATTAATGTATAAAAATCTAATAGTTTAATTAATCTTTGGAGAGATTAGGAAAAGGAAAGAGAGATAGAGGGGGAGACAATTCTATATAAAGAGGAATATATACTAACACTTGTGCCTAAAGGAGGTTCAAAGATTGCACCAATAGAAAACTATATGTATGTTAATATATTAGAGAGTATGTGTTTGTGCATGGATGTGCTACAAATTCTAGTTGTATGTGGCTAGCTTAAATAATTAATAATAAGTGCTAAATAATGGAATGGAATAAATTTAGATAAATCTAGATTAGGGCTCCCCAACATACTTCGTGCTCTTGGGCTTAGATGTAGTGAAGTTAGGGCTCTCTAACATGCTTCCTCTCTGACCCCATCATGGTGGACTATTGGAATAACACTATTTATTCTTGACTCCTTAAATGATCTATTCAAATAGATTGAAATAATTGATAATATATGTATTATATGTACCATAACTCTTATTGAATCACTGGTAGAACTATATGTTATCTAACATGATTGCAGGATCAAATTATTTGTGTGACTAATTGTTTAGTCATTTTTATTTGTGAAATGTTAAATTTTTTTATAAAATATATGAAGGCCTTAAGACTACACCGAGAGGAAATGTCTTCCACACAATAGGTATTTTTGGTGCACCAAGCAACTTAGGTGGTCAAATGGCCTGCTTAGGTAGGGGTCCCATGAGGGGGGCTTAAGCTCTATGGATTATGATCAAATTTGAAAGAAAAAAAAAGGAGTAATAGTCTTTTATTTAGTCATTTAGTTGTGATTTTACCCGATGACCAAATTAGTCACTTATAAATGACCAAATTAGTCCTTTATTTTCCACATTCTACTAGTATTAGTCACGTGACTAAAAAATTTAGTCACATAGTCATTTATTTGCCAAATTCTACTAGTGTGATGCCCTTGTGAAGACTTAAAATGCTAAACCCTAGCTTGCTTGACTTGAGATGGATAATGAATGATTGGGGGTGGAATGAGTAGAAAAGCCTTATATTTATGCACAATTATGCCCTAATTCCAAAAAATACTACATCACAGGCTGACCTTAGATCTTAGAAAATAAAAACCCGCTAGAATTTTGAATCTATTTTGATTTTTGAGCCAAAGGGGACTCATTCGCCCCTAATGGAAAACAGGTCCCACTCAAGGAATTTTAAGTGGGTGTCAGAAATTAGATATTTTAAATGATGTTTATCAGGTTTATTCTCAAAAATATACTTAAGTAAGGCCCGTAGACATGAAATGGGGCCAATTAAAGCATAAGAAAGGTCAAATTATTAATGACAAGCCTAGAAAAGTGTGAAATTTTGTTACAACACTTTACAACACTTTGAAATAAGGCTTGGTAAATGATAAAAATAAGTTATTTAAGTGAAATATATTCCTAAGATCCTAGAAAAGTGTGAAAGTGTGTTACAACACTTCACAACACTTTTTCAAGGAAACATAAAATTCTTATTAATTCACAAGGGCCCAAGACCTAATGTGAATGTGTTATTCACATTACAACATTAAATCAAGGCAAAGTTAAGCCAAAATCACAAGGAGGGCTAAACAGGAAGAAAAAGTAGAAGGGTTACTTTTTCGGTGTTTACATTTAGCCCCCACTTTAGTGAGAGGATGAACTTACTTCAAACTCACACTACAGTAGATCAAAGTACCTCAAGAGGGGTTCCAATGAACTAATGCTAGCAAGATGAGATGACGATGATCAAGAGGGGTGATCAAGCCCCTAGAATCAAGATCCCATGAAAAACCATCATAAGCATAGGGGAACACACATGAACATGATATCAAGACCAAAGATGAAGAAGAGAAGAAGAAAAAGAAGAGGAAAGAACAAATCAGATCAAGCTTCGACTGTTTTTCCAACACAACGTGGATCAGATCTAGGTTGTTTGTTCAAGAAAACACATACTCACTTTGAGGCGACGAAACTCATGGTTTTCCACCATGTGAGAAGGCCTAAAAGGTGAGAAACACACACTCATGGCTGGTATGCACTCACACACATGTAGGTGGCTATGGGGAAATTCGTGCCTCAGAATGGGCTTCCCGCTCAACCATATCAAAGTTATACCTCCTTATAACTTTAATAAGGTGCCACACAAAAATGATCTTCGAGCTCTATGAAGCAAGAAAAACTCTGTATGCTTGAAACTCATAGACATTGTAAATGAAAAATAGAGTAAGGTTTGTTCAAAGGGATTTTAATTAGTTCATGCAAGGTATCATCTTAGGGGACATTGTACCCAATGCTTCCAAGAGAGGACAAGCACAAAAGGTCTCATCTTGTTTCCAAGAGAGGAAAAGTGAAAGATCTCATCATGGGAAACATTGTACCTAATGTTTCCAAGAGAGGAAATCGCAAGAACAAAGAAAATCACACAATGAAATATGAGTGTCGATGTATACCCCCACTTTAAAGTGGTTGGTAACATCATTATTGTGAGCAATTGTTTCAAAGTAGAAGAAGATAGGAGAGATTATTCAGGAAGCTTTATGCCAAGTCATATGTTTCTGATAAGCTATGTCATGAATAAGGTAGTATGTCTCATGTGAGCCAACTTAAGGCATGTCGTCGACATCCCAAGCTTGCTCTTATATGTACATGAAAGGTGATCAACTAGCCAGAAGAGACAACATAAAGTGACATATGAGGAAAAGGCTACCTAACCCCTTTCCCCCTCTTAGTGCAAGACAAGGGTGTGCCAAATAGGATAAAAGAAAGTAAGTATTAGTTAGAGGAATTAGGTGCTTCAACACAAGGAAGAGCACCACACTCCTTGAGATGTTGAATTTTTTCATTTAAAGCCTTACATTTGTTAGAATGACTGTGAACTCTATGATATATGCAAAATGAATTCTTGTAATATAATTTCTTTCAAGTTCTTGGAGGGAGAGATATCAAGTGATCTTGGAGGAGTCTCGACAAGATACCTGCTTGATCAATGGTAGAAGGTGTTCTGTTAGTTTGCAACAAAGATACCTCTTGCTTAGTACAAGATGTCATACCTATGCAAGATTCTTTAGATGTCAATATTTTTTTCTCTCCTTTACAGGAGGGTGGAAAATCTAATGAACTTAAATCATTAGTGTGTTGCGAGATGACATTGAAATTAAGCGAAGATGTCTTTGTTTGTTTCATTTCTTGCCAAGGATATCTTTCAAGACCACTAGTGGCTATCAGTTAAGGGTGCACTACTGTTAAGTTTGGCTTAGAGAAATCTTTTGTGATGGTGTTGATATTGAGTGAAAGTTTTTCTATTTCGATCAAAGGAAAATAACCAATACCATGAGTCATGTTTTGCGTGTTAGGCTCTATAGAGTTGTGGATACCTTGTTCTCTAGCACCACATCCTTTTCCACTATAGCCAAGTTGTTTTATAAGTTCATAACCTTTTCCATAAATATTTTTCATTGCTTTTGAATTTGGCGGTTGTTCATGATTAAGTTCATTGAAGTTTGTTGTGTAATCTATTGTCTTTTGTTCTAAAGTGGTTGAGGTGGATGCCTTTGAAGGGTCTTCCGAAATTTGTGTTAACATTATTGTTTTTTCTTTTCCATTTTTAGAGTCTTTGTGTATGATCTTGTATTCACCCATGAATGTATGTTTGAAATCTAAGGAACCCCAATCATCTTCTAATAACTTTTTGACTTCTTCAATTTGTTTTTCTTTGTCATTTTGTTGCATGGGTTCTACTTGTGTGGTTGGTGTTAATGTGTTCAAGGGATTCTCTTTTCTTTTCTCAAGTTGTAAGACACTATAAGGCGTAGGATCAGTGTCAAGTGTGTACACTTTGTTGTTGTAGATGTATTTCATTTTACGATGGAGAGTAGAAGGCACCCCATTCATTGTGTGAATCCACAGTTTTCCTAAGATAATATTATATGAAAGTTCATGAGGCATAACATGGATTTGTGTTTCCAATGTGGCCTTCCCAACTATAATAGGTAAAGTAATCACACTGAGCAGTTTTTTTTCGATATTGTCAAATCCCTTAACAAATAAAGAATTAGATTGAATGTTTGATTTATCAATGCCAAGCCTATCCAAAAGGCTCACACTACACACATTAAGGGCTGATCCAGTATCTACAAGAGTTATGTTTATCCCTTTTCTTTTGTATTGAGATATTATTATGAAAGCTTCATTTTGTTTTTGCACATCCAAGGGGGGAGTTCACTTTGTTGGAAAACAATGTCAATATTTATTCCTTGGATCATGGCTGCTATGTCATTCAGTTGCACATTAGAAGGGATAAGAACTTGTTGTAAGGTTGTTTAAATCATGTTGTGGTAGTGAGGGGATTCTTGAATAAGGTCCCATAATGATATCTTAGCAGGAGTATTCTTTAGTTGTTTGACAAGATCATATTCCTTTCCACAAAGAGGAGTTGGTAAGATAGGGTTAGGTGAGAGAGGATTAGGCAAAGGTAAGGGAGTCGGGGTTGGTTGTTATGGTTGTGGGTTGTTTCTAGTGTTATATGTATGAGAAACTGTATTATGACTCGACTGCTACAAAACATTATTCTTATGTGGGTAAAGGATGAATTCAACTTTGTTTTGAGTTTGTGGTTTGTGTGAAGGGGGGTAAAGGATGAGTTGAGGTTGAATAATATTAATGGCCCTTAGTGAAGGAGAGTCTAATGTTGCCTCATCATGTTCTTCTACTATGTTATTATCAATGTTATCTTTTTCTTGCACCATGGTATCCTCCCTAGGAGGAGAGTTTTTAGGAGAATGGAAAACCAATGGTTCTTGACATTCAAGGATTGGTTCTTATAAAATGACTTCATCACAAGTAGGGGAATGATCAATGGTTGGATTTTCTTGATTAGGGGAAGGATCTATTTGATTTTCCTTTATCTCTAAGGTCTCATTCTCTTGTTCCATATTATCTACCCTAGTAGGAGAGCTTGTAATATGTTCATCCATGGTTAAATTTTCTAAAGTAGCTTCATCACAAGTAGGGGAGGCATCAGGAGAAGGACAACTATGATTTTCATGCTTACCAAATAGATCTTCCCAAATGGTAGGAGCATTAGGGAAGGGAGAGACAAGATTCTCATGACTCTTAATAGGTATATCTTCTAACACCAACCTATCCTCTTTGCACTGAGGAGGGATATTAGGAGAAGGACAATTTTGATTGTCATGGCTATGGAGACTAGGTAAGATGATGTTTAGAAATGTTTCTATGATCTCATCTTCTTGTTGTCTAATATCTTTCAAAGGGCGATGAGGAGAGGGACAATCAGGACCCTCAATGCTTGTATCATCTTTCACCAAGATACCTTTGTCACTAATAGGAGAGGTATCGAGAAAAGAAAAAGTATGATTGTTATGATTATCTACACTACCATCCTCACCAATGGGAAATGTAATATTAAGGATTGTGTCAATGGTTTGATCATAACTATGAATAACATGTTTCTTAATGACGTCTTTATTGTATTCAAAATTGAACTCATAAGAGGGGATGTTGTACTTATGCAATTCATTTTTAATCATATCAAAGCCACATATCTTGAAAGAAAACATGCTATCATGAAAAAGTAAAGAAAGTGCAATGCAATGAGCAATGTTTAAATGTAATTTTTAGATATGAAACAAGGTGATTTGTTGATTACATGATGTAAGAACCTGAAAGATGAAATGTTGTAAAGGAAAATTTTGAAATTGAGCAATGCATGAAATGAGCTAATTTAAGTAGATCTAATGAAATGCATGTTACAGAAACTCAGCCAACTAATACAGATAGTTAATGGAAGCAAATAGAAGCTGAAAAATAGGGTTTTTAGTGCTATAAAAGGTTGTTTTAGATATGTTCTAGGACTGATTCGCCCAGGATGGCTAATGAGTCCCACTATGGATTTTTTTTTCAATTTTTTTAGAAAGTTTCAATTGATTTTTATGCTTTTTAGTTTGTATGATGTGTTTCCTAAATGAAAATTCAGTTTTTCGATGATTTTCAATGATTTAAGATGCAATAATGCAACCTATATGCACTTTCACTAATGCAAAAATTTAGAAACCCTAGATGAAAATTAAGCAATGAAAATACTAATGCAAAGTTAATATAAGATAGATCTAGGATGATGATGGAATCCAAAATAGAATTATGATGTTCAAAAGTTGGGTTCACCAAAATATGGATGCCAAAAATGGATGCTTCACTTCCTTATTAAAGAAAGGGATTCAATTTCACAATGTTCACACTCAAGGACACCTTGGAGATCTTCACCCAAAGAAGGATGGAAAATATTTGACAATAAGGTATCCTAGGATAGGGTTTGGGATTAGAAAAGGCTGAATGAGGGGTTCACCACCAAGTGCAAACTTGGAAAATATGAAATGGTTGAAAACACAATGTGATATGCAAACATATGCTAAATGACCTAGAAATGATCATGAAACAAAACAAAAAACTGTGAAACTGAAAGTGTGTACTTGGAGACTTTTTGAGGCTAGAATGAAGACTAGAAATGTTGTTAATCCTAAAAATTTGACCTACTGGGACTCATTCGCCATTCTGGGTGAATCAGTCCCAAATTTGGAAAATTGTATCAGAGCCTATTTTGGACAAATGGGTATCTAAATCTGTAGAAATCTTTGAAAAATAGGTACAATGGGACTCATTTGCCACTAATAGTGAATGAGTCCACTTTGGATTTTCTAAAAACTTGAAAGTGGAATATGAAGCTCTCAGTCTGCTCTTTCTGTTCCTCCAGGCGTCTAGATTCGAAGCCCTAATTTCTAGCACTGTAAGTGACTTTTTATGGATATTTTGACCTAGAAAATAAGAAGATGACTTCAACAAGTTTGAAACCTATTCTTCAATCATCTCCAAGCCTTCAAAGTACCTAGATCTGTAATCACACAAAGAAATAGAACAAAAGTGTTCATTGTTAGGGCATGGGGGTTTTCCTTGGTCAAACCCCTTTTAGGTAATTAAACCAAAATGATGAAATAAGATAATGAAGCATGAAATATGAAACAATGCAATTAGAAACTTTCCATGATGATGGATCTTGAATTGCGGCAATAATGGAAGAAGAATCTGCCCTTGAATGCCTCAGAATTGATCTTGACTGCTATCTTGATGCCCTTGTGAAGACTTAAAATGATAAACCCTAGCTTTCTTGACTTGAGATGGATAATGAATGATTGGGGGTGAAATGAGTAGAAAAACCTTATATTTATACACAATTATGTCCTAATTCCCAAAAACACTACATCACAGGCTGACCTTAGATCTTAGAAAATAAAAACCCGCCAGAATTTTGAATTTATTTTGATTTTTGAGCCAAAGGGGACTCAATTTCCCCTAATAGTGAATGGGTCCCACTCAAGGAATTCTAAGTGGGTGTCAGAAATTAGATATTTTAAATGATGTTTATCAGGTTTATTCTCGAAAATATACTTAAGTAAGGCCTGTATATGTGAAATGGGGCCAATTAAAGCATAAGAAAGGTAAAATTATCAATGACAAGCCTAGAAAAGTGTGAAAGTTTGTTACAACACTTTACAACACTTTGAAATAAGGCTTGGTAAATGATAAAAATAAGTTATTTAAGTGAAATATATTAATAAGATCCTAGAAAAATGTGAAAGTGTGTTACAACACTTCACAACACTTTTGAAAGGCATCATAAAATTCTTATTAATTCACAAGGGACCAAGACCTAATGTGAATGTGTTATTCACATTAAAACGTTAAATCAAGGAAAAGTTAAGCCAAAATCACGAGGGCCTAAACAAGAAGAAAATGTAGAAGGGTTACTTTTTTTGTGTCCACACCTATATCTCCCACTTCAAATAAAAAAGAATATATACTGGTATGTACTGAATACTTAACCAAATGGGTAGAAGTAAAAGCATTGCAGTTTTCCAGAGATGACAATGTTACAAAATTCTTATATGAGGAAATATTCACTAGGTATGGTGTTCCTAGGGAGATAGTGACTGATCAAGGACCCTAATTTATATTAGCCTCATAGCCCAGCTAGTGAATGAGTATCAGATCAGGCACAAGAAATCCACCCCATATCATCCTTAGGCAAATGGTCAATTAGAAGTTACAAATAGGGAGATAGAGAACATATTGATAAAAATAGTGCAACTTCATAGAAGAGATTGGGTATCCAAACTACCAGAAGCTATTTGGGCATATAGAACTACATTGAAGAAAACTACAGGGTTTACCCCTTATGAGTTGGTTTATGGAAAAGCAACAGTATTGCCTATAGAATTTGAATACAAAACCCCACGCATAACAGCTGATTTAGGGATGGACTTAACAAAATATCAGAAAGAAAGGTTGCAAAATTTGAATGCTCTTGATGAAATCATATTGTAGGCATTGCACCACATAGAGGTTGCTCAGAAACAACAGATAAAATGGCATGATTAGTATATCAAGACTAAAGAATTTAGTGTAGGGGATTGGTAACTTTTGTATGATTCAAGGTACAAAGATTTTCTAGGAAAGTTATAGTCACGATGACTAGGACCCTATGAAATACAACAAGTATTTCCTAATGGTACAGTGCAACTACATACTATTGATGAGGTCAAATTTTCACTCCTAGTTAATGGCCATAGACTCAAGCTATACAAGAAACCACTTGAACATGATGATTTGATCATATATTTAATGGATGAGTATGGTGCACACAGTTCTCCTAATACAAGATCTGGTACATAGGATGTTCCAACAAGAAGTGAATTACCCAGCATGTCTGGTAATACAGAGGTCAAGTTACACAACTCCACCTATGATATTACTCAGGCCTAATTTCCCATGCTTTAAATCACATGCACACACAACACAATATCCATAATAAACATTTTTCAGATTCCAAAGGGACCTACTCTTCAGTTTTATCGGGACCTATTTTAGATGGGACTTGACATGCACCTTTTAGTTGGGCCTTATTCTTGGAGTACCCATAGCAACACCTGTTGACAACATGCTACAATCACTTGGTGGATTCACATTTGTTTTCATGTAGAATCTATTACAACCCACATGCATCATTTACTTCCCAAGTAAAGCGCACGTCGCTAGTACAACCACCACTTTTCATCAACTCCTATGCAATCAATGCACATCACATCACTTGTACACCGCGATATGTGCCTTTTTCAATTCATAATTGCGCTGAGCATTACTTTCCATTACACACATATGATAGGTAACTTCACATGATTAAAGCTAGCTTTCTTTTTGTATTCATTAATATTCATTGTTTAAATTATGCATGCAAAATATATCACCATTAATTTCCATCATTATCCTACCTCCCAAACCTAGTTATGCATGAAGTGCAGTCACTTCAATTAAAATTGGGGGGAGGGATATCATTGTCATCAAAATTTTTTATTTTCACCACCCAAGTTTATCAAACTGCATTGTATGCTATACTTTTAAGACTAGAAAAACTTCTTTGTGTTTTCGACAAATGTGATTCCTACCCTAAGATAAGCTAAGGTATATAAATTTGGATACTTGATTGAACTAGAAGACAAGGGATTGTGAGTATTGGGTACATAAAAGGTATTCAAAGAAGTAGTTGAATTTGAGGGTTTTTAAGGTGGTGGAGTTAAAATTTGCAGAATTTGAACTTTTTGAGGTTACAAAAGAAACAAGAAAATGGGAGGTGATGTAATATGAAGAGAACCATTTGCTCATTAAGATATATTAGAGGATACAATGGTTCTACCTCTATTCACTAGAGTAGGATGGCTAGACTATTTCTTGAAGTTGACAAAATATGATAATGAAATAGTGAGAGATTTTGCATCCATGTTGAAGTATGATGAAGCAATAGTAAAGGGATTGGAGGTGGATGGCTAATAAATGGAAATTTCTCAAGTCATAGGATTACCTCCCACAGGCTTTGAATACCTAGCTTGTGCAGATACGGTAGTAGCAAGGGAAGAATTCTATGAATGGGGCAAAAATTTGGATTCGACGTCACAAGGTACCAAGAGGTTTTCCCTTCCATTCTTTTGGGGAAAATATGCTACCTATATTATCAAATACCTTACTTGTGATGGCCGCCACAATATTATATATACTATGCATTTCAAGTTGTTGAACCATTTATAGCATGATAAATTAGTCAACGCACCCAATTTTCTATATAATATGTTGGAAAGAATGGTCTCTGAATATTAGAGGAAACAAACAGACACTACATTATCTCATCATTGCTTGATAACCCTACTAGTTAAGAGAAGTTTGAGAATTCAACATCCACAGGCTAATTGGGATGATTTTAAATTTTTTAAAGAAATCATTGAGTTACTTGAGGCACCTGAAGCAGAAGATGACTCTCTACCTAAGCCTAAATCAGAAGTTGACCCTAAGAAAGATGAACCTAAGAGAGAAGATTCCCCTATTACACCATCCTCTTCACCTACCCACAACCAAAGTGGAATTGAGAAACATTAAATTTTGGTTGCGGTAATAGAGGAACCCTCATCCTTTAAAACCCCTAGAGCTAGAAGAAGTATTGTGCCAATGTCCTCAAAAGGGAAAATAAGAGAAAAGGAGTTGAAAAGTAGGAGAATGTTGTAAAGGAAGAGGATGCAGGAAGGAAAAAGGGGAGTAAAAGAGGAAAGGAGAGTAAAGTTACACAAGAAACAACTACTCCCTAACGCTTAGGAAGACTGAAGAGATAGAGAATTGGGAAGAGAGACAAGGAGGAACAATTATAGGAAGGAAGGGTTGAGGAACAACAACACCATGATCCACTAATGGTAGATACAAACATAAACATGGAAAGAGCTATCCCTGACAATGGTTATGTTGAAAATGTTGATGTGCCTATTAGAAAAAGAAGGTATGTATATTTCTCTTCCAATTTTGACTTAGAGGATGTTTTTATTGCCAAGAAGACTAGGAGAGCAGTTCCCAATGGCTCTCTTAGAGAAGTTTTTTATATTACATGAGATGACAGTGATGGTTTGAATTTTGAATGAGAAAATGAATTACTAAAGGATAGAAACATAAGGAAGGAGCTTCAAGAAGCTCTTGACCAGATAAAGCAATTGGAAGAATCGGTGAAAGGATATGAAAAGAAAGACAAAGAAAGGAAATGAGAATCAAATATTTAGAAGAGATAATACAAACTTACAACCATGGAAATAAATTGGACCTATTGGCACAGATGGCCGAAGGTAAAATGGGAGATAAGGAGAATGTAGCATTACAACCCCCTATTGCAAAAACACCAGCCTACCATACTACTTTGTCTCCAGGCTTTGAATTGATGAAAATTACTACTCAATTCAGGTAGGAAAAAGAAAATTGGGGAAAAGAAAAACAAATCTTGAATGCATCATTAGAAACCAATAATTTGGAATTGAAAAGACTGGAGGATAAATTGACAAAAGTGGTCGATAGAGCTATTCAAATAGTTGAATGTAGACCTTTGTCTAGGGTATATGCATTTTTCTTAAAGGAAAATTTCTTAGTTTTCAATTCAATAAGTTTATTAATGACCAACCCTTTGCTTTGAATAAAAGACACAATTTTCTTAGTTTCTTCAACAAAGTCAATTTAGAGGAACAAGACTAGTTATGTGAATATTGTTTGCATAATTATGTGATAGTAGAAGATATTGAATGGAATCCCTTGCTTTATGTTGGGGATTTGCAAGTAAGATCCCTCACATCTTATTTTAGAAATGAATAGCTCCGTGGGGAATTAATGGAGAAATATGAAGAACAAGAGAAAACAATAGCACTACAACTTAGAAAGGAAGCAATGAATCCTGATAGAGTCACTACTCAATGGCTAACACTCCTTTCTCATAGGGGACCAAGAAAGATAATTATAGACTTGAGACTCATGGATTATAGAAGGATTCAACAATTGGCAGTGACCACTCTTCAAAACTGCCTAAGACATGTGGAAAATAGATGGAACAGTCTAACTCCAGAATTTCAAAGGAAGGACCCTCACTCCCTCCACAATTTTATGAACATGTTTGAGAGGTTACACAAGTATATTGTGATCTCAGGAATAAGAGGAGTGGAGTGGCTTCCACTGACTTACCATCCTCTTATCCTACTTTAAGCAGTTCCACATTGGACTGGAGAAAGTGTTGATCAGGACAAGAATGCAGAATCAAACAAGATGAATATTCTTGTATGATATAATGGTTTCTACCTCAAATAGGGATAGGGAGTTAGCACAATCATGGATCTCATGCAGATTACTTTATATTACAATCTTCTTTCCTAGGTGATTTAGTTTGGTATTTTTGCTTGAGAACAAGAAAAATGACAAGTTGGGGGGGATGATGGGTCTGGTTATTAGTATCTTTTTATTAATTTTCATATACTTTTAAGACACTTTACATATGTTTCTACAATACCTTTTTGACAATACTTCCATAATATGTTATCCTTTCATGCATACTTTGCAACCTTGAACCCAATTTGTGGAAATGAAATATGGTGAATTTAATATTCCTAGTATTGCATGGTTTAAATATGAATATATATGTATAGGAATGGAATGTTGTGATTTAATTATGGTGGTTAGTTGCATATGTATGTGTATTGATTAATCTCTTTGTAGATCAACACATGGTAACAAGAAGGGAGTATTTGTAGCAAGTACCTGAGCAGCAGGACAAGGAATTAATGAAGTTCAAGTCACCTAAAGTGCAGGAAGCTGTGAAGGTGAGCATGGTCATTATGGAAGGAATAACTGCTGGAAAGATACTTGTTCTAGAATTCAAGACATTTTATTATGTGTTCCACATGCAAGTTGTTCTTATTTGAATAGGACTCTTTTTCCTTTTTAGTTAGGTGAATAAGCCAATTTTAATTTCACATCATCGTATCTAGGAGTGAGATTTATGATTCAAGTTAGTTAGTGGTTTGAATAAGACTCTCCCAATTTTGTCTAAAGTCATGGGATGGGTTCATAGTTTAGTTAGATGATTATTACAAGTTATTATCAATTAGTAGTTTTTCCAGTTTTTTAGTTATCCAAAAACATGTTGTTAAGATGATATTATGGAATAAAATCTGCAAGAAGGATTTTCTCTAAATATCTGGTGTTATGCAATGAATGGAGTTATATGTTGCATGGATGCATAAGAATATGAGTTAGATTTGGATTTAAGTTAAGTGAGACAGTCCTCTGAGCTGGCCACTTAGGTACTGTTCTTCACTTCATCTATTTATTTGTTTATTTATGCATTTCCATTAATTATGTTTTCATTATTCACACGTGCTGTGCAAAGTAGAATAGTTTATGGTTAGTTATAGTATTTTTTGTTCATGAACAAAGGCGTAATTGATAGATCATAGTAATCTGGAGCTTAAGATTGGTTATTTTGACATTTTAAACAGTTTTAGATTAATTCTCTACTCTTACATCTTTAGCAGTCACCTACAACTTATGTTGCAGGTACTTGTAGCCACTAGGTTTTGTAACTACTTTTATTGTTTTTACAATTTTGTAAGTTCTTGAAGTAAGGTAGAATATTCTAAATGAGTTTGAATAGATTAATTTTTTGGAAGAATGAAGAAGAACATCTCCTTATGCAACATTTTTTTTGTCATTGATGTCACCATGTTATATGAGTTGCAACTGCAAGTTTAAGTTCAAGTTTGATATGGTAGCCTAAACCGGTATGTAGTTACTATCCTCCGGTATTTTGTTCCGCAATCCTCCACTAATGATTTCACTACGTATGGTTTTGGGAAATTGTTTTTGGATGTTGGAAGCTTGTATGTTCATAATCTCACGTACATAGGTGCTCGTATGGTGAATTGGCATTACTTTGTTGTTGCATTTTTGTTATTAGGTTTATCCCTGGTCAACCTAATAAGTAATTGATGTTATGATGGATTAATTTTGTGTTGTGGATATATGTCTGACCTATATTTGATCCATGCCAACATGTTGTAGCATGCTACATGCTTGAATTGTTTTTGGAAAGATTTTGTACATGATTGAAGCTGACAGTTATCTTTTTGGTGAATAAGGGTTGCATCTAATTAGGCCGACCTAATTGATGCTTGCAGATGAATCATATATATATATATTGGATAGTTTTGAGATTGTGAATGTGAAGTTGAGAAAGAGAAGAAGACAAGTATGTGAAAATGATGAAGTGTGTTAAGTTAGTTTACTAAGCATCAAAGGAACTGAATCAACACTTGTTAGGTGTAACTTTATTAGTTCATTTTCTAGCTGTAAGCCATTTTGTTATTGTATCTTTTGTAGGAAATGAGCCTCCCATTTTGGATAGTGAGCCCTAGCAGTGAGCCACCCTTTGTAATATCTTATAACTAGTTATACTATATTGTGAGCTAATCCTTACCGTGATTTTTCCTATTTTGGGTTTTCCACATAAAAATCATGGTGTTCATGTGTTGTGTGGTTTTATGCTCTGTTAATGCTCTTGCCCATTTTTATTGTTATATGCATTGGATTAATTGGATGGTGTTTGGTCAATAAGTTTAAGAAGATATTGATTCATCCCCCCTCTCAGTATCTTGGGTATTCAACAATTGGTATCAGTGCTTGGTTCCTTTGAAGAAGCCTAACAACTTGAGGAAGATCTTGAAGATTGAACAAATGGATGATAAAGAAGAACTCTGGGTCACTCTTGAAGATTTTGACAAGGTTGAAAATGAAAATAAAGATTTGAAAGAAAATCTTGATGAGGCAAATGAATGCATCTAGAAATTGAAAGAGCAATTGAAGAAATTCAAGGAAAGACATAGAAGTGAGTGAGCAATTAAAACAAGAAAATGAAGAGATCACCAGATTGAAGGTGCAAGTGGTGGAAAAGAAGAGAATTGAAGATTATTTGAATAAAGTGGTGCAAAGAAAGACTGATGAATGCACAAGGCTTGAACAAGAGGTGGTAAACCTAAAAGTAGATATGGAAAAAGAAAAAAATTGTGAAGACAAGTTCAAAACAAGCTCCACCAAGCTTGATGAGTTGATTGAAGGACACCAACCAACTAAAGACAAAGGTGGTTTAGGAATGGAAGTAGGTGAAAACTCAAAGGATATGAAGACTCGAAGCATAATGAATAATCAAAAGACTCAAGAAAAGGGAAAACATAAAATAAATCCAAGAAACTTTGCTAGAAGATTGCCTATTAGACAACCAAATGCTCAAAGGTACCCATCTTTCAATGGTGTTTTCTTTTCATGTAATAAATTTGGTCACAAAGCAACAAAGTGCAGAAGGAGAATAAACCAGTATGCTAGTTCCTTCTCTGGAAATTTTTTTTGCATGTAAGAAAGTTGGCCATAGAGCTAGTGAATGCATAACTCAGATGATGAATTGGTTTAATGGAGGTGTACCATAGAAAAATGGATTTTTGACATTTTCATGGTCTTTTAGGTCTTTCTCTCATGATGCATGGTCTATTTTGATTTGATTTAATGTTGCAATGTAACTTATGCATTCACATTAGGTCCTAAACATTCAAATTATGATGTCTTGTGAAGCTATTGTGAAGTGTTGTAATACATTTCTACACTTTTCTAGAATATTTTCATTATAATTCACCTAAAAATCACCTTTTCATCACTTGTCAAGTCCTATTTTAAAGTGTTGTAAATTATTGTAACAAGATTTCACACTTTTCAAGGCTTGCTTTCATTATTTACACCTTTCTTATGCTTTATTTGACCCCTTTATGCACCCACAAGACTTAATTAAGTGTATTTTTGAATGTAAACCTGACAAACAACATTAAATGTGACTTAATTCATGACACCAACTTGAAAGCCCAAGGTGGTCCACCCATTTGCCATGGGTGGCGAATTTGTCCCTCTTGGCTCCAAATTCAAAATAATTCAAATTTTCTATCGGGTTTTTATTTAACAATACCCTATGTCGGCCTGTGATGAGGTATTATTGGGTAATTAGGGAATAAGTGTGTATAAATAAGTGTTTTTCTCCTCATTTTACATCTAATTCATCAAGATCTCCTCATTCACTTGCATTCACTAAACATCAATTAGCATTTGACCACTTTGCATTATTCAATCAAGCATCAATCAAGCATCTTGGAGTAGCCATTGACACATCTTTAAAGTTCTTCAAGAAGGTTGTGGTTTGTTTAGGACATTTGCATGTTGTTATCCATCATTTCCTTGCTTATTCCATTTCATTTCTTCATTAAGGGTTTGACTACCAAAGTGGGATTTGACCAAGGCAAATCCCTATACCCTAACCCTTAACCATTTTTCCCCTTTTGAATGTGTGTTTGTAGACTTTTGTATGAATATTTTTCAAGCAATTAGGTGTTAAAAGGTGGTCAAGAAGTTAACAAAGTGTTTCAAGTCAACTAAACCCTATTTCAAGCTTGGAGACAACCTACAGTCCATTTTCTGCAGATTTGACTCCGTCAACCTGACAAGAAGACAAGTGCAAATCTAGAGCTACAAAATTGACCTTTGATTTCATAGAATTTTGGAAGAGGACTGATTCACCATTAGTGGAAAATGAGTTCCACCTTAAGGCTAAAAAGGTGATTTTGTCAGATTCCAGTTCCCGATAGTCAGAAACTTGTTTTAGGAGATTTTCCTAGTAGGAGGATTGATTCACCATCAGTGGCGAATGAGTCCCACTAGTGATTTACATTGATTTCTACTAGATTTCAGAGCATTCCAAATTTATCATCCAATTCCCATGTGCACTCTATTTAACCTATTTCGATTTTGTTTGCATTAGTTTTCATCTTTATTGCATTTTCTACATACCTTACTGTGTTTTCAAACATTGCATATCACATTAATTTTTCATTAATAATCAATTAATTACATCATTTAGCTGCATTTACAACATTTCATTTAGGCTTAATTACATCATACAATCCTTTATTTGAGTGAACCACTTCAATTTTGTTTTGGGATTCTATCTCTCTCCTTTTAGGTGAAAGATCCTAAGAGTGCAAGAGAAGTTCATAGAACATCTCAAAATTGTTGGTTCAGGAGGTAGAATGAATCAATATTTTTTTGGCTACTGCTATACATGTAATAATTTTGGACACAAAGAAAATCAGTGCAGATAAAGGGTTAATGGAGGTCAAAGAAATCAGAAAATTGTTGTTTGCTACAATTGAAACAAACCCAGACACATTTCAAGAGTATGCAGAAGTAAAGGAGGAAAGAAATATGATTAAGTAAAGAAGAATGAACCAATGAAGAAAATTGACAAAGATGAGGTTAAGCAAGAGATGAAAAGATATGGAGGAAGAAAGAAGATCCAATGGTGACAGATGTGTTTGTGCCCTCATCTGGTGCAAACAATTCCTCTGGCAATTAGACCTAGCATGGTCTTAGGGGGAGCGTTAACAAAGATTGTTCAATCCCCCTGGATATCTAATGTGTCAGATGTTGACAAAAATATATGTTGTAAAGAATGAATAAATAGAGCTTATGCAAAAGGAACCAGAAGAAAAGCTACATGCATGATCCTTTGCAGAGAAAATTAGGGTTTTTCTATATAGTGAAGAAGGGTTTTTATCAACTTTTTGAAATCTACCGCATTTAATGCGAATTAGGGAAAATTGTTGATTTTTAAAGTGGATTTGTAAGGTATTTTTATCACTTGTGCATTTGAAGAAATTGGAGAGCGATTTGGAGCATTCTTGAGGTGATTTAGAGAGTGAGTTGTGCAAACCCTAGTTTTAGTTTTCGCGAAAGAAAAAGGTATTTTACTCTTCTGTTCTATTGTGGGTTTTCTTTTTGAAATAATTTGAGCTCAATTTGTGGAGAAATGGAAACCCCTGTAGTTGTAAATGTGTCAAAAAGACCTAGACCATCCTATAAGAAGTATTCCATGAAGGTTTTCTAAGATGACCCTTTGGGGGCCTTCTCATCTATTCCTTATGGTGTCATGCCCACTGAAGAAACTAGAATGTACATCTGTGTTATGAGTGAGGAATATAATCACAGTAAATTGATTGACATGTGGAAAAATTAGCTCACTGGGGATTATTTCTTGGTAAAGCTAGAGTATGAAAATCTAGTTTCAAAGAAGTTGGATCGATGAAATCGATTTCCCAACTTTTGTTCCACTCTTGATGACAAATATGTTAAACCTACTCTTAGCAGAATTCATGATAAATTCTTGTGGACTGACAAACCTCACCTTATATCTAAAGAAGTGATTAAGGTTGTTACCAGACTCTGTGATACCAGATCGATACCAGTGTTGAAATTTGTGAAGAATGAAGTGGTGATGGAACTCACCAATGCTACATTTGACAAGATAACTCTTGCAACAAAGCCTATCACCAATCCTACTATGAAGTATGCATCCATAATGATCGAACACAAGATCTAATTCATGAATATAAAGAATTCAGTGTTTGCTACAACAATCTACACCGAATAAGACATGGTAGCTAATGGTGCAAATTATGATTTGTGTGAACTTCTTTGGTAGCAGTTGTTTGAAAAATTGAAGATGACAAAGGAGAATAAACATGCTTTTAAGTTTGTTTCTCTGATTGTGTGTTTGTTGTTCTAATTTCTTAGAAGACTTCTTAGAAGAGATGATGTGGTGATTTGGGATACATCTAGACCAGTTTCACATCAAATTTTTGACTATATGCATAGCTTGGGTGATTTGAAGAGTTAGGAAAATTCTTTGACAACATTCTTTGTTGTATTCAAGAGCAACATGAATGAAAGAAAAAGGATTCCAAAGAAGATCATTGAAAAGTACAAAGATGATATCATATTTCATGTCTCCTCTGATGAGTGCATGATTGAGGTAGTTGAACCATAGACTGTATGGATTTAACCGTTGGGTTATGAGATTATAGAGGATGAAGTCGAAGGCTATGTGCAAGTATTGTTGAAAATTCCTAAAAACACTAGTGAACCAAGAGTTGGAAATTATGCAGAAAAATCCTTGGAAGTTTGTTTGAAGCATAGGGAGCTTGTGATGGGAAAGAATGTAGATGAAATGCTTAGAAAGGTTTGCTTCATTGATGAACAAATTTCACAAGGAAGAGCCATGGGAGAACAGGTGGCTCGAGAATCACTAGGACCAAGGATATCTAGTAGGACCACTCCTTCAAAACCATTCCCAGATCCTATAGTGAAGGTAGAGCCTAGTGCTTCTGGTAAAGGCAAAGGCCTGGCTCCTTCCAAACCTAATACAAGATCTATAAAAAGGAAAGAGACTCCTCTAGTGGCACCATCCAAGAGAGGTAAGAAGGAAAAGGCCACAAGGGAAAATAACCTTAGTGTCACTAAAGAAAAAGAGGAAGAGAAGGAAGACCTTGCAGCAAAATTGGAGAAGAGGGGAAGCATGCCCTCTGGTGAAGGTGCTTTACAGGAAGTAAGTGTTGGTAGTAAAATATTTCATTATGTTTCATCCTATAAAGAAGATGAATAATAGGATTTTGGTATTCATCTGCATACCAAACCGGAATCAAAGAGAGAAAAAGTGCCAGAAGACACTTCTTCTGACTAGGAATAAAAAAAGGACTCTCCAATAAGACCTGTTTCCCCTTTCAGATTAAAGGCATTAGTTAATACCTTGATACATTTTGTAGATATGCTAAAGCCTATAGTAGAATATTATACTCAAGTAGATAGAGAGGACAAAAAAACTTTAATTTTGGCTATCATTTAGTATGTTATTACTTTGGACATCAGTTGGGATGATGTTAAGAACAATTTTCCTGAGCAATTGTGGGAAGCCCTAATGAAAAGGAGATCATAGGTTGTTGAGTTGGAAGAGAAGATAAAAAATGTGGCATTTGAGAAAATTGGGTCCTCTTTGACCCCAAATGATTTGGAAACCCTGAAAAAAGTTATGTTCAAAGATGTTTCAAATGAAGAAAAGAATGAACACTTTGATGACAAAGGACAAGAAGCAAATAAAGAAAATAAGGAAAGAAATTGCAGAAGCCATAAGGGGTATGGCTGAGAACTATGGCATGTTTGGTGCACTCCCATCCGATTTTGCACCTAAATCAAGAGAAGAAGTTTCTATAGAAGTAAATAAAGACATTCCTTTTGGTACAGGTGATACAAACCTTCCTCCAAAAAAAATGATACAGATATCCTTCCAGATATAGGTGTTTCAAATGATCCTCTAGAGATAAAGAAGCAGAATGAGGAAGAAGTTGAACCATAAAAACATGATGTTGTCCCTTTGGAGCATGCTAAAGAAAAAGATAAAGATGAAGGTGAAGTGAATGAAGAAGAAGGAAATAGAGAAAAAGTTAAAAAGGACAGAGATGAAAAAGAAGAAAAAGAGAAATTAGAAGAAGAAAAGGAAGAGGAAAAAGAAAAATTAGAGGAAGAAGAAAGACATAGATAGGTCAACCTGGAATGCAATCTCTGCTCACAGAGAAAAAATATTTATTCTACAGAAGCAGAAGGAAGAGATCATCAGAAGTTTCGGTTAGCTAGGTGACCTTGTGAGAATGGAGTACACTCTGGTTTCCAATGCTTTGGCGAATACATAGAAGTTAGTGTAAGGAAAGCACAAGGTGTAGAAACACTTTCCTAATGACAATTCTAAGAAGAGAATGTAGATTTAAGGTTCAAAAAACAATTATAGTTCATTAAAGATGCAGATTCCTAAGAAACAAATAAGAACAAATTTCAGACAACACAAAATAGACACCAAATTTAACGTGGGAAAACCCTTTCGGGAGAAAAACCCACCACACCAAGAAAAAGTCACTGTGTATTACAGTAAACAATGTTCACATACAGAGTTATAGACTCGTGTTCACAGAGATGTTGATTCACAATCTCAACACATGAAGCATTATAATTTATCTGATCAATCACATTCTCTCACTCACTGTTACAATGCATATACATCATACAATGAAGAACATAACTCAAATCCCTTTTGAAACACTATTTCAATGTATTATGCATTATAGCATTTTTTCCTCTGAGAGAATTTTGCAATCAATCGATCTTCATCACCAGACTCATTACACAAAAACATACCAATTTGGTTCCCATTTGCAACAACAAAAAAACCGTGAAACAATAGTTACCATATTAGGCCAACGGTTGCCATGTCATCCGGTTAACATCCTTTGTCTACCGCTCTACCGCAGCCAAGAACAAGCACCCTCGTGGTGTGGCGGTGACAACACTGCACTATTGCTAGGTAGGCTAAAAATTCCCACGGGGTTGCGGTAACCACGTCTCAGCCAGAAGGCTCCCGAAGTATGGCGGGAACTGCGCCACCACACCTCTCTCTCCTTCATCTCACGGTACAGTGGTACAATCAGAAAAGTAACAATTATGAATTCTAAGATTTCTTGGTGACAGGACCAGGGTTATACCAGTGAGTTTGAGACACATTTTCTCAACAGTTAGAAAAGATCAATCTGACTCTAGGTACTTCGGATAATGCAAAAGAAAGTCTGATGGAACTAGAGTCTCTGAACAAAATGTTGATATCCACTAAGAAGAGTTGGGAGAATGGTAAGATAGCTTGGCAAGGTATTCTCAAGGAGCTTCAAGGCTCACCATCCGCTGGGTAATGATTCTTTTTTTGTTGTCTTCATACTTTTTGGACTGCCCTTTTTCCTTGATATCAAAGGGGGAGAGAATGTTGTAAAGAGGAAGGGGAAAGAATGTGTTTCATAAAGAAGGGGGAGAGAATGTTATGGAGAGAAAATGAGAGAGTGTGTTGTAAATAGGAGGTTTGTAAATTCTTTTGGAAAATTTTTCCATTAATGACAAAGGGGGAGATTGTTGGAAGAAGGAAGAAGAGCATCTCCTTATGTAGCTTTTGTGTTGACATTGATGTCACCAAGTTATATGAGTTGCAACTGCAAGTTTAAGTTCAAGTTTGATCTAGTAGCCTGAACCAATATAAAGTTATTATCCTCTGATATTTTGGTCCACAATCCTCTGCTAATGATTATCACTACATGCAATTTTGGGAAATGGTTTTTGGATGTTGGAAGCTTGTATGTTCATAATCTCACATACACAGGTGCTCATATGGAAAATTGGTGTTACTCTATTGTTGCATTTTTGTTATTAGGTCTATCCTTGGTTGACCTAATAAGTAATTGATGTTATGATGGATTAATTTTTTGTTGCGGATGTATGTGTGACCTATCTTTGATCCATGTCGACATGTTGTAGCATGGTACATGCTTGAATTGTTTTTGGAAAGATTTTGTACATGCTTGAAGCCAATAGTTATCTTTTTGGTGAATAAGGGTTGCATCTAATTAGGCCGACCTAATTGATTCTTGCAAATGAATCATATATATATATATATATTGGATAGTTTTGATATTTTGAATGTGAAGTAGAGACAAAGAAGAAGACAACTATGTAGAAATGATGAAGTGTGTTAAGTCAGTTTACTGAGCATCAAAGGAACTAAATCAACACTTGTTAGGTGTAACTTTATCAATTCATTTTCTAGTTGTAAGCTATTTTTTTATTGTATCTTTTGTAGGTAGTGAGCCTCCCATTTTGGATAGTGAGTCCTGGTAGTGAGCCACCCTTTGTAATTGAAACGACGATTTTTGGGACCTACTTTCTTTCTATCGCTTCTAAGGTTTTTCACCTAAAAGGAGAAAGATGGGTCCAAAAATGCACAATGTTTCACTCAAGATTAATGTAAGGATTGATAGAAAATGGATGTGAAGTGTGTGTGAATGCTTACACATTCAAATAAATGAATGCAAACTAATCTAATGCTAGATGCTAGAAAAAATAGTGTTGATTGCAAATATGAACTAGAAACTTAAACAAATGAAAATAGAAGCTGGTGAGATTGATTAGAGTGCACTTGGAGGAATTTTGTTGTTGCTAGAACGTTCTTGAATGTTATAGAAGTCACTGTTAATGGCCAATGGGACTAATTCACCATGCATGGCGAATTAGTCCTGCTTTTGGTAAAAAGTTCTAGAAATAGGTTTTTGACTGTTGGGAGTTTAATTATGAGAAAATCAATTTTTAGGCCTATAGGTGGGACTCATTCACCATGGGTGGTGAATTATTCCACCTACAGGAATCTACAAATTTGGGAGTTGATTCTATGGAGCTAGATCTGCACTTTTGTTCTCTACAGGTGTCTGCTTCTGAAACTATCAGATTTGGATTTGAAAGTAACTTTTTGTTGATATTTTACCTTGTTCAATGAAGAGATGATTTGGATGACTTTGCAACTTGATCTTCAATGATTTCCAAGCTTCCAAGAGAGCTAAATCTGCAAACATGCAAGAAGAAAAGAAGAAATGTTGATTGTTAGGGCATGGGGGTTTGCCTTGGTCAAACCCCGTTTAGGTAATTAAACCAAAATGATGAAATAAAGGAATGAAGCATGCAACAATGGAATATATTACCTTGCCATGATGATAGATCTTGAAATTATGCAACATAACATGAAGATTCAGCCCTTGAATGTCTTTAGAAGCTTTCTTGATATCTTGCAATGATAAAACTCTAAGTTGCTTGGCTTGAGATGGAAGATTGATGAATGAAGAATGAAGAATGAATTAGGTGAATGTAGAAGATGATAGATGAAGATGTCAAAATGAGGACAAAAACACTTATTAATACATACCTGTGCCTTAGTAACCCATTCATACCTCATCACAGGCCAACATCAAGTGATTTTGAATAAAATCTAGAAGGGAAATTTAAAATATTTTGAATTTGGGGCCAAAGGGGACTCATTTGCCACCCATGGCGAATGGGTCCCACCTAGGACCTAAAAACATGTGTTGTGAAATATGTTGTATTTAATATTGTTTGTCGGGATAATACTCAAAAATACACTTAATTAAGCATATGAGAGAATAAAGGGTCCAAATAAAGCATGAAAAGGGGATAAATAGTGAAGATGTGCCTAGAAAAGTGTGAAAGCTTGTTACAAGACTTTACAACACTTGAAAATAGGACTTGTTGATGAATAAAAAGGTGATTTTTAGGTGAATTGTAATTAATAGAGTCTAGAAGAGTGTAGAAATGTCTTACAACACTTCACAACGCCTTCACAAGACATTATTAAAAGCATGTTATTCAATTTGCAAGGGTCCAAGACCTAGTTTGGATGCATAAAATGCCTCACAAAACTTGAATTAGGGCCTCATTAAGCCAATTTATCACAAACTAATCCCATGTCAAGCAAAGGGTCCTTTTTTCTATGACACATTAATATATTATAACTGGTTATACTATATTGTGAGCTAATCCTCATCGTGGTTTTTCCCATTTTGGGTTTTCCATGTAAAACTCCTGGTGTTCATGTGTTGTGTGGTTTTATGATCTGTTAATGCTCTTGCTCATGTTTACTATGATATGCATTGGAGTAATTGGATGGTGTTTGCTCAATAAGTTTAAGAAGATATCGATTCACCCCCTCCTCTCAGTATCTTGGGTATTCAACATAATTTAGGTGAACACAAGTCTGTGAAGGCACAAGTAGTGTAATACCATCATAAGTTTACACACCTTGGTTGATAATTTAATGTAGGCTTGCAATGTTAAGTGGACTATTCAGCTTGGAACACACCTGAATTGTGTAGAATTTACCAAGTCCATAACACATTAGTTTGCCTCTACATTTTATAGAAAATTAAACCTAAAACTTACTGTAGCAGACCTGAACTTGAAAATCAATGGAAAATATTTGAAAATCTATAAAAAATAGCTTGAAAACCTAATCTAGGACCCATTCACCATAAGGAAAATGTGCCCTTGGTCAGGTCTTAATATGCATTTCTAGAAATTGAAATCTTCAATTTTGTGCTTTTGTTTGCTGTTATTAGATGTTTGTTATAGTTTCCTAATTTTTTGTTTCATTCATTTCATTAGATCTAGCTTAATTTGGTCCATTTAGTGTATTGTGTGATTTCAAGATTACATTTCCAAGATTTCATTTTCAGCTTCTTACATAGTGTAATCAGAAAATTACCTTTTTTAGAATCTAGAAATTTCATTTACACATTTCATTCTAGGTCATTACATTGCATTTTATGCCTCTTTCCAGTTTGGGTTTGCACACCAAGTTTGTAAAACTTGTATGAGATTTACAACTTGGTGTCCTATTAGCAATACTATTGTGAGACGTAGTTCGAGACTCATGTCATCCTGTGATATATCATTTGTCATGGATCTTGGGTTTTCTAGCTCTCTTCCTAATATTGTTGATAATCAAACCCCCTATGGATCATAATATGCATACTTTATTTCCCATGACTTCTATACCTACAACCAATGTGCATGTTATCAACAACACCATCCCTACCATGACTAATTGTACTCAAGCTTTGGGGTGTACCAAAAGCCAAGGTAGAATTTCAATTCCTCCTCATACAATATCCATTTCCATTCCTACATACACTAGTAATCAAGTTACCACAACAATCCAACCTACTAGCAATGTGAACACTTCAGTAGGCATTTACACAAGGAATTCTTCTAGCTTTGTGCATTCAAATACAATATCCCCTCAACTATCCTCCCTCACAAATTTACAATTCACTTTCTCTCTACATACATACACCACTCAAACTTATTCCCCTCCACCTTACACTAATCAAAATGATGCCATCATTAACACACTTTTTGTAAAGCATGGCATCCCTCCAACAATAAGTTGCAACCCTAAATCAAAACAACAATGGTCAACCTTCACAATACATAAAAATCAATCCATTATCCTTGAAGACATTGAGACCACAAATGCCACAAGGTATAGAAGTTCTTAGATTTGAGAAATATGGTGGGAAAGGAGATCCCGTTAGCCATGTGTCTGCTTATACAACCCTATGTAGTGATTTTATCTTTGAAGATAAGCTCTTAGCTAAACTATTCCCTAGGTCATTGAAGGATACTACTTTAGAGTGGTTTTTCTCTTAACTGAACAATTTAGTAAACTCATTCAATGAGCTTATTGATTCCTTTTACAACCATTTCCACATTCACATGGGTCCCAAGATGACCCTAGCTGATTTAATGACATGCAAGAAAAAGGATGATGAGAAAGTGACTAATTTCATAGCAAGATATCAAATGCTTTATTCAAAAATAAAAATTAATATTCTCGATCTCGAACTTCAACAAATGTTTATTTCCAATTTACAAAACAAAACCTAAAACAAGCTTGAGATGTTGAAATTCCTATCCTTCACACAATTATGTACAACCCTTCGTGATTATCAAAATTCCGCTTACAGTCATGATTTGAAAAATCCACCTAGTCATCCTGAAAAGTTTGAATCCATAACTCAAAATAACTACCAACCTTTCAAAAAGAAAAATAGGGGATTTTTACAACTTAATTCCCCTCAACCAAATCAACAAACTAATAACTAAGTGGCTTCCATAAAGACGACAAATCCTTTTTCCTTTGGGGATAGGAATAGAAAATTTACTCCTCTACCTAATACCTTTCACAATGTCATGTTGCATCTCGTACAAAATAATATGTTTTCCCTACCTCTTGTCAGAGCTCCTGATCCTAATAAACCATTGCCCGTAGGCTTTAGATTGAATTCTTATTTCCATTATCACTGAAAAAATGGACATGATATAGAATATTGTAAGAATCTTGAACATCTTGTGCAAGACCTCACTGATTCTAATCATCTTCTAATTGGAGCTGTGAATGATCAAGGTAGTAAATTTTTAGCTCCTCCTAACCGAAATTTACAAATATTTACATATCCCATGCTGAAACATAGCATTTCATTTGTCAAAGCTAGTGAAACAAGCAATGATGTGATGAATGTTGACACAAATGATGAAAACATAAAAGATGAAAATGTGGATGAACAAGTTGAATTCACAGCATTTATTGAAGCTAAACCTCGTAAGGGCTCAACCAAAATTCCTCTTGATATTACTTTCTAAAAAAAAGACATACTCAAACATGCACCCGATTGTCCTCTTTACATAGCTAGAAGAATCAATGACAAGCCTACTAATGGGATATTAATTGATCCCGTCTATGTAGAGAATGTGATTACTGAAGAATTCCTATTTGTGCATGAACTCTATCAAGATACATATGATAAACTAAAATCATGGATCAAAACGCATAATGGTTTTACTAAACCTAGGATGGGCTCGATAAACGTCCCTCTAAAAGTTGGACCGAAAACATTAAATGTCTCATTCACCATCATCCGATCGTCAGAAAAATTTCGTGTGAAGTTAGGATATCCATGGCTTTGCTCCATGAATTTCATCCCATCGGTTGTGCATAAATGTTTAAAGTTTCCCTTTGGTAATGAAATCTTTACTATGCATCATAGTGGCTTTAATCCCATGTCTTCCCAATGGAACTTTTCATTGGATTTCTTTTGGCCCGAGCCTATTGATCCTATTAGACCTCCTAAGGACTAATTTTTTAAATCATATCAAAAGTTTAGGGAAAAACACATTGTGGACATGAAAAAAGTATCCCTTTCTGCTTGCTTGATTTGGGATTAATTGATGATAAATTGGACTTAATTTGGTGTTGTGAGGTGTTTTATACATCCACACTAGGTCTTGGACCCTTGCAAACTAAATAAAATGCATTGTAAAGTGTTGTAAAAGACTTTCACACCTCTCTAGACTTAATGAACCCATTTCCCCTTAAATCAACATTATAAAATGTATTTAATTGCATTATTACATTAATCCAGAAGGCTTGTAAACTAAATTTGAATTTAATCTAGTGTTGTAATGTGTCTTACACATTCACATTGGATGTTGTGCCTTTCTAGGTTATGTGGACCTCATTTTAATGATGTAAATTGTATTTAATCACACTTTCACATTGAACTTTGTGTCCCTAGCCCTAATTACTCTTTACATCATCATTAATAGGCCCCTATTACCCCATATTGTGCATCCCGAGGCTTAATTTGATCAAAGACCTGACTAGAACAACCTAGAAGCTTGATTTCTTGACTTCCCAAAAATCCAGCTAGAAAAAGAGCCCTTGTGCAACCAATTTGCCCATCTGGGTGACTTAGTCCTTGCTAGGTGGGACTAAGTTTCCTAGCTTGGTGACTTAGTCCAATTTGGCTTATTTTTGGGGTTTGAGTGGGAAATTTTGGAATTTAAGTTTATTCTTTCTTCATGTCGGCCTTGGGGATCCAATTAATGGGAAAATAAGGTGAATTTCCTATAAAATCAATTTTCTAAACCCTAATTCACATTTCTCATCATTCATTCATCATCTATCTTCTCCCTCAAGTGAAGCAAGCTAGGGTTTTGTCATTCCAAGTCATCAAGATTGCTTCCTAAGAAATTCAAGGGAAGATTCTTCAACTATTGCTGCAGAAAATCAAGATCAATCATCATGGAAAGGTATTAACCCCATTGTTTCATGCTTCATCACATTCTTTCTTCATTTTGGTTTAATTACCTAAAAAGGGGTTTGACCAAGGAAAACCCCCATGCCCTAACATCCAACATTTCTCCTTCTCTTCTTATGTGTTTGAAAATTTAGGCACTTTGAGAGTTTGAAGATCATTGAAGACTTTTTGAAGACATCTCCTTGTTGACCAAGCCAAAATATCAACAAAAATTCATTTTCAGGCTAAAAAATCAGAGTTTCAAAAGTGGACACCTGTCAAGAACCGAAGTGCAGACCGAGGGCTTCTGTTTCCACTTTCGAATTTTCATAAATTTAGAAGTGGACTAAGTCACCAAAAGTGGTGACTTAGTCCCACTAAACCTATTTTTTAGAAGTTTTTGTAGATTTGGACACCCATTTGGCTGAAATGATCTTCAGAGCAGTTTCCACAGTCGGGGACTAAGTTGCCCAACTTGGTGTAAGTGTCCCAGTTGGCTCAAAAGTCAAAATTTTCAAAATTTTAGAGGTCTCTACAATCTCCATTCTGCTCTTTATTAGATTCCAGGTCCACAATTTTAGTTTAATATCTTTATTTTGTTCTTTATTGCATTCATTTTATCATTCTGCATATCACAATGTGTTGTCCATCACTTTGCATTTCTTTCATTTTAATTCAATAATTGATCCATTTTATCAGTTTTCTACATTTAGGACATTGTATTTAGGCATATTACATCCATTTTAAATTAATCTTGAATCTATACATTTCCCATTTTGGCCCATCTCTCTCCTTTTAGGTGAAAAACCCTAGAAGTGTGATAGAGCATTAGGGTGCTAAAATCATTGTCCACATTTTGGTGAACCCAACTTTAGAATACTTTATTCACTGATTTTGCAGTCCATCATCATCCTAGAACAAGCTTGCATTGCATGTTGCATTAATTAAGTTGCATTCTAGGGTTTTAAAATTTTCCATTAGTGAAAGTGCATATAGTTTGCATTTTTGCATTTTAAATCATTGTAAAACATCTAAAAACTGCATTTTCTTTTATTATTCAGGCCATCCAAACTAAAAAGCATCTGAATCCATTGAATTTTTTTAATTTTTTTGAAAAAACTCTAACTGGGACTAATTTGCCACCCTAGGCGACTTAGTCCCAGTCCAGATTTTTCACAGTCTATTACAACATCAAAAACCTCATTTTTGTGCTTCCTAAGCCTCCTAGTTTCATATACTATAAGTCTAGAAAGCTTTGGGATCATTTTTTTTATGCATTTAGCTCAAAAACATCAATTTAGGGTAGTCATTTTTGAAATCATCTCAATTGCAAGCATCATTAGATCTGAAAATGCTCACATTTATGAAATTTGCATAACATGGATAAAAGTACTTTTCACTTTTGCATACACACTATTTGTATTCATAAAATTATGCATAAGTTTGATAAAAGTTCTTTTCATTCTTGAATATACATTGTTTGCATTCCTAAAACTTTGCATATATTGGATAAAAATATTTTACATCTTTGGATATACATTGTTTACATTGTTGAAACATTGCATGAAATGGTTACATGTGCTTTTAATTTTTGTCCAAACAATGTTAGTACCTTGCATATTTAGACATGCTAAGAAAAATTTCCTATCCCATTCCTATGAGAGTGTTTTTGTGAAAGAGACTACAACCTTGGACATTCCTAATGATCATATTTGTTCCTCTCCTAATATCTCTCCTATTGGTGATAAAGATATTTTGGCAGAAGAACCAATCAATGAGAGTTTTGATAATCCTAGTTTTTTCTCTCCTCTTACCTCTCTTAGTGGGAAAAACATTGATAAACAAGACAACACAACCATAGGTAATCATGAAAATAGCATTCGTTCTTCTCCTAGTATCTCTCCTAGTTGTGAAGAAGATGCTCTAATGTTAGACAACACAATTGATGAAGGTCATGAATATCTTAGTTTTCCCCCTTCACCTAGTGACACCCTTATTAAGCAAGCACATTCAACCAATGATCATTCCCCTACTTGTGATGAATTCATTTTAGAAGAACCAATCCATGAATGTCAAAAACATTTGATTTGTAGTTCTCCTAAAAACTCTCCTCCTAGGGAGAATATCATGGTGCGGGAAAATGAAAACAAGAGTAATGTGTCTTCCTTAGATAAAAAGGCGATTATAGATTTCCCTTCATTAGAGATACATCAAACAAATATTTCTGAGGTGATGAATGTGCCAGTGTCCATTAGGTCCCCCTCGATCAATGGACCTCATACATACCCCATGGGACATCCTAAGAACCCTCTAATTCTCTACCCACCTTCACATAAACAACAAACTCAATGCCAACCTGAACTCATCCTTTACCCACCATCACACAAACCTCCAACTCAACACAAACCTAAATACACCCTCTACACACCTCAAAATAATGACTCACAACAACTGAGTCATCATACCATTGCTCATACATACAACACTAGAAATAATCTGTCACCACCACAACCAACCCTAACTTCCCTACCTTTTCCTAATTCTATACTGCCTCCTACTCCCCAATTAAGGGAGTATGATCTCGTTGAACAACTTAAGAGAACTCTCACAAAGATATCCCTTTGGGAGCTTCTTCAGAATTCACCTACCTATCACACTATGCTTGAAATGTCCTTATAACAAGTTCATGTCCCTTCTAATGCACAACCAAATAACATAGCAGCCATAATTCAAGGATTGAACACTGACATTGTTTTCAACCAAAGTGAACTCCCACTTTGGACGTGAAAAAAATAAATGAAACTTTCCATATCATTTCTCAATACAATACAACAGGGATAAAGTGAACCCTTGTTGAAAATGGCTCCGCTCTTAATGTGTGTAGCGTAAAACTCTTAGATAGGCTTTGTGTGGATAAATAAAAAATTCAACCCTATTCTTTATCTATTAAGGGATTTGACAATGAAGAAAAGAAACTGCTCGGTGTGATCACTTTACCTATTACAGTTGGAGTGGCCACATTGCAAACTCCGATCCATGTCATGCCTCATAATCTTTCATATAATCTTCTTCTAGGCAGGCCATGGATTCATGAGATGAATTCAATGCCTTCAAATCTTCATCATAAAATGAAATATGTTTAAAATAACACATTCCACACATTTGACGCTAATCATGAGCCTTATAGTGTCTTGCAACTTGAGCAAAACAAAGAGAAACCCTTGCACACCTTAACAACAACCACACAAGTGGAACCTATACAACAAAACGACAAAGAAAAACACATTGACAAAGTCACAAATCTATTAGAAGATGATTGGGGTTCCCTAAATTTTGAACATACATTCATGGGCAAGTACAAGATCATAAACAAAGATTCCCATAAGGCACACGAAAAAGCAGTCATGTCAACACACAACTCAAAAGACCTTTCAAATGCATCCGCCTCAACCACTCTAGAACAACAGCCAACAACTTACACAACACACTTTAATGAACTTAACAACAAACCACCCCCTAATCCCAAAGCAATGAAAAATATTTATGGACGAGGATATGAACTTATGAAGCAACTTGGCTATAGTGGAAAAGGATGTGGTGCTAACGAACAAGGTATCCACAACCCTATATATCCTATCACACAAAAAAAAAACTCATGGTCTTGGTTATTGTCCTTTGATAGAAGTAATCAAGCCTTCCCTCAACATCAACACTATCACACAACATATTCCTCAATCAATCTTTAACAATCACTAGTGGTCTTGAAAGTCATCCTTTCCAAAACATGAAACAAGCAAATACATCCCCGCTTAATGCCAATGTCATCTCACAAGACACTAATGATTTGAATTCATTATATTTTACACCCTCATATATAGGAGAACCCAAAATCTTGCAATCTAACAAGTCTTGCATAGGTATGACATCTTGTGCATCTAAGCAAGAAACATCTTTGTCACAAACCACAAGACCACCTTCTACCATTGATCAAGAGGGTATCTTGTCAAGACTTCTCTAAGATCACTTGATCACCCTTCTTCCAAGAACTCGAAATAAATTCTATTACAAGACTTCATTTTGTGCCTATCATAGAGTTCATGGTCATTCTACTAATGAATGTAAGGCTTTGGGTAGTAAAATCCAACATTTTCAGGAGTTTGGTATTCTTTCTTCTGTGGGGGCATCTAATTCCTCTAATTGATATTTATTTTCACTTTAGCATGAACTCCATTAATCATTTCAGCTTACCCTTGTCCTACACTCAGTGGGGGCAAGGGGTTTGATAGCCTTGTCCTTGTATGTCACCTGTCATTGCCTCTTTTGACTAGTCGTTAACCTTTCATAAACATATAAGAGCAAGCTTAGGATGTGGATGGCATGCCTTAAGTTGGCTCGCATGTGACATACTACCTTTTTCATGATGTAGCTTATCGAAAACATATGACTTGGCATAGGGATTTCCGTGTAAGCTCTCATGTTATCCTTCTTCTACTTTAAAGCAATTGCTCACAGTACTTTTCTTTGCAACCACTTTAAAGTGGGGGCATACATCGACACTCACATTTCATTGCATGATTTCTTTCTTCTTGCGATGCATCCTTTTCTTGGTGGAGTCATTGGGCTTGACTACCTCTAGGAGTGTGCTACTACTTTGACAAATCCTCTCTTGGAGATGTTAAGCACAATGTCCCCTAAGATGAGACCTTGCACGAACTAAGAAAAATCCCTTTGAATATTCCTTACATTATTTTGTATTTACAATGTCTATGAGTGTCAAGCATATGAAGTTTTTCTTACCTCATAGAGCTCGAAGATCATTTTTCATTGTGGCACCTTATCAAAGTTATTAGGAGGTATAACTTTGGTATGGTTAAGCGGGAAGCCCATTCTGAGGCATGAATTTTCCCCATAGCCACATGTGTATATGTGAGCACATATCGGCTATATGTGTCTCACCCTTTAGGTATTTCTCACCCTGCAGACAACCAGAAGTTCAGTGGCCCCAGAGTGAGTATGTTGTGGATTTCTCACCCCATGGTCAACCAAAAGTTCCATGGCCCTAGAGTGAGTATACATGGGCTTTCTCACTTGGTGTACAACCATGAGTTTTGTTGCCCCAGAGTGAGTATGCATTTTCTTTCCAAACAAAAAATCCTAGATCTAATCCACAACGGGATGGACAAACGATGAAAGCTTGATCCACCTCATTTTCATTTCTCTTCCTTCTAGTTCTTGCCATTGCATGATCATGCATCTCGTTTTGCTGCAAATCATTCACCCTTGTGTGTGTCCTTTTGCACTCATGTTGGATCTTTGATCTTAGGTGCTTGCACAGCCTCTTTTGATCTTTTTCATCCTTTTCCATCCACATCGGTATGATTGGACCCCTCTTGAATGCCTACTTTAGTGTGATTTTGAAGCAAGTTCATCCTCTCACTAAAGTGGGGGCTAACTATGGACACAAAAAAAGTATCCCTTTTTTCTTGCTTGATTTGGGATTAATTGATGACAAGTTGGACTTAATTTGGTGTTGTGAGGTGTTTTTCACATCCACACTAGGTCTTGGACCCTTGCAAATTGAATAAAATGCATTTTAAAGTGTTGTAAATTAATTTCACGCCTCTCTAGACTTAATGAACCCATTTTCCCTTAATTCAACATTATAAAATGTATTTAATTGTATTATCACATTAATCTAGAAGGCTTGTAAACTAAATTTGACTTTAATTTCTAGTGTTGTAATGTGTCTTATACATTCACATTGGATGTTGTGCCTTTCTAGGCTATGTGGACCTCTTTTTAATGATGTAAAGTGTATTTAATCACACTTTCACATTGAGCTTTGTGTCCCTAGCCCTAATTACTCTTTACATCATCATTAATAGGCCCCTATTACCCCATATTGTGCATCTCGAGGCTTAATTTGATCAAAGACCTGACTAGAACAACCTAGAATCCTGATTTTTTGACTTCTCGACAATCTAGCTGCAAAAGAGCCCCTATGGGACCAAGTCACCCATTTGGGCGACTTAGTCCCTACCAGGTGGGACTAAGTCACCTAGCCTGGCAACTTAGTCCAATTTGGCATATTTTTGGGGTTTGAGTAGGAAATATTAGAATTTAAGTTTATTCTTTCTTCATGTCAGCCTTGGGGATCCAATTAATGGGAAAATAAGGTGAATTTCCTATAAGATCAAGTCTCTAATCCCTAATTCACATTTATCATCATTCATTCATCATCTATCTTCTCCCTCAAGTCAAGAAATCTAGGGTTTTTTCATTCTAAGTCATCAAGATAGCTTCCTAAGACATTCAAGGGTATATTCTTCAATTATTGCTACATCCAAGGCAAACCCCCATGCCCTAACATCCAACATTTATCCTTCTCTTCTTGTGTGTTTGTAGATTTAGGCACTTTGAGAGTTTGAAGATCATTGAAGACTTTTTGAAGACATCTCCTTGTTGACCAAGCCAAAATATCAACAAAAAGTCACTTTCAGGCCCAAAAATTAGAGTTTCAAAAGCGAACACTTGTCAGGAACCAGAGTGCAGACCAAGGACTTTTATTTCCACTTTTGAATTTTTTGAAATTTAGAAATGGACTAAGTCACCAAAAGTGGTGACTTAGTCCCACTAAACCTATTTTTTGAAAGTTTCTGTAGATTTGGATACCCATTTGGCCAAAACAGGCTCTAGAGTAGATTCCCCAATCTGGGACTAAGTCGCCCAACTTGGTGTAAGTGTCCCAGTTGGCTCAAAAGTTAGATTTTTCAGAATTTTAGAGGTCTCTGTAATCTGCATTCTACTCTTCATCGGTTTCTAGGAGCATAATTTCAGTTTAATATCATTATTTTGTTCTTTATTGCATTCATTTTATCATTCTACATATCACAATGTGTTTTCTAGCACTTTGCATTTCTTTAGTTTTCATTCAATAATTGACCTATTTTATCAATTTTCTACATTTAGGACATTGTATTTAGGCATATTACATCCATTTTACATTAATCTTTAATGCATACATTTCCCATTTTGGCCCATCTCTCTCCTTTTAGGTGAAAAACCCTAGAAGTGAGAGAGCATTAGGGTGCTAAAATCATTGTCCACACACATAGAAAAATTATCCCTTAAAAATATGTATCCACCCATGATTGAGCCACCTATCCTTGATGAACCAATGATTGAACAAAAATCCCTTCCAAATATCCAAGAACAACCTATGACAAATCCTCCTTCCATTTCATATAAGATACCATGAGACAACCAAAACAATCTCGTTGTACCTCCTAAAGTCAAACAAGTTTACAAAGCTAAAGAGAAAGTCATTAAACAACCTCTTATGGTTCCTTCTATTCTTTCCTAAGGGAAGAAAAGAAACCTATGATTGACAAACCTGCTCCTACTCAAGCACAAATTGACAATAGATTGAAAGAAAATTGGAATGCTAGAGAGCATAGGTATAGACGTCGTACTATTGATCATATGTTACAAACTAAAGAAGAAAAGAGAAACATAGAAAATAAAAAATCCAAACTTACCTTAAGTAATGCATAATGATTCTATACCTTCACCGCATTGTAAACAAGAAACTTCCAGGGACATTATCATTCGACCTCCTATTGTGATTAATTTAGATGTTGATATTGAAATTGCAAAGATTGATGAACAAGTGCATAATGAGTTGAATTCATTTTTTTCATCTTCCATGAGCTTAAATAAAAATTATACTAATAAGAGTGTTGAACTTGGTGCGTGTCCTATTTTGGCACTTGATGTTGTCCTCTTGGCTAGTTGTCTGTCTTCCACATATACTAACCGAGATTGGGATGTTGATGATTTGCTATAGGTTGACTCGCATGTGCCTTACTAGTCCTTTGCATTTTTATTTTTTTCATGTTTCTTTATGTAATTACATGTGTGTGATGTGATCCCTCATGTTGTCTCATTTGATGTATTTCTCTCTCTCTTTTTGTGCATTCCTCTATTTGTACCTACATTATTCTACATGTTGTAAACATTTTACCTTTTCATCTTGTCTTGTGTTTTCATTTTGGGGATGACACAAGGCGTTGATACATTTAGGTCTCTTCCATGTTGACCCGAATTATTTTTATTTATTTTTGCTCTCTTTGTGTCATTCTTCCAGTTCTATGATTATTTGGAGAATGATGATGTTTTTGAGCTCTATAACAATATTGTAGCAAAGATATACTAAACTTGGATCCATAGATCCCTTCCGTATTTTTTAGGGGCAACCCCTCCTTCCTTTTTCATGACGTAGCTCTATTTCGGGAACATATGACTTGGCATAGGGATTTTTGAGTAAGCTCTCATGTCTTGGGATGGAATATTGGATACTTTAAAGTGATTGCTCACATCAATGGTGTTAGTAACCACTTTAAAGTGGGGGCATACACTGATGACATATTTCAACATTTTGCATGTTTCATGGTACAATTTTGTTTTTTCTTGTGGTGCATCCTTTTCTTGGTGGTGTCATTGGGCTTGATGTCCTCCATGAGTGTGATATTTCTTAGTGTATGACTTTATCTTAGTGGCTTGATGCGATGCGAGGCATCCCTTAAGTTGCAATCTGATACTCTTGTTATAACACCAAGGGATGTTATAACACCACCACAAAATGTGCTTAAACAACAAAAGGGGCACTGCTCAGTACATGAAGGTCACACCTTAGGGAACATCACACATGACATCACCACCAAGAGAGGACTAGTTTAGGAATAGAAAATTACACCTTAGGGAACACTAGCCATAACATCACCACCAAGGAGAATTTCATATGCCAAGAAAGGTCACACTTTTATGGGACATCAAGCCTAATATCACCACAAAGAAGACATGTCACATGGATTAAGAAGGCCACACTTTGGTTGAAAAGTTCACACTTCTTAGGAGATGTATGCTATCATCACTATGAAGGGACCATTTCCTATGGAAACAATGAGCGAGGGACTATATGCCCCCCCTTAAAATGTCAACATACTTTATATGTTGGTATTTTAAGGAGAAAGAGGGGAAGAGGGGATACTTGAATAGAATGCATGCCTCCCAAAATAAAGTTATCCTTTCCCCCAAAGCATAGATACAAGTACAACCACACCAATGACCATCATGTGGTTGAGATGAAAATATGGTTGCACTGAAGATTGCACCACCATGAATGACTATGAGCAAAACACATAAAGCTGCAAATGCCACATAGTGATGAGCAACATGATAGGATGAATATCATTATTGATTAGATGAATTAGGTGCATCAACACATGGAAGAGCACCACAATTATTAAGATGATGTATTTTATTACTCAAGTCTTGACATTCATTGGTAGAATGACCATGCACTCAATGATATGAACACAATTAATTTTTGTTGTAGAATTTATTTCATGTTCTTGGAGGAAGAGTAATCAGGTGGGCTTTGAGAATCCTCAACAAGATATTCTATTGATCAATTGTAGGGGTCATTTCTTTATTTTGTGAAAAAAATATTGCTTTCTTATCACTAGATGTCATACACACAAGACTCTTTAGGTTTAGATTATGAGATTTTCTACTCTCCCATAAAGGATGGTGTAAAATATAATGAGCACCAATCCTTGCTAAAACATTTGTTTGAGGATGAAGCAATATAATGACCATTGTTTATATTTTTCCTAGGAGTGTTTTGTGTGATGATATTGACATTAAGGGAAGGCTTTTTCGATGCGTTGATGATTTTGTCTCTTTTGCAAGATATTAACCAAGACCTTTTGTTTATTCTTGCATGTTAGGCTCTATGGAAACATGAATTCCTTGTTCTTTTATACCACACCAATTTCCATTATAATCAAGTTACTTTAAAATTTCATAACCTCTTCCATAAATAGCTTCCATTTTTTTGAGGAAGGTGGTTTCTCATAATTAGTTTCATCATAAGTGGATGTGTAATTTTCATTTTCCTCTTATTTGATAAAATTTATAAACTGAAATGCTCTTGATGACTCATTGATAGATTGTATTGATATTATTGATGCTTCTTCCTCTTTTCCTGATTTTGTATTCCCTAGTGAATGTAGGTATGGAATATAGCGATCCCCAATCATCATCTAACAACTTTGTCACTGATGAAGGACACTTATTTTTGTCTTTGATTTGAAAAGGTTCCACTTTTTTGTTGGTGGACCGATGTTCTAAATGGATCCTTTGTTCCTATTTTAGTTTAGTAAACACTGTTCAAATTTAGGATCAGATTTTATCGTGTACACCTTATTATTGTATATGCACTTCATTGAAAAATGAAGGATTGAAGGCACTACATCCATTTCATGTATTCATGATCTTCCCAAGAGAATATTATATGAAAGATCTTGGGTCATGACATGGATAGGAGTTTTTAAAGTAATGAATTTGATTTTGATAAGTAATGTTATCACACTAAAAGGTTGTTTTCCCACATTGTCAAAACCATGAATAACCAAATCAACTGGCTGAATTTTAGTCTTATCTACCTCAATTTTATCCAAAAGGTTTATACTATGAAACATTAAGCTCTGAACCATTATCAACAAGGGTACGCCTAATCCCAAATTCATTAATAATAGCTAATATCATCAAAGCATAATTTTGTTTTTTTGTTTCCAGAGGTAATTCACTTTGATGAAAGACAATGTCCAAATTAGGTGAGTTCATATTCTCAATCAAATCTGCCACCTCATTTGATTATACACTAGGAGGGATCATAACTTTTTGCAAAAAACTTTGAAGCATGCCATCGTAAGAAAGTGATTTTTGAATTAAATCCCACAAGGATATCTTTAGGAGTGTTACGAAGTTGTTCCAAAAGATCAAATTCTTTACCACCATGCTGTGGAATGTTAGGTGTGGGTGGGTGATATGGTTGAGGTAATGGGATGGATGTTGGAGTTTTTTTTATTTTCTTGTTGTTTCTAGTGTTATATGTGTAAGCTACAGTATGATAAATTGGTTGCTATGAAACATGGTTACTAGTATGTTGTATTGCAAAGCTTAAGATAAAACTTGGAGGTTTAGGAGGTCATATAATGAGAGGTGAATTAGGAGGTTAAATAATTCAAGGACTTTTAGAAGGTACAAAAGGAGTTTTAGGATGCCCAATAATTAGATTAATCTTAGGAGGTCCAAAATTAGTTTGAGGAGGTCCAATAATTAGAGGAGACATAATAGTCACTTGTGTGTTCATAACCTCCATGGATTTAACTTATTGTTGACAATCTTCTATCAAGGGGGTATCTAAGGTCACCTTATCATCTTCATCTAAGAAAATAAATCTTACTATATTTTGAAAGAAATGTATCAATGATGACATCTTCTTATGCCACAATATCTTCCCAAGTGTGGGAAGCATTGGGGGAGGGACAAACAAGATTCTCATGAATTTGAATGATTGGATCTTCTAACACCAAGATACCTTTGTGACAAGTGGGAGAGGTATTGGGAGGACAATTGTGATTGTCATGATTTTCTATGATTGCATCCTCTTGCACCAAAAAATTCTCACAAGTGGGAGAAATGTTGGGAGATGAATGAAGAATAGGAAAAGTGAATAAAGAAATGTGTTAATGATTTCATCCTCTTGTGCCATAATATCATCCCAAGTGGGAGAGGTTTTGGGAGACAAAAGACAAGATTCTCATGATGCTTAATGAGTGGGTCTTCTAACACCAAGATACCTTTGTCACAAGTAAGAGAGGTATCATGAGAAGAATAATTATGATTATCGTGATTGTCAATGATTGCATCCTCTCACACCAACACACTCTCACAAGTAGGAGAGATGTTAGGAGATGATTGAAGAATAGGAAACGTGATATTAATAAATGTGTCAATGATTTCATTTTCTTATGCCAAGGTACTCTCACAGCTAGGAAAGATATTGGGACAATGACTAACATGTTTGTTAATGACCTCATTTAATTTCCCTATATTGTACTCATAAGTAGGGAGATTAGACTTATACAATCCATGCTTAACCATATCAAAACCACATATTTGAAAAGGAAACATAGTTTTGCAATATATTGTAACTTCCTAATGTTTTGAGATTGTGCAAAAATGAAAACTAAACTACCCAAATTATGCAATACTTTAGAAGATGTAAATAATTTTGCTACAAATATGATAATTTTGAACACTAAAATGCAAAAATTTGTCCCAAATTTGCAACAAATAAAAAAAATGACATCTTTCTTACACATGCCATAGCATATTTTCAAATTTTCAAAATCAAATAGTTGCAAGTAGAAATGGATTGAAAATATAGAGGTAGAATCATATTTTGGTATTGTATTGGAAGGTGTATGAGCTCTGCTACGGTTTTGTGCTATCTGCAGTCATTCTTGGCCCCTCTTGCATCATACTATGTTGTTAGTGCAGGAAATTCCTCTTTTCCTGTGTGTACAACCACATTTAGTGTGGTTTTTGTGTTTTAATATGCCTTCATCTGGATCTAACCCGACAATTCATGTTGGTGTTAGCGGTTCGTTGGATTTGCTCAATGGCTCCTCCTCTGAACAAACAACCCCAGAAATTTGTTCCGAAATTATTTCACGAGGTAAGTGCTCTGATTCACCAGTTGATGTGGTTTTTCCTTTACCATATTTTGATACTACTTGTCAATGGCTTGAGCAACACACCCTTGTTGGGTATTTGGTTGGGAGAACTCCCCCTGAAAGTGTGCTTAAAGAATGGGTCAACAAGGCTTGGGTCCCTCATTGGGTCCACCTTGACATGGTCCAAAATTTAACAAAGGGTTTCTTTTTTTTTCTGCTTTGTGGAAGTCAATCATGTCTAGGCTATCTTAGCCCATGGTCCCTAGTATGTCCGGTCTTCTTTATTAGTTTTCCAGGCATGGACTTGGGACTTTTCTATCTCAGATGACACCAAGTTGCGGGTTCTGGTCTAGATTGAATTTCCTGGTTTACCCTTTCCTTGTGTTCCTTTTTTGAATCATATAGCTTCCTCGCTGGGGAGGGTAATTTTCATTGAGCCAGATAGGTTCTTTCAGACCCAACTCCAGAAAAGGGTTTGTGTGGAAGTGGACCTTTCCAAAGATTTGAGAGAATCCATTGATATCCACATTGGAGCTCTCTGGCATACCTAGAAGGTCACATATTTTAATCTTCCCAACACGTGTTATAGGTGTTATTCCACAAACCACAAGATCAAGGACTTCCCCTTGGCAGTGCTTCGTACACCTTATCCACCACGAGATGTTGAAAAGCCTCATCCGATGGATGCCTCTACTTCCAAACTTGATGCAAAATGGACTACAGTTACGAACCACAAGAATAAGTCCACTAGTTATGGGTTGGCTCCTAAGGCCTCTGAACCAGTAAAAGTTGTTTCAAACCCTTCAATGAAGGGGAAGGAAGCTCCTATTGGAGTTGATTATGTTCTATCATAGCCTAGGTTACAGACAACACCTCAGCTTGCTGCTATCATGTTATCATAGCCGAATGTTTCCCCTCCAGTGACAGGAGCTCAAAGGTGGTCTCACAACCCTTCTCCTCCTAGGGAAGAAGGGGAATATGTTCAATAAAAGTGAAGGATTTCCTCTCATTCCATCCAAATTGGGTCAGTTCCACCAGAATTTTTACAGAATTGTTTCTCTTCTTTGAATGAAGAGGAATTGGGCTTTGAAAATATGGAGGATTTTCATTCATGAATTTCCTCTCATGGAATGTTCAGGGTCTAACAGACCTCTCTAGATGCATAATGGTATTTTGGTATTGTATTGGAAGGTGTATGAGCTCTTCTATGGTTTTGTGCTATCTGTGGTCATTCTTGGTTCCTCTTGCATCATATTGTGTTGTTAGCGCAAGAAATTCCTCTTTTCTTGTGTGTACAACCACATTTAGTGTGGTTTTTGTGTTTTAATATGCCTTCAACCGGATCTAACCTGACAATTCATGTTGGTGTTAGTGATTCGTTGGATTTTCTCAATGGCTCCTCCTTTGAACAAACGTCCCCAAAAATTTGTTCTAAAAGTATTTCACGAGGTAAGTGCTCTGAGTCACCAGCTGATGTGGTTTTTCCTTTGCCATATTTTGATACTACTTGTCAATGGCTTGAGCAACACACCCTTTTCGGGTATTTTTTTGGGAGAACTCCCCCTGAAAGTGTGCTTAAAGAATGGGTCAACAAGACTTGGGTCCCTCATGGGGTCCACCTTGACATGGTCCAAAATTTAACCAAGGTTTTCTTTTTTTTCCACTTTGTGGAAGTCAATCATGTCTAGGCTATCTTAGCCCATGGTCCCTAGTATGTCTGGTCTTCTTTGTTAGTTTTCTAGGCACAAACCTGAGACTTTCCTGTCTCAGATGACACCAAGTTGCGGGTTCCGGTCTGGATTGAATTTCCTATTTTACCCGTTCCTTGTGTGCCTTTTTTGAATCAAATAGCTTCATCACTTGGGAGGGTAATTTGCATTGAGCTACATAGGTTCTTTCAGGCCTGACCCCAGAAAAGGGTTTGTGTGGAAGTGGACCTTTCCAAATATTTGAGAGACTCCATTGATACCTAGATTGAAGCTCTCTTGCATACCCAGAAGGTCACATATTTTAATCTGCCCAACACATGTTATAGGTGTTAGTCTGCAAACCATGAGATCAAGGACTAACCCTTGACAGTGCCTCATACACCTTCTCTACCACAAGATGTTGAAAATCCTCATCTATGGATGCCTCTATTGCCAAACCTGATGCGAATTGGACTATGGTTACGAATCGCAAGAATAAGTCCACTGGTTATGGGTCAGCTCCTAAGGCCTCTGAACCAACGAAAGTTGTTTCAAACCCTTCAATGAAGGGGAATGAAGCTCCTGTTTGAGTTGGTTATGTTCTGCCATAGCCTAGGCCATAGACAACGCCTCAGCTTGCTGCTATCATGTTATCACAGCCGAATGTTTCCCCTCTAGTGACGGAAACTCAAAGGTAGTATCACAGCCCTTCTCCTCATAGGGAAGAAGGGGAATATGTTCAAGAAAAGTGAAGGCTTTCCTCTCCTTCCATCCAGATTGGGTTAGTTCCACCATAATTTTTGCAGAATTGTTTCTCTTCTTTGAATGAAGAGGAACTGGGATTTGAAAATATGGAGGAGTTTCATTCATAAATTTCCTCTCATGGAATGTTCAAGGTCTGAAAAACCTCTCCAAAGGAAAAATGGTGTTTTGATATTGTATTGGAAGGTGTATGAGCTCTGCTACGGTTTTGTGTTGTCTACGGTCATTCTTGGCCCCTCTTGCGTCATATTGCATTGTTAGCACATGAAATTCCTCTTTTCTTGTGTGTACAACTGCATTTAGTGCGGTTTTTGTGTTTTAATATGCCTTCAACCGGCTCTAACCCGACAATCCATGCTGGTGTTAGCGGTTCGTTGGATTTTCTCAATGGCTCCTCCGAACAAACGTCCCCGAAAATTTGTTCTGAAAGTATTTCACGAGGTAAGTGCTCTGATTCACCAGCTGATGTGGTTTTTCCTTTACCAGATTTTGATACTACTTGTCAATGGCTTGAGCAACACACCCTTGTCATTTATTTTTTTGGGAGAACTCCCCCTAAAAGTGTGCTTAAAGAATGGGTTAACAAGGCTTGGGTCCCTCATGGGGTCCTCCTTGACATGGTCCAAAATTTAATCAAGGATTTCTTTTTGTTCTGCTTTGTAGAAGTCAATCATGTCTAGGCTATCTTAGCCCATGGTCCCTAGTATGTCTGGTCTTCTTTGTTAGTTTTCCAGGCATGGACCGGGGACTTTGTTATCTCAGATGACACCAAGTTGCGGGTTCCAGTCTAGATTGAATTTCCTAGTTTACCCTTGCCTTGTTTGCCTTTTTTGAATCATATAGCTTCCTCATTGGGGAGGGTTATTTGCATTGAGCCAGATAGGTTCTTTCAAGCCTGACCCCAAAAAAGGGTTTGTGTGGAAGTCGACCTTTCCAAATATTTGAGAGACTCCATTGATATCCAAATTGGAGCTCTCTGACATACCCAGAAGGTAACATATTTTAATCTTCCCAACACATGTTATAGGTGTTAGTTTGCAGACCACAAGATCAAGGACTGCCCCTTGGCAGTGCCTTGTACACTTTTTCCACCATGAGATGTTGAAAAGCCTCGTCTAGTAGATGCCTTTGCTGCCAAACCTGATACAAAATGGACTACAGTTACGAACCACAAGAATAAGTCCACTGGTTTTGGGTCAGCCCCCAAGGCCTTTGAACCAACGAAAGTTGTTTCAAACCCTTCAATGAAGGGGAAGGAAGCTCTTGTTGGAGCTGATTATGTTCCACCACAGCCTAGGCCATAGGCAACGCCTCAGCCTGCTGTTGTCATGTTATCACAGCTGAATGTTTCCCCTCCAGTTATGGGAGCTCAATGGCAGTCTCACATCCCTTCTCCTCCTAGGGAAGAAGGGGAATATTTTTAAGAAAAGTGGAGGCTTTCCTCTCCTTCCATCCAGATTGGGTCAGTTCCGCTAGAATTTTTGCAAAATTGTTTCTCTTCTTTTAATGAAGAGGAATTGGGCTTCAAAAATATGGAAGAGTTTCATTCATGAATTTCCTCTCATGGAATGTTTGGGGTTTGAAAGACCTCTCTAGAAAGTATTCTTTCAAGGATACCTTGTGTAAGTATTCTAGTATTGAAGTACTTTGTCTCCAAGAAGTTAAAATTTATGGTTTTTTGCTTGTTGCGGCTTGTCGCTCTATTTGGCCAACTAGTAAAATGTTTTGTACTACTCATGATGTTGGGTGTGGCAGAGCTATCACCCTTTTGTCCCCACGATGGAACTCTTGTGTGGTCGACCACGGGGCTAATCCCACTCATCGGCTCATCTAGATCCTTCTCAACATTGATAATCATTCCTTTGGGATTATTAATGTCTATGCTTCTAATGATGTTGTGGAATGTTCATTGCTCTGGCGTTGGATTGTTGATTCATTTCCAATTGCTACCTGGTTATTGTGTGGGGATTTCAATATGGTTGAGATGGCGTATGACAAAGATGGCACCTTTCCATTTAGATGGACAGCTGGCGAAAGGGAAGCATGGTTTTACATGCACAATAAATTGGGGCTCTTTGATCCCAATATTGGCCTCTACCATTCTCATTTTCTCTGGCACACTTGGTGTAATTTCAGAGCCGAGTCTGATAGAATATTTAAATGCCTTGATCGTGCCATGATATCGGCTCAATCTTTTTTCTCTTTTGACAACTCTTCTCTCTCAGTTAAGCCGTTAGTGGATGTGACTTTGTCGGACCAGTTCCCCATTTCTTTTCGCATTGAATGGGAGACTCAATAGCCTCGAATGTGTAAAACTCAATTTTTTTTAAACATGTCTTTATTCTGCCATAAGCCTACCCTGACTCACATTCCCAGTCTGTAATATGGAGTGTAGGCCAGCTCATCATACATGATGGATTACTTGGTGGAATGATGCTATCACTCACACAGCTAGATTTTTGTGCATTTATGGGTGCCAGCTAGCTATCTTTCGTCAGTGGTCTTATGAGGCTACCACCGCTGACCTTCGCTCATCTACTGAGGCTTTGGAAGCTAGCCCTTTTTCTCCCTCATTACAAGTCAGGGTGGTAGAATTAAGGCACAAGAAGCAAGTTGCAGACAATTATGCAACTAGAGGTGCATAGATCAAAGCCTGGTTACATTGGTTAAACGTTGGTGATCATTCCTCCAAAGAGTTTTTTTTGGCTCTATGTGCCAAGCACTCATCCTCGGGCATTAAAAAAATTAAAGATGGCATTTAGGTGCTTTCTGAGCTACCTAAAATTCTCTAGGCCTTTTTGCATCATTATGAGTAGGTTTTCACTGCACAAGAACCCACACCTATGCGACAACAAGCCCTTCAGAATTGCCTTGCTGTGGTGCCAAATAGGCTTTCTTCAGCCCAAAATTTTATTTGTGATCAATTGTTAACAATTGATGATCTCAAAGAGGTTGTCCATTCCATGGCCGATGAAAAATCCTTGGGGGTTGATGGGTTCCCTTGCGAGTTCTACAAGGCCTTGTGGGATTGTATTGGGAAAGATCTGCATCATGTTTACCTAGAGGCTTTTCATGCTAATTCTTTAGGTAACTTAATTAACAAAGTTAATATAAAATTTATACCTAAGTCTGGTGACTTGGAAGACATTTGCAATTGGATACCTATCACGCTTCTCAATGTCTCCTACAAGATCATCACCAAGACTTTGGCTCTGAAGATCTGCCATCTTTTACTTTGGATTGTGCGCCCAGAGCAAACTAGGTTTATCAAATCCAAGTTTATTTTGGATAATATTATTGTTGTTTGGGAAGGCATGGAATGGGCCAGGCATTCAAACTAGAAAGCCATGTTTATCAAAATTGACTTTGCCAAGGCCTATGACCATATTAAGTGGCCTTTTATTCTTGCTATGCTGCAAGCTTTGGGTTTTGGGCCCAACTTCATCCAGTTAGTTCGAATGCTCTTTATAGATGCCTTGGCATGCATCACCATTAATGGCCATCAATCCTCTACCTTTGGACTCTTTCGTTCCATTCAGAAAGGGTTCCTGCTTTCCCCCTCTTTGTATGTGCTTGTTGATGAGAGATTTGGCTACCTCCTGGCCAATGTAGTTTTCCAGTAGCATGTCAAGGGCATCTCTCTGCCCAACTCTCAGGCTCAATTGGTTAATGGAAATTTTGTTGATGACTCTTTCCTCACTCTTTTGGAGGAAGAAGATACTATTGCTATGACCTTGAAGTGCCTTAACATCTTTTGACTTGCTTCAATTTCTGCCATTCAATTGCACAAAAATTTATGCTATAGATAGTCTATCTTGCCTTCTCCTCTTTGGCTGCAACAATATGGTTGGAAGTGGATTGGGTCTCAAGAGATTTTTCAGTTTCTGGGCATTCCCTTTGCTTTCCAGGTGTCCCTAGCTGAACTTTGGCAAGCTATGCTCTCCAGAGTCGAGCAAAAGCTTGCTTATTGGATTACCAAGCCCCACTCTCTAGCAGGGAAATTTCAGCTGTGCTCCAAAGTTTTGGTGGCCACCCATGTCTACTATTCTTCCTGTTGGGCCCCTTCCAAAGCTACCTATGGAAAGCTTGAAAAATTGCTTTGAGACTTTCTTTGGGCCTCCTCTGAGTCCCACTGAGGGTTTCACTATGTGGCTTTGGAATTTTGTTGCCTTCTTAGAGATTCTAGAGGACTTGGGTTGTTGTCCACTCAACAGCAAGGGAATGCTTTATGTGTTAAATGGATTATCCATGCCCTTACTTAGGATGAGGCTTAGAAAATTCTTCTCAGGCATGGTATTCAATCAGGCTTCCTTGTCCATAGACCCGCCTGGAAGGGATTGACTTTCAAACCCTTCTGGTCATGGAAGAACCAGTCAAAATTGTTGGGACTTTTGTGGCCAAAAGTATCTAGTGAGCCTGGGAGGCTGTCAAACCCTAGCTCCGTTGGGCTGGGTCTGGTTTTCGAATTGGGCTCTCTCTCAACTAGCAAAATATTTGGCGGCCACCTCTTTTTGCTTGTAATGAATGTTAGAATCCAAGATCACCTGCGTGCAATCACCTGTCACATGAAAAATACATGAATAACCAAAAATGATGTTCCTGTAAACCTCAAAGTGTAAAATGCATTAAGAGAATCAATTATTACAAAGTGATCAATCCTTATGAAGGAGATCAAGAAACCCTAAAAGGGAAACCCTAAATGAAACCCTAGTGTGCACACTTAATAATTAATAATTAATTAATTATTAATGTGCTTAAGTTTAGCAAGTAATAAAGAGGAATAAGTGACTTAATTAATTAATCAATGTGATGTAATTAATTAAGCATAATAACTATTACTCTAACACCTTAAAGATGAACTTAGGAAGAAGCTAAAACACTAGAATAAGATGCATGAAAGCAAAGATGGGTCCCGACAACTAGGCTTGATCAGGTACCCATTTACAAATGCAAGAATGAGTAAGAGAAGGAAAAACCCAGTGGGACAAAACCCCCCTTACAATGAGATGACATGCTGCAAAGAAGCACTGGAAGAACTCTGTAGAGTAACACTGGAACCACAATCTGGCAAGCAAGGAAAGATATTTCTGTCTACAACTGAAACCAAAACTGGAATCAAAATAATGTGACAGCAGACCTGATGCCTCAGAACACTCGAAAACTCCAAATGGGAACAACCCTGGAATCTATGAAGCAGCAAGCAATTATTGAATGATGTATTACTGAAAATGAAGTGTAAAGATGCAAGATACACTCTCCCAACTGCCAAAACATCCAAGTAATCGCCAAACAACCCATCGGGCCAAATATGGACTAAGTGATAAACCTAGGATAGATACAGAAAAAGTGCATGGACAGCAACATAGAGCTCCTAAATACCTTTCTGACGCTTCAAACGAGGTGAAAAACGGAGATCGTGGCAAAAAGTTATGAGCTCAGAAGTCCAAAAACAACATCTGACTTCAAACAGCAATAAATATAGGAAAACAGTAAAATACTGAAAAATAAACAGGACTACTGGAAAATTCTTGGAACCAGCTTTCCGGTGATATCTCGTTTTCCCGATTTTGATACCGTATGCCCAAGTTATGGCCAAAAGAAAAAAAACTGCTCTTTTAGAAAAAAACTAGGGTTTGGAGGGGCAAAGAGGGCCGGCCGTACGGATGATGTCATGATGACGTCAGAAAAATAAGAGCTTAAAATTGACGGCCGTCTGGCCGTCGGAGCAAAAAATCGCCCCCTCTGGAAAATAATCAGCTGTCGGAATATACTGAATAGGGATCAGAATATTCGCAGTAGACCTCGAAATATGCCAGAATCTCCGGCGGAATCCCCAGAGAATATTCTCTGGCCGGCCTTTGAATGCATGGCCCCCGGTCTTCCATATGACCGGGGGTTCTGGCAGAGAAGCCCGCAGGGGTTGAGCCAGCCCGGCGGAGGAAGTAGGCGGCGCCACCGGCGGCGGTGGTGGGCCGGTGGCCGGGATTCTTTTGCACTGGGAGCGCCGGCGGGAAAACCGAAAAATTGAAAAAAAAATTCTTGATTTTTGTGCCTCGGGGAGCGTGCTGGGGAGGCCGTACGGCCCCTCAGACAAAAAATTTTTTCCTTCCAGACCAACTTCTCAGAAATCGACGAAACGAAGGGCGATCTTAGGGTTTTTGGCCGTTGCGAATGCAATGGTGACCTTCATTTCTGCCCAAAGTGCCCCAAAAAATAGGCTACCCTCAGATCTTGCAGAAAAGATGCATGTGGAAACCCTTGCACTTGAAACTCACAGAGAGGCCATATCTTTAGATCATGAACAAGCAGCTGCAGGTCTGGAGCTCTGATACCATGTTAGAATCCAAGATCACCTGCGTGTAATCACCTGTCACATGCAAAAGACATGAATAACCAAAAATGATGTTCTGTAAACCTCAAAGTGTAAAATTCATTAAGAGAATCAATTATTACAAAGTGATCAATCCTTATGAAGGAGATCAAGAAACCCTAAAAGGGAAACCCTAAATGAAACCCTAGTGTGCACACTTAATAATTAATAATTAATTAATTATTAATGTGCCTAAGTTTAGCTTAAATAATAAAGAGGAATAAGTGACTTAATTAATTAATCAATGTGATGTAATTAATTAAGCATAATAACTTATTACTCTAACAATGGACAACCGTTGGCTAAGTCACCTTGGCTTAAGGCGCTCAGATTCCACAAGAAGGGTATCAAGACCCTGCAATAGATATTTCATAGACCCACCATGTGTATCATGTCGTGGGAAGATTTTTGTGCCCAAAATAGGCTTCATAACCAGGACCATGCTACTTATGATGGTCTGGTGAATGTTATTCCTGCTAAAATGCTTCATAAGGTTCGAATTCATAGGACCAAACCTTGGTGGAAAGACTGGAAGTGGTATCCAAACACCCCTTTCAGGAACTACAAGCCTCGACTTGGTTATAGGTGGCTTTCACCACACTTTCCTATGATTCAAATTTTGAACTAGAGGTGGCTTCTTCATTCTCCCACTCATGTCTAGCGTAAAATATTTGCTGCCACTTGGTCTGCAAGTGTTGATCCAAAACTTTCCCACTTTACTTGGTGTATTCTTTTCCAAGGCTTGTATGTGGGTTCTCGGCTTGTTCACTTGGGGGTCCAAGACCCTCGTTTCCCTTTTTGTGGGAAAGTTGAAAATTTTAAGCATCTTTTCTGGTTTTTTCCCAGAGCTAAACAACTTTGGGCTTGGATTCATTACTTTTTTTCAGCCCTTTAGGCCAAATCCTTTCTCCTAGCATATGGCTTTGCTGGGAGACTCTCCTAGATTTCTTGCATAATTCACCCAACTTTGGCACACTTTCAGGGTGGAAATTCTCTTCAATATCTAGAAAGACAGAAATTCTTGCATATTTTCACATACTCAAATGGATGTTCATGTATCTTTGTATGCTAAAGCTATTATTTGTTCTAATATACTTCTACAGGTTCAAGTGCAAGCTAACAAAGTTGCACTTGAAGTTGCTCACCTTCAAGTTCTGTTGGATCATTGGGGTAATTCCCCTTATATTGTTGCTTGGGTCCCTGCTTCGCCCACCTCTTCCCATGGCCGGTCGCCCTCAAGGGGATGGAAACAGAGTGGATCTGCATGTCCCCACTCCCAACCTCTGCTTTAGCGGGATTCTTGCACTCCTCAGCGAGTCTTTTCTCGTTTGCTGCGGGCTAGCTAGGGGTGGCCTTCTGGCGGTGCTTCGGGGAGTGGCGGTGGCAGTTCCAAGTGGCCCTCTAATGACCCTCTTGCTTTTGGCTTGGTTGGCTAGATACTGGTAACAGATTTCCACATTTGGCACTTGCAATCTCGCCCTCGTGTGAGGATAAAGATAAAGAGAAGGGAAAATATGTTGATGATGGTTGGGGTCCTCCTCTTGACGTCACTCCAGACCCCTCTGATGTATGGGGGAATAATATGGATGACAAAGACCCTCCTGGATATGCTAGCATTGCTCTAGCCACTTAATGGCCATTTTTATTTGTAATCTTGGACTCCCAAGCTCGGCCCATGTGATCTTTTGGTTTTCCTAGGCGCTGCCCATATGACTCTCGGGGTGTGCCTTTTTACCACCCATTTTTTTTGTGAATATGTATCTTTATCTTAATTTAATATAGATAGTTTCCTATTCATCAAAAAAAATACAGAGGCAGGAATTTGTAGCAGGATAGGGATGCCTAGGGGCATTTGAGTCCCTCACAAGGGTTCAAAAAACTAAAAGACTAATTTTTTATGTTGTTGTTTAATGTTGTTGTCTCTGGTTGGAAACAAGTTGAACAGTGTATTTTTTCCAAATTTTAATCAATTTAGGGAAACTTGTTAGGAAATATTGCATTCAAACCCACAATATTAAATCATTTCCTACATAACCCATGAGAGATTAACATGCATATAAGTTTTCCAAAATGCATAGATCAAATAGACAAGACACAAGATAACACAAGATATACCCTAGGAAAACCCTCAAGAGGGAAAAACCTAGCTTCCAAAAGCATCCATACTCCATCATATTATTCAAAAATAAGAAAATACAAGAGTTAAAATGAATACATCTGAAGCATCAAGCGCTCCAATGCATTCCCATGTTTCCAAGCATGAATCCGCACATCCCATTCCATGCATCACAAAGGCACTCCACAAGAAGACTCAATAATGACAACCAACCCACTCAGCCAACCTAAACCATGACACATTTGTTTGCTTTTATAGACACAAGATCACACAAAATACAACTAGTGGTAAGGTGAAACCATGTACGACAAAACCATGTGAATACAAAACCACTAATCCCTTATTTAATATTGGGTACTAAGACATCACATTATTTAATATTTCCCCAATATTAAATTATTATCATATGTCTCCCACACAATAAATAATAATACAATATTACAATACATCAAGTGGGTCCCTCAATAATTACCTAGTGTGATTATCCACACCACCAAGGTGCATCACAACTAAATAATTATTTAATTATAATATTATAATAAATCAATTTATGCAATGGTGTATAACACCATATCTCAACATTCTCCCACTTGTTGTATACATTGCATAAGGGATCAATGAAATGAAATACATCATCATATCCATCCATGAAACCACATGAATTTGTAACATGCTCTTGTACTCCATCAAGATACCTGTAATAATAACCAAGTGACCACCATTTCAAGCAAGAACTCCTCTCATCCTCCAACATACCACCTATGGAAGAAAAGGAACATGCCAAGGTGAAGATGCACCAATCCATGAGCACAAGCATCAAATCCAAGTGATAACAAAGGCTCTAACCAAGTTGTTGTCAACTGAAAAACCCACATGATCAAAAATAGCATCCACAACACATGCTAATACATCCAACCATTTGAAACCTCCAAGGTATAAATACATCAGTAAACTCATGCCAAGAACATATGCAACCTGTAAACTACAACCAAGCTCCCTATATCAAATTTGTTAATGTTACAAAGAATACCTCTGAAGCATCAAGCCCTCCAATGCATTCCCATGTGTCCAAGCATGAATCCACACATCCCATGCCTTCACAAATACACTCCATAAGAAGACTCAATAATGATAGCCAACCCACTCAAACAACCTAAACCACTACACATGTGTTTGCTTTTATAGACACAAGATCACACAAAATACAACTAGTGGTAAGGTGAAACCATGTGAATACAAAACCACTAATCCCTTATTTAATATTTGGTACTAAGACATCACATTATTTAATATTTCCCCAATATTAAATTATTATCATATGTCTCCCACACAATAAATAATAATACAATGTTACAATACAACATCAAGTGGGTCCCTAAATAATTACCTAGTTTGATTATCCACACCACCAAGGTGCATCACAACTAAATAATTATTTAACTACAATATTATAATAAATCAATTTGTGCAATGGTGTACAACACCATATCTCAACATTCTCCTACTTGTTGTATACATTGCATAAGGGGTCAATGAAATGAAATACATCATCATAGCCATCCATGAAACCACATGAATCTATAACATGCTCTTTTGCTCCATCAAGATACCTACAATAATAACCAAGTAACCACCATCTCAAGCAAGAACTCCTCTCATCCTCCAACATACCACCAATGGAAGAAAAGGAACATGCCAAGGTGAAAATGCACCAATTCATGAGTACAATCATCAAATCCATGTGATAACAAAGGCTCTAACCAAGCTTTTTTCAATTGAAAAACCCACATGATCAGAAATAGCATCCACAACACATGCTAATACATTCAACCATCTGAAACCTCCAAGGTATCAATACATCAGTAAACTCATTCCAAGAACATATGCAACCTGTAAACTACAACCAAGCTCCCTGTATCAAATTTTTCAATGAAGAACATACATATCCGAGAACTCCCACTACATAAGTAATGTCAAAGCATATCAAGTCTACCAATCAATACTATATCAAGGTGTGCTCAGTAAATCAAAGTAAGAAGTACCAAGAACAATAACAATGATCCACACATACAACCCAAAGATTCACATAATCTCTCACAACATGTTGCCACCATCCTCCCAAAACATGAACATCTAGGAAGGAACCATGAAGAAGAGAAACCTGTAAACCATAATGTTCTTCTACCAACACCTCAAAAGTCTACTATTGTGTCAAGTATGATCTCCTAATCAAACCCAAAAGAAATGCCTCAACAATATCCATAACACTCAACCTCATAGATCAAGTACAACATATGAATCAATGTATTGATTCCAACATGGATGCAATCCTCTCTAACCAAGAAGATCAAACTCATAGGTAACCATCCCCAAAATTGGAAATCAGCCCATAAATCATCTCCTAACAAACCTCATCAAAGAATGATATCATAAACTCAAATGCACATGGAGATAACCATGCTACAATATCCCTCAAAATGAATCCTCCAAAACTAGCTAACATAGATCAAGATCCATATCTATGAAAGATAAAGCATATAACTCATGCTAAACCATCCTCAAATGAGTATCCATAATCAATCACCATGAATCAACTCAATCCCATGAGAAATCAAAGCACGAAACATAACACATCTGAAAGATATAATGGGAAAATACCTTTCAAATAACAAGTTGTCAAGTAGACCAAGAGTGGGGAATGAGAATGCTCCTCCAAGATAACTAAGTCATCATGACTCACTCCAAGAACAATATCCTCCATTAGTCTATCATGAAATCACACCCATACCTAGGTGAAATCTCCTTAGTCTTCCTGTTGAAACCTCCAAAGAGTAACCGTCTCAAGAAAATGTCTCTAATCACAAGAGAACTCCAACCATCACCTACATATCTAAGTATCTACGAGCACCTATAACCAATCAATCCATGCCAAACTCTAAATGCAACATACCACCATCATGAATTAATCAAGAAAATGATCAATGTACTCAATACAAAGAGAACCATACACGATCAATGTCAAAGCTCCAACCGCAGAATCATGAACCTATCATGACAACATGATCTAACCATATCCTCCTAGGAGATCACATGCACCATAGCATACATCCTAGTATTAAGAGAAAATGGAATATGTCAAACTATAATCTAGAATCAAGAGTATACCATGACATCATAACAAACCACTCTAAACCAAGAAATCATATCTCCAATCACATGAAGATAACCGTACCAATGATGCATCCACGTCACTGCCAACAACTTCCACTGAACCGTGATATGAGCTACACATGACATCATGACAACCATCCTCTCCATGAATATCATCTAGGTCTACACACACTTAATTGCAATGTCAATAACATACAAGTAAACCAAGATCTCCAAGCCAAGAAGATACATACAACCACCATCAAAACATCACAAACCAATCTAGCACCACCAAGTCATCACTATCAAAAGCTCCCATTGAAAGTGTATAACCAATTAATGTAACAAGCTATCATGACATCATGATCAAACCACATGCTACAAGTCCCATCAACTGACTAATCAAGTACTCAAATCATCCATCCTCTCAACCTCGAAACAACATACCAATGCATAAATGACCACAAACAAGGCCAACTAATGAAATTTGTAACAACAATGAATCAAGCCTGGTGGATATAGATAGTCCACATCTGAGTCGTCCTACTACAACTGAATAGGTGATCAATCCATACAACTACATAACTCATAGATCCAACCACTGAAACATGCAAACTCATCATCACATTAGTAACTGCAAACCGAGATATTAAAGAAGATAACCATGTAGACATCAAGACTCAAACACCAAATCAACCACTGATATGATTTTCCAACCATGTCCACAAATGAGTAATCATAGTCTAGGAACCAAATAAGCATCAAGAAGATAATACCAATCTCCTAACATCAAACCATATCACCACCAAACACCACATACATGATCATGTCATGCCAATGCATCACATGTACCTACATATCCATGAAACCATAACCATATTCATCGATGTACCTGCACTCAACTATCACCCATACAAGACTCCAAGTCTCAAACCATATCTAGCCATGTCCTCAAAACCGAAGATAACTTGTGTACCTATCACCATCAAAGTCCCAACTCTAAAAATCACATGTAAACATGTACCTAGAAGCACCAATCTGATAATGAGATGTAGAATCATAAATAACATATAAAAACATGTACTCCCTCAAGGTTTCACCTCTTGACTTGTTCAAATGCTCACACAATCACACCCCAAATCTCAAGCACCTACAAGCGATCAAACAAGTACCAAGCTCAACTTGCTCCTCAAACTAATAAAAAATGTAAACCACTATGTAGTACACTGGAAATTCTCTCCAATGCCTCTTCGAAATTTAAAATCCGATTTTGTATGCAAAAGTTATGACCAAAATAGTGCAAAAAAAAAAGAAGACTTTTAGGCCCCAAAAACATGTCAAAATGGAAAAAATAGGGAACCAAACCTACACTACTGCATAGTGCTCGGAACCATCTTTCCAACGACTACAAGAAGTCAAAAATATGAAATGTTGGGAAAAAGTTATGCTCATTTGAATAAAAGTCCTCTAATCTGGCTTATAGGGGGTGCATTGGTGGCGCCTGGGCGGAGCCACCGGTGACAGTGGCTGGTCGGTGGTGCCTAGGTGACAGATTTGAAATTCGCATTAAATCTGGTTTAATTTTTAAAAACATTTTTTTTTATACTCCTCCCTTACTTTTTCGAAGCCGACCATGTCATAAATTCAGGCATATAAAAATTTTAGGTCCATTTTTTTCATTGGTGGATTTTAAAGGAATTTTAATATCATTAAAAAAAATTTAATGGGCAGTTTTTTTGCTGCTCAAGCCACTCCCCTGCCAGACAAGAGCTGGAGCCAAGGGTCCAACACCCCTGTCGGTCGAGGACCTGTCAATTAGTAGTGCCGATAGGGCCTACTAACTGGCAATACCCTATTTGTACTGTCAGCGTAGTAGGGGTTGTGCTACGATGGGTTGTGGGAGGGGTTGCTTTGCAGACCCCCCTCCCTCCCCTCCCACACACACACAATTTAATAGTTATTTTTTTGATTTATTTTCTTCAAAAAATTTAAAGAAAATTTCTAACATTTTTTTTTATTGGAGGTAAAAAATGGGTTTTGAAGGGGCCCAAAACCCTTTACAAAATAAAGAAGCTAATAAAAAAAGAAAACAACAATACACAACAATCAACCCAATGACAGCGAACCAACAACCAAAAAATAGCCAAAAAGAAGGTAGCCAACCAACACCACTACATATTGTTTAGAATCTCAATAGCCTCCATTTCACTAGCAGCCATCTTCTGCACATTATCCACAGTATCAAACACCTCAATACCAGAGGCCCCACACTAAGCTTTCATTCTATCTCTAGTTTTGGCCCCCAACCCACCAGTTTTTACCTCACCACTCAAAACACTACCTTTAACACCACCCTTCTCACCAACGCAATCCACATCCAACAATTTACCCATAGTAGCAGTATCCTTAGCAGACACAGTATCCTTTCTCTTTTTCATAGTAATCATAGAGGAGATCACCTTGGTAGAGTCAAAAATTCCCAAAACCTTAGGGACATCTCCACTCTTCATCACACCATTCCACATTTTATCAATTTTATCCTCAAGGGATAAGATTCTCCCTTCTAAGTTCTATTTCAAATTGATGGTTTCCTCTGCCACAGTATGAAGAGTCTCCATTAGATCATCAATTTGGCTTTGGACAGAAGGATCCTCAGCCTTACTAGCAATACCTCTAATTCTAACATTAGTCCTTTTAATCTCATGGAAGAACCACTTAAAAAGTTTAAACAACACATTAGCACTATCATGAGCCAAGCCCAATACATCAGACAACTCCTCTCTGTCAAAGTTCTCAATCCCTTTCCCCACGACAATGTCCTCATCAAAAGAACTAACATGAGCCTTATCAACAAAAATATCCTTACCTTTGCCAACGGAGATAGGAGTCTTCATCTTTCAAATGGAGCAGGCGATTTCCTCTGCAACATCCTTCCTTTTCATCAGCCTATCCACAACCACTTTGCTAGTTCCCATAGTATGTCCTCCACCCACAACCCTTTCCTTCCCCAACTTTTGCATCCTAATGTCAGCACCCAGAGAAGCCTCACCAAAGATACCTCCAGCCAGGGAAAGAGGGAAACCCTTCTCCAAGAGTTGGCTAGTAGTTCTCAACACCCTTCTCTTTTGGCTCCCATCCTCAATCTCCTGCTATTGTCTAGTCACTGGGGGAGGAGAGGAAGCTTCCCCATAAAGTTCATTTTTTTTCCTTAACCCCCTTAGAATGAATATTCACTACCACTTCATCATTGCATGTCATATAGCCCTCTTTGTCATCCAATTTCCTTTTCCCAGTCTTACTTGGAATAGGGGAATTGGGGCCCTCCTCAAAAGAGGCATACGAATCCAGGACATAATCAACATCATCATCCCTATCAGACTCAGACTCTTTGTTCAAAATAAGCCTCCTCTTCTTAGATTTTTTACTAACCATTTCCTCTTCTGACACCATCTCATAACCCTCTCGGGGTTTAGCAATATCTTCCTTCGGAGACACAAGAGGTTTTTGCACTTCATGAACTTTGACATGTTCATAGATCGGGAGAATTAACCCCACATGTAGGATAGGGTTTCTGGGGTTTTTCATATGATCCTTAATCCCTGAGTCAAGTGACATCAACAAATAGTATGGAAAGGAAATCCATTTCTTATGCCTAAAATGGTTAAGCAAAAGGAAATGGAAAGTGTTGATCACTGTATACTTGCCTTCCAAGGTGACATACCCCATAATCTCTTCAACAACATTATGCCACAATGCTTTTAAGGAGCTCCTCTGATAATCACCACTCTTCACCGTCTTCAAATCAGCAGCTTCATTCCCTTTAAAGAAAATGGACATCGCAGCCTGCAATTCTTTTTTTTCTTTGAACACCTTCATACCATGAATAGCCAAGCTAGTAATTTGAGCTATGAATTATTCATCAACTATGACTTCCCTTCCACCCAAATTCAGTGTTCTCTCATTCCACCCTTGAGCAACCAGATCATTGACCTTGGGGTTGTTACCATGCAGTTTCTCCATATACGGAGTTAAGCCACCCTTCTCTAAAATCTCTGACACCTCCTTCTTCTGCTTAGCAGAAACGCATGACTTAGGCTCAGCACGATTTATGTCCCCACCCATCGTAGAAGACTTAACAAACAAAGGCCAAGTACAAAGCAAAAACCTCAGGAAGATAAGACAAATACCACCCAGAGTAGAATTATAAAACATAAGACTTTGGAAACTAAGATGAATATCACCCAGAATTTGTGCGAGGCCAACAAAAGGACATATATGAAATGATGAACTTGAACTTTGGTCCATGTGAAATCCATCCCCCATACATAAAACTTGAGCATCCCCATTCATAATATTAGGCCACGTGATTAAGGAAATACACAACTCAATACAAAATAAGATCAAAAGCAACTTGAGATTAACATTCATTATTAATAATAGTTGTTGCCTCAAAAGGAATAGGATCATTTAAATCCCAATCCTTTCTTTCTCTAACACCAAAGTTAGTGAAGAAATCAGCTAATATATTTCCCTCTCTTAATATGTGGGAGATATAAAAAGTATCAAAGGAATTGATAATTTCAATGGAATCCCTAACCAAGGCCTCAATAGTTCAAGATGAAGGAGAAGCATTCTTCAAATTATTTATAATGTTTAGAGAATCCCCCTCCAACCAGACCTTCCTATACCCTTTGCTTTGAGCCATTTTGAGTCCATGATAGGCTATAGCCGCCTCCACGCAGTGGTTTGTCTGGATTCCCAAACAGAGCGTCACAACAAAGACAAGCCTACTTAGAATTTCTAATCACTCCCCCACATCTTGCAGGTCCCGGATTTCCTTTTGTTGCACCATAAAAATTTATCTTAACCCAACCATCCGGTGGCACCTTCCAAGCAACATCTTCTCTTGAAGATTTCCCTTTAGAGACCGGAAGAGAAATATCACAAGGCAACTTCCACTTTTGTGCAATAGAGATATTGTAACGCCTATAAAATGCACAAGACAAGATCAATAGAAAACGATGCAATACAGATCTAAATGCAATCTAATGCTAAGCAACAAAGAACAAAGGAAAGTAAAAAATGTAAATAAAACTAGAACAATCTCACCAATTGCTACGTATTTCCATGATTCATCTCGATTGCCCTTCTCCATTTTGTTGTTATAGTAGTATAATTGCCCTCAGATTTCTCGTAAGTTCGTGCAAGTATAGCCTAAGATAGTGATTATCAAAACATCGAAGATTCAAGATAAGTGCTCTCAAAAGTCATAAGATTTTGCGAGTTTTCGAGAGAGATTGGAATGAAGAATGAAAAATCAATTTATAGAAAATTGATTATTCGAACGACAGGCCAAGATTGAAAGATCAACGGACGGTTGAGATTGACTGATTAGTCATACATTCTGATAATTGTCAGTGATGACATGAGTGATACAAATTAGAAATAGAATTAAAGATTAAATAAATGATTTAATCTTCAAGTTTGGTATTCAAAAACCGAAGAATTATCTTTGCATGACAAAGATGAAGATTGATTAAAGCAACTGTTGTTCGAATGCACGCACAAGGTTTTAATTAATTAAATAGGAATATTTAATTAATTTGCATGTGTACACAATTGAGTTAGCACTAGACGATTGAATGATTTGACAAAGAGATTACTCGAGAATGCCACTCAGACATTAAATCCCGAGTTAACTGAGCGATTTAAATAGATGTCAAGTCAAGTAAGAGTGAATACTTAGATAACTTACACAATTATCTAAATATAGAGGAATGCGTTAAAATAGAATTTATGAATTAAATAATTCATTTAATTCAAGACTCTATATTTGAAGAATAATTAAATAAACACGATTTATTTAATTAAATGATGAAGGGGTTTAAATGAATAATTAAATAAATAAAAGAATTTATTTAATTATAGTTGAAATATGATAAAGAGTAAATTAAATAAGAATTTATTTAATTTGACAAGACGGATAAGGTTAATTAGTAACATAATTAAATAAAAAGCGTTTATTTAATTAATCGATAGAATAAAAAAAAGTGTGAATTAATTAAATAATTAAGATTATTTAATTAATAGAAGAAATGAAGACTATAGAGAATAATTAAATAATTGACATTATTTAATCATGACCATGAAGAATACGAATTATGAAGAATATTGAAGTCACAGGTTTAAACCAAATTTCAGTATCTACATTTGCCCCTCTTTGATACAATGTCATTTCAGCGTTGTGTCAAAGAAAATCGATAAGAAATATGCCCCAATCATGCCCCAGTGTAAAACAGGTGAAGGTATGCCCCCTCGGGATAATTGACAAGTTTTTGAAAAATTTCAGAAAAATTTGGAAATGATCCCGATTAGTCCATTGGATAGTCAGAAATGTAGTGGATTTGACATAATTGAGTTTGGAAATGTTAGGGACGGGTACGGGTTGATCGAAATGGGAAGTTAATGCCACCATAACCCTAGGTATATATAGAAATTGGGGTAAAAACTAATTCATTTTCACCCTCCTAGCTTTGAAAATTGAGAATTTGCTTTGCACTCACAGTGACGATGTCCCCTGTTCCGAACACCCATCATCGAGCTTATAGGATCCGGACCTTCCAGAGGCTAGCCGACGCGGACCCCCCGGTATGTACCTCAAACTTGACTTTTGAAATTTTCCATTTGTGCGTAATTTTATGCATTTAATTTTAAAATTTATGTATGCGTCATTTTAATAAAACGCCGCATCTGAATACGCAAAAGACACATCTATCTGCGAAAGAATGTATTTGCAAATTCATGTTCAATGTTTAGCATAGGTTGTTTCGATTCGACACATTTGTAGATTAATGAACCACATTTGATAATATGCATCACATGTGTATGTAGAATAGCTGTATTTGATAATATGCATCGCATGTGCATGTAGAATAGCCACATTTGATAATATGCATCGCATGTGCATGTAGAATAGCCGCATTTGTTTATTATGCAACGCATTTGAATTTCCTTTGACGCATTCATTTTTATTTCAACGCATATGTTCTAGTGCATCGCCTATGTGATATAGTTAACCGCATATGTGAAATAACGACGCATGTGAAAAAAAAATGACGCATTTGAATAGCAGTTAGTTATAGTCAGTTTGCATTAGAATAGATGTTTGAGGCTGACATGAGGCATGTATAATGCCATTGCAGGTCGTATTGGATATAGTATATACACGAGAGTTGAGACCGATGACTTTTTGGTTCAGGGATAGCTTGCAGAGTGCAGAGCGACGTTTCCTTTGGCACCTTGGTCTTCTTCACATTACAGACATGCCCCAGATTCAGGTGAATCGGGGTTTATTGACAACACTAAGTGAGTGGTGGCACTCAGAGACATCCTCGTTTCACCTGCCGACTAGAGAGGCCACTGTTACATTGGAGGATGTATACAGGATACTTAGACTTCCCATTAGAGGCACATGGGTGAGGTATGATACCTAGAGGGGTGCGGCCGAGATGTGCAGATACTATCCACACGCAGACATTAGATAGTTAGGGTTTGACCACTATGAGATTAGGTGGCGTGTGTTAGCTCAGAGTTATAGGCAACTAGACTATTTAGTATGTACCTTGATAGGTGGTATAGTGCTTCCTAACCGTCGAGGTCATGGTTTTCCTATGGGGTGGGGGGAGATGTTAGTAGGGATGTTAGAGAGACTAGAGGTATATGCATGGGGTCCCTGTCTCCTTGGGATGTTGTACTTCCATTTGCATGATATTTCCTACCGAGAGGCACAGTCTATGAGTTGTGGTACCACGCTCCTGATGGTATGGGCGTGGGAACACATTGCGATCTTCCGGCCACCGGTGACAGTAGATGTACCACATGGAGCTCCTTACACCTTCTGTTATGCGGGGGTGAACACTCAGCCTCACATAGGAGATACAGGTTACTTTAGGCATGCCATAGACACGATGGTGTAGTTTACATGGAGACCATACTTGGGCTGCGTAGATTGGTCAGACGAGGATGAGCATTTGCCATTTTGCTGACAAGTACAGTTCTTGATTGGGCGGACAGTATCACATGTCCACATTATAGAGTGTCATTTTCCATATCATTTACTGCGGCAGTTTGGAGAGGTATAGGATGTGCTGAGAGGACGGGCCGAGTTCGTTAGGTCATCGCCAGAGATCCCCCTATGGGGTCCAGAGATTCTAGTGGCCACAGCCGAGGCAGACATTGATGCACTACAGGCAGTGCCATGGGGGTGGAGGGATGGTCCAATAGACCCAGGGACCACAATGGAGTACAATCAGTGGTGGGCAGTACACAGACCGATTCCGTTGACAGATCCAGAGAAGCCAGCACCGATAGAGCGGCGAGGGACAGGTCCGCGAGGCAGGCGGGGCAGAGGTAGAGGTCGGGGAGATAGAGGAGGCCATGGTGATGGAGGAGATGATGGCCAAGGTGGACGACTAGGGGGCAGGAGAGGGAGACGTGGACGAAGGGGACAAGGGCCACCATTGTCACTGATTTGTGAGGAGGGACGAGGGGAGGAGGATGTGGCCATACCAAACATTGGGAGAGGAGGGGAGGAGGTGGATGTTGTGATAGGCGGAGAGGAGGAGCAGCCCATAGAGGAGGCCATTCCAGATATCCTGGAAAAGGAGGAGGTAGACAAAGAGGATGCAGGCAGAGAGCAGGCATAGATTGATGCCTTGGGCTTGTTGGGTGTCTACCAAGAGGATGATGAGGAGGGTGATGATCATGAGAGAGAGATCCGTGATCATATTTTAGAGGAGTTGGATGAGGAGGATGGGGTAGTGAGGACCAGATAGGATGACACAGGGGCAATGGATTTGGACTCAGCCACATTGCACGCTCAGGTGGCATCCTTGGAGGAGCAGATGAGAGTCCTTATGTCTGAGAGTGATGCGTATCGGATGGAGAGGGACAGAGCAGTGATGGACAAGGATCAGGCCATAGCTCAGAGACAGGAGACTGAGCAGATATTTACAGAGCTCAGAGCCTTGTGTACCAGACCATTAGTTGCCTTTGCCAGGGAGTTAGTCAGAGCTAGGGAGAGAGAGACTTATTACCATGATTTATATGACGCAGAGGTTCCTCCAGAGAGATGGGCTTCCAGCTTCTCACAGGCACGTAGCAGCAGGTCCCAGACCAGGACCCACACTAGGACAGTTAGTACAGAGGGTGTGGAGCAACCACATAGAGCAGGTCCATATGATAGGCCTCACTCAGCTCATAGGTCATCAGGTTCTCGGCATCATTCATCTGCGCACTCCAGCCATGATAGCAGTGGCAGTTCAGGATAGGGGCACTTCTTGATATGCATCGAGACATTGTATTATGATTCTATAGCCTACGGGCTTCCATGTATTATTGATACATTATGACATTGTGATGTGACACGATTGAGTGATATATATATATATATATGATTTTGGCGACGATTCTCATGATATGCATTTCTATTTATTGATTATGCAGTTGTTTATTTATACATGTGATGGTTATATGATATGCCTATGTGATGGATGATTATATGTATTTTATGATGTTTATGTAGCTAATGAGATAATGTTGATTCTATGTGATGTTGATTCTATATTATGTATGCAATTTATAATTATGAGATGCAATATGATGTTATGTGTACAATGCATACTTCATGTGATGCTATACAAATGTAATGTAATGCATGTATTTTCATTGGTGATGTACATGGAGTGCTTATGATATGTATTGTATGATGATGAATGTCTATTATGCCATGATGTCCTAAATATGATAAATGCCTATATGTATGTATTTTTCTAACATGTATGTGTATGCAGGATGACGTATATTGTTGTGTGTCACAGGACTCCGTCATAATGCAAGAAAGAATAACTGTGAGTACGAAGAAAAAGATTGAGAAAGAATAAAAGAAATGAGACAGATGTTAGTATTAGCAATCTTCGATGTTTCGTTGTATCACAAAAGGTATTGCACTTTATCATCATTGGGCGGGACTAATACAAATGGAGACAAACACCATGATATGACATAGATCAAGGTGTGCAAGGTCATCCACTTGCTAACAAAAGTCAGTCGCAAACAAGGAGTGTCGTTAACTCATACTAAGGACACAAGTTGCCCCAGTCTTTTTGTCAAGACAAACCACTGACAACAAACAACAGAAAAGACGGGTCATGAGACGTCATCGCTCCTCTAAATCCTTCATGGGACATCCTTGAGGAAACTAGTACACGACTCCAAATCAAATTTAAAAACACAGTCGACAGAAAATAGTCAGAGAAAATAGAATTCTGACACATTGTTGCTTCTCTAAATCCTTCATGGGACATCATTGAGAAAGCTAGTAACATAATTCCTAGTCATCAATTCAAGATAAATGATAAGATAAATAAGCCATAAAGTCAATAAGCCAATAAAATATTTTCCAACACTTGATCTGTTTGTTTGATTTGTTTTGATTGATAAAAGGATTGATTGATAGAGCCTGATGTCAGGAGATACACATACCAGATAAGACTGTAAGTTTGGTTTCGATGTTATGACTATCTATATAAGGCATGACAAAGTCTGGTTTTAGAAAGACATGTATCGTATAAGATGTTGAGTCAGATGTCGTTGATGTGATAACCTGTGTAAGGCTATGTTTGATTATTTGACAATGTCGATTATACAGGAAGGACTCATCCTATATAAGACAGACTATTTTGTTAATATCAGTATCTAGGAAGGACTCATCTTGAATAAGACATAGGTTGATTGTTTTGATAATGTCTGTTTCCAAGAAGGACACATCCTGTAGTAGACATTAATTGATCTGTTTTGATTGTTTCCTTGACAATTTGTTTGATTTGACTTAGAGACATTGCTGACTTGTTCACCAGATTGAGGCATGACTTGAGATGATGTGCAGACAATTAACTATGTGTGACGACAAGCCCTAAAGGACTGACCTAGTGCGGCCTTGGGGGCTCATCGATTGATGGCCTTGCCTACGTTGTACACGTAGAGACCTCGTAGTTCAACTTGACTTTGACTAACCAGACTGACTACAAATAAAAGATGTGTGTAAAAGTGAATGTGACGAACCCTAATGGACTGACCTAGTGTGGCCTCAGGGGCTCATCGATTGATGGCCTTGCCTATGTTATACACGCAAAGACCTCGTAGTTCGACATGACCAATGACCTTGTCATATAGACATATGAATTGAAGCATGATTTTGTACAGACAAACCTAAACGGACTGACCTAAAGTGGTGAGGGCAAATCGGCAGATGGCCTTGCCTATGTCCAGTTGCAGAGGCAACGTAGTTCGACAAATGACAAAGACTGATAAGTGTGACTGACGTTGACTCTATTTTTGGATTTTTGAAATGTTTTGATTTTTATTTTATTTTTTGTCTTTTTGAAGTTTTCTAATGTTTTTTTGTTTTCTCAAGTCATTTTGTGATGTTTGTGGATTTTTCTTTGGTTTTACGTCATCAACACATCCAATGGAAGAATCAATATGACACATGTCAAGTGTTTTCCCCCAGTCGAGTATAAGACCAATTGATTATGAATAGGGTAAAATGGGGGATATGAAATGTTCTCGATGTCAATTGTTCCAGGTTATGGGAAAGACTACCACTTATTATGAATGGTATAAACAAGCAATGGATATGAAAGATAAGGGATATATATAGGGATAGGTAGTATGTATAGGGATAAGGACTATGTACAGGGTAGTGGACTATGTACAAGGATAGATAGTATGCACAGGGATAAGGACTATGTACAGGGTAGTGGACTATGTATAGGGAAGTGCTAGATTAGAATAATAGTAGACAAAGGAGCAGAGTCAACTACACATGGCGCCTATTTTCCAAGTTTTCACCACGGTACCTATCCAAAGTGCCAGCAAAGTGGTTTTCACTATTGGACGAATTATTTGTCTTTACTATTTTCTAGATTATCTATTTTTTTTGGTGTTGCCAAGATGCCTGTTTGCCAGGTTTTCACCTTGGTAACGAATTTTATTTATTTATTTATTTATTTTTTTGTATTTTTGCTAAATAAGACAAGGCTCTTAGAAGCTATGCATAGAATTTCTTCATATGCAAACTATTGATTGGTGAGGACAAAGGTTCCCCTTTAGGAGTAGAGAGTTGGTACGCTCCTAATCCAAAAGCTTTTGTAACAATATAAGGTCCTAACCAGTTTGGTTCAAACTTTCCTGGTTTGTCTCTTTTTGCTTGATTCTTTGGGTTCTCCATTAAAACTAGGTCACCAATGTCAAAGTTTATGTTCAGGACCTTCCTGTTATAACTACAACGAAGGAAATTATGATATGCTTGGAGATGGTCTAGTGCCTTCTGTCTTCGTTCATCCAGGAATTCTAGCTCATGGAGTCTCGATACCTGGTACTCTTCATCATCAATGTGGCCTTTCAAGGATACCCTTAGGGAAGGAATCTCAACCTCAATAGGAAGAATGGCTTCCGAACCAAATACTAGTGAATAGGGAGTGGCACCAGTAGGAGTACAGATACTTGTGCGATAAGCCCATAAGGCAAGGTTAAGCTATAAATGCCAGTCACGACCAACATCATTGACAGTCTTCTTGAGGATTCTAATCATGGTTTTGTTAGATGCCTCCGCTTGGCCATTACCTTGTGGGTAGTATGGAGTGGAAAAGTGATGTTGAATGTGAAATTCCTCACACGGATGGCAAACTTCTTGATTCTGAAAGGGATGACCATTATCAATAATTATGGACTGAGGGACACCATACCGACAAATGATATAATTCATGATAAATTTAGAAATTTGTGTGTCGGTAATGTATGTCATAAGAATGGCTTCAATCCACTTTGTAAAATACTCAGTGACAGTGATAATGAATTTGTGTCCATAAATGATGTGGGGTGGATCTTACCTATGAGGTCAAGTCCCCATTGGGAAAAGGGCCATGGTGATGTTATAGGACGGAGCTCCTGTGCTGGCGCATGTATCAAGTCTCCATGAACTTGGCATTGGCGGCATTTCGTTACAAAGACATATGAGTCTTTTTCCATAGTAGGCCAGTAATAACCCAGTCTCATAATCTTTTTGGCTAAGGTAGGACCACTAGAATGGGAACCACATATACCCTCATGCACCCCACGCAAGGTTGGTTGTGCTTCAGTAGAATCAAGACATCTCAGTAGGGTATTATCTAAGGTGCATCTATATAGGGTGTCTTCAACGATGGTGTATTTGGCTGACTTGCGAAGGAATGTCCTATGTTGGTTATTTGATAGGCCAGTGGGTATGACTTCGACATGAAGGTAATCATAGATTTCTTTGTACCATGGGGAATTAGGACCAACAATGTCACACACCATTTCAGAATCTGGGATATTGTAGGTTGGGACCAAAAGTTGTTCTACCAAGAACTCAAACTTAGGCACGCTGTTAGGAATGTCAAGAAGTGATGCAATTGTAGCCATAGCATCTGCTGCCCTATTTTAAAAGATGAGGTATTTGATGAAATTCAACTTTGTCAAAGTACTCTTTAAAGCTATCAGCCATGCACTTGTATGGAGCAAGCTTCTCGTCCTTAGTCTCATAATCATCATTTACCTGTCTGATTACTAGTTGAGAATCACCATATACCTGTAAATTCTTAATTTTCCACTTGACTGCCATACGTAACCCTATCACTAGAGCTTCATACTCTGCCATGTTGTTAGTGCATGGAAATGAAATCCTGAATGACTTAGGGATGGAATCACCCTATGGTGTGATAAACAATATACCAACCCCTGAACCATGATTTGTATGTGAGCCATCAAAGTAAAGTTTCCATGTGGTGTTTGTATCCATTGTAAATATAAACTCATCAGGAAAGTCTGCAACTAATGGGTGATCTACCTGTATTGGTGCGTCAGCTAACTGATCAGCAATGACCTGTCCTTTAATAGCCTTTCTTTCGACATACTGGATATCATACTCAATAAGTATCATAACCCATTTGGCCAGTCACCCCGTTAATGTTGCCTTGCTGAGAAGATATTTTAGAGGGTCTATATTAGCAATCAACATTGTTTGATGGTTTAGCATATAGTGCCTCAGTTTTTGGATAGCAAATACTACTGCAAGACAGGCACGTTCAATGGTACTATAGTTGAGCTCATAACCTACCAAAGTTTGACTGATATAATAGACTGCCCTTTCATGACCTTCATCGTCATTTTGTGCAAGCAATGCTCCGAGTGATGAATGGGTTGTCGTAATATAAAGAATCAATGGTCTTCCTTCAACAGGTGGCATTAAGACTAGTGGTGTGAGTAAATATTCCTTAATCAGTTGAAAGGCCTCTCCACACCTAGCTATCCATGCAAAGGGTACTCCTTTCTTAAGAAGATGTTGAAAAGGATGCGTCTTATCTGCTAACTGCACAATAAATCTTCTGATGGATTGCAGTCTTCCCTATAGTGTCCTTAGTTGACTGAGATTAGTGGGTGGTGGCATGTCCATGATTGCTTTTACCTTAGCTGGATCCACTTCAATGCCTTGACTTGAAATGATATAACCTAATAGCTTTCCTGACTTCACTCCAAACACACGTCTCTTAGGATTGAGTCTCACCTTATACTTCTCCAGTCTTTGAAATATCTTGTCTAAAACCTGTAAATGTTCTGCCCTTGTCTTGGATTTAACAATAAGATCATCGACATAATCCTCCATAAGAGTGTGTACTGGGTCATGAAAGATGGCGGTCATGGCACGTTGATAGGTTGCTCTAGCATTCTTGAGTCCAAAGGGCATAACATTCCAGCAATACGTTCCCCAAGGACAAGTGAAAGTCATTTTAGGTTGGTCTTCAATTGCAATTATGATCTGGTTATATCTTGAAAATCCATCCATAAGGGACAACATCTCATATCCTGTTGTCATGTCAACTATCATGTCTATATTAGGTAAAGGGAAGTCATCCTTAGGACAAGCTTTGTTGATATCTCTAAAATCAATGTAGATGCGGATGCCCCTAGTTGGTTTAGTGACTGGTACAAGATTGGAGATCCAATCGGCATAGTCGATTGATCTTATGAAACCAACGTCTAACAGTTTCTTGAGTTCTGCCTTGACTAATAAAGCAATTTGTGGATGCATTTTTCTCAACTTCTGTTTCACTGGCTTGACACCTGGTTGTAAAGGAAAGTGATGTAGAACAAGTTCAGGATCCAACCCCAGCATGTCTTCATATGACCAAGCAAAATTTATCTGTCTCTGTGCAAAGAAGTTGTGGAACTTTGGCTGCTCTTCTGTTGTCAATGACGTTGCAAAATAAACTAGTCAAGGATTCTCTTTTGTGCCTATGTTGACTTCTACCGATTCTTCCACAAGCATAGGTGACTTTTCCTATGCAACGGGGAGAATGTTCAAACCTCCATCCTTAGGTGCCTCAAAGAGGTTTTCACCTTTGGATGCGTCCTTTCTTTTTACTTTTTCACTGTCTAAAGGTGCCTTTCAGTTTTCACCTAGAGACTCGTCCTTTTTATCTTATTTATTCTTTTTCTCATTTTTGAGACTGGAGGGTTGAACAGATTCCCCAAAATATGCTTTGTTGTCCAAGTCAATGGTAAAACCAGCCTTATGATCACCGTTAGGTATGCCTTCTCCTAATCCTAGGAACTCAGCAATTGCTTCGTCGTTCTAAAAAATGTCTAAGACGGGCATGTCTTGTTGATCCCAATCAATGAGTTGGGGATAGACTAAGGGCATGTCATCGTTGGAGTTATCAAAGTTTAATGGGGTCAAGGTAAGGATTGAGTTATTCATATGGTCACAAAAGTCTTGTACTAAATCCCGTTTGGTCTTAGGTTTAGGTCTAGGCAGATTGATAGGTGGGCCTAATGCCAAGGTTTGATTATTTGAAACAGATGTATCGGGTTGCCAAGAGGTAGGATCAAGTGATTCCCAATAGTAGTGTTTAAACCACTCCTCCTTTGTCATTCTCTTTGGTGGACAAGAATTCAATGGATTTGGGGAGGATCTTAACATTAAGTCAAGTTCTCCAAATAGCTTGTCAAGGTCCATGGAAGAGGTAGAGGATAAGGAATCCCACTCATAGTTGTTAGAGTCAGGGGAGTCACAGTGATATTGGTCAGATGGTTCATGAGATGTCTCAAGATCTTCTGAAGCACTTACTTCCTCGATTAAGGGTGATGTGATACTAGGAACGCCAATCTGAATCAGTTGAAACCCTAGCCCCACTCCTTTTGGCCATTGAGAAACAAAGATTGGTTCAATCCTTCCATCTTGATTTAACCCTAAGCCACTCTGTCCATCATATCCCTTGCTCTGCATAATTTTGAAACCCTTACCATATAGATCTGTAGGAATGTGAGCAAGTGAGAGAGGTTCCTCCTTATCTTCCTTATACAACTAGGAAGTGACATCTTCTGCATCTACAGCCTCTTTGCTTAATTCACCCCATTTAGTAAAATTTGTTGTGGGAGGAATGTGTATAGTGACCATAGATTGTCTCCTATCTAATGTAGGTAAACCGTATGACTTAGGAGGAATCAAATGGCTAACACAATAGGATTTCTTCATGTAATACTCTCCACAACCTTTGTCTTGGATCTCAACCCTAGGAGTAGTAGGTATGGAGGGAGAAATAGATGTTCGAGTGAGTGTAGATGGATCAACATAGGACGATGGATTGGATGATGAAGCTTCTTGGTTTACTGGCACTTGGCGTTGGGGGACCTCTTTTAGATTGGTACAATATTGGAATGGGTCCGGGTTGCCATCTATGGTTATCTCTGTGCCATTGTAAGGGAATTTAAGACATTGATGATACGTGGAAGGGACCACCTTCATGGCATGAATCCATGGTCTACCTAGCAGAAGGTTATAAGGAAGGGTGAGAGCCAAGACCTGGAACCTTGTCTCCATTACTATAGGACCAATTCTGATAGGAAGTGTTACTACCCCCTTTGATTTTCTTTCCTCATCATCATAAGCTTTAATGAAAATACTTTTGGTCGCGTCTACGCATGCTTCTAAGATACCTAAGGCCTTAATTAGTTTTAAAGTGCACAGATTTAACCATGCTCCTCCGTCTACCAAAACTCGTCTAACTTTGGTGTCGTCAACAAGGACTTCTAGATGTAAAGGGTCGTTGTGGTTTGTCTTTTCAGTTGCATAACCTTGTTCAAAAAACATGGCATGGTGATTATTGGTCAAGTAGCCCACCATTTCCTGGAAGTGATTGACATCAAGGTCATTAGGGACCGTGTTGTTCTGTAAAGCCTTATCGAGAATAGATCGATGCTCAAGGGAAATACGCAATAGTTCCAAGATTGAAATTTGGGCTGGGGTCTTCCCCAACTGGTCAAGTAGGTTATATTGTAACTTGGAAGGCTGTGGCATTTGTTGCAATGGAGGGCCTTGGATAGTGAACTTAGTATGACGAGTATTGACCACACACTCGGGATTCATATTGATAGTAATGGTATTGATATTATCGTCAGCAGCGCGAAGGTGATGAATGATTTTGCTGCTATTATAATCATGCTTGATACTGGCATAGTTGGCTGACATATTGGTCTTAGTACTCGAACTGGGGACAGTTCCTTTCCCATGGTCATGTAATGGGTCAGAAAAGACTTGATGATTAGTGTTCGATGACTTTTGTTTTTGTCCACTAACTTCAATAATTTTCCTTTCGACAAGATCCTATATGATATTCTTCAGTTGTCGACAGTTTTGTAAGTTATGTCCCTTAGTTCTATGATAATCACAAAAGGAATTATCATCCCACCAAGCTGGTTTAAATTGTCCTGGATCATATTGTCTTGGTTCCTGCAGTTGTATAAGATTATGTTGTAACAGTTGTTTGAATACGAACTGAATGGGTTCTCCTAAGGGAGTGAACTCGTGTTTTTGAAACCTCCTTTGTTGTTGTGGAAATTGAGTATTTTGGACTATGTTAGGAGGTTGATTGACAACATTAAGCGTGTTGGAAAAAGTGTGAGGTCCCTATAATGTGATAAGTGGTCTTGCTTGTACCGTTTTGGCATCAACTACCCCATCATTAGTGACATTTTTGTTGCGAGACCAAAATCTGTTTCTGTCAGTGGGGGTGTTTTGCATGATTGGATTTCTATTGGATGTTGATGTCTTAAGTTCACCTTTTTCAATGAGATCCTTTTCTATTATAACCCTTTTTCCACTAGTTCTGAAAAAGATGTACAACAATGTACTCTTAAATTACTCTATAGTTTCGCATGAAGGTTTTCTTGGAACATAGTAACTTTTTGTTTTCTGGGTATCTTGACAGGACACCGACTGGCTATAGTCCTCCACCTCTAGAAGAAAGTGATAAATGCTTCACCTTCGTCTTGTGTTGTGTGACACAAGGTTGCTATATTTATTTCATGGTCTATGTTGAAGGAGAATTGCTCCACAAATTTCTCAACCAGTTCACCCCAAGATCTAATGCCAGAGTCTAGACCTGAAAACCACTCTAGTGTAATTCCTACAAGACTTCTTGGAAATAGTCTCATAAGATAGGAGGGGTCATAGGCGACATCTATGCATATGGTAGAAAATTCCCTTATATGTTCTATTGGATTCCGTTTGCCATTGTACTTAGGGAGATTCAGTATGACATATCCATGAGGGAAAGGGGTCATGTACAATGATCTATCAAAGGGAAATGGGCATATGTCCTTTGTTGAAAAAGATTTCTTAGTTGACACCAACATGTTATCCATTTGTGTTTGTAATGCATGCATTTGTGTTTGTAAGACATCAACCTGGGTCAAGGATGTGCTAGGTGGGTTATGTGGATCCGCGTATGTATTTTGAAATCCAAAGTCTTGTGATGGGTTTCGATTGAACATTGGTATTTGAGGTGGGTTTGGATTCAGAATGTTGGTAAACGTGTTTTGGGTCAGAATCTGCATGAAATGATTTTGACTTGGGATATGTGTGAATGGATTCTGACTACCAATCTGAGATAAAGGATTCTGATTCAGAATCTGTGCAAATTGGTTTTGACTTGGAATCTGTGTGAACAAATTCTGACTACCAATTTGAGAGAAATGATTCTGATTCAGAATCTGCGTGAATGGGTTCTGATTGCCATATTGAAAGGAGGGAATGCCTCCTGTTTGTGTAATCCGTGGTATAGTACTAGTGTCTTGAGCACTAGGTATGGCCATCAACTGTGGTACGGTGCTCGTGATACTAACATTAGGTATGGTTGTTGATTGTGAACTTGTGACATCGACATAAGGTGTAGAGGCCGACGTTTTAGGTCTTTTACTCCCAACAAGAGGACCAAAGGGAGTAGAAGATGAAGCCCCTACAGTGAAATTAAATCCCAATGTCATGCCGGATGTACCAAATGGAGACGTATGAACTGTCGTACTTTGTGTAGGTGTGCTAGATGACATAGTTGTGCTGACCTGAGGTATAGTAGTACTAGCAGTTGTTGTATTTGTCCCTTGTGTAGGTTGAGTTTGTAAGGTGCTGATATCAAATCCTGTAGGTATGGTAGCACCTTTAGCTAGCAATTTGGCTAAGTATCATTGACGATTGTTTTCTAGGTACTCATCTATGAAAGAGGCAAACTCAGGGTCTTGTGCGGCAGCCTCTATGTCTTCTGTTGTAATGTGACCTTGAGTGTTTCTAGTGGTGAATTTGTCTAATAGAGTCTTGTGAGGTCTTGAGGAAAATGGATTGATGAATTCATTTGGGTTTGACATGTTTTCTCTCTCTCTTCTCTTAGACCTAGTTTCAACCATGTAAGATCAACTCAATATGCAAGGAATGCAGAACTATGTCTATGGACAGTATGATTCTAGCCTATGTTTTTTGGATTTTTCGAATGCAAAATAAGGAATGTTCTAGGATGACACTAGTCTAAAATCTAAAGATGCAAAGTCTAAGCAAGGTTCTAAAATAATCAATTCTATAAACCCAATACGGAGGGACCAACTACCTAAAGTCTAACCAAGGAGTCAATTTAGTTAAGTCAAGGAACCAATGTAGGATGAGGATCAAAGACAAGTTGAGTTTCCTAACTAGACTAATGAGCTAGGAGGACTCTCTGTAGGACAAAGGATAAATTGATAAAACTAGGTTCAATGATAGATTTTGTTGACACTATGATTTTTCTAGAGTGTAGATGGTGAACTTATCCTAAAGTTTGTAAAAGTAACCTTTTTAGAAGTTTAATGCAAGGTAATATGTATTCTAAGATGAAACTAAACTCTGAATTAAGACAACTATGGTAATGACCGAATGAACCTAAAGGATGAAAAATTGAGCAAATCATTTCAGGTTTTTGTTCAAGGACTGTTTGGGGAAAGACAACTGAAACTGGAATAACCGTGTTGACTGGACAGTGACTGCGAATTCTGGTTTTCTAATAATCAAGAAAATGCGTCGCGGGATTTCATAGATAAGGTTCAAGTTAACAGTTGTGGTTTTCTAGTTAACAATTGTGTGTCCCTGATAAAGTTTAATGTATGACTAACAGATGCAGTTAATCTTCTAACAGATGTGACTCGTAATGACAATTGTGACTCAGAATATAACATATGCGGTCATTCGCAAAGCAATTGCGATCTAACCTAGAAGATGCGACTCTACACTAAACATATGCGACTGAAAATGACAGATGCGACTCGAATTTAAACAGTTTCGACTACAAATGATTGATGCGACTCAAAGTTAAATAGATGCGACTCTAAAAACCAATTGCGACCTTTTGGTGAATAGTTATGACTCTCTGTGTGTTTTCAGTGATTTGAGATTTAAAACTGACTTCGTTTTCTGTGATCCAATTCTGACAAACAAGGACAATCATAAGATAAAGTGTTTTCAGTTTGATTTTGGACTCAAAGGAACATTTAAGTTGACAACAGACAAGCACATCCTAATAGGCCATAAGGCCTAGGGTTTGTATACTTGGTACAACCCACCGAAATACCCCAAATTGGTGATAAACACCTTTCCTTCTTAAGAGCAGATAGCTTAGAAATTTGGTGGCATTGGCTCCCTTCCACGGCTCATTAATGTCTTTCAAGCACACCAATTTCAAATTCTTTGGGCAATGAGCTCCCAAGAACTGCTATCTCTACTCAAGGGGATCAGTAGTGAATGTCTTCGGGCATGATACTGTACCCTGCACTATACCAAGCAACGGCCAATAGAACGGTTGGACACTAAGAAAAAAGGTTTTTAATACTGGCATTTTCTTCGTGGGGCATGATCCATGCAGTGAGAGTCCCCTTTCAGATCCATCTCGTTGGAACCATACTCGTGATTCTTGGGCTTTCCCCAATAACCCACTTTTATATACCGACTAGAAGTCCCTCGGGTTCAGGGTGCTACCGGTTTGAGTCGTCCTGGGGTGAGTACTTTTTCCCACCAAAACAGGCCCAATTTCTAGAGTTGGTAACTGTTTCTCTTACACCCAGGATAGCACAGATGTGCAAGGGGAGAGGATACTTCGATGTACCAAATCATGAGGGTAATACACAAATGTGCTTTCGCACCAAACACAATAAACACTTGTTAATTTTAATCCAAACGAAAGATTTGCTACACTACCAAAAAATTTGTTTCAAGAAAATTAACTAAGGTCTTTGACATGCATTCTGCAGAAAAATTCATTAGTATTTTTCAATATTGTCTTCATCAATCGTCCTACAAAAACTTGTTAACTCCAAAAAAAAAAAGCCCACATGCTGAAAATCCAATATTAGTAACACACAAATCGATTGATAATTTTGAAATTTCCTAAAAACAGAAACAAAAAAGGGTTACCAGTCAATTGCGTCTCTGTTATACCAGTCAGAGGTGTTGATTTTCTTTGCAATTGCATTCTCGATATTTCATCAGTCAGTTACGGTTTAGGAATTTTCAAATGCGTCATAATTTTTCAGTTGCATCATTTCTGTAGTCAGATGCGGTTTCATAAAATCAATTGCATCGCTTCGTCCAACTGATGCATCTATGATTTTCAATTGCGACATTTCGTCAAGCTGATGCATCGGTCTGTACGAAAAACCTACACAATCAAAAGAAAAGTCTCGGGATCCGTGAAGATGGTGTCTTCACATCGGGTTCACCAAATGTAACGCCTAGAAAATGCACAAGACAAGATCAATAGCAAACGATGCAATACAGATCTAAATGCAATCTAATGCTAAGCAACAAAGAACAAAGGAAAGTCAAAAATGTAAATAAAACTAGAACAATCTCACCAAATTGCTATGTATTTCCATGATTCATCTCGATTGCCCTTCTCCATTTTGCTGTTGTAGTAGTATAATTGCCCTCAGATTTCTCGTAAGCTCGTGCAAGTATAGCCTAAGATAGTGATTAGAAAAACATCGAAGATTCAAGATAAGTGCTCTCAAAAGTCATAAGATTTTGTGAGTTTTCGAGAGAGATTGGAATGAAGAATGACAAATTAATTTATAGAAAATTGATTATTCGAATGATAGGCCAAGATTGAAAGATCAACGGACGGTTGAGATTGACTGATTAGTCATGCATTCTGATAACTATCAGTGATGACATGAGTGATACAAATTAGAAATAGAATTAAAGATTAAATAAATGATTTAATCTTCAAGTTTGGTATTCAAAAACTGAAGAATTATCTTTGCATGACAAAGATGAAGATTGATTAAAGCAATTGTTGTTCGAATGCACGCACAAGGTTTTAATTAATTAAATAGGAATATTTAATTAATCTGCATGTACACGCAATTGAGTTAGCACTGGACGATTGAATGATTTCACGAAGAGATTACTCGAGAATGCCACTCAGACATTAAATCCTGAGTTAACTGAGCGATTTAAATAGATGTCAAGTCGAGTAAGAGTGAATACTTAGATAACTTACACAATTATCTAAATATAGAGGAATGCGTTAAAATAGAATTTATGAATTAAATAATTCATTTAATTCAAGACTCTATATTTGAAGAATAATTAAATAAACACGATTTATTTAATTAAATGATGAAGGGGTTTAAATGAATAATTAAATAAATAAAAGAATTTATTTAATTATAGTTGAAATATGATAAAGAGTAAATTAAATAAGAATTTATTTAATTTGACAAGACGAATAAGGTTAATTAGTAACATAATTAAATAAAAAGCGTTTATTTAATTAATCAGATAGAATAAAGAAAAGTGTGAATTAATTAAATAATTAAGATTATTTAATTAATAGAAGAAATGAAGACTATAGAGAATAATTAAATAATTGACATTATTTAATCATGACCATGAAGAATACAAATTATGAAGAATATTGAAGTCGCAGGTTTAAACCAAATTTCGGTGTCTACAGATATCATAGGAAAAGAGAATAATCTTTTGTCTAGCATAAAAGGAGATCCTAGAAAGAAAGTTTTCCTTAATACCCGCACAAATCTTATGAGCCACAGATAAAGCCGAAAGAGAAAAATTTCTAAACATTTTGTTGTTGTGCTTCAACCAAACCCCCCCAAATCATATGAGGCAGAGTGAGAGACAACAAAATCTGCAGAGCTAGATAAGATGAGGGGCCAACCCATTGATACCATAAATCTTTAACAGAACTAGGAAACACCCAGCTAAGATTCCAAAGTGAGAGCACATGATTCTAGATCACACCAACATATCTACACCCAATCAGCAAATGACAAGTATTTTTTGCTTCCTCTTCACAAAGAAAGCATCTATTGGGAATAAAAAAACCACTTTTAATTAGATTATCAGTAGTTAAAATTTTGTTCTGGCAGAAGAGCCAAAAGAAAATGTTGACCTTAGGAATCAATCTAGAGGACCAAACAGAGGCCCAAAAAGGAGGTGGGCCAATAAAGGATTCATTGCAATGAAAATCTGAAGCAACAGAGAAGTTACCTACAGAGGAAGGCTTCCAAACAAACCTATCAAGAGAAGGGATAGAAGGAATATGAACCAAAGAAATAGCCTTATAAATAATTTCCAAACCAGGGTCCACCTCATACAACTTCCTCCAACAACCTTCGTCAATATAGTCAGTAACAAATCTACCAAACTCTCGCACATAGAGGTCCATAAAGGGTTGATCCCATGGCTCATCCTTTAGAGGCCCATTGCCAAACCAATTATCGTCCTAGAACAAAATAATCCTCCCATTACCCAACTGCCAAAAGAGACCCTTAGCCACAAGCCTTCGAGCCTTCAACATACAATTCCATAGCATAGAACCATATGGAGGATTGAACTCATGAGATAAAAAATCTCTAATCCCATCAGCACCATGTAAGTATTTTCTCCAAGCAATTTTCGCCCACTCACTTTTAGCTAGTAAGAAATTCCACAACTGTTTACCCAAAAGGGCCATGTTAAATGTTCTAATTTTGTGAATGCCCAGCCCACCAGCCTTCTTAGGCTGAAAAACATCATCCCAAGCAACCAAATGAGTTCTTTTTTTTATCTTCAACACCTATCCAAAGGAATTTTTTCTGAATTCCTTCCAAGATATCCACAAATTTCCTCGGCATGTGAAAAATACTAAGAGCATAGACTGGAATATTCTGAAAGGTAGATTTAATCAACTGAACTTTTCTAGCTTGGCTCAACAAAGCCACCTTCCACCCAAGAAACTTGGAATTAAATTTTTCAATCAACCTCCTCCATAAGGAATCTAGACCCTTAGAGCATAAAGGGAGCCCCAGGTAAGAAGCAGGAAGTTCACCAATTTGACACTGCAAAATTCTAGCTATCCTATTTTGTCTTTGAATCAAAGTGTTACAAAAGAAAATCACACTCTTCTGTAAGTTAACCTTCTACCTAGAAGTAGCCTCATACATTTGAAAAATATGTTTGATAGCCTTAACTTCCTTAATAGACGCCTGCCCAAGCAAAAGAGAATCATCCACAAATTGTTGATGAGAGCAAACAAGGTTAGCAGAAGAAGGGGCTAACCCAGTCATAAGACCAAAATTAACAAATCTTTGGATAAGACGACCCAAGGACTCAACCATAATGATAAATAGGAAGGGAGAAATAGGATCTTCTTGTCGAAAACCCTAGAGAAATCAAAGAGAGGAGAAGGAGAACCATTAATGAGAATAGAGAACCGAGGAGTTGAAATAAGTTGATGTACAAGAGCCACCATTTTCTCCCCAAAACCAAAGGAGAGAAGAATCTTAGACAAAAAACCCCAATCCACTCTATCGTAAGCTTTAAGTAAATCAAGCTTGAGGATAAACCCAACCTGTTTATTGATAGTAAGAGAGTGAATATTCTGATGAACAGTGAGAATAGAGTCAAAAAATTTCCTACCAGCCACAAATCGGTTTTGCTGAGGAGAAATGATGAGAGGAAATTTTTTTTGCAACCTCAATGCCAAAACCTTGGAGAAAATATTATAAATTGAGTTGTAAGGACTGATAGGTCAGAACTCCTCAAAAGAAGCAGCACCAGGCTTTTTGGGAATCAAAACAATAAAGGGGGAGTTCAACTCCTTTAAAAGGGAACTCAATTTGAAAAACTCCTTAGTAGCCACAACAACATCTTTCGCAATAATTTGCCAAAAATACTGAAAAAAGAACATGGGAAAGCCATCAAGGCCCAAAGCCTTATTACCTTCAAAGGAGAAAACAACACACTGAATTACATCTGTTGAAGGAATACAGACTAACTACATATTGATCTCATCATCCACCAACTGGGGAATATCCCTTAGAATATCCTCTTGATATGCCAAATCAAGCTCTCCCTCCACCGAAAGCAGCTGAGAGAAATAGGAAGCAACATCAAGCTGCAAATCAACATCCTTCTCAAGAGCTTGATTATTATAGTTAATAAGATTAATCTAGGTAGAAGCCTTGTGTTTCAGCATAGAGATATGAAAAAACTTAGTATTACGATCACCACTTTTCAACCACATGATCCTCAAACACTACTTCCAAAATTCTTCCTCCTTCACAACTATATTATGCAACTTGGAAAGCAGAACATTTTCCTTCAACATCAAATCCTGATCATACCCAAATGATTGAATGACTTGCTGAAAAGAGTGAAGCTCCTTAAAAACCCCATTTTTCTCCATAAAAATATGACCAAAAGAGGTACGGTTCCATTTTCTTACATTATGCTTAACATTAGCCAAATTTTTAACAATTCTATACATAGCCAACCCCTCCACATTAATATTCCACCAATCCTTAACCAAATTACCCAGGTTAGGATGACAAGTCCATATTTTCTCAAATCTAAAATCTTACCACCCAACAAATCCACATACAGAACCAAGAGGAAGTGATTTGATCCCAATCTAGTAAGAGATGAGAGGGAGCAAGAGTAGTGGACTAACCACTGAGGGGTTAAAAAAGCACGATCCAGCTTAACCTAGATAAGGGTATTACCCACACGTCTATTTGACTAGGTAAATGAAGCCCCTTTCAGATCCAAATCAAGAAGAGCTGAGTCATTAATGAACTGCATTAGGTCATATTTGCTATCATCCACATTCTGTGAGCCACCCATCTTATCAACATCATGCAAAGGAGTATTGAAATCCCCAATGACCAACCAATTACCAATGTTATGAGAAAATTTAAAAGATGCAAGATTCTCCCAAATCCTTTTTCTAGCACTCTTACAATTAGGAGCATAAACATTAGACAAAGTCCAAGAGAACTTATCATGAAGGTGGAAAAAAGAGGTAGCCACATGATTACTGTCATTAAGCACCTCCACACCTCTAATCACCCTAAGATTAAAAAAAGTCACAATCCCACCAGAAGCACCAACCGCCTCAGAACAATGCATCCCACAATCCTTGACAAGTTTCATTTTCAACCTAGAAAGTTTATCCAAACCCATTTTAGTTTCTTGAATTAAAATGACATCAAGGGAATGATCTCTTACCAAATTAGCTAGGAGATCATGCTTGTGAGGGTGATTCAAACCCCTCATATTCCAGGAGATAATCTTCATGGGATTTTATAGGAAGTGCTCTTAGAGCACATATCTAGCAGAGTTCTCTAGGTGCCATAAGCTATATCCATCTGACTCTCTTTCTCCCTAGCAACATTAGCTAGAGGTCATCCTCTACCATGCAGCTCAGACCCACAGTCTGACCTCTACCTATTCCTTGTCACAACTTCTGGAGAGGGAGAGTGTTTCTTCCTATTATTCCCACAGCCCTGAGTGTAAGGTAGATTGTCCACTTCCTCCGACTCCACAAACTCCATAACATTAGGCCTCATCTCCAACCCCTCTATTTTCGACACCACACTTTGAGGAATCCCCCCCCTAGTAGGAGATCTAGATTCAACAATCACAAAAGAATGATTTTCCTCCAACATCATAGACCTTTCCTCAGTAAACACAAGGGGCGAGCAATCCTTTTCAGCCTGTCCCATATCCTGATTCATTTCCCCCTGAGCAGATAGACATTCAGAAGAATCCACCTTATCATCCTCATCTAGGTGTGTGTTCTCGCGAACCTCCAAGGAGGGCACACCTTCAGGCTCCACCTCCTGAGCAGGTGGTTTTACAGACTCCACCTCCTGAGTTGGAGGTTTCTCTTTTTCTCTCCATTGTTTTTTCATCTTCTTAGGTACTTTGAGAGGGAATCTTTTAGCCCAATGGCCAACTTTTTTATAGTGGAAACATGCAAAGGGATTCAACTTGAATTCAACCATCTGCTCCCACACCCCAAGTTTAGAGTTAATCGTAATCATAGAAGGAAAATCAGCCGATTGCTCCACATTCACACAAAATATAGCATAAACCAGCCACTTCCTAGAAGCCGTCATTTTCTCTATCGACAAAAAATAGCCAAATGTCCTGGAAATCCCCTTAAACACCTCCTCATCCCAAAATTCTAACAGGAGGCTAGACAATCTAACCCAAACCAGAGCAGCCGAGAAAGAGCACGAGTTCGGATTGAAGCCCGGTTCCCACTTCTTCAGCATCAAGGAAAACTTTCCAAGGAACCACAGGCCACCCGTCAACGACATCACCATATCATCTTCACAGTTGAAGGGAAAAGAGAAGAAACCTTTGGCCATAGCAACCACATCAACTTGTCCTTTAGGTTTCCAGTAATTTAAAGTAAACTTGTGCACTAGCTCAATACAAGGCCGAGGACCAACAAATTTACCCAACAAAGCCATGTCCATATTAGACATTCTTTTGTCAACAATACAGTCTGGAAAAAAAATAGAGTACTCTCCGGTCTTTTTATTAGCAACAAAAGGCACCAGAGGGGAAGTAAGTACTTTTTCCTTTAGGCTTAGATCCAAACAGATTTGACCATTCGAGAGAAGAGCTCAACAAGAAATAATTGTTAGTCTTGTCAAACCCAAGACCCTCCACAATAGGAGTCCCATCACACCCATCTGAAGATAGGCCATTCCCTGACTTATCAGAACCAAGTACCACTTTTTCAAAGCTAAGCACCTGGGAGTGCGTCAAACAAACACTCTTTGAAGCCCCTTTCCAATAAAAAAAAATGTTAGCCACAAAAGGGGACCCACTCAACTTACCTGCAATAAGGGCCCCGCTTGACATCACCCTCTCATCAGCAAACCATCCGCCATTACCGCCTGAAGCATCATCCTGATCTCCCACCTTTTCAGAATTTGAAAAATCGCCACCACCATCACCACCAACTGAGGAGCTTCCCATCATTTTTTTAGTCATGTGTTTTCCATTTCTTTTGTAGGGTTTTTAATATTTTCAAAATTTGACTTCAACTTTTTTTGGGAAAATATTTTTTGGATTTTAATATTTTTATTTTTTGCACAAGGGCAAATTGGTATTTTTCTAATTTTTTTTTCTTTTTTTCAACTTTTCCAAAATAGGTCAAATTTTATGTCAAAATTTGTTTCTCGGCCAACCTAAATCCAAGCATGAGGTCCATTTTATCTCAAGAGGTCATCCATGAAATTTCCCCTACAAAACCCTCATATTCAGATTCAAACTAAGAAACCATTTTTCACCCAAAATTGGAAAACTTTAGATCTACAATAAACCCAACAAATCTTGACAACCCAAAAGCCCAAATCTACATAAAAACACTGCAACATGTGTTCCATATCTTATAATGCATCAAACCCTACATGCATGTCCATGGCTTCAACTTTGCAAAAACTCTCCAACTAGGGTTATAACAAAAATTCTTCAACCATGAAAGCTCTGATACCACTCATTAGGAAATATTGCATTCAAACCCACAATCTTAAATCATTTCCTAAATAACCCATGAGAGATTAAAATGCATACAAGTTTTCCAAAATTCATAGATCAAATAGACAAGCCACAAGATAACACAAGATATACCCTGGGAAAACCCTCAAGAGGGAAAAACCCAGCCTCCAAAAGCATCCATACTCCATCATAATATTAAACAATAAGCAAATACAAGAGTTACAATGAATACCTCTGAAGCATCAAGTCCTCCAATGCATTCCCATGTGTCCAAGTGTAACACCCCTCCGTTTTGGATATTTGGCAGTGTTCTTTGTATATGTGATTATGCTCATGATGTGACTGTGAACTTAGTGATTATTTAATCATGAACTGTTTAGTGATGCACATGTTATATTATGATGTGACGATTGTGTCTGAACATGCTTTGACTTTGGAACTTGATTACTTGCGATCGTGATTGTTAAATGATGTGGAAGTTATATGTTGATGTGATGTTCTTTTATTCCGATGTTATCCCTATGACATGATTTGGAGTAACCTAGAACATATTGGATTTAATGATGTTTATGCTATTGAGCATATCTCTGATGTTAGATGCATCAGTTAATGATACTATTTTGGTGAAAGGGATGGATTGTATCACTCGCTTGCGAGCGCCCTACAATTCTGAGATTCCCTCTTCACGGTGTGTTTGATCATAACATACATATATATGTTGCACGTTCGACATGTTCTTTGCTACAGGTTGGTAGGTACATGACATCGACTCCACCTGGTTTCACAGGTTTGAGTGTGTTCATTTACCAACGGTAATTGATTGGGAGATAGTAGCTAGGTTTTCCGAGCCAAGTCGTCACCCTAGTCATAGCGTGTTGTTGGGTTGTCATCGGGGTTAGTTGTTTTAACTTGGTCAGTTTCCCCTTGAGTGTTTATTTAATTTCAAGTTTAAAGTTTATTAAATGACTGCGTAGTTTAATTGATGATTAAATGTGTTGAGTTGCAATGTTGAAATGTGATTTATTTTATTGATTTATTTGATGAAATTAATAAAATAATTATTGGGTTATTGATTGATTTGATTAATTAATAAACTAGATTTAGTTTATTAATTAATTAGATTAATAGTGATATATTAAACGAAATAGTGATTTTGGCGTTATTGTATATCTAGATTCAAATGAAATTGAAAATGGAAGTTATATTGGATATTTAGGATTTAATTAAAATCTTGTCTGAATAGTTACGATTAAATTAAAATAAATAATTAAATGGCAATATGTTTTAATTCCACTTTTGAAAAATATTGTTGAGAAAATCATTTATTGATAATTTTGAAATGCATATGTTTTATGAGGAATTTGGAAAATGCATAAAGTTGAATTAAAAATTCGAAATTAGGTTTTGAATTAAAAATTAGAAATATTCTCATGTTTTAAAATTATATTTTGTGAGTGGGAATTTTAGGGTTTGACCAATTTGGGGGAAAAACCCTATTTTGGACAAGAAAATGAATCTAAGTTTGAGCTTGCATTTTTTTGGAGAAAATTTTCTGGTGGGTGGTTTTGGTTTTGGATTTGGGAAGGAGATTGCAGGTTGCTTGAGCTAGATTTGAAGAGGTTCTTGAAAGCTCCATTCGAATCTTCAAGTTGGAGAAAAAAAATCAGGTTTCCCTTATTCTTGTTTTGTTCATTTCGAAATTGCTTTAAATCCTTGTTTTAGATTGTTAAAAATCTTTGTTTGGTTGTGTGTAAACTCTTGAAAGATTGTTTGAATTCAATTTAAACCATAAAAAAATTTGTTTCAAAACTTGCATTAGATCTTGAAGGGATTCAAATGAAAAGGTTTAATTTATTTGTCATTTGAAAAGAAAAACCCAGAAAATTCATCATGTCATTTGTTTTAAATCTTTCTCCTCAATCTTTTCCTCAAGAAAAATTTGCCCAATTTGGGCTGTGAGATGATATGTTTTTTATAAATGACCATTTATATAATTTTGCATACAAATCTTATGCAACTGGGAGTTTAGTTTTCAAAAATGACTATGTAAAAATTTCATTCTGGTTTTTACCAGAAGAGGGTTTGTTTTTCTTTATTTTCGTTTTTTTTTTAAAAACGAAATTGTAAAAACAAAAATAAAAATAAAATATTTAAAAATAAAAATTGTGGGGGCTGCCCACAGCCACCTCCCATCCATCGATGGGGAGGGGCTGTAAGCAGCCACCACAGGGGCTGCGCCCCTGTGTGAGGCTGTGTAGCAGCCACACAGGGTGCGTCCCCTATTGGGGCTGCAACGCAGCCAGAAAAGGCTTTAAGCCTTTGTTTTTTTTTTAATAAAATTTTATAATATTTAAAGTTAGTTTTGTTTGTATTTATTTTATTTAGAAAATGTTTTATATTATATTTTATATTATAATATATAATATTATATATATATTTAATATTTAAATATAATATTTATTTAATATTAAATATTAAATATTTAATAAATAATATTATATATATAACATTTAATATAATATGTGTATTTAAATAACTTTGTTGTAGTTAATAGTTAAACAAATAAATATATTAAATGTATATATATATTTATTAAATATATATATATATATATATATATATAGGATTTGAGATGTGGATTCAATTAGTTGATTAATATTAAAATAGAATTTAAAATTGGGGTTTTAAATAAAAATATTTAAGAGAATATTTATATATTAAAATATGTTCTTTTCAAAACATAATTGTCTAAGGAGTTGATTTTGATTATCCAGTTGAAATAAACGAGCTCCTTTAATTAATCGAATTTATTCAATTTGGTTTTAATCGGGAAATCATGGGACTCTAAATAATATTTTAGAGGTATATATTTAAATGATGATTTGAATATCTTAAAAATAGGAATTAATCAAATTGATTATCGCTTTAGTATAGAGGAAATGTAATTGACGTTTGACCAAAAGATTTATTTAAATTATTGATTTTGAATAATTTATTTATCCTTTGATGAAATATAGGTTAAGTAATTTGATTAAATGTTTATTTATTAAAATATCTTGATTTTGAATGTAATCGTAAAACTTAGAGATAACAAATGCTTTATTTTAATCAGATATTTTAATTATCAAAAGCTCGATTTATTTATAATTTAGTTTTGATTATTACGGATAATCGTGACAAATGAAATTAAAGGGATAGATTTAAATATAGATAACTGTAAGATGATTTGGATTCGAAATAGAAGCAAAAGTGGATTTTATATTCAAATGGATTATTTAGAACGTTGAATTTTTAATAGTCAATGATTTATTTTAAAAGGTAGAGTCTAGATAATCAAAAGCTTTTATTTTAAAGATTGAATTTGTAATAAGATATGAGATTGGGAAACGAAATATAAATTATTGATATATATTTTTAAATGTCAACAATGTGATTCAAGTATTTATAATGTAACAGTATATACATCGAGTAGGCACTATTAAGTATATTTGTTGGAATGTATTCGTATTCAAGTAGAGATGAGACTAAGTTGAAGATTTAATTGATTTATTAATGCAAATTGAAAGAAAGACTGATTTAATTATCAAAACGTTCTAAATACAGAATACAAATGAGAAACTTAGAAGTAACGAATGATTTAATGAATCATATGAGATTGAGTTGTTGATTTATTGCTAGGTCGAAATAAAGAGTAATTTATTTAATCCAAATGCTTCATAAAACAAGTGGATTTAATTACAGTATATGATTGTGAGACGTAGAGTTATTAATTGGTTTGATTTCAATTCAATGATGTTATTTATTGAAATGTCTTGATTTTAGAATATGGTTGTGTAATTTAGAGTAAATGATCTGTTCTTTGAATATTTCTATGTCGTGAAAAGAGATAGGTTCAATTGATTGGATAAATGCAAGTCATGAATATTGTGTTTGATTGGATTTAGGAAATCCGAACAGTAGCTCGCTTCATTGTCTGAAATGTCCTCAATGGTTAATTGTTCATCTTTGATGTTGTGGAATTAGTGTGGATGTTTTGAAAGTCTTCCAGATAGGAGTTAATTTACTGGTATGGGTTGATGTTCATGAGTCACCTTTGATGTGTTGGGAAAATATGTATAGTTACACCATGTCGTTTCACCCGGTTTTCACGTACGGGTTTTGTAATTTGTGCCTCCTTGGGAATAGGAGAGGGTTTTATAATTTGTGCCTCCTTGGGAATAGGAGAAGGTTTTTTAATATGTGCCTCCTTGGATGGAGTGGTTTTGTTTTGTTGTTTTCCTCCAGTGTTTGGAGAGGGTTTAACCTTGTTGCCTCCAGTGTTTGGAGAGGGTCTTAACCTTGTTGCCTCTAGTGTTGGAGTGAGTTCTTGATTGTTACCTCCTTGAATGGAGAGGTTGTGTTTATCTGGATACCTATTGTGGTTAATACCGTGCATGTTGTCTTAGGAGAGTGGCTTGCAATGGGCGACGGCGCACAAAGTGGTGCCAGGATAACCCTTTGTAAGTTGGTTAATTCAGTGATAACTAAATAAACTTTTAGAAGTTTAGGATGCATCAAACATTAAACAAGATTAAGTATTCCTCGCTCATGGACCCAAGGGCTTGTTGTAGACTTGGGATGAGACGGGAAGGCTTGGAATGGCAAGATCATCTATCTCGTCTTCACGAGAGGTATTTGGTTCTGCATGAGTAAGCATGGGTGCCAGGAATGCGGTAGAGGCTACTAGGATAACCCGTGGAGTGGGGGCCGGGGCCTAGGAAGATTCCCAAAGGATATCCCTTGACGAGCTATGCGATGACACTCTTCCTAAGTCAATAGTTTGTATTTGATATTTGTGACACTCTTGATCTATTCTTGTCTGGAAGCAATGTAACCAATGTTGGTGTTGTAAGAGTCATACCTTGAGTTGTACATATGACCTTTCAGTTTCATGTGATGTGGTACTTGTAATTATTTTGTATCAGCTTTGTGTGGCCCATGTCTAGTGGTAGATGGTCTCGTGTAGGAATTCCTTGTTACTATCTCCTAGCACGGAGGGAGTGGAACCTTTTGGATTCCACGTGGTCGGGTGGCATGCTTCTTAAATCCGTTGGTTCTTCTTCTTGTTCGTGTGATCATGATATCCAGTGGAGAGCTCATGGGATGCAGTTTCTTCTCATGCCTTGTTCTCTCAGTTCTTATTGTATTTTATTACCCATCAGTTGTTATTGAGGTGGAATTTGTAATATGTAATCATTTTATTGGAATTACCTCATTCGGGGAATGAGTGTTGTAATCTTATTGTTTAAATATTGTTAATTGAAATCTTTTGGTATTTCTTATCCTTCGTTGTAAGTTATCTTGTATGGAATGTATGTTGTCTCATTTCCTTAAGTGATTAATGTTTCGGTTTATATTAATGTTTGTTGTTGTTTGGGTTTTAAAGTAATCTTTGTCTCGTGGCCTTAGAGGTTGTTGGCAATGTGTATTCATCTTACATGTTATTTGTACTTAAGCAAAAAAAAATAAAAAATTGGTGCATTTAAGTAGTGAATTGCAACTTCCTCTAGGGTTGTGTGGCAGGGCATTACACCAAGCATGAATCCACACATCCCATGCCATGCTTAAAAAATGCACACCGCAAGAAGACTCAATAATTCCCACTCAGCTAACCTAAACCACTACACATGTGTTTGCTTTTATAGACACAAGCTCACACAAAATACAACTAGTGGTAAGGTGAAACCATGTACCACAAAACCATGTGAATACAAACCACTAATCCCTTATTTAATATTGGGTACTAAGACATCACATTATTTAATATTTCCCCAATATTAAATTATTATCACATGTCTCCACACAATAAATAATAATACAATGTTATAATACAACATCAAGTGGGTCCCCAAATAATTACCTAGTGTGATTATCCACAGCACCAAGGTGTATCACAACTAAATAATTATTTAATTACAATATTATAATAAATCAATTTATGAAATGGTGTACAACACCATATCTCAACAAAATGCATGTGTGCAATAATGTTGGAAATGTTTTTACAAGTTTTGAATGCAAGTTTTAGATCTAAAATGTAATAATTGACTGATTCTAGGATGCCACAACCTAAAAATGATGATTTGGATGCAATTTTGAAATCAAACTAATGCAATATTTTCAATTTAAGATAATTTTATTTAAATGCAAATATGCAAGAATAAAGTCCAATTTTGAATTCTATTTTCAGATCCAATATGCAATAATTGAATAATCTGAAGATGCAAATTTTTGAGAATAATGATTTGATGCAATTTTGAAACACAACTATGCAACTTTTTCACTTGTTTTTGACCTAAATGAAAGATGTAATTTACATGCAATGAACAATTTTAGATTTTGAACACTTAGTGAATGCAATTTGAATGTAGATCTAATCTAAAAATGATTGAAATAAAATCTAATGCAAACTATGATGTAATATGTGATGTAATTTTTAAAAAAAATTATACTTTTATGATACAAGAATGAAACCCTAAATGAGAAATACAAGCAATGCAATGTAAAACCTAGATCTGAGGTTTGAAAGACTTCCAATTTTGGAAAGGTTATGATGTTTCACATCGGGTTCATCAAATTGAAACATAGAAAAGGAATCCTAGGTCCTAAATGCAAACAACCTAGAAGGAAAGGGTCCTTTTTCCAAGTTTCGTTAGGATGTAGATCAACAAGGTGATTATATTAATTTACAACCATGAAGGTGAGCCAATTAGGCCTGAATCTACATCTAATTGAATATGGAAATGGATTCGAAATGATTTGGAATGATTAACCTAATTATACTATGTGCCCTAATATGTAAAATGTAAGATCCCAACAACTAATAGATGAAAATAGTAATTTACAGGTGGATCTGAAAAGTGCAGAGTGATATGTACCTACCCAAAAAAGCTTGTTTCAACCACTTTAGAAGAATATAGTCACCAAGGGGCATATAAGTCCCTGATAGGGGGTCTTGCTCAACTTTTTGGGTCCTTTGGTGGTAGATCTGAGACTCTTGTTTCTGCTTGCGAAGTTTTTGAAATGATGTCAGATAATTCTATAGGTGATTTTTCATGGCTTGACAAGATGTATGATAGTAATTGCAACAATGTAAAATGGATCTTCAAGCTCACTCCAATCTCCTTCAAACCTAAAAATTTCACATTTAAAGAGAGGGAAAATGTTGAGCCATTTAGTGTCTTGGCTCAGTCAAATCCCGTGTAAGTGTTTCCACTTCCACAATGGCAATGTCACTGATAAATGGATAATTGAAAGGGAGGAATGATGAAATCACAAAGTGCTGCAACTTACCACCCTTCAATGGCTTTATTGAAGTATTGAAGTCATGCACATCACTTCAAGGATTTGGATCTTTCTTGCTTGATTTGCTTGAATGCTTTGGAGACCTACAATAGGGGTAGGCCTTCACAAAATAATGATAAAATGATAATATGAACTCACATACACTTTGAAATGATGCTTGTATCTTGAATTACTGCAACAAATCACTGAAATGTTGCTCTTGAATTTCTCTTAAATGCTCTTAATGTTCACCTCTTACTAGATTCTTTTACTTCTAGTTTCAAATGGTGAAAAGACTAGGTATTTATAGGCATTTATTTAATTTCCCTGAAAATAGATCTTGATAATTGACATATGAAATTAAAAATTTTGGATGTTAAATTGTTGCCAACAACATGCCCAAAAATGGGTCTTGGCCTAGATTTCCAAAACACTAAATGTCAAGGGAAACATATGAGTTGGATGCATTTATTCAATGCTTGCAGTTTATTGAAAAATGGTAAATGGGCTCCAGAATACATAATTTTAGGACATTAGGGGGTCAATTAGGCTCAATAATTTAACTTGGGGGCAAAAACATAGTGTGAAATTATTAAGGGTGACAATTTTTGATATTGCAGTAGTGATAATTATTTCACCCCTTATGAATTTTGAGTCCCCACTCCCCCTTGAAGGATTCCAATAGGGCATCCATTGTGAGTGTGAAGGTTATGTGAAAGGGTTTTTGAAATATATTTAAATTTTTTTTTATCATGGTATGTTTTTGTGTATATAAATGTGTTGTTTTGGTTTGTAATGAATTGAGTTGTAAAAGTATACCTAAAAGGAGCTAAGGAGATATAATTGTAATTTATTTTGGTAAAATTGGATTATTTAAATATTTCATTTAAATAATCTAATTTATTCCTAAGTATTTCAATCCTTAAAGGAAAAGGTTGGCCTTTTATTTTAAAAGATCATGTTAAAAAAAATTATTTAAAAAAACATTTTTCCTCAAATCTCATGTTTCTCATGCCCAATTTAATAAAAACTCACTTCAAGCCCTTATTCCATGTGAAAAAAGGGAGGTGGATGATTGCATGTAGAATGAAAAATGTAAAAGTAGGAAAAGGATAAAACTTCATGAAAAAATTAGGGAGATTGCATGGAAAATAAAAGAGAAGACTCTAAGTTTGGGTGCCAACACAAGAGAAAAGAAGAAAAACTGAGGAAAGCTTCACATGGAGGAGGTATAGGGTTTTTGTTTTATTGTTGGAAGTGGAATTTTAAGGTTGTTGCATGGAGATTTGAAGAGTATTTTTAGATATATCACCTTGAAGAGTAGAAGACGAGAAGTTGCAATTGGATCACAAGCCTCTCAATCGCACCCAACCATGCAAGGTTCAAGTTGGAGCTCTTAATGTAGGTTTGTAGTTTTGAAACCCTTGCACTTATTTTTCTTTTCAAAGTTTTCATGAATGAATGCAAGAAGGTTGAATGTAAGATATGATGGTATTAGGGAGGTTAAAATGTGTCAAAATTTGCTATATGTGGAGGACAATGTGGCTCCCTCAAGGGTTGAGCCCAACATACTACCCTCGTTTCAATTTTGAGAGGAATGGAACCCTAGTGTCCTTAGGTTTTGATTTTGATCCATCATATTTGAAAAATTTAAGAAACCCTGAATGCACATTCAGCATTCAAGAAGAATACAACCAAGGTTTTGGTGCAAAATCCTTGAAGGGTAGGGGTATCTCAGAGTTTCATAGAGTTATGAGTAGTTTTGAGGTGACCGAGCAATTTTAATAGTAACCTTTCTTTTTTACTTTTCAAAACTATGGTGTCACATGGATAGAGATATCATGCAATTACTTTCTATTTCATCAACTCTCAAGTTCCTAAACAACCAAGTTCATATGTCTCAAGTATTTAGTAGCAAAAATTCTTGTAGTGACATGCTTGGGATAAGTGTATGATGGTCCCTATGAACCATATGATCTGATATGAGTGTGGCCATAAGAAAAATGATTTTTTTATAAAGGACGAAGTGGAAAAAGAACACAAAATGCCTAAGTTTTCTCATTGTTGCAAGGTTGTTTAACTCCTTTTACATCTCCAAGGCCATTAGCTCTGAAACATTCACTCTTATGTAACTATGAGGGCTTGCATTTTTTTTAATCATGTGCAAGAGACTATGATGTGTAACTATTGGAGATACTTTACTAGAGGTCATCAACATACAAATTTCCTTGTGTCACCCATGTAATACAAAATAAAGAATGCAAGTGCAAAACAAATAAGACAATGACAAGAACATACCATATACATACCATAAACCATGAGATAAAAGAAAAAAACCATTTAAAACTATTAAATAATGCAAGAGGGATGTAGCACTCATGGAGGAAAGTTTTTATGATTTTTTTTTTAATTTCATTGATGCATAACAATAGGATTGTCAAGGTAGGGAAATAAGGTTTCAAAGGGCAATCAACAATGGCACTGATGAGAGGTATGAGTCACATAGAGAATGGACATTCACCATGAGGATAGAAGATGACTAGTTTCATGATAAAACATAGTGGCAATCACCATACCAAGGACAAAGCTCAAGACACAATGGAGGAAAATCTTGATGTCATAACTCTCATGAAAGGATAGTCCATATATAAGCATATGAAAACTCCAAAAATGTCCAGTTCAATGATAGTGGTGGAGATAAAGGAAAATGATACCACCATATAAAAAAGCCAAGGATGAAGGAGGCCTTGACATGAGATAAAATCAATTTAGGACTATCATCAATGCAAGGACTGTGCAAATTAATGCACAATCAACATTCATTAAATAGGACAATGGTGAGAGGGGAATATTTTCATAAGTTGGAGAAGGAACTTTGAGATTGGTATCCAAGTATATTACATGGATTCCATGCTTGTTTTCAACCTTATATTCAAGAGAACACTAGATGGTTGAGAAAAGGAAAGTCAATAAAAAAGGATAGATCATAAGTTCAAGATGCACGATCACCTAAAAGTATAGATATAATGGCAGGGATTTAGGAGATGGAAACCATCAATAGGTGAGGACAGTCATGTTAGGCATTGCAAAAGGTAGAGAGAAAAACTAGATGCTATTCATCCTTATAAGGACAACCACGATTTGATAAAAAGGGACAAGACCCTATGAGAAAAAATGAAGGAACAATCAACTCAATGGGCAAGGGTTTTATGGATAAATCAATACCTAAGTCCTATGGATGTAGAACAATGAGATAGTGAGTGTATGGCAGTCATTTATGACTATGCACCAAAGATCAATGACCTTATACTATGCTTGATTGTGGGATTTTAAGGTATGCTCTTAATAGTGGGTATTGTGACTTCCTTGATAGTAGGTTAACAAAGGTGGTATAGGAAAGCATGAACTGTTAGAGTAGGACAATAATGATAGTCAAAGAGGATTGTGCAAAGATCTTAAAGGACAATTCTTACACCATGATCATTAGAGAGAAAGTATTATGAGAAAAAAGTGACAACATGAAAGATGAAGATAGTCTTAGAGAGTATGATAGGACAATGAATGAAGATTTTTCAAATAAAAGACATGAGGTTCCATGTTTCATGATAGTCCCAGGGTCAAAATAGAGGAAAATCAAGGTAATGATAAATGTAAGTCTTTAATAGTTTATGAGGAACAAAAGTTGAAAATTAGTAATCAAAGATAGAACAGTCCTCATGGTTTCAAGCCTTTTGCAATGAACAAAGGGACAGTCATGTCAGTCACTTCATTGAGGATAGTGCAAAGGGGTAGAAAGTCTTCACCTTAAAGTCATAGATGAAGACAATCAAAGGACAAAGCATTGTGAAAGTGATAATGGACAGTCAAAATGAATGAAGTTTCAAACCTTTGCACTAAAGGTTGTAATCAATGAAGACATATGGGGTAGTCATGTATTGAAGGAGGCTTTATAGATGTAATCAAACAAAGAAAAAACTAGAGGGAAATTAAAGTAGGAGGTGCAATGAAATTCATAACCTATGGAGTAAGGTTAGTAACACCTAATAAATGTCAATGGATTAGAGAAGAGGGTAGTTTGTCAAAGGAGTAACCACCTTGCAAAAAATGGAGGGCATTCATATGGAGAAGGTAATGATAATGGAGGGATAAATGGTTTATGATAGCCATAAGATCATGGATTAAGACCTTGTTGGATTTCCAAGATGACTATGTTTTGAAGACTTTGACCATGTATTAAAGCCTAATGACTCAAAAGGGGATGATAATGAAATGAAAGAAAAGGAGGACAATCCTTTTGAGATGGAAGATTCCATCAAACAAAGACAAGGGAAGTCTTCTAAAAGGTAGTCATGCCATGATAGTGACAACCACTTTAAACCTTTGTTAGGATTGTCCACCATCAAATGCAAAGAAAATCATAAAATGGAAGGACAATGGTTTGAAGATGAAAAAAGAAGTGTGTTTTGAGTTTTGATTAGTAAAATGGATGCAAGGGTATATTTCATGGATCAAAGATAGTCAAACATAGGGAAGTCACCACATTGACAATATGCAATACGACCACCTTGCAACAAGTCTAATAATTCTCTCCATGGGTCAAAATGTTAATTATTGATTTCATCTTTACATCTTGACTCTCTATTCTCCATTAGAGAATTCTATTTAATGAGAGACTTTCCCTCCCATTTGATCATCCACTTTCATGTTGAGTTTATGCTACCCATTTCACAATATAATCATCTATTTCACCCTTATGTTGTCCATTTGGTGGAATAATTACAAAGATCATCCACAATAATTTAGAGCACATTATACTATCATGGAAGTTTCATGCATATTTTGGTGTATTTTGTATTGTCTTATTTTACCTTCATTTTTCTCTATTGTGAGTTGCTTTCTATTTTGGTTTTTGGATTTGTTTTTGTTGCTAATCCATTTTTTTTACAACTTATTTAGAGGGTTAACAATAGGAAAGTAACACCTAGGAAAAACAAGGTAGTATTTCTGAAACCATACATCCATGATAAGTTCCCTCATTATTTCTTTATTTTTATTTTTAAAAATATCATACTATGCATGATTCCCTAATTTATTTTGTAAGTCCAAATGTGGTACACCCATAAAGGTAAGTACAAACATGATTAGGTCCATAATGCTACTCTTTGGGAATAATACCTACCTAATATGTATGCTACTACTCAAGGGGGAAAATATGTCAATGCCTAAAATGTCATAGGCTAACATGGTAGTTCAATAATGATTTGGAAGTCCAAGTTATGACCCAAAAGGCATGTATTACATACCCTCATAACTTTTTCTCATAGGAAATAGTATGGTTTCTTGGGTGGCATATCCTAGAAAATGATGGGACCTTAGCACCTGAAGGAGAAACACTATCATACTTGTTATATAGATAATTAATTCAATTATGGCCACATTTCCATAATTTTTACCTATTATTGATATTTATTTCCAATTTTGATTGATCCATCTCATCCTTGACTAAATTATCCCATCTCCTTAAAACAAAGCAAGAAAAAAATAAAATAATGTAAGTATAGAATCTAGTCATTTCAACTATTTTTTTTTCAAATTTTAATGGGTCACATTTTTAACTTGTAGTGTCAAAAATTTTTGTTCATGAAATTTTCACACTTGTTTGGGCCCTCCTTATAAAATTGAGCTTAATGATGTATTGAATTAGTGTTGTAATGTGTTTAACACACTTACATTAGGTCTTGGGCCCTTGTAAACTAAATAAACCTAATCATACCTTATTTAGGGTGTTGAAAAGTGTTGTACCACACTTTCACACTTTTCTAAGGTTTTCATAAATAATTGGGCTTCTTTATGCTTTAATTAGCCTTATTTTGCATCCAAAAGCCTTAATTAATGCATATTTTTTAGGATAATCCTGACATAAATCAACATCCAATCATAATTCAGGTGTTTTTAGGTTGTGTGGCCTAGATTTAGTGATCTGGGACTCATACGCCACCTTGGGCGTATGAGTCCCACCTAGGGTTTTGGGACTTGATTTGGATTTTGCATCATTCTAAGTATTTTGGAAAATGTGTCCCATAATTAATGCCTAATTGGACTCATACGCCACTTCTAGCGTATGAGTCCCGTGTGGCCCAAAATTAAATTTAATTCAAATTCTTGGTAGGATTTTATTGTCCTGGATCTGATGTTGGCTTGTAGTGTTGCAATTTCAGGAAATTTGGCATAAACAAGTATAAATACAAGGTTATTTCACTCATTTACACCTAAGCATTCATGAAATCTCTAGGGTTTTCCTTGAATGAGAGTGTGAATATTGTTATTCTATCTCCCAAATATAGAAGCATCAAAATTCAAGCTTTTCCTTTTCATTTATCTTGTGTTTTCCTTTTGGGGATGACGCAAGGCATCGATACATTATTGTCTCTTCCATGTTGACCTAAATTTTTTTCTTTTATCCTTTTCATTTGTCTTATGTTTTCCTTTTGGGGATGATGCAAGGCATTGAGACATTCATGTCTCTTCCATGTTGACCTGAAAGGTTTTTCTTTGTTTTCGCTCTCTTTGTGTCATTCTTCTAGTTCTATGATTATTTTGGGAATGATGATAGTTCTAAGCCTTCTAAAAACATTGTAGCAAGAACATACTGACCCCAAAACCATAGATCCCTCATGTGTGTGGAGTTTCATTTTGGGGGAAACCCCTCTCTTTTCCTTTTACATGACGTAGCCTTATTTGGAAACATATGACTTGGCATAGGGATTTCCAAGTTAGCTCTCATGCTTTCTTTATTGTTAGAATTTATCATTTTCTACTTTAAATTAATTGCTCACAACATGGTGTTTAGAAATTTCTTTAAAGTGGGGGCATACATTGGCATTATTCTTTTGCATTTTCATTTCATGGTGTAGTCTTCTTACTTCATGTGATGCATCTTTCGCTTTGTGGATGACATTGGGTGTGATGTCCTTCAAGAGCGTGATCTCTCTTAGCATATTATATTCCTTTTAGTGGCTTGATGTGACACACTGCATCCCCTAAGTTGCGAATCTTTTATTCTTTGATTGATCCTCTCTTGGAGGCATTAGGCATGATGTTCTCTAAGTGAAAGACCTTACATGAATTAAGCAAGACTCCTTTGAACATTCTTTACATTATGTTTACAATTTCAATTATATGTCCACCTTGTATAACACACTTTGCATGTCTGTGGAACAATCTTGTTTGTTCATGACTTCCAAGCATTCAAAGTTTTCGTTGCCTCATGAAGTTCAAAGTTCATTGTTGTGTGGAACCTTATCAAAGTTATCAAGAGGTATAAGTTTGGTATGGTTGGATGAGAAGCCCATCCAAGGCATGACTTTCCAATAGCCACTCATGTGTGTGTGTGAGTGCATACCAGCCATGTGTGTATGTGTCTCACCTCTTTGGATTACTCACCTAGTAGATGACCTAAAGTTCGGTTGCCTTAGAGTGAGCGTGCATTTTTCGGACAAGCAACTTAGATCTGATCCACATCGTGCTGGAAAAATGGCTAAATCTTGATCCATCCCTCCCTTTTTGTTTTGTTTTTCTTTTCTCTTTGTCTTTAGCAGTGTATGCTTGTACCTTGATGATGCTCTTTATATCATTTTTATGTGTTTTCTTTTGTTTCTATGTCGGTTTGTCATGGGATCTTGATCCTAGGGGCTTGATCACCCCTCTTGATCATTGTTATCCTAGCTTACTGGCATTCGTACACTTCGATCCCTCTTGATGCAAATTTGTCTACTTTAGTGTGAGTTTGAAGCAAGTTTCTCCTCTCACTAAAGTGGGGACTAAATGTAGTGTTGAAAATTGTCATCCATGAAATTTTCACACTTGTTTGGGCCATCCTTATAAAATTGAGCTTAATGATGCCTTGACTTAGTGTTGTAATGTGTTTAACACACTCACATTAGGTCTTGGGCCCTTGTAAACTAAATAAACCTAATTATACCTTATTTAGGGTGTTGAAAAGTGTTGTACCACACTTTCACACTTTTCTATGGTTTTCATAAATAATTGGGCTTCTTTTTGCTTTAATTGGCCTTATTTTACATTCACAAGCCTTAATTAATGCATTTTTTTAGGATAATCCTAACATAAATCAACATCAAATCATAATTCAGGTGTTTTTAGGTTGTGTGGCCCAAATTTAGTGATCTGGGACTCATACGCCACCTTGGGCATATGAGTCCCACCTAGGGCTTTGGGCCTCGATCTAGATTTTGCATCATTCTAAGCATTTTTAAAAATGTGTCCTATAATTAATTCCTAATGGGACTCATAAGCCACTTCTAGCATATGAGTCTTGACTAACCCAAAATTAAATTAAATTTAAATTCTTTGTGAGATTTTATCCTCCTATATCTGATGTCGGCTTGTAGTGTTGTAATTTTAGGAAATTTGGCATAAACAAGTATAAATACAAGGTTATTTCACTCATTTTCACCTAAGCATTCATGAGATCTCTAGGGTTTTCCTTGAATGAGAGAGTGTGAAGATTGCTATTCTATCTCCCAAGCATAGAAGCAACAAAATTCAATCTTTCATAACCAAAACAAGTAAAAGTTAAAACTAGGGTTAGGAGGGGGTTTTCTCATTTTTTATATGTGGATATGTATGAAATATTGAGAAGAATTCATAGTCTCAATCTCCTCATTATAATATTTTTATTGAATACTCATTTGCATTATTTTTTTGCCATTTTCTCACTTTCCTTATTTTCCCTCTCTTCCCTCTTCTCTTGTCCTCCATTACAAGTAGAAATAAAGTTCATTTTCTCTAATTTTTTGGGTAGGTTTTTTCTTTCACTTTGTTTTCTCTCTTTGGTCTTGTAGTTCATCAGGGTGAAGCTACATGGTAGGTAAAACACATTAATCATACATCCTTTTGTCCTCATTTCACACTTATTTTTAGCTCATTATGTATCAATACACACCTAATTTGGTTCATCAATTTTTTTTTGCGAGTTATAAGCAAAAAATAAGGGGAAAATGGCAAGGTGGTATTTCTCAAGTTGTAAGGTAAGTTCTCATCGTTTATTTTTATTTTTATTTTTAAAACTATCATACTACTAATGATTTTCAAAATCATTTTGTAAGTCCAAATATAGGACACAAATAAAGGTAAGTACAAGTAGTTTTGTGTCCCATAATGCTAGTCTTTACTTGAATATTACCTACCTACTATGTATACTACTACACTCGAGAGGGAAAGTATATGTGCCTAATATGTCATAGAATGACTCGATAGTTTGATGATGATTTGGTAGTCCTACTCATGACTCTTGAGACATGAATTACACATCCTCTGAACATTTTTCTTCTTGATGATAGATCCATCATTCCTCTTAAATGAGTTTTGAATACTTGTACACCACCAAAATATATTTTAAAAAACCTTTAGCTAAAGGGTTTCGTTGGAGATTGCATGGTTACTTGGGTGACCTATACTAGCAAAAAGGGGACCTTAACACCTGAAAGGAGCAACTTTGTCACATGTGGTACACACATAATTGCTTCAATTTTGACCATTCTCTTACCATTTTTTTGCATGATTGAGAGTTCTTTCTAGTTCAAACTAAGGGTAACTACAAGAATTTGGGTTCACTTTTTAGCTAAAAAGTGGAAGTGTTTTTTTTTTTTTTTTTAAATCAAATTTTGTCACAGTTGGACTAAAAATTTGAAGCACTTACACATAAAATTTTAAAAATTCTATTAGTATGAAATATAGGATTTTAAGTGTAGTTTTCAAATATTTAAGTTATTCTAATACCCAGACGATACAAATAATTTTGCATAGGATTGTACAAAAATCACCTTTTTAGGACCATAACATGCACATGTATGACTCAAATAATTTGACCTAAATAAAATTATTTTTCTAATTTCTTTTGGGGAAATATTTGTATAATATTGAAGATTGATAGGGATATTTTTTATAATTTTTTTCTAAATATTTTTTATTAATTTTTTATTGGCCCTAATTACTATTTTTGAAAACCCCTCATGTACGAAAAACATAATTTGAGCTAAAATCATTGTGTAAATAATGATGTCTTGATTGATGACATATTTTTTTAAAACTTAAAAAAATAAAAGTTATTAAAAAATACTTATACCTAATATTTCAAGTTTATGGACTACTTCCCTCAAAAAATATTTAATAAATATAAAAAAATCCAATTATAAAAAATACATTTATGAAAACTAGACATCATCATCTATAATGAGTTTTAATTTCATAATTTAAAAAAAAAAAAACTTGTCAACCATATTGCTAAAGTCATTTTTTATGTTGTTGTTTTCATGACATTGTACTTACAGGTCCAAGGCTAATGGGGTGGGTTTCCAAGCCTAAAACAAAATATCAAATCCATGGGTTTTAAAATTCAAATTTTGTGACACATACCCATTGTAAAAAAATGCACCCTTTCAAAAAAGGAGTGGGAATATGATGTAATTAGAAGCAAGTACTCATTTAAAAAAACATATCAAGTATGATCTATTTTAGAAATTTAGGTTTGGGGTCTCAATCTTAATTGGGAACCTATTCCTATCAAATTTTTTTCTCAATGCTTCCTCTAAATGTGAGCCTAACTTCTTTCTTCCACCCCTAATCCATCTCTTCCCATGAATAATTATATTCTCCTCTTAACTCCTAATCAACTCTTCATTTATCTATATATCAAATCTCAAGTCTTCTCTTAATTAGTTCCCCTGACTAATTAAATTCTCCTCTTAACTCTTAATCAACTATTTATTCATCTATCTATTAACTCTCTAGTCTTATCCCAATCACTTCCATATGATCAAAATGCTTCAACCCTACAAATATCCCCCTTTCCCTTAGCATTTTGGAGGTTGATGTTTCTATATTTTCCAATATTCTTACTAATATCTTTGCATTTCTTATTCTCTTTATTCTAGCATAGAGATATTGATTCACCTATAGAGAATTAAGTATTTTGTATTGCAACCTCCACCTATAGCATTCTTCATCTGTAATCAAGGCTTAACAACTTAAATTGCACTTAATTTAGATATATAAATTCTTGATCAACATAATTGCATGGCTATGTTCATTTGCAATTGGAATTATAGAACTAGGTGCATTTATTCATTACACAACTTAATGAAACATTAATTAATTTTTAATTTTTGTAATTAATAACTCAAAGAAGGAATCAAAATACTGAAAGAAATAAGAGAAAGTGAAGAGACAATAACAGGTTTGTTAACAAATTTCACCCATGTGTTTGGGCTCAACTTTGGGTCCGCTTCTCAATGTGGAACTGCTTTTATTAATGATGCCAAGCTTCAATTCACCTTCTGCATCAAAAATGTGTCAGACCTGTTATGCCTTGCATAAACACCCCATTTTGTTTTTGATTAAAATGGGTCCCCCTTGTGTTTGTTTGTCCTTGGTGTTCTTGTTTGGGTCTTAGGAGTTGTTCTTTTTCATCCTAGTTCTTTGTTTCTTTTGTTTTTTTAGGTTCAGAATGCAGGTCGAAACTAGACTTAAAACTTTTACAAGGTTCCTAGTCCAGTTTCCGTTCCGGTCCCGGCTTTGTTTCTTGCCTTGTTGTCTTCTTTGTTGTTTTGTTTGGCCTGGGATCTTGGGTTGTTTACTCCCTTGGGTTTTCTTTTGTTTTCCTTCTCTTTGTGTTTCTTTTCATTTTTCTAGAAGTAGAACCAAAATGGAACCAAACCTGGAACTTTGAAAAGTTCCAAGTCCGGGTTTGGTTTTGGTCCCGCTCCCATTTGGTTTTCCTTGTGTGTTGTTCTCGTTTGGTGTCCTATTTTGGGACTGGCTTCGTCCCGGTCCCGTTTCCCTTTATTCTTTTGTTTTCTTATGTTGCCATTCTTTCCCTTTGTCAGGATCAGAACTGGAGTTGGACCCGAACTTGGAACTTTGCAAAGTTCCAAGTCCGGGTTTGGTTCTGATTCCGCCCCCATTTCCTTTGTTGTCTTTTCCCTACTGTGGGACCAGAGATAGATTCATAACAGAATGTGGAACTTTGAAAAAGTTCTAGGTTCTATCTCAACTCCGCTTCCACTCCCGCTTTACTTTTGATGTACACGGTGGTTTTGTACTCACCTTCGCTCTGATTCTGTGCCTAACCAATTGCATTAATTGCGTTAATTACAACCTCCTCACATGTGCGAAATGGTTTTTAAAACCTTAATCAATGTTATTTGGCTCATTACAATTATCCAAAGAATTTTAATGAGCCAGAGCTGAATTAACTTGAAGAGGAGCATGATTTGGTTGCAGGGGAGCGTTCATGAGTAGATTCTTGTCAATTTTCAACCCTTTCTGGTTGTGTTTCAAGGTAGGTGGGTTTCTTCCATTCTCTCTTTGTGTTTTCTTGTTTTGTTTCTCTTTTCACTCTTCACGCATATGCAAGAATTTTCCCACGAATCTTCACGTGCTTTCCTTGTGTTTGTTGGTGTTTTTCTTTTTCTTTTGTTTTTCATCTGCCGTTTGCTTTCCCCCATTTGTTTTTGTTTGTTCATTGTCATTTTCCCCGTTCTTGGTGGCGGTTCCATTCCACCGTGCCCTAGTTTCGATTAGGGCTTCAATTTGAAGGGTTCTAGTGTTTTGAACTGTGTTAAATCTTTCTCTCAACCCTTATGTTTTATGCCTACGTCGGTTTTATAGGTTTGATTGTAGGGTTTTGATGCCCTAGTTTCAATTTAAGTTGACAGGTCATACGAATTAGGGTTTTGCGCGTCGTTCCCTTTTTGCGTTGTTACCTTATCTCACTCGATCTTGGTCCCCTTTGTCCAAGCAGAGTTGAGCTTAAATCTTTCCTCCCCACACCTTCTTTCTAACTTGAGTCCAAAATGATGTAGGCATGCGGGGAGAATCCACTTTGCCATGGTAATCCATAGTGGAACCGGAGCTGGAAACGAACTCATCCAATGAACTTTTTCCTAAGAGTTCATTTCCAAAAATGATCCCTCTCCCGGTAGGTTCTGATTCTGAATTTGATCTTGCCAGCTTTGGCGGAACCAGATCACCAAACATGTAACACTCCTCCACTTTGGATCTTTGGATCGGCAATGTTCTTCCTTGATATGTGGTTTTCTGTTTATGCTGTGGCTTTGGAACTTGGTTACTTTGATCGCAATTGTTAAACGATGTGAATGTTATATTTTGATGTGATGTTATTTTATTCTAATGTTATCTTTATGGCATGTTTTGGATTAACTTAGAAGATATTTGATTTAATGATGTTTTATGTTGTTGATCATATCATTGATGTTAGAATCGTCAGTTAGTAATTGTGTATTGGTGAAGGGGACGGGATTGTATCACTCGCTTGTGAGTGCCCTACGATTCTGAGATTTCCTCTTCACAGTGTGTTGATCATTTTATATATATATGCATGTTCGATGTACTCTTTGTTGCAGGTTGATAGGTACATGACATCAACTCCACCTGGTTCACAGGTTTGAGCGTGTCCATTGACCAATGGAAATCGATTGGGAGATAGTAGCTAGGTTTTCCGTGCCAAGTCGTCACCCTAGTCATAGTGTGTTGTCGAATTGGTTGTTTTAATTTGGTCCATTTCACTTTGAGTATTTAATTAATTGCAAATTATAGAGGTTATTAAATAGCTTGCGTAGTTAAATTTATGATTAAATGTATCTAGTTGCAGGGTTGATTTGTTACTTATTTTATTGATTGATTTGATTTGATTAATAAAATTAGATTGAGTTTATTGATTAATTAGATTAATTGTGATTTATTGAATGAGATAGTTGTTTTGGCATTATTATATATTATGATTTAATTAAAATAAAAGAAGAAATCATGTTTGGATAGTTAGAGTTAAATTAAAATAAATAAATAAATAAATGAAAATGTGTTTTTTAATTTCACTTTTGAAAATTGTTGATAAAGTAAATTATTTGCAAAGATGGTATTCTTTTGTTTTAAAGAATTTTGAAAATGTATGAGGTTTCAATTAGAAATTAGAAGTGTTTTAAAATTTTAAAATGGAAATATCCTCCAAATGATTTAAAAATTTAGTGAGTGGGCTATTTTAGGTTTGGGCCAAATTTGGGGAAAACCCTATGTAAAGGAATGAAACTTCATTTTATTGGCAATTTTGGTTTTTTTGGTGGAGAGCTTGGTTGGGGCTGATTTTGGAGTTGAAGGAGAGATTGGATACACCATTGTTGAAAGCTTCAAACTTGGGAGAAAACACAAGGTTCCTTCTTTTATTTCTTCTAATTTCTTGCTTCATTTTGAAAGAGTTTTAAATTTTGAAATGCAGTTTTAGATTCAATAGAAAACCATGGGAAATGCATTCAAACTTGCAAATTTGTTATAGATTTTGAAATGAAAACCAAAACAAAAACTTACACAATGAAAATAGGAAGAAAACTCAAAAGAAAATCTCCATTTCAAATTAAAATCTTAAACCCTTTGAGTTTGGACAAAATTATTTTTGTTCTTGCAAATTTGTTGATCATTTGCACAATATCACTGTAAATGGAGAATCTGGGTATATATATTTGTAAATATACCTATGCATTTAAACACATAGATATATTTACAAATATACATACTATATATTTGATTTTTATTGCAAAAATTTTAGGGCTTTTTAAAAATGCAGATTGGAAACCCGTTTTCGCTGTTTTTAATAACGTTTTTGTTTAAATAATAAAAAAAAAAATACATGGCGGAGGGCAGGGCCGAAGCCCTGTACCCCCGCGCCGCCCGTGGAGGGAGGCACTGCTCCCACACAGCACCCCGCAGTGGGAGGCGCTGTGTGGAAGCAGCGCCGCTACCTACACAGCACCCTCCACGCAGGGGAGGCTATGTGGCAGTCGGGCCACTCCCACACGGGAGGGGCCGCGCCCATTAGGGCTTTGCGTTTTTTCAAACAAAATTTTGAATTTCGTTTTTTGTTTGTCTTTTTTTTTTATGTTATTTTATTTATATATATATATATTATTTAATATTATATTAATATTATATTAATATTATTATATAATATATATATATATATTATATATATAATATATATAATATATTATTTATATATAATATTATTTTAATATTTAAATAATAATTTATTTATATATATTTAAATAGATTATTTAATTTGAATTAGATGGCTTTAAAAGCAATGAGATTTAAATATTTAAATAAATAAATATATAATCATAGTATATATATACATTTAATAGATACTTTTAGGTATTTATATATTTAATGTATATTGTATTTTGGGTATAGATAAGTTTTAATTAATTGATTAATGTTAAGTTGAAATAAAGATTAATTAAGTTTAATCAAATGTTTTATTTAGTATAATGTTTTGAACATGAAAATAATTGTGAAACTTAGAGTAAGTGAATTGATTTAATTTTTAATCAAATGACTTCATTTATTAAAGTGTTTTGATTATGATTATAATTGTGAAATTTAGAGTTAATGAATGATTCATTTAGTCAAATGACTTTAATTATTAAAATGTTTTGATTATGGAATATAATTGTAAAACTTAGAGTAAATGATTGGTTTTTAAATATTTCAATGTCGTGAAATGAAATTGGTGTATTTGATTGGATAAATGCAAGTAATGAAAACTATGATTGACTGGATTTAGGAAATCCTAACTTTAGATTATTTAATTGTCTGAAATGCTTTTAGCGTTTATTTGTTCATCCTCGATGTTGTGAAATTTGAGTAGATTTCTTGAAGTCTTCCAGATAGGGTCTCATTTAATTGTATGGGTTGCCGCTATGATAGACAACCTTTGGACTGTCTTGGGATTTGTGCCTCTTTGGATTAGGAGTGGGTTATGAGTTTTGTGTCTCCTTTGGATTAGGAGTGGAGTATGTGTTCAGTTGCCTCCAGTGCTTGGAGAGGGTTTTGACCTTTATTGCCTCCAGTGTTTGGAGAGGGTTTTGACCTTTTGTAGCCTCCAATGTTTGGAGAGGATTTTGTAATTTTGTTTCCTCCTGTGTTTGGAGTGAGTTTCCTTTGCATGTTGCCTCCTTGGTTTGGAGAGGTTGTCTTATCCAGTTACCCATTAGTTTGTGGTATTTGTACCGTATGTGTTGTCGATAGGAGAGTGGCTCTATGTGGGGGTCTGGCACACAAAGGGGCGCCAGGGTAATTCACTTAGGGTTTAAGTAAGTGATAACTTAAAAATAATTAATGAAAAACTCTCAAAATAATTAAGATAATTAATGCCTCTCTCATAACTCATTCACTTTTAAGGTTTGAGATGAGACGAGAAGCACAATTGGTATGAGGGTCCGACGGCTGGTAGATTTGAGCCTGGATAGCCCAAGATGTGGGTTCGGTTTCCTTAAGACAGTTGAGCCAGGGTAACTGATAGCAAATGTCGTGTGACACTCTCTCTATGTCAACCAAAAGTCAGTTGTTGTACGACGTAAATGATTCTTGTTCTCTTGAAGCATTGTAACCATTGTGTTAAGTGATAATGTGTTTGTTTTCAATTCAGTTTAGTTATGTGTTAGCCTATATCTGGAGGTAGATGGTCTTGTTTAGGAATTCCTAGTTACTATCTCCTAGCACGGGGGGTGAGCCTTCGGGTATCACATGGTTGGGTGGAATGTGCACCTTAATCCGTTGGGTTGGCTTCTTGTTCATGTGGATGAGATTTCTAGTCAGAGAGCTCGTGGGATCCTGTATCATGTCATGCTTTATTCTTTTCAGATGTATATTGTATATAATTACCCCTCATTTGTTATCGAGGTGGAATTTGTAATATGTAATCATACTTATGGGATTTATCTCATTTGGGGAATGAGTGTTGTAATCATATTGTAAATTTTATTATTGGAATCAAGTGGTATTTCTTATTCGTTGATGTAAATTATTATGTATGGAATGTATGTGAGCTTTAAATGTTAAGTAATTAAATGGTATGGTTTCAATTCATGTTTCTTGTTTGGTTTTAAGTAACCCAGTCTCGTAACCTTAGGGGATTGGTTGGAAATGGTTAGTGAACTTGCATGTATTAATTGTTCTTATTTTAAAAAAAAATTAAAATTAGTTCGTTTGAGTAGTAAATTGCAACTTCCCCTAGGGTTGCATGGTGGGGCGTTAGAAAACAATCCGATATATTGGAACTTTTGAAAGTTCCAGTCTCTAATTTGGTCCTAGTTCCGGTTCCAATTTTGTTATCTATTTCAGCTCTCTAGTTCCTAATCTTCTCTCGGTCCCACTCCCGCTAGGTTTAAAATTTCACTAAGTATGGAGGGTTACCTAGGGAAGAATAGATAGGTATGAAAGGTAACATTTGCAATGATGATTCCTATACCTTTTGTTGATCTAATCCAGGGTTGTCTTGCACGAGTAAACAATGTCAGGGGCACCTGAAGAGGTTTCACAAAAGGAAGGGCAAGTTGCAACAAGCTCAAATGGAGTGAAACCAAAGAAGATAAAGGTGGAGCAATTTCCTTACACCTTGAGATATAAACACCAGGATGCCACTCCCATGACTAGCAAGTTAGATTCAGAATGGGAAGACATATAGACACTAATTTGGGGTCATTCAACTGTGAGGAGCTGATTGTAGATACTTTCTCAGAGGATGTGATTGGGAGGACTGAAAGAATAGCCCAATTTGGATTGGCACATGTCACACTCTTCCCTTTATTAGTTTAGTGCCCAGAGCTTATACTCACAATAGCAGGGGCTTACAATCCTTCATCAAGATAGTGTATGGACCTCTAGGGGAATGTGATCATTGATCTATATCCGCAAATGATGAGGTTCTTGTTCAATGTACCTACCTCCAAGAACCCCAATAAATTGACTGAAGCAAAGACATTGCAATTATTCAACAGGGATAAGGAGATAATAGGTCCTACATGACAAAAAATGGTTGAAGATTGAGAAGAATTCATTAACCAAGGTTCCTGAACAGCCCAAGAGGGGAGACTTCAAGAAGGAAATTGATGACTTAATTATGATGCTTTCCAGGGTGTTTGGAAAGAAAGACTGCATACTTTAAGGAATGAATGTTTTCATTCATTGAAACCATTTTGGATGGTAGGAAATAGTATGATTGGGGCATTATTTTATCAAATAACTTGCACAATCAGATGCTCAAGGTGGGGCAAACAAATAACTTCTTCATGACCTCCTATGTTATATATTCAGCTGCAAGGATGAGCATACTCCCTAGATTGAATGCAGTAGGCATATTAGGGGAGGCTCCTGGACAAAATAATTCATGAGAGAATTATGATTAGTTGACCCTACAAACATCAGAGCTACATTATAGAAGGGTTAATGATGCATTCCTTTATGTCATTATTAACTGGTTGACAAGAGATGTTGGATAGAGGATGAGTAGGGAGGCTATGGATTTCATTGTTGACTGGAGACATTGCTATATACAGTACCCTAAGTTCTCTTACTTTAGGTTGGTAGGTTTTGATGGAAATCCTCATCGACTTCCAAGATGTTGTAGTGATAGGATTTTCCTTATGTAGTTTATATATCAGGCTATGGGAGTCAATACAAAGTTTTCCAATAAACACAAACCAGGATGCCACAAGTTTCCCATGAAGTTGGGAGAATATTGCTTTGTTCACAATTTGGATGCAAAGGCAGTGTGTGAAGAATTGAGTTATCTAAAGTTGGTAATGTATACAACCCAACACCATTTTGACTTGGAGCATAAGATGAATGGTTTACCTCCCACCATTTTTGATAAACACTATAACTTGTTAGATGATTTTTGGATAGATTTGCAGGATGACTATGATGTAAGGAAAATAAACTATGAAAGGCTTACCATCTCGTAGATGATTCAATAATGGGTAAAGGAAGACATTCCTAATACACTATCAGATGATGGTGTAGTTTTGGACCCTGGGTATGAAGCAAAGAATATAGGCACCAAGAACTTAGACCCAATAAATTGGGATGAAGAGGAGTTTATAGATATTAAACAAATTTCCAAGACAATGATGGATAGAAGAATCCAATGGGTGGTCATGAGGATAAAGGAGCCTGAAGCTCAATCCTCAAAGAAGAGGAAAGCAGGAGGTACCTAAGGTTATAGAAGAACCAAGAGGAGGAAAACCCCTAAAGAGAAATTAGAATATTATCCTCCTAGCTTTGGAGGAGATGTTGATCTAGGAGTACCTACTAACAAAACCCATGAGTCCCAAGGTGTGGAGACTACAACAGTTGGAGAAGGAGCCTCATCACAACCTTCTCTCCTAGAAGAATCTACTAGAGAAGTACCTATAGGCAGCCTCCATGAGCAAGCTAAAAAAGATAAGCAAAAGGAGGTTGATATTCATGATATAGATACTAATTCAGAGGCCACACAATCAGATAATGAGCCTCTTGTGACTGCATCTACTGAGGATATTGAAGATGTTGGGACCGAACATGTCCTAACTCTAGAAGACTAATGGAAAGTCTTTGAGGAAGCAAAGAAGAGGGTTGATGCCAAGGCACAAGCTGATGCACTTCCAAAACAACAAGAGGTTGAAGCTATAGCAAAAAAAAGAGAGCTAGCAAGGCAACATAAGGAGGAGGATCTCCTACAACAACAAAAGGAAAATGAATGGAAAGCTACTGCAGAGAGGGAGAAGTTGGCCCTCCTACAAAAGATTCATGACCTTGAATAGGAAAAGGCCCGACAAAGGAGAAAAAAGGAATATATTGAGGCCAAAGCCAAAGCTATATAGGAGGTGCAAAGAAAGAAAGAAGAAGAAGAGCTCTTGCTGAAAAGAATAGAGGTAGAAGAACAGGCCAAACATAAATGAGAAGAGGCCAAAATGTGGGAGAGGGTTAATGAATTGGAAAAACAAAGAAATGAAATGTTGGAAGAGAGGAGATTGGAAGAAGAAAAGGAGAAAGATGAAGCTAATAGGCTAGCTAAAGAGATGGTAGAAGAGGAGTAGCAACAAGAGGTTGATTCTCAACCTAAGGTAACACTTTGGCAACCCATCTCTTCTACCACTTATTCTTCGCAACAAGTGGTTACTCCTCCTGCTGCCCCAACATGGTTAAAGCTCAACTTGGAGAGGAAAAAAATAGTCCAGCCCCAACCCCTAAATTGGGATGATATGATGAAATAAATTGAGAAGGAAAGGCCTAAGAAAAAGGCTTGAGTCCTTCATTCCACCAAATTGATAGATGCTAGAGAAATTGTAGCTGAATGTGCCATTCCCATGGTGGAAAAGGACAAACAAGAGATGCAATTGAGTGATTATCAACTAGGTACTGTGACCTTGGGGAAGCCTACAAGGAACCAACAAATGAACTTGATTGATATTATATCATCTTCCACTAAGTCAAGGATGACAAAAGATAAGCAAAGGAAGGATGAGCTCAAAGCTCAATTGGATCAATTGCATAAGTTCTTGAAAGACTTATCTTCTCCTATTTCATTGCAATTTGCTGCTCCTACGACACCAATTTTGTTAAGTAAGAAAGAAGTTGATGACCTTGTTGAAATGAGAAGCAAAGTAAGGAGGTTGGATAGATGGATTGATCGGTTGAACCAAGAGGTGGAGGAACTACTTGTTGAAAGTCATAAGGCTCATGAAGGTGCATGGGAATCATTCAATAACATGATTGCATATGCTGAGACCCTCTAGAAACAAGAGGAAGAATACCTAGAGAACATGTCAAGAGATTGAAAGAATCAATAAGCTACCTCAACAAACACTTTTAGAACAATCCATCCTTGAAGAAGGTAATGAGGGTTTTATTGATAAAACTATTAACATTATCAAATTTTGGTCTTCATTCATTTTTGCACATAGGAATGAGGTGCAACAGGCTAGGAAGGATTTGGAAGATCAAATTATGGAACTAGAGGAAATTATAGCCATGATTGTGAATGAAGATGTCCCTGTAAAGGATGGTTTCCCTCTTGATGAACTAAGGAACAAATGGGATAATAGATTCCAAGAGACAATACAAAAGGGAGATGATGGTGATGATTTTTTAATTGACAGGTTCATGGATATAAAAGAGGTAGTGAAGATTGCTCAAAAGGAGCTTTCTAAGTTGAATGATATGCAAAAATTCACCTTTGCTGAATTGAAAAGAATAAAATTTGAAGATAGTTGGGTAGATGGGCCGAATGTGGATGTACTTAAACAAGTATTAGATAGTTATGATGAATACCTACTTGAACAAAAGATAGGGGAATGGAGTGGCTATAGAATATTCTTTTTGGATGAAGCATCAAGTGGCACGGCCAGCTGGGCAGCTCTTTCCTACTTTTTAGGAACATGCCACAAGTTCAACTGAGGATACCCAGCAGTTCAACCTTCTCCCTTTGCCTGCAAATTTTTGATGAAGATTCATTAGTTGTTAACTGAAAATCATAATAGGACGTTGGCTCATTCAGCTTCAGTTACTCCTTGATTTTTGGATCTTCATTCTTTTATGAGAGAAATTAGTGTTGAACTTTTCTAGATGTGGAATTTCTCTCCATATTGTAAAGGTTGGCTAATTGAAGTGAAGATTAGCTGCCTAAAAAGAGATATCTAGGATAATTTTACAGGTTTTTAGAAGTTTTACAATTTTTATGCAAAGATACTTAGACATTTTTACAAGTTTTCAATACAATTTATGTTATTTCTAGAATGAGTTTTAACGGTAATGTTGGTGAACAATAGTCATTCATATGTCAATGAATTTTGTGCATAAATGTATCTTATTTGATGAAAATCAATATAAGATTCTAAATATGAGACTATTTCATTGTGTTATCTGTGAATGAGATTTCTTTGTGTTTATTGATCTATGAATTTTAGTAATGAGTTGGTGATGTTTTCTTGTTTGATTTTGAAGTTTAGTGATGATGAATGATTGTATGTCTTGAATTTGCACTATGAATGAATGAAATGGTATAGATTGTTCTGTGGATTGTATCATTTTATGGTTTTAGTTGGTTGAAGAAATGCTCATTGTGAAGTCTATATGTCTAAATTAAAAGAAACTTGTATTTATGTTTTGATGTCTTGAGCTCTATTCTTTCTTTTGATTTTTATTTACACCCCCCAAATGTTAGATTAATTTGTATTATATAGTTTGTACCCTTTGCCAGCAGGCCCCTTGAACATTACAATTGCACAGGCCATTGAACAACATCAACACAATTGAGAACCAACTACAGAGACCTTGGAAGATAGGTAGCTTTAGGTTATTTATCATTTTCAAGAGAAATAGAGTAGAAATATTTTGTTTTAACGTTGTTGTGTTACATTGACCATCAATAGAACTAGCGCTAGAAGGAGGGCCTAGAGGAACAAATTGGCTTGAATTGGGTCCATTTCAAAAGAAAGGTTTGAAAGAGTTCTCAGATCTGAAAAAAATGTTGAACCATTAGTTGAACTCCATAACCCTATTAGGGCTAGAGCCTGTAGGGTTTTGATCCCACCACTATTAACATCACCACTTACTCCACTCGGGTTTCCACTAATACCATAGGTGGTACAACCAAATCCACCACCACCACCACCACCTATGGAATTCTTTTCCAACAATCCTTCGCCACTAGGAGTCATTCTTGGTGGCATACACAAAACACCTAAGAACCCAGAGAAATTCTTCCCAAGGTACACTCATAGTGAGTCACGAAGTGTTGAAGAGCACATACAAGAATTCAAAGATGCCTGTACTCAGGCTCAAATTTCTCACCATGATGTTGCATGTAGGTTGTTTCCTTATTCCTTGGGAGATATGGCTTACAATTGGTATCTGAATCTACCCACTAGATCAATCTTGAGCTAGATGAACTTAGAAAATGACTTCCTTAACTAGTTTTGGGTTTATGTTGATCCTGCAATCTTATGTCATCAATTTTCCACTATTAGGAAAGAGCCACATGAACTGTTACCCCTGTTTAATACCAGATTTCAGAGGATGTATAGGAGGTTACAAGATCCATACTTGGTGGCTGAAAATATTGCTATCCAAGCTTACTTGAAGGCCATAGATCCCTTGATTGGCCTATTTTTGTAGAGAACATACCTTGCAAATGACATTGATTCTCTTTCCAAAGTTTACCACCTTGCTATTAAACTCCAACAACATATTAGTTCATAGTCAGGAGGTCTCAGAGGGATTTTCCCTCCTCTAGGATACTCCTAGGTGCCTAATCCTACCCCGTTGTTTAATACAGTCCCGAGGATGTCTCACTTTGCATACGGTCCTTTAACTGAGCTACAGGTTCCATCTCAGCAACTATTCTTTACTGGCCAGACCCCCAACTCTTCACAACAAGCCCAAAATTCTCATAATCATGTTGGAGGATCTAACCCTGTGACACATATGTCAGTTGCAACTACTACAAAAAGTGAACATATAGATCATTTGACAATGGAGTTGGAGACTTTGAAGAAAACATTGTCTTAGGTGACCAATGATATGGCACAACTCAAGTATAACCCCCCTCAGAATCAAAATCAAAACCAAAATTACCAAAACCAGGGAGGGTATTCCAATTAGGGTAGTTATTCCAATCAAAATGCTAATCAAAACCAAAGGATCTTTCAAAACCAGAGTCCCCCCAATCAAAATTACCGTAACCAAAATAGAGGATACAACCAGAGATCTAATAATAATAGACAATGGATCACTTGACCAAACAACAAGGGAGTTTCCCATAATTATCAAGTTGGTGATGAAAAACCACATACTGCAAATGTTGCAGATCTTAATTTCATGAAAAATTGGTGTAGGTTGCACGACACTGCAACACATTCTGAGTTTAACTATCCCGAAATGGAGAAAATGGTTAAGATTGAACAAGTTGATGCTCCACTGCAAGGTGCCCCCAACAAGAATGGAGGATCCATAGATATAACCATCGCTTAAGAACTCTTTGATGAAGGATCTCCTTTCCCTAGGCAAGAGGAAAATGAGCCAGAGGAGGATGTATATGATGCTCAAGCCTTCCAATCCAAAGGGGGTCATTTCATGAGGAATCAAGGTAAAGGCCCATTAACCACATATGCTCCTCCGAACACTATAGTTCCACTCAATCAGAATGCAGACAACAACCTACCTTTGCCGAAAGGCCCACCTGAATTTCAAAATAAAGGTAACTCATCTTTTGTTCCTAAATATCAGATGAAAAAAGACATGGAATTTTATTTTATTTCAGAGATGAAAAAACAAGACTTTGTTGTCATTCTTGATATTTTAAATTGGTGCCCTGTGACATTGTGTTGAGAGCTTTGGAAGAAGAAAATTGGTCAAAAGGAAAAAATAAGGCAACTCCAAACAATGAAATGAATGCAGCCCTGTACAAAGGTAAGACAGGGACCCCACCATTCCTTCTAAGCCTGAGAATCTTCAGAAAGAATTTGCATAATTTCCTCTTGGATTTTGGAGCATCAGGTAATGTCATTCCCTTTTCAATTTGTAAGAAGCTAGGTTTAAATCTGATTCAGAATCATAAGAAAGTGATACATTTACACAAAACTGAGGTTAATGTGGTAGGGGAACTAAAAGACATTCATGTGTAGGTTGGATCAAACCCACAGATCCAGACCTATATGGATATCCAGGTAGCAAATATCCTTGAGAAATATGGCATGCTTTTAAGCCAAGACCTTATGAAAAGCATTGGGGGTTATCTATCCTTAGAATTTTCACACATGTGGTTACCATGGAAAGGGGTAGCAACACAAATTAGGATTGAAAGTGAGCCTTGTCTCAAACATATGATCACTGAGTACGAATATCTTAACGAGGTAGCTTATTTTGAAACACAGATAGGAGTATATAAGAGAGAGGAAATCATGACCTTTTCAATGTTCAATCTTGATAGCTCACATTCTTTAGAACACAGTGACCCAATGACCGCCGTCAACCAGCAGGTTTTAATTAGAAAGTTGCAATAGGATATGTAGGTTTTGGGAGAAGAGGTTGATCTTTGGAGTCTACTACTCCCTAACTGGTGTAGAACTCATTTCCAGAGTCATTTTGAATTGACATGTCAACCTTGTGTAGACATCCTGAACCATATTTGTCAATCAGCAAAAACTTGTGAATGCCAACCTGAAACACCCTGAAATCAGTTTTCCTTTGAGGCTAGAGATGCCACTATCTTGACAAGGACCAATAATACACAAGAAGAAGTCCTTCCCCTAATCGAACAGAATCAGGCTTCATGTTCTACCTTGGGAAATGAGATTGTAGAATCTCCAGAATTGTCTGATACACTAGCCCTTTCCAATCTTCCAATTCCAAGGGGGTTGTTGAAACCAATAACCAATTGTAAACCCATTGATCAAGATCATATTCAGGAAGAAATGCTCGCACAGGTCCTAAATCTAAGTGAAGTTTCTGATGATCATTGTTTAGACCACTCCCCATGTCTAGAAGTCGTAAACTAGTCCAAGCCGCCACCTATTTCTTGCAAACAACTATCCCTGGCTCACCCTAAGAAAGAAACCCCAGCCCAGGATCAATTATGGATCCTCAAATTTGATGGTTCCAAGTCTAAAATAGGGAGTGGAGCTGGAGTTGAGCTAAAAAACCCGAAAGGGAAAACATACTTTGCTTCTTACAGGTTGTATTTAGGCTATACCAATAATGTGGTAGAATATGAAGTGTTGGCTAGAGGACTGATGTTTACGCATCAGAAAAAGGTTACAACTTTGACAGTCATGGGAGATTATGAAGTCATTATCAAGTAGGTTCGTAGTCAATACACATGTCATAACAAGAGGTTGGTTGCATACAGGAACAAAATATGGAATCTGATAGAAGACTTTGATGCCTTCGAGATCAAATTCATTCCCAGGGAAGATAAACAGATTGCATATGTACTTGTTGTTGCTACTAGTACCTTAGAACCCATGTAAGATTCTAAGTTTAAAATATTTTTAGTAGAGTTAGTCTCGATCCTAGCCATTCTCAATAACGTCAAGAATTTCTAGGTCTTCAATGATGACCAACATATACTGGCCTTCTTGGCGAGCTCAAATGTCTTTGAAGGACAAATTATCTATGAATCAAATAGATATCAGGGAGAGTGGGATCTAGAAACATGTGATGCAGAAGGGATAATGAACTTGAAAACGAACAACATTCCTAAGGGAATAGTAACATTAGAGAGGATCTTTGACTCTGATCCTCAAGCCCATGAAAAACTACCTATTGACACTGATGGAGGGAAGTACGAGTCAATCAATTTGTCAAATTCAGGCCCTAAGAGGGATGTATTTATTGGAAAAACCCACCCCAAACACATTCGAGATAAAATCATGACATCATTAAAAGCGAATATAGCAACGATTGCTTGGGGGTACAAAGACTTGAAACAAAGCCTTTCCACCAAAAGCAACGCCCAATGAATGCCTTGAATGAACCCTTAATTCAGAAGGAAGTGCAAAAGTTATTGTCAGCAAGGATAATCTTTCTGGTAAGACATTCGACTTGGGTCACTAATCTGGTTCTTGTTCGTAAAAAGAGTGAGGAGATAAGGTTATGCATTGATTTTAGAAACCTTAACAAAGCATCAGAGAAAGAAAATTATCCTCTTCCTTCCCTTAATGAGGTGCTTCAAATAGTGAATGGTTCGCAAATGATGTCATTCCTGGATGGACATTCAAGATGCAATTAGATAATGGTCAACTACGAGGATAGGATGAAGACTTCCTTTACTACCAAGTGGGGGACATTTGCTTATCGGAGGATGTCATTCGGTCTTATCAATGTTGGAGCCACCTTTTAGTGAGCGATGGATGTGGAATTCAAGGATTTGGTAGGTAAGTGTATTATTATATATATGGATGATTTGACCGTGTTTTCAAATAATAGAGAAAATCATGTTGCATATATGTCAAAGGTCCTTCAAAAGTGCATAAGTTATGGAGCCTCCCTCAATCCGAAAAAGTGTGTGTTCGGAGTTTCAGAAGGAAAATTACTAGGCCACATAATATTAGAGAAAGGAATTTCAATTGACCTAGACAGAGTGGAATACATTCTGAAACTGACCATGCCCGATAGCAAAAAGAAGATGAGGTCCTTTTTCGGGAAGATAAACCTTGTGCGAAAATTCATAACTGGGTTTGCGGAGATCATCAAACCCCTCAACGAAATGATGAAGAAAGATGCTAAGAACGAGTGGAGCAATGAGGCTAAATCTTCATTTTTCATAGATTAAACAGTTTATTTCAGAGGCATCAATTTTAACTAGCCTTGATTATCTGATACCTTTTTATATATATTCTTTTGCATTTGACCATTCTTGTGCTACTATTTTGACACAACGAAAAGGTGAAGGAGATGAAAGTTTGATTGCTTTTATGAGTTCTTTGTTCAAGAATGTTGAAGTTAGATATCCACCTTTGGAGAAGTAGGCTTTTGCATTGGTGTGAGCTATTAAGAAGTTCCAACATTATATCCTTCGTAGTCAAATAACTGCCATAGTTCTTGACCCACTGTAAAGTCCCTTCTTATGCAGAGTGAACTAGGGGAGAGATGAGGAAAGTGGATGGAAATATTACAATAATTTGACCTTGAAATGCATCCGATGAAGTTAGTCTAAGGACAAGGCCTATCCAAGGAAATGGAAGACATTGATACTAAGATTACCTATCAACAGTATACGATACAATCATTTACAGGCAATCCTTGGTATGTTGATTTGATCTTTTTGTTGCTAAATAAAAGATGTCCAAATGGGATGAACACCACTTAGAGGAGAACACTTAGGCTGAAAAGTTCCCACTATATGCTCAAAGGGGGATCTTTGTACTGAAGAAACTTTGAGGGTGTCTATCTATGCTGCCTTGATCAACAATAAGCGAAACAAGCCATAACGAAATTTCATGGTAGACATGGTACTAGACATGGTTCTACTGATTCCATGGCACACCAAATTTTGAGATCAAGTTACTACTGGCCCCATGTATTTCATGATTCTCACCAAAATGAAAGGACATGTCATACATGTCATACTTCCGCATCCATGAATGCAATCCAACAATGCCCCTATAGTCAATATACGAGGTAAGACCATTTTCCCAATGCGAATTATATTTTGTTAGGGTAATTAACACCAATTCTTCTGTAGGTCACGAATTTATTTTGACAACAACCAACTAATGTACATGTTGGACTAAAGTGTAGCCTTGTAAGAATAGCACTATGAGGTTGTCATCAAATTCCTTAACGAATGCATCGTTACCAGGTTTGGAGTACCGTTTGCCCTAGTATGTGATAATGGCCCTACTTTTTCTTTAGCTGAATTTATTCAATGGGTGTATGAGCATAAAATTGTGTTAAAATATTCTTCTAATTACTACCCACTAGGGAATGGAGTATATGATTCTATGAACAAAAATTTGTTGGAAATAATTAAGAAGCTATTAGAAAGTAATCCTAGGGATTGGCATACTCAACTCAGATTTTCCTTATGGGCAGATAGAACTCGAATCAAGGTCGCCTTAGGAAAATCACCATTCAAGTTGGTCTATGGCCAAGACTCGGTCTTTCCTATCCATCTACAGATACCTATTCTTAGGTTTATGCAAGAATTCTACTCAAATGATGATAGGATAGAAGTTAGGCTAACTAGTTTATTGAATCTAGAAGAACAAAGAGATGCCACTTTACAATAGTTTTCTAAACATCAAGTTGTCAAACGTTGGTTTGAAAAAAGAGAAAAAAATAAAGATTTTAGAATATCAGACCTGGTACTATTGTGGGATAAAGCTAGGGAAAAGAAAGGGGACCATCAAGAGTTTGACCGAATTTGGTTGGGTCTGTATCAGATCGCTGAGATCCTCGGTGAGAATGCCTTTCGGTTGACCACTTTAATGGGAGAGCTTGTTCCATTGCTTGTCAATGGGAAATTTCTCAAACTCTATTTTGAACCATGAGGGTCTGATGTTCTATTTGGATGTATATATGTAATTATGGTTTGTTTCTTTTGTTTGTTTCTTTTGTTTTGTTTCTTTTGGGTTGTTGTTGTTGTTTGTGTTTTTGTTCTTTATTTATAGGTGACCTCCATTTGGCTCTATTTCAGAATTCAGAGTGATTATTCAATGTATACTGAGGATACTAGGAGAGAAATTGGTTTAGGTATTTTTAGATATGTCTATGGAATTTTTTCATTTCAAGACCTATATCTTGTGTTCTTTTTTAAATAACAGCCTGAAAGGTTAAGAATAAACAAGTGTATTGTAAGTAATCTCATAGACCACGACTGAATTTCTCACAAGATAGATAGAAACATCTATTTACATGAAGGCTTATTTGTCTTAGGATAATTGTACTATTGATTTAGGTGAAAAATATGAGTCCTAACATTGTTATGAAATCCATTGTAGTTCTCAACCAAAATTTCAGGAGGATACATCTGAGTATTGAGGAAAAGATGAAAGAGAAATTATTTAAGTAAGCCTATATAAAAGAAAAGAAAAGAGAACCACTAACTGATGGAAAAACTCAATATGAGAAGGGTAATTCAAGTATCTCTACCGAGGCTATGGATTCCTATTTGGCAGTAGAGAAATGCTTTGAGAGAACTAGAGGTATCTTCGTTGAGGCTAGGGATGCCTGTTTGGTAGTGGAGCAATGCCTAGGATATCATTGCACGACAGTCATAAGGATTCAAATCATGTAGCTTAAATCTTTAATACAATTATTTTTGGGATGGGAAGAACCTTTATAGAAATAGATACACCATACATGCACACACTCAAATTCAATGTGGATATTGTTGATTTACATTTGAGATTCCAACTCAACCTTGTTTGCCATAACTGATCATACTCAAGTTTAAAACTTACATGAACTAGAGGTTCTGGGTGACTAAATTTTTCAGTATTTTGAAAATGGGTAAACAATTTTCCCAGCCGAGTCACCAATTGTTATGCCTTGCATAACCACCCCATTTTTTTTTTGGTCAAAATGGGTCCCCCTTATGTTTGTTTGTCCTTGGTGTTCTTGTTTGGATCTTAGGAGTTGTTCTTTTTCCTCCTAAATTTTTGTTTCATTTTTTTTTGCGGGTTTGAAATGTGGGTCAAAACTGGACTTAGAATTTTTACAAGGATCTTGGTCCAGATTCCATTCTAGTCCTGGCTTCGTTTCTTGCCTTGTTATCTTCTTTGTTGTTTTGTTTGTCTTGGGCTCTTGGGTTGTTTTCTCCCTTTGGTTTTCTTTTGTTTTCCTTCTCTTTGTGTTTATTTTCCTTCTGTCAGAAGCGAAACCAAAATGGAACCAGAACCTGGAACTTTGAAAAGTTCCAAGTCTGAGTTTGGTTTTGGTCCCACTCCTATTTGGTTTTCCTTGTGTGTTGTTCTTGTTTGGTGTCCTGTTTTGGGATGGGCTTCGTCTCGGTCCTATTTCCCTTTTTTATTTTGTTTTCTTGTGTTTTCATTCTTTCCCTTTGTCAGGATCAAAACCAGAGTTGGACCTAAACCTGGAACTTTACAAAGCTCCAACTCCGGGTTTGGTTCCAATTCCACCCCCATTTCCCTTGTCTTTTCCCTACTGTCGGACCGGAGACGGATCCGAAACATAATGTGGAACTTTGAAAAAGTTCCAGATTCTATCTCAACTCCGCTTCCACTCCCACTTTACCTCTAATGTACATCATGGTTGTGTACTCACCTTCACTCTGATTCTGCGCTTGACCAACCACATTAATTACATTAATTATAGCCTCCTCACACATGCAAAATGGTTTTTAAAACCTTAATCAAGGTTATTTGTCTCATTACAATTATCCAAAGAAGTTTTAATGAGCTAGAGTTGAGATAACTTAAAGAGGAGCACAATTTGGTTGTGGGTTAGCGTTCGTGAGCGGATGCCTGTCATTTTTCAACCCTTTATGGTTGTGTTTCGAGGTAGGTGGGTTTCTTTTGTTCTCTCTTTGTGTTTTCCTATTTTGTTTCTCCATTCGCTCTTCATGCATTCGCATGAATTTTCCTACGAATTTTCACATGATTTCCTTGTGTTTGTTGGTGTTTTTGTTTTGTTTCTATTTTTCTTCTATTTTCCATTTTTCGTTTTCTTTCCCCATTTGTCTTTGTTTGTTCACTATCATTTTCCCTGTTCTCGGTGGTGGTTCCATTCCACCGTGCCCTAGTTTCAATTAGGGATTTGATTTGAAGGGTTCTAGTGTTTTGAGCTATGTTAAATCTTTCTCTCGACCCTTCTATTTTATGCCTACATCGGTTTTATAGGTTTGATCATAGGGTTTTGATGCCCTAGTTTCAATTTAAGTTGACAGGTCGTACAAATTAGGGTTTTGCACATCGCGCCCTTTTTGCATAGTTACCTTAGCTCGCTCAATCTTGGTCCCATTTGTCCGAGTGGAGTCGAGCTTAAATCCTGCCACGTCGTGCCTTCTTTCTAACCTAAGTCCAAAATGTTGTAGGCATGCGGGGATAATCTGCTTCGCCATGGTAATCCATAGCAGAACTGGAGTCGAAAACAAACTCCTCCAATGACCTTTCACCTAAGAGTTTGGTTCTGGAAATGATCCCGCTCCTAGTAGGTTCCAATTATGATTCCGATTCCAAATTCGATCCTGCCAGCTTTGGAAAAACTAGATCACTGAACGATATGAAATATTGGACTTTTGAAAGTTCTAGTTTCTGATTTGGTCCCCATTTCAATTCTGATTTTGTTATCTGTTTTGTCACGTCTCGAACTCTGATGCTACTTTCTTCTGGCTTTTGTGTGGATTTGATATATGACTGAATGTGTGTGGTAGAGTAAATAATAAATAATATGGTGTTTTGGTGTGATGAAAAATGAAAATGTTTACTTTAATTTTGAAAAGTTGAAAAGTACTAAATATGGTTTAGTTTGAAATTGAAGCAAAATAGAATAGTAATATTTGAATTAATGCATTATATTGTTTTGATTTGGATTTTATCTAGATACTAATCTATTAATGGGTGCCTGAGTGTACTTGAGCTGTAGGTGGTCAAAGACCAAGGGTGTGATTAATGATAGGAGGTTAGCTTCTTGGCATGGTAAAGTAGGAATGGTTCTCTCAATCACACAAGCACCTATAATCACATGGATACATTTAGGATTAAATTAGGTTGATTGTTTTAGTGTTTGCAAATTTTATAATGTTTAATCAAATTAATTAAATAATGAAATAAAAGCGTAAAAGGATAGAAGAATAATTTTAGTTCAATTAAATGTTTCAATATGCAATTAAATGGTAATGCTTTGTTATTTTGAATAATTATATTTATTTACAATTGAATGAAATTTCCTTATTATTTATTTGAATAAATAGTTGATTTGTAATTAAATAATATTTCTTTATTGTTTATTAAAAAATAAATATTTCTTTGCAATTTGGAAATGGTATTTTCTAACTATTTATGGAAGATAAGTATTTAGTTGCAACTAAAATGAAATTTCTTCTTTATTAATTATCAAGGAAAATAACATGAATAGAAATAAATTTTTATTTTTATTCTTTCCAAGGTTAGGTCTCCGGAATGGAAGTGAAACCTTTAAAAAGAGGAAATTAATAACGAGAAAACATAGCTGCTTCATATTCCTCTTGAATTGCTCTGCAAAAATAACTAAAAATGGCTGCCAAATAGAAGTTGTAGATTTCAGTAGATTAAAAAGTAGTAGAAATAAGAAGAGAAATACAAGGGAACAGGAGAGAAGGAGAGGAAGATTCCTTAGAAAGAAAATTCCAAGGAAAGAAAGAACAGGAGAAGAAGGGATTTTCAACTAGAGGCAATTTTTCTAGCTTTTTAAATCTCTTCCATTGCTTTTAAATTCCAAAGTGTGAGAAAGATTGTCTATAATGTTAAAAAGATTGAATTCTTTTTTAAAACTAGTGTACATAATCATTGTATTGAATGCTTGTTGTATGAGATTCATTGGCATAGCTGCACAATTTGTGCATTCCTTCCTATTCATTTTAATAGATATACATATATTCAGTATTGAATAATTATATATATATATATATTAATGCAGATCCCTGTAATGGCATATTTGTGCCCAGATTTGAGATTTTCGTTTGATTCTATCAATTAAAATCTTAATTTGGATTATTTTAGAAATATATATATATATATACTACTCTCTCTCTCTCTATATATATATATATATAAATATATATCTTTTGAATACTGTTGAATTCATTTAAGTCAAATTATAGCATCTAAAATTGCGTTGTTTCTGGGAGATGAACTTTGGAAGGAGAGGGGTTTTTCCCCCCAGTCGTGCCTTCCCATTGGGGAAGGCTTGCACTGTGGGGGCCCTGCCCTCCACAAGCAGCGCCTCCCCCAATGGGGTGTCAGCCAATGTAAATGTTATTCCTTCTTTCTTTTAAGATCTCTGGACCACCGTTGAAACCTGTTGTTTGTATTTGGGAATTTCTCTATTTTGCATACCATATAAATGTGAATATAGACATATATGTTATGTATGTATATATAATATATCTACATATATATTATGTATATATATAATATATATATATGTGAAATGTATCTATGTATAAGTTTAGCTACAGTAAGAAATATTTATATAGGCATGCGCCTGTAGATGTTTTTGTATGTACACGGTTTTATACTGGCAGTATAATTTTCTGATTTAAAATAAATAACCAGCTAAAACCATATTTTATTCTTGTATTGATAATTTTTGAGTTTGTATGTTCATATATATGTATATATATGTATATATATATATGCATTTTTTTATATATGAATATCTATATCTATATATATATTTGTTCTTATTTGAGAATAAACAAGTTTTGAACTTAGAAGTGGATAGACTTGAATTTGGCTAGGAATAACCAATATTTCTGTTGTAGCTAGTAAATTTTTGTGTTAGGATTGATTTATTTCTAAACTTCGGGGTAATATATCTATATATATAAATGCCAGAATATATATAGAAATATGTGTGTTCATTGAAATAGGAATATGAGCAAATTGTAATTCTCTAAAGTGTATACAATGCTGATTGGAGTGTGTTTTTATTTCAAATTTACACAATTCTGTTAATTAGATTAAATCTTTAAAATGGAGATAGAATGTGAAATATCTTGCATGTACATGGAAAGGAGAACATTGCATAAACTTGCTTTTATTTGTTGAATTATAGTAGATTAGTAGAATGAAATGCATAGTGAAATTGTAAACTCGATTGTGAGTTGTATATTATAAATTAGTGTACTTATGAAAATCAATTTAAGAACTTGGCAATGAAATATGCTTTATGATAGAATGCTTGTATGTGTAAATGTTTTTAAACTAAATGAAATTTTATGTGGAAAATGCATTATTTGCTTTCTTTATGAGAAACTTCCGGGATAGGATGCCGAATGTGCGGACATAGAGACAGTAGTTTAGCCTTTTCATAAACTACCATTTATGTTTTAATTCTTGGCCAAGCAAATGTACCATTGAAATAGATGGATTAATTAAAAAGCCTAGAAATTTTATATGTCTCTACCACATCATGCATGCAAGAAATATGTTTTTCTAGTATAGGAATGCATATAGGCATTAGGCATGCATCGGGAGTTCCCTCCTTTATTGTTCTAGGTTGCTAGGTTCCTCATGTAGGGCCAAGGTTTTCTTCGAGTTAGGAAGAACCCAAGGAAGTCATGTACTTCGTGGTTGGGTGGAAAAGGTGCCTTAATCACACTCTTGGCATCAACTTTCAAGAAGGCCAGTGGTGTCAAGGCGATTGAGGATCAGAGTATCTTTATGCTATGGATGTACTCTTGTATTACTTTGTATGGCTTACATATCCCATTTGTAAATGTAACTTTACTTTGAAATGTATTGATGTAACATTGAAATAGATGTTTTGATGAAAGCTCATTGATGTAAGATTATTGTTGTAACATTGAAATGGATGTATTGTATTCCATTTTGATACATGAAATGAAGTTCATTATTGTACTTGCTTTTCGAGCTCTTATGGATAGTTCATGTTATATGCATGATTTAATTTTAATTTAATTAGAATATGTAAAATTTCTTGGAAACACTTGTTAGCATGTGAGTTTTCTTTTGTGAGATTTTACATTTTGGTATCAGAGCATCTAGGTTAAACTCTAGGACCTATGCCTAATTATGCTTAATGTTATGATTTCTAGAGTAATTATAATGGATTTTAGAACTTATCAACATGGAGGTGGGTCTCGTAGTGATACAAATGACAAGTTGGATTAGATCCTAGCTGTGTTGAGCTGACATGAGGCCAGGATTGATAGCCTAGAACAAGAAAGGTGAGAAGGCTAGCAGGGGCTAAAATCTAATGGAAATGGAGGAAATACAAATGCAAAATAGTCTGAGGCTGAAGGAAACCTAAGTAAGGTGGTTGAGGAGTTGAGAAAGGACCTTAAGAAGGTCACCTCACCAAAATTTGATGGAAAAACATTGGGAGATGGGGCAGAAGCATGGGTGATTGAAATTGAGAAGTATTTTTCCCTGTGAAATTTGTCCAATGAGACTAAGGCTGAATGGGGATCATATCAAATCACTAGTGAAGTTGTCACTTGGTGGGAGAACGAAAAAGAAGAAAAACATTTTTTGCATGGAAAGGTGACTTGGGAACAATTTCTATAGTTGTTCAGGAAAAGGTGGCTACCATAGTCCTATTTTGACAAAAAGATAATTGAATTTGAGACTCTCACTTAAGGGGGAATGACAGTCACTCAGTATTGGGAGAAATTTTCCCACTTGCTCAAATATGTACCCCAATACCAGTTTGATGAGAGGTTCCAAATTCATAAATTCATTTTGGAGCTTAGGCCTCAAATTGGGGGTGAAGTTGATATTCACAATCCTTCCACCATGGATGAGGCTTTTGAAAAATCCACAAAGCAATAAAAGAAGTTACAATAGGCTGCCAATTACAAGAAGAGCAGGGATGATAAATATGGTAACAAGAAATCTTAGGGAAATAATTAGAACAACCATAATCAGAATCAAAACAATCAAGGAAACAATAAACAGGCAAATCAGAAACCTCAAGAGGGGTAATAATTCTTAGGACCACAATGAAGGAAATCAGAACAATAATAAGAGGGAAAATTACAATAAGAACAATAATAGGAGAGATGCTTCAGATAGACCCAAAGCACCCCACAGAGGTTGTTATACATGCGGAGGTGAACATTATGTGAGTGTGTGTCCTCAAAGGAATAATCAGAAGAACACGAATCAACATCACATCCATGCGGCAGTGGATAATCACCAAGCTGACTACCAAGCTACACCAATCAGCTCTCGGGTAAGCTCTTTGGATATCTTGTTTCTATCCTTATTGATACTAGAGCCACAGAGTGTTTTGTAGACCATCATGTTATTTCTAAATTATTAGTCAAACCCAGATATATGGCTAATTCATGGAAGGTCCAATATGGGAATTGGGTAGAGAGAACACTAGAGCAATTCCTGGCTTGCAATGAACTTGAACTCCCTAGTTTTGAGATGCAGTTCAATTCATATGTAGCACCCTTGGGGTCATATGACGTGATTTTGAGGATAAATTGGCTCACTAAACATAAGGACCTTGTTGATTGTGAAGAGAAAATAGTGAAGTGTTTTAATGATCAGGGTAACCATGTTGAAATTCATGGTATAAAAAGGCCTTTGGAACTCCGACAGATCTTTGCCATGCAACTAAAGAAGGCTAGCAGAAAAGGGTGTACTATCTATGCAGTAAAAGTTAGGGATACTGATAGTTCAGAATTGTTGACTAATGATCATCCTATTCTGAAGGAATTTCAAGATGTATTTCCTGATGAACTAACTAAACTGACACCTAAGCAAGTATTTGATTTCTCAATAGATTTGATGCCTAGAGCTGAGCCTCAGTCTAAGGCGCCATACAAGATGAACACCTTTGAATTACATGAACTAAAGGCCTAGTTACAGGAGTTGCTTGATCAAGGTTTCATTAGGTCAAGTGTGTCTCCATGGGGAGCTCCTGACATATTTGTAAAGAAGAAGGATGGTACCTTAAGGTTGTGCATTGATTACAAAATGCTTAACAAGGTCACCATTAAAATAAAATATTTTCTCCCTAGGATAGATGATTTATTTGATCAGTTGAAGGGGGCTAAGGTATTCTCAAAAATTGATTTGAGGTTGGGATACCATCAATTGAGGATAAAATATGAGGATATTTTCAAAACTTCCTTCAGGATGAGATACAAACACTATGAATTCATGGTGCTACCATTTGGGCTAACTAATGCCCCTTCTGCTTTTATGAATTTGATGAACAACATCTTCCGAGACTGTCTAGATGATTTTGTCTTAGTCTTCCTAGATGATATCCTTATATATTCTAAATCAGAAGAAGAGCACAACAAACATTTGAGTATAGTGCTACAACACTTGAGGGATCACAAGCTTTATGGGAAGATGTCTAAATGCACTTTCTACCAAACTGAGGTGCACTATTTGGGACACGTAATTTCAGTTGATGGGATAGCAATGGACCTAGAGAAAATCAAAGCAATCATGGAGTGGCCAGCACCCCAAAATGTTTCTAATGTCTGAAGTTTTATGGGACTTTTCAATTATTACAGGAAATTTGTCAGGGGGTTCTAAACAATCGCAACTCCTATCACTACACTCCAAAGGAAAGGAAAGAAATTTGAATGGAGTGACAAGTGTGAGAAGGCTTTTAAGTTGTTGAAAGAAAAACTTAATTCTGCACCTATTTTGATTGTGCCAAATCCCAATGGGAACTTTATAGTGATACCAGATGCATCAGGGGAGGGTGTAGGAGTAATTCTTATGCAAGATGGGCAGGTGGTGGCATACGAGTCAAGGAAATTAAAACAAAATGAATTGAACTATGTACCACATGATTTGGAGTTGGCCACCATAGTACATGCTCTTCAAATGCGGAGGCACTACCTTTTAGGGAAGCCTTTTGAGTTGAAAACAAATAATTCAGGATTGCAGTATATTTTTACTCAACCCAACCTGAATGCTCGTTAGAGATGATGGTTGGAATTTTTGAGTGAGTACGACTTTGGCATTGAATATATAAAAGGTAAAGAAAATAGAGTAGTTGATGCCTTAAGTAGGAGGAGACATCTAGTAGCTATGGTTACTATAAGGTCAACTTTTAGATAGCAAGTGATCCAAGCTTTATTGGGTGACGATCATCATAAAAGGGTGAAGCAAGCCCTAGAGTAGAACCCTTCAGATCATAGATATGATGGGTCTATGTTTGAGATTGATGGAATCTTGAGGTACTAGGGACAGATGTCTGTTCCTAATGCGGCAGGATTGAGGGAGCTAGTGTTGGGCGAATTTCATAATGCATTGTATTCAAGGCACCCCAGTGTGACAAAAATGGTAGAGGGGCTCAAACCATTATATTTCTGGCCAAGACTTAAAAGAGATGTTACTACTTTTGTAGCCTGATGTTTGGAATTCCAGCGAGTTAAGGCTGAGCGTGTGCATTCGACAGGACTTTTGTACCCACATAGAGTGCCAGAGTATAAATGGCAGATAATTACTATGGATTTTATTCAGGGGTTGTGTATGACCAAGAATCGACATGACATCATATTGGTTGTGGTAGATAAATTGAAAAAGCTAGCTCACTTCATTCTTGGGAATCTTAAGGATGGATACTTGGTTTTAGCGAAGAAGTTTGTACATGATATTTTCCAATTACATGGAGTGCTAGAGATGATCATCTCAGATCGTGACACTCGGATGACTTCTAGGTTTTGGACCACATTGAATTCTTCTTTGGGAACCAAATTGAATTTTATCTTGGCATATCATCCTCAGACCGATGGTCAGTCAGAGAGGGTAAATCAGGTAGTATAGGATCTCCTCAATATGTACTGTATGGAGCAACAACATAAGTGGGAGGAGTACCTACCCTTGGTAGAGTTCACATATAGTAACCCCTATCATGCCTCTTTAGGGATGGCACCTTTCGAGGCTCTATATGGTCACAAATTTCCTACACTTATCAGTTGGGACAAGGTGGAAGGTCAGATTGTCATTGGGCCTAAGATGTTGAAAGAAATGGAAGATTAGATGAAACTAATCAAGGAAAAGTTGAAACAAGCTTCTGATCGTCAGAAGAGTCTTGTTGACAGGAACAAAACTTTTAGACAGTTTTCAGTGGGAGACAAGGTCACTTGAAAGTTCGGCCGCAGAAGAGTTCAATCTCTTTCGGCAAGAGCTCTAAGCTTTCCCCTAGATATGTTTGGCCTTTTGATATTTTGGAGGTTATTAATCAGATTGCATATAGGCTCGCTCTACCACCAGCTCTATCCCACATACATAATGCCTTCCATGTTTTGATCCTTAAGCCATATCATCCAGATGTTACTCATATTCTTGACTGGCATGCATTGCAAGTTCAAGATTAAGGGGTGATGCTAGTGGAGCACATCAGGATTCTAGAAAGGCGCAACATTAAATTGTGGAAAAGAGATATTATGTAGTATAGGGTCCAGTGGGACCAATATTCTGTGGACAGTGCCACCTAGGAAAATGCGGAAGATATTGATAGATCTTTTCCGCATTTGAGATTCTAGTATACTTTATATTTCTTGCATATTGTGGATCATGATACATTGATGTTTTAGACTTTGTTGTGTGGATGTTTGTAATAAGACATCGAGATGATGTCTCTTCCAAGTGGGAAAGGATGTCATGTCTTGAACTCTGAGTGTACTTGACCTACAGGTGGTTGAAGACCAAGGGTGTGATTAAGGAGAGGAGGTTAGCTTCTTGGCAGGGTAAAGCAAGAATGGTTCTCTTGATCACACATAAGCACCTAGAATCATGTGGATGCATTTAGAATTAAATTAGGATGACTTTTTTATTGTTTGCAAATTTTATAATGCTTAATCAAATTAATTAAATAATGAAATAAAAGCGTAAAAGGATAAAAGAGTAATTTTAGTTCAATTAAATATTTCAATATGTTCAATTAAATGTTTCAATATGCAATTAAATGGTAATGCTTTGTTATTTTGAATAACTATATTTATTTCCAATTGAATGAAATTTCCTTATTATTTATTTGGATAAATAGTTGATTTGTAATTAAATAATACTTCTTTATTGTTTATTAAAAAAAATATATTTCTTTGCAATTTGGAAATGGTATTTTCTATTTTTTTACGGAAGATAAGTATTTAGTTGCAACTAAAATGGAATTTCTTTTTTATTAATTATCAAGGAAAATAACATGCATACAAATATTTTTTTATTTTTATTCTTTTCAAGATTAGGTCTCAGGAATGGAAGTGAAACCTTTAAAAAGAGGAAATTAATAACAAGAAAATAAAAGTGCTTGATATTCCTCTTGAATTGCTCTACAAAAATAACTAAAAATGGCTGCCAAATAGAAGTTTTAGATTTCAGTAGATTAAAAAGTAGTAGAAATAAGAAGAGAAATACAAGGGAAAAGGAGAGAAGGGGAGGGAGATTCCTCAGAAGGAAAATTCCAAGGAAAGAAAGAACGAGAGAAGAAGAAGAAGAAGGGATTTTCAACTGGAGGCAATTTTTTTAGGTTTTTAAATCTCTTCCATTGTTTTTAAATTCCAAAGTGAGAAAGATTGTCTATAATGTTAAAAAGATTGAATTATTTTTGAAAACTAGTGTACATAATCACTGTATTGAATGCTTGATGTATGAGATTCATTGACATAGTTGCACAATTTGTGCATTCCTTCCTATTCATTTTAATATATATATATATATATATATATATATAAAATAATTCAAATCCATGTATTGGCATATTTGTGCCCAGATTTGAGATTCCTTTTTGATTTTGTCAATTAAAATCTTGATTTGGATTATTTTAGAAACATATATTTAAATATATATATATATATATATATATATATATATATATATATATATATATATATATATATATATATATATATATATATATATACTACTTTGTATATATATATATATAAAAATATATATCTTTTGAATATTGTTGAATTCATTTAAGTCAAATTACAACATCTGAAATTGTGTTGTTTGCTCATTGTGTAAATATGAGCAAACTGTAATTCTCTAAAGTGTATACAATGCTGATTGGAATGTGTTTTTATTTCACATTTACACAAATCTGTTAATTAGATTAAATCTTTCAAATGGAGATAGAATGTGGAATATCTTGCATGTACATGGAAAGGAGCACATTGCATAAACTTGCTTTTATTCATTGAAGTATAGTAGATTAGTAGAATGAAATGCATAGTGAAATTGTAAAATCAGTTGTAAGTTGTAACTTATAAATTAGTGTACTTATGCAAATCAATTTAAGAAATTGGCAATGAAATATGCTTTATGATAGAATGCTTGTATGTGTAAATTTTTTTAAACTGAATGAAATTTTATGTGGAAAATGCATTATTTGTTTTCTTTATGAGAAACTTTTGGGATAGGACATCGAATGTGGGCACACAGAGATAGTAGTTTAGCCTTTTCATAAACTACTATTTATGTTTTAATGCTTGGCCAAGCAAATGTACCATTGAAATAGATGGATTAATTAAAAAGCCTAAATTTTTTATATGTCTCTACCACATCCTTCATGCAAGAAATATGTTTTTCTAGTATAGGAATGCATATAGGCATTAGGCATGCATCAAGAGTTCTCTCCTGCTTTATTGTTCTAGGTTGCTAGGCTCCTCATGCAGGGTTGGGGTTTTCTTCGAGTTAGGAAGAACCCGGGGAAGTCATGTACTTCATGGTTGGGTGGAAAAGGTACTTAATCACACTCTTGGCCTCAACTTGCAAGAAGACCAGTGGTGTCAAGGTGACTGAGGATCAGAGTATATTTATGCTATGGATGTACTCTTGTATTACTTTGTATGGCTTAAATAGCCCATTTGTAAATGTAACTTTACTTTGAAATGTATTGATGTAACATTGAAATAGATGTTTTGATGAAAGCTCATTGATGTAACATTGAAATAGATGTATTGATGTAAGATTATTGTTGTAACATTGAAATGGATGTATTGAATTCCATCTTGATACATGAAATGAAGTTCATTATTGTACTTTCTTTTCAAGCTCTTATGGATAGTTCATGTTATATTCATGATTTACTTTTACTTTACTTGGAATGTGTAAAAGTTCTTGGAAACACTTGTTAGCATGTGAGTTTTCTTTTGTGAGATTTGACATATTTCAACTCTCTAGTTCCTGATCTTCTCCCAGTCACACTCCCGCCAAGTTTAAAATTTCACTAAGTATGGAGGGTTACCTAGGGAAGAATAGAGAGGTATGAAAGGTAACATTTGCAATGTTGATTCCTATACCTTTTGTTGATCTAATCCAGCATTGTCTTGCAGGAGTAAACAATGTCAGGGGCATCTGAAGAGGTTTCAAAAAAGGAAGGGTAAGCTACAAAAATCTCAAAGGGAGTGAAACCAAAGAAGATAAAGGTGGAGCAATTTCCTTACACCTTGAGATATAAACACCAAGATGCCACTCTCATAGCCAACAAGTTAGATTCAGAATAAGCAGACATCAAAGATACTAATTTGGGGCCATTCAACTGTGAGGAGTTGATTGTAGATACTTTCTCAGAGGATATGATTGGGAGGACTGAAAGAATAGCCCAATCTAGACTGGCACATGTCACACTCTTCCCTTTATTAGTTCAATGCCGAAGCTTATACTCACAGCAAGAGGGGCTTACAATCCTTCATCAAGATAGTGTATGGACCTCTAGCGGAATGTGATCATTGATCTATCTCCACAAATGATGAGGTTCTTGTTCAATGCACCTACCCCCAAGAACCCCAAGCAATTGACTAAAGTAGAGGCATTGCAGTTATTCAACAAGGACAAGGAAGCTAATAGGTCCCCCATGAACAAAAAATGGTTGAATACTGAGAAGAAGTCCTTAACTAAGGTTCCTGAACAAACCAAGAGGGGATACTTCAAGAAGGAAATTGATGACTTAATTATGATGCTTTCCATGGTGTTTGGAAAGAAAGACTCTGCATACTTTAAGGAATGGATGTTTCCACTCATTGAAACCATTTTGGATGGTAGGCAACAGTTTGATCGGGGTATTATTTTATTAGATAACTTGCACAATAAGATGCTCAAGGAGGGGAAAACAAAGAAATTCTTCATGACCTCCTATGTTATATATTCAGCTACAAGGATGGGCATATTCCTTCGATTGAATGCAGTAGGCATACTAGGGGAGGCTCCTGGGCAAAAGAAGGCATGAGAGCATTATGATCAGTTGACCCTAAAAACATTAGAGCTACATTATAGAAGGGTTAATGATGCATTCCTTTATGTCATTATTAACTGGTTGATAGGAGATGTTAGATATAGGATGAGTAGGAAGGATATGGCTTTCATTGTTGAATGGGGACATTGTTATATCCAGTACCCTAAGTTCTCTTACTTTAGGTTGGTAGGTTTTGATGGACATCCTCATAAATTGCCAATATGTTGTAGTGATAGGATTGTCCTTATGGAGTTTATATATCAGGCTATGGGAGTCAATACAAAATTTTCCAATAAACACAAATCGGGATGCCAGAAGTTTCCCATGAAGTTGGGAGAATATTGATTTGTTCACAATTTGGCTGCAAAGGTAGTGTGTGAAGAATTGAGTTATATGAAGTTGGGATTTTATACAACCCGACACCATTTTGACCCAGAGCATAAGATGAATGGTTTAGCTCCCACCATTTTTTATAAACACTATAACTTGTTAGAGTATTTTTGGATAGATTTGCAGGATGACTATGATGTAAGGAAACAGAACTATAAAAGGATTACCATCCTGCAGATGATTGAATATGGGGTAAAGGAAGAAATTCCTGATACACTATCAGATGATGGTGTAGTTTTGGATCTTGGGTATGAAGCAGAGAATATATGCACCAAGAACTTGGACCCAATAAATTGGGATGAAGAGGAGTTTATAGATATTAAAAAAATTTCCAGGACAATGATGGATAGAAGAATCCAATGGGTGGTTGTTGGGATAAAGGAGCCATAAGCTCAATCATCAAAGAAGGGGAAAGTAGGAGGTACCTAAGGTTATAGGAGAACCAAGAGGAGGACAACCCCTAAAGAGCAATTAGAATATTATCCTCCTAGCTTTGGAGGAGGTGTTGATCCAGGAGTACCTACTAAAGAAACCCATGAGTCCCAAGGTGTGGAGACTACAACAACTGGAGAAGGAGCCTCATCACAACCTTCTCTCCTAGAAGAATCTACTAGAGAAGTACCTATAGGCAGCCTCCATGAGAAAGCTGAAAAAGATAAGCAAAAGGAGGTTGAGATTCATGATATAGATACTAATTCAGAGGTCACACAATCAGATAATGAGCCTCTTGTGACTGCATCTACTGAGGATATTGAAGATGTTGGGACCGAACATGTCCTAACTCTAGAAGACCAATGGAAACTCTTTGAAGAAGCAAAGAAGGAGGTTGATTCCAAGGCACAAGCTGATGCACTTGCAAAACAACAAGAGGCTGAAGCTATAGCAAAAATAGAAGAGCTAGAAAGGAAACATAAGGAGAAGCTAGATCTCCTACAACAACAAAAGGAAAATGAATGGAAAGCTAATGCAAAGAGGGAGAGGTTGGTCCTCGTAAAAAAGATTCATGACCTTGAAGAGGAAAAGGCCCAACAAAGGAGAGAAAAAGAAGACCTTGATACCAAAGCCAAAACTATAGAGGATGCCCAAAGAAAGAAATAAGAAGAAAAGCTCTTTCTAAAAAGAATAGAGGAAGAAGAACAAGCCAAACATGAACGAGAAGTGACCAAATTTTGGGAGAGGGTTAAGGAATTGAAAAAAAAAGAAATGACATGTTGGAAGAGAGGAGATTGGAAGAAGAAATGGAGAAAGTTGAAGCTAATAGGCTAGCTAAAGAGATGGTGGAAAAGGAGCAACAACAAGAGGTTTATTCTCAACCTAAGGTAACACTTTGGCAACCCCTCTCTTCTGCCACTTCTTCTTCACAACAAGTGGTTACTCCTCGTGCTGCCCAAACATGGTTAAAGCTCAACTTGGAGAGGAAACAAATAGTCTAGCCCCAACCCCTAAATTGGGATGATATGATGAAATAAATTGAGAAGGAAAGGCCTAATAAAAAGGCTCGAGTCCTTCATTACACCAAATTGACAGATGCTGGAGAAATTGTAGCTGAATGTGCCATTCCCATGGTGGACAAGGACAAACAAGAGATGCAGTTGAGTGATTATCAACTAGGTATTGTGAACTTGGGGAAGCCTAAAAGGAACCAATAAATGGACCTGATTGATATTGTAGCATCTTCCTCTAAGTCAAGGATGATAAAAGATAATCAAAGGAAGGATGAGCTCAAAGCTCAATTGGATCAATTGCATAAGTTCTTGAAAGACTTATCTTCTCCCATTTCTTTGCAATATATTGCCCCTACAACACCAATTTTGTTAAGTAAGAAATAAGTTGATGACCTTGTTGAAATGAGAAGCAAAGTAGGGATGTTGGATATATGGATTGCTCGGTTGAACCAAGAGGTGGAGGAACTGCTTGTTGAAATTCATAAGGCTCATGAAGGTGCATGGGAATTCGTCAATAACATGACTGCATATGCTGAGACCCTCTGGAAACAAGAGGAAGAATATAGAGAACATGTCAAGAGATTGAAAGAAATCAATAAGCTACCTCAACAAATGCTTCTAGAACAATCCGTCCTTAAAGAAGGTAATGAGGGTTTTATTGATAAAACTATTAACATTATCAAATTTCAGTCTTCATTCATTTTTGCACATAAGAATGAGGTGCAACAGGGTGGGAAGGATTTGGGAGATCAAATTGTGGAACTAGAGGCAATTATATCCATGATTGTGAATGAAGATGTCCTTGTAAGGGATGGTTTCCCTCTTGATGAACTAAGGAACAAATGGGATAATAGATTCCAAGAGACAATACAAAAGGGAGATGATGGTGATGATTTTTTAATTGACAGGTTCATGGATATAAAAGAGGTAGTGAAGATTGCTCAAAAGGAGCTTGCTAAGTTGGATGATATGCAAAAATTCACCTCTGCTGAATTGAAAAGAATAAAATTTGAAGACAATTGGGTAGATGGGTCGGATGTGAATGTACTTAAACAAGTATAGGACAATTATGATGAATACCTACTTGAATAGAAGAAAGGGGAATGAATTTGCTATAGAATATTCTTTTTGGATGAAGTATCAAGTGGCACGACCAACTAGGTAGCTCTCTCCTACTTTTTAGGAACATGACACAAGTTCACTGAGGATCCCCAGTAGTTCGACCTTCTCCTTTTTCCTGCATATTTTTGATGAAGATTCATCAGTTGTTAACTAAAGATCATAATAGGCAGTTGCCTCATTCAACTCCAGTTACTCCTTGATTTGTGGATCTTCATTTTTTATGAGAGAGAAATTTGTGTTGAACTTGCCTATATGTAGAATTTCTCTCCATGTTGTAAAGGTTGGATAATTGAAGTGAAGATTAGTTGCCTAAAAAGAGAGATCTAGGATAATTTTATAGATTTTTAGAAGTTTTACAGTTTTTATGCAAAGATACTTAGACATTTTTACAAGTTTTCAATACAGTTTATGTTATTTCCAGAATGAGTTTTAATGGTAATGTTGGTGAACAATAGTCATTTGTATGCCAGTGAATGTTGTGCATAAATGTCTCTTATTTGATTAAAATCAATAGAAGATTATGAATCTGAGACTATTTCATTGAGTTATCCGTGAATGAGATTTCTTTGTGTTTATTGATCTACGAATTTTAGTAATGAGCTAGTGATGTGTTCTTGTTTGATTTTGAAGTTTAGTGATGATGAATGATTGTATGTCTTGAATTTTCACTATGAATGAATACAATGGTATATATTGTTATGTGGATTGTATCATTTTATGGTTTTAGTTGGTCAAAGAAACACTCATTATGAAGTCTATATGTCTGAATTAAAAGAAATATGTGTTTATGTTTTGTTTTCCTGAGCTCTGTTCTATCTTTTTATGTTTATTTACACCCCCCAAACATTAGATTAATTTGTATTATGCAATTTGTACCCTTTACCAATAGGCCCCTTGAACATTACAGTTGCATAGGCCACTGAACAACATCAGCACAGTTGAGAACCAACTACAGAGACCTTTGAAGGTAGGTAGTGTAGACACATAAAAATGACCTAAGCCTGCAAGCTTCATTTTTCATCTTTCGTCCTAGCATAATTATGACATTTAATTATGACTTTGGTCCACATTTGACTATTAATTAAATAATTCATAATTATTTAATTAATTCATGTCTTTTATTCTTCATGATTATTAAATAAATAAATTTTATTTATTTATTAAATACACCATTAATTATCTAAGTCTTCCCCTAATTAAATAAACTTCTAAATTTATTTAATTACCCTTCTTCAGTCATTGCTTCCTGATTATTAAATAAATAAGTTTTATTTATTTGTTTAATGTGTCACTAATTGTCATAATTAAATGAATTGATTAATTTAATTAATTAATTATTCTTATCTGCTAAATTAAATAATTATCTTAATTATTTAATTGTCGAAATTAATATTCATCTCATTTTAAATAAATGAAAATATTTAAAATGTCATCACATTTTTAACTGACAGTCCATTTTGGTAAATAATCTAAAAATCGATTATTTATTATTTCACAAAAATCCATATTTGGAATTAATTTAATTCAAATTGGTAACTTTCCTCCAAAAATCAAGTAATTAGGGAGATTATTGATTTTCCAAATCTGATCTTCAGTTCAACGCTTATCTTCTTGATTTTCGAAAATCTTTATTTTTGAATTAATTATCTCATTTAGTCTCCACTGCCAATTCGATTCTCTCAGATGAAATCTTGACCACTCGCTTAATGATTTTTCCCTAACCCTAATTAAGGATTATCAAATTTAATCTGAGCCTCTCATTTTAGGTCTCTGTCAAAAGTCAATCTTGTCCGTCCGTTCAAAATGGCATTTTCTATAAAATGCTATTTTTCTCTCATTTTTGGAGGACGCACATGAATTACATTATTCTTGCATATTAAAACCTAGATTTCTTTGAGTCATTTTTAGTCATTTAGGCATAGCCATAGAATTTGATCAAATTCGTCAAAGCTCGGTGTATGACTTAGACATTTATTTCTAGATTGCTCGCATGTTCTATCTAAGGGAAATATGTCAACCAACAAGTTAGAAGGTGTTACAACGGTGAATCATGGAGGTCTTGGTGATTAGCTGGTATAATCGTTCTTTTGTTTACTTCCTTTGTACTTTGTAATTGCTTTGGGTTTCTTGATTTGTATTGATTTGCTAACCTTAATCAAACTTAAAATTAACCCTTAAATACATTGGTGAACCCGACTTTGTTTCTTTTTATTTTTTTCATACGGTTTTGTGTGTTTTCTGTCATTTTTGCAAGTACAGGTATGGAGTGACGCAGTGTTTTTTTTTTTAAATCATGACGCATCTGATGCATCGCAACGCATTCGCACACCCCAAACACCGCAATCACTATGTCGTGCTGCAATCGTAGTATGGAAAGCTGTAGTTGAATTCCCGAGCCGCATTTGACATACATAGCGATGCATTCGCTCTGTCATGATGCATTCGACTGGTAACATTTTCTGTTGATTTGATTTCAGGTTTTTGTTGTTTTTGTTGTTCTTTTTATTCTGGTTTTTCTACATTCTACCTAGTTAGATTTTTGTGGTACTAATTTTTATTTGCAGCATTTGGCGGTTACTTTTTGTGGGTCAAAGGAAAAAATTTAAACTTCTAACTTGTGGTCTTGCAGGTTCAAATGTCAAAGAATAAACACTAAAATATTGTGTATGTATTTTTCTTAGATTAGTACACACTTACTTTTAGTGCAATTAAAAAGAACAATGTCTTATAATTTTCATGACTGTGTTTGCAAAATGGTAGGTGAGTATGCTCTCACCTTGTGAAAAATTGGTGATCAAAAAACTAGACCCATTTTTATATGTAATTAGCCTCACAATTTAGTAATCAAAGTATCCTCTCCCCTTGTGCTTTTGAGCGATCCTAGGTGTAAGAGAAATGGTTACTAACTCTAGAAATTGGGCCTGTTCTGGTGGGAAAAAGTACTCACCCCAGGACGACTCAGACTGGTAGCACCCTGACACCGAGGGACTTCCAACTGGTATATAAAAGTGGATTCTTAGGGAAAGCCTAAGAATCACGTGTGTGGTTCCAATGAGATGGATCCGAAAGGGGACTCTCGCCGCATGGATCATGCCCTACGAACAGAATGCCCGTATTAAAAACCTCTTGTTTTAGTGTCCAACCGTTCTTTGGCCATTGCTTGATATAGTGCAGGGTACAGTATCATGCTCGAAGACACTCACTACTAATCCCCTTGAGTAGAGATAACAATTCTTGGGAAGTCATTACCCAAAGAATCCGAATTTGGTGTGCTCGAATGACATTAATGAGCCATGGAGGGGAGCCAATGCCACCAAAATTCTAAGCTATCCGCTTTCGAGAAGGAAAGGTGTTTATCACCAATCCGGGGTATATCGGTGGGTTGTATCAAGTACACAAACCCTTGGCCTATTGGCCTTTTTAGGATTGTACTTTTCTTATGTGCGCTTGCTTACATTCAAAACATTGTGCTTGTCAAGTGCTTTCTAGATTCACCACATTTACATTTCTGAGCAAAACAATCAACATTAGATAGATCAAATTTTCCCTAAAAATGTCAAGAAACTCAATTTTCACAAACTATGTCACATCTGCTGAGCCGCATTCGAATTTATGAGCCGCAAACGCTCTGTTAAACCACATTCAACATTTCAAACACCGCATTTGTTTGCGTTGCGACACATTTGAAACTTACAGAGCCGCATTAGCCAAATTGAGTCACATTTGTCAGTCCCCAAGTCGCATTCGAAAAACAGCGACGCATTCGTGGCCTCAAACGATGCATTCGCCTATCACAAGTAAAACTTCATACAAAGTCAAATTTGAAGTCTACACCTTGTCAATCATTTGTCAAACACTATTTCCAAGGAGATTCTATCAAAAACCAATTTTGAAATTGCTCAAATTTTTTACCATTAGTTTGCATTCTTGACCATAGGTTTCATCCTTCATTTTTGTTAGTTACATACATTAGGCATTAGTTTGTCCCTAGGTTTTACATCTCACATAATTTGGATGAGGAAAATCTCAGCACAATTTGCAACGTCATTACTTTCGAAATTAGGTTCTCTTGGACAAAATTATCAATCCCTTTTTCAGTCATTGTCCCTCTTGTGAGATTTTCCAACTCAACAGTCTAGTTAGGAAAAATCACTAGTCATTTAGACCTTTTCATCTTGTCCTTTTCAACAAAGTCCTTTAGTAACCAAAATTGAAAACAAAGATTGAGCTTAGAAATGTTTAGGTATCCTTGTATTAAATTGTATCATAAGTTTGGACATTACATATTTTATTCCCAAAAATCCAAAAATATTATTCATCCTAGTTGTCATTTCGAACTTAGACCTTGCATAGTGTCATCTTTGCATTTAGTTGTCATTTTCATTTGAGCAATCTCATTTTATGGTGGAAACTAGACTCCAAAAATAGCAACGACAAATGGAAAACTTTCGACAAGACCCCACTTCCACTGTCAATAATCCCATGTACGACCCAAACTGGACTTTTGATGATCCATTTGGCAATACAAACAATCAACCTCTCATGACAACACCATCCTCATCAAATAGTCCATTTGAACCATTCTTGTGTAAGGATGAATACGGTCAAATACTTGAGGAAAACCTAGAGGTAGCGACACAAGATCTAGAGGCCTCTTAATTCGTCGAGCAAACTATCCTATACGACAGAGACAGATACTTAGCCATACTCTTGAGTCAAGGAGCTAAGTTACCACAAGGATTCGACATTAACATGTTAAGACCAACATCTCCCGACCCTAATGTCCACAATGCACATAACATGTCAAATAGTGGTCAACCTCCAAACACTACGAGCAACACTTTCTTTGACACCACAACGACAGTGCATGCTACCTCCAACATCCCAAACACCTCCAATACGATAAACGTTACATCCTTTGGAGGATCACAATCTACCACAATGCCCACAACATCCACAATACTGTCACAATCAGCTAGAACCACCTTTGGCTCCTCAGAAATGTGGGAAAATTATTCAAACCCTCTCTCTACCACGACAGTAAATGCCACGGGGGCATCATCAAGTCACAACAATCCCCCCTTGACAACTACATCTACTACCATGAGCACACCTTCGACATATCCGCTCATTGGTATTTCACAAAATCCTTTGGGAGGAGGCAAAAGACGTATCTTTATCCAAGGACAACAAAAAAACATTAACACGACAACACAGTCACATGTCATTTCCTCCCAAGGTACAAATACAAACATTCCCCTTGTGCAAACCCAACAATTTGCACAAGGTGGCCAAATAACACAACCCATGGCATCACTAATACACCAAAACATTCATGGTCACCATATTCCCCAGGTAATGACACAAATGGCTGGGGGACATATCCCAACCTACTCATCTCAAGTTCATACTCACCAACATACACCTAATCCAATTTTTCAACACCAACAACACACCAATCTGAACACATCACACATGTCACAATAGTCCATCCCTCCACAATACACCAATATCCACGCACAACACACAGGGACCTATGGTCTACCAAGCAATCTAACGTACGAGACCAAAAATGACCCTATTATGGATGCCTTACAAACAAGATTGATGGGTCTAGAGAAAACTATCCAAAACATACAAATCTCAGGAAAGAAATCAGAAATGTCATATGATCTAAACATATACCCATTCAACATGAGCTTATACATGCCACCATTTCCTTTGGGATATGTGTCACCCAATTTTACAAAATACATAGGCAAGACAAACCCCATTGAACATGTTTGCGAATTTTCAACCAATTGTATGGACGTGGCCTATGAACAAACATACTTGATGAGACTTTTTTCTAAAAGCTTGGTGGGTCTTGCCCTTGAATGGTTTTCTACTCAAAAGGATATCCAAACATGGGATGAGCTTAAACAAAAGTTCATAAAAAATTATGCGTACAACATTGACATGGATACCTCTATCACTAGCTTGTGCAATCTCACGCAAGAGGATGCTAGTGAGACATTCATCCCATTCTTTCAAAAATGGATAAGTCTAGCTAGTCGATGTCACATTGACATACCCGAAAGGGAAAAGGTGGACATGTTTGTTCAAACACTTCTGGGTCCCCTAATATATGCATTGCAAGTGCATTGTTGCACAACTTTCATGGACCTAGTCGAAAAAGGGGTCCAGACTGAGAAAGCCCTTATCGCAAAGGGAGATCTAAGGTACGATCCCAAAAACGCAAATGCAAATCCACCTACCGACAAGAATAAATACCAGGTCAAAAACAAACACGTTACAAATGACGGTGTTGTTGACGCCAAGACTACAAACATTGTGGGTCCTGTATTGGCCCTAAAAGGGGTTCAACAACAACATTGAAACCTCCTACCAATGTCCCTTCAAACACCCAGAGTAGCCAAAATAATCAGGGACAATACTGTCAGATGAGACAATTTCCTAGGGGTCTCACATACACTTCTTTGGGTGAACCGATTGAAGAAGTCCTCAAGAAATGCCTCCAGAATGGGGTCATCACACTTGAAGAACCCAAACCATATGACCCAGGACAATTTAAACCGGCATGGTGGAATGATAATGCATTTTGTGAATACCATCGGGCAAAAGGACATAAAACCTCTAACTATCGACAACTGAAAAACATAGTACAAGATCTTATCGAAAGTCGTATCATTGAAGTAGGTGGATCACAATTCGCCTCCAATTCATATCATACTATCCACAAGAATCCACTACAAGACCGTGGTTCTCATAATGCTTCCACATTAGGTCCATAGATAAATAATAATCAAGCTAACTTCGCCCAAGCCAAGTACAACTATTCTGGTGGACCTATTATAAATAATGTCCGAACTGACGATGAATACATCAATACCATTATGGTCAAGAGAGTACCTCAGTGCAATGCTACTACTCAAAGTGGAAAGGTCACCATAGCTGGTCCACCACTTGCTAGACAACCCAAAATCACCATACCTGGCCCATCTGCTAAACAACCAAAACCTATCCCAACCACAAAGCAGTGGCAACCCAAAAGTCAGTTCAACCTTATTGACCAACTGGGCAAGACTCCTGCACAAATCTCTATACTTGAGTTGCTTCGTATCTCTCCTGCGCACAAGGATATACTAGATAAAACCCTTCAAGAGTCGTCAGTTCCCAAGGGAATTGATTTCAATCAATTTGAGACCATGGTGGGATACCTCACTATGCCTCACCATGTCACCTTCTCGGATCAAGACTACTCATCACCTAAGACCAACCACAATGATGCATTGCACATAGAAACTTTTGTCCACAAGCACAAAGTTAGATGGGTTTTAGTAGATGGCATACCAGGATTGAACATATGCTCCCTCAAACTGGTTAAGGCTCTAGGATTCTCTGATGCATGCGTGGACCCGACAAAGAGTATAGTGATCAAAGCATATGATGACGAAGAACGCTCTTCACATGGCGTTATCTCTCTCCCTATCAGAGTGGGACCAACCATTGTGGACACAACCTACTAGGTCCTAGATTTGGAATTTATCGTATAACATCTTGCTCGGCCATCCATGGATTCATGCCTTAAAAGTCGTTCTGTCCACATATCACCAATGCCTAAAGTTTCCATTTGAGGACACGGAAATAACCATATATGGAGACCCCGACCCTTTCCAATATTGTACCAACCTAAGGGTATTTTGGAAAACTGAGTGCCTATTAACCGAGAAGGACCTGGCTCCTCGTCATCCAAATGAATTGACCCATCCACACTCACATCATCTTCCACATCTGCTCCATCCATGTCTTACGCCACACCACCACCTTCAACAAACCCTAAGGCTGAATCCACTGTCAAAATCCAGGACCTTGGCTATGGGGAGTTCAAACTACATATAACATACAACATAACAACAATACCCAATTCTCCAAAGGTATATGGTCGCCATGTTTCAGAATGGAACCCAAGGAAACTTTCAAAGTTCCACCAAAAATACTTTTTATCAAATGGGGAGACATGAGTAATGAGGACCTTGCTGATATCACAGGATAGATCTATAAGGCTACCATCACACTACCCCCATTACCAATTCAAAAATATGGGAAGGGTTATGAAATAATGAAGACTAAAGGCTACGATGGTACTAGTGGCCTAGGCAAAAATAAAACTAGACGAAGAGAGCCCATAGAACCTTTCCAAATTCCAAAGTATCTTGGATTAGGGTTTGGATCGCCCGATAATGATGATCGACGTACCAATGGAATTTTTAGTGAGAGAGTACATGCTTCAGAAAGTATTGATACCACTAAGGAAACCCTCACCAAAACTGACTCCCAAGAGTGGGAATTTGGCTCAGAACGATCCTTAAGTGACTGTTGCCTCAATGATTTGTTTGTCGAAACAGGGGAACTAACCTCTGAACAAAGATTTTGGCAAACATTTAAAATTGATCAGGAACCAAATAGTCAAACTTCCATCACCACTCCTCATGACATACAAGACCCACCATCTAAAGTACCAGATGACACTGACAACCAGGACTCTAAGTCCTTCAACCCTTATTTTGCCAACGAATATGAGACTAGTGAAGGGAAATATTGGATAGAGTCTGATGTCAAGTTGGACGATGATAATCTCATTTACAACATCACTGAATTAGTCTGCATGCTTTCCCCATCCTCCCCTCAATTCACCAACACTGACGATGGCATTTCCTTAGTTTATCCTCAGTTAGTCGATTGGGACCAACAAGGCCCGCCAGTCCTGGATACATTTCAAAATGATGAGGCAATTGTAGAATTTATGGGATTACGTGAGGGCATACCCAGTGGTGATCATAAGTTAGGATTTTCCATCGATTTAGATTGTATGGCATACTTCAGTGAGACTGATCCGTCCTCCAGTCACAAAATTAAAAATAAAAATAAAATAAAAAATGAAACGTCTCTAGGTGAAAACCGAAAGGCACCTTTTGACGACAAAATAGTAAAAGCAAAGGACGTATCTACAGGTGAAAACCTCTCTGAGGCGCCCAAAGATGGAGGACTAGAATTTCTTCCCATACAACAAGAAAAATCAGCTATACTTATAGAAGACGCGATAGAGGATAACAGATCAATTGCAGAAGATCCCAAAATGGTCCTCTTTGTTGCATCATTGACTAAAGAAGAGAGACTAGAATTTCATAAATTCTTTGCAGAACATAAAATCAACTTCACATGTTCCTATGCTGACATGCCAAGATTAGACCCAGAACTAGTTCTGCACCATCTGGCACTAGTACCTAATTCCAAACTAGTCAAGCAGAAGTTACTCAAAATGCACCCTCAAGTTGCTCTATTTGTCAAGGCCGAGTTAAAGAAATTGCTAGATGCTGGATTCATATGATCTATTGACTACGTTGAATGGATATCTAACCTGGTGCCAGTAACAAAGCCAAATGGGCTGATCCACGTCTGTACAAATTTTAGAGACCTAAATAAAGCATGCCCAAAAGATGACTTTCCTTTACCGAACATTGATATCATAGTTGACCTCACAGCAGGATATGAGATGTTGTCCCTCATGGATGGTTTCTCCAGCTATAATCAGATTCGCATTGCCCCTGAAGACCAGCACAAAACGACATTTACTTTCCCATGGGGTACATACTATTGGAATGTCATGCCATTCGGTCTCAAAAACGCAGGCAACACATATCAAAGGGCTATGACCACAATCTTCCATGACATGATGCATAAAATAATGGAAGATTATGTAGATGACCTATTGGCCAAATCAGTAACTAGGAAAGATCATCTGAAGGTGCTAGACACAATTTTCAAGAGACTAGAAGAATACAAAGTCTGGCTAAATCCTAAGAAATGTGTCTTCGGTGTCACATCAGGTAAACTCTTGGGATACATAGTTTCTCGAAGAGGCATTGAGGTTGATCCAACAAAAGTCAAAGCTATCATAGACATGCCTCTACCTAGAGGAATCAGTGAACTCAGAACTCTACAAGGCAGGGTACAATCTATTCGGCATTTCATAGCCCAATTGGCAGACAAGTGTCACCCATTCCAATATCTGTTGCGCAAGGGTATCCCCTTTGTGTGGATAGGTAAATGTCAAGAATCCTTTCAGCAAATCAAAGATTACCTACTATCAACACCAGTCCTCATGCCTCCCATTCACAGAAAGCCATTGATCCTATACATCTCGACAACTAGTTCAGTACTAGGGGCATTACTAGCACAAAATGACCAAGAAGAAAAAGAAAGAGCTATATATTACATCAGTCAGACATTGGTCGGGTATGAACTGAACTACACACCAATTGAACGAGCTTTCCTAGTCGTGGTCTTTGCAGCACAAAAGATAAGACATTATATGTTAAGCCATCAGACACAACTAGTAGCAAAGATCGACCCCCTCAAATATTTGCTAAGTCGGGCAGAATTAACATGACGTCTGGCAAAATGGGTCATGATTCTGAGCGAATATGACATTCAATATGTAGAAAGAAAGGCAATAAAAGGACAAGTCATAGCGGACCAACTAGCGGACATACCTTTGTAAAGTGATCACCCATTAGTGGCAGATTTTCCAGATGAGTCAATATTCCATACAGAACCTAAGACACCTTGGCGACTCTACTTTGACGGATCACACACAAATCATGGCTTGGGGGCAGGAATTTTGTTCATCACCCCTCAAGGAGACTCCATTCCTAAGTCCTTCCGCATTTCCTTCCCATGCATAAACAATGTGGCAGAATAGGAGGCATTAGTTATAGGACTAAGAATGGCAATAAAATGGAAAATCAGAGCACTACATATCTATGGGGATTCTCAGCTCGTCATCAACCAGGTTAATGATGACTATGACACAAAAGATGAGAAGTTGATGCCCTACAAATAGATGGTTGATAGTTTCCACACATACTTTCATATGGTAACTTTTGAACAAGTTCTGAGAGCACAAAACAAGGAAACAAATGCCATGGCTACAATAGGCTCTCTCCTCGACATACCAAGAAACACGCCTCAGCTGGAATTCCTAATAGAACAATTGTTGGTTCCTGCCTATGACATTTCAGAGTCAAAGATGGTCTGCAAACTTGTTGGTCCTGACTCTCCCTAGTACCAAGATATTTATGACTACCTTAAGTCTCAAACCATTCCACCTAACCTGTCCAATAACCAGAGGAAGTCCATCCAAAAATTCACAAGGTATGCCATTGTCAGTGACACCCTTTACCACCATAGCTTTGACAACACCCTCCTTAGATGTCTCGACACTAATGAAGCACGTACAACCTTACGTGAAGTACATGACAGTATATGCGGGTCTCATTCGAGTGGTCCTACTCTAGCCAAGAAAGTAACGAGACTTGGGTACTATTGGATGACTGTTGAAAAAGATGCAATAGAATATGTTAGGGCTTGTCGCAAATGCCAAATTCATAGTGATTTGATCCATGCTCCAGCACAGGAACTTTGGCCGATCACCTCTCCTTGGCCCTTCGCTCAATGGGGACTCGACCTCGTGGGTAAGATCCATCCAACCTCGTCCAATGGCCACAAATTCATCATCACCACCACTGAGTATTTTACGAAGTGGATCAAAGCCATACCTCTGACATACATAACTAACAAGCAAATATCCAAGTTCATTCTTAACTACATCATTTGTCGGTATGGCCTTCTGGAATCCATCATCACTGACAACGGATGTCCATTCAAAAACCAAGACGTTCATGAGTTATGTGAGCGATTTCACATCCAACACCATTTTTCATCTCTGTATTACCCACAAGAAAACGGTCAAGCTGAGGTGTCAAATAAAACCATTGTTAAAATCCTCAAAAAGACTATCAATGATGCTGGCCGTGACTAGCATATACAACTCAACCCTGCTCTGTGGGCTTACTGCACTAGCATTTGTACACCTACAGGAGCCACCCTATTTTCCCTGGTCTTTGGCACTAAGGCCATCTTTCCCATTGAGGTTGAAATTCCTTTGTTACGAGTCTCCCTGAAGGGTTTAACTGATGAAGAGGAGTATAGAAAATTGCGACTGCATGAGTTGGAGATGCTAGAGGAAAGAAGGAAAAATTACCTAACCCATCTACAAGCATATCAGAACCGTCTCTCTTGCAGCTACAAAAAGAAGGTTATGATAGAGAAGTTTGACATTAGCGACCTAGTTCTCATGCAAAACCCTAAGAACCAAGCTGACAGAGAAAAGTCAGGAAAGTTTGAACCAAACTAGTTGGGTTCTTATATCATCGTATCTTCTTTTGGTTCTAGAGCCTATCAGCTGGCGACTCCAGATGGAGAACAACTGACAGAGCCTATCAATAGTTTACATCTCTGAAGGTTCTACGCATAGCATCAGGAGATCGAGCTGAAAACCGTAAAATACAAAAAAATTGAAAAATGATAAAACAATCATTGCCTTGATGAAAACCTGGAAAACAGGCGTCTTGGCAACACCAAAAAAATTAGAAAAATGACAAAAATAGTAAAGAAAAATGATTCATCCAACAGTGAAAACCTGGCAAATAGGTGCTTTAGATAAGTACCATGGTGAAAACCTGGCAAACAGGCGCCATGCATAATCAATCATTGCTCTGCCATCTACTGTCACTTTCTCTGCCTTGGCCAAGGATGAAAGGCATCTACCACCATTATCACATTGATCGCCACGACATTATACCCTTCCCTTCATGGTTGATAAATAGTTGACATCAAGTCTTGACGACTGTCCATCTGGTACACCAACAACATCCCTTTCATGTCCCTTAAAATAGGCTAAGTCTTGGACCTGACTGGGGGAAAAAAATTTATCATGTAACTACAGTGGATGTCACACATGGTTTCAGCAATTAGCAAACAAGTCCTGAAAAAAGACAAAAACATCACAAAAAGTCCTGAAAAAGGACAAAAACATGGCAAAAAGTCCTAAAAAAGACCAAAAACATCGCAAAAAGTCCTGAAAAAAGACAAAAACATGGCAAAAAGTCCTGAAAAAAGACCAAAAACATCGCAAAAAGTCCCAAAAAAAGACAAAAACATGGCAAAAAGTCCTGAAAAAAGACCAAAAACATCGTAAAAAGTCCTGAAGAAAGACCGAAAGCATCATAAAACATCTTGAAAAAAAACTAAAAACATAGCAAAATGTCCTGAAGAAAGACCTAAAACTTAAAAAATGCCCTGAAGAAAATCTCAACAAGATGTCAAACACAGAGTCATCTCTTCTCAAATCTATCATGGCAATCAGTCAGTCTTTGTCGTCTGTCCGAACTACGTTGTCTCTACACATTTGCTACGTAGGCAAGACTCATTTTCGAGTCCCCGAGACATTAGGTTAGTCCTTTTAGGTTTGTCAAAATAAAATCATAATTCAATTTTTGGACATCAAGACAAAGTCATTGGTCATGTCGAACTACGAGGTCTCTGAGTGCATGACGTAGGCAAGGCCATCTGACAATGAGCCCCCGAGGCTGCACTAGGTCAGTCCACTAGGGTGCATGGCATTACACTGGCACACATGTCAAAAGTCTTCAGGTCAAGAAAAATCATTTTCCAAAAAAAATAAATCGTTAAAACAAAGTATGGAAATTATTTATTCAAAAATGACAAACACATCATCATGTCAAAGAAAATTGACATATGGTCAACACAAGTCAAACTCAGTCAAAACAAGTCAAATGATCATAACCTATCAAACTATCAACTCTTGGTTAGCTTTCAGATGTGTCCTTTTGAAAGACAACCTCTGTCATTCATGCCTTAGGATGTGTCCTTCCTAGGCATCATCACTGTCATCCGACATTTTGAGGGATCCTTTTGACATCTAAGGATCACTCCTCTTGACATCATTATTCTTCAAATGTGTCCTTCTGAAGAACAAACTCTATCATTCATGCGTTAGGATGTGTCCTTTCTAGGCATCGTCACCGTCATTCGACATTTTGAGGGATCCTTTTGACATCTAAGGATCATTCCTCTTAACATCAGTATTCTTCATATGTGTCCTTCTGAAGAACCAAATCTGTCATTTATGCCTTAGGATGTGTCCTTCCTAGGCATCATCATTGTCACTATCACATGGAATTTTGAGGGATCCCTTTTGACATTTAGGGATCATTCCTCTTCACATCAACATTATTCAGGATGTGTCCTTCCTGAATTCAGTAATTTTTGACATTTGTCATTTGAGCATCATCAAAGCTTTGACACTCTGGCATCTCATCATTATCAAACTTGACATCTTGACATTAGAACAATGGATATCCAGATGCACTTGGAAAACATTTGACACTTGTATTTTGGATTTTTCATCATGTTATTAGTTTTTCAGTGAGATCCCCATAACAAGATTTAGAGAAGCAATGACGTATCATGACAATGAACACACATGACTACTAGTTTCTTAGCGAGGTCCTGATTCTGGGATTTAGAAAAACAACGACGTATCATGATAGGGGCTCTATTTTTGTACTATGACAATCATGCTGCTAGTTTCTCAAGGATGTCCTGGAAACAGGGTTTAGAGAAGCAATGACGTTTCATGAATTGTCCTTGTCCTTTTCAGCTTGTGGCTGATTATGAAAAAAAGACTGGGGCAATCACAGTCTAGTTTGAGTCATGATCATCCTTGTCTGTGACTGCTTATCTTATGTGATGGTACAACCTTGCACACCTTGATCTATGTCATATCATAGTGTTTGTTGGCCATTACAACAATCTTCCCAATGATGATTAAGAGCAATAAATATTAAAGTCCTACGGTAAAGCTCTGAAGGGTTTGGTCTAGGAACTAACATGCATCTTCTTCGGTCTGGTCATCTTCTCTCGTTAGTCTCTTCATCTTCTCTCATCCATCTCACAATGATATCCTCTGACATACAAAAACATGAGTGCATACATGATCATATAAACATTGCATTAGGTCCATACATACATCATCCATAGCATTATATCACATACATATCATTGCATATTGCATTAACATAATCACAAACATTGCATTAACATAATCATCAACATTACATCCATTTAATAAATACATTATGCATATCATTATCATCATCATCACATGTAAATAAGCATTGCATCATCATGGCATCATAATCATAAGTAAGCATCACATCACATATATCATAAGGCATAAATCAAAGAACATCACATACCACACATGTAGGCCGCATCAAAATTGCATCATCATATAATATCATCTCAAAAATGTACAATGTCACAGGATAAAGCCAAGAGATCCCAAAAATGGAGCTCGCAAGCTCAATAATATATGTATAGTGTGTCATAATAACAAAAATTCCCCTAGGGTAGACTCTCATCATCCCCTCGCAGCGAAGAATGTAGCGGCTGGAACTCTGTGATTGGAACTAAAATGATGGGCGGACCAGTAGCAGCCTCTACCTATGCCACCAAAGGAACTGACAATGACAGTGTCATCTCCATGGTAATGGACACTTGTGACGTCACTACTGCCTAGCTCTGAGAAGTAGATGGATCTGCTACTGGTGGCTACCTCTGCACTAACCTCTACATTGAACCAGTAGACTCATGACTGTGGCTCGAGTGATGATTCGAGGCAGGCTGTGAGAGTTGTGAGACCTATGCCCTAATGTGTGCCCTGACGAGGTAGACCCTCCTGCACTCGTATAACTCCTGCTACTACTCCCACTCCCTGATCAGTGGCCACTGCCTGTCCTCGTCTATGAGCATGATAGTGTCAGATCTCATCACTCACAAGGCACCTCCTGCTCATATAAGGTCCTATACTGACCCAACCTCGTGCTCACCCTAGCCAACTTGCAAGCACTATCCCTAGAGGGCCCTATGCATAATGCTGCAAACTCGACACACCACTGAGCTGAGTCCTGCTAGCGGATCACTACCTGATCCCGCTCTACCTGAGCCATCTCTAGCTCTGACTGTAGTGCTCTGACCTGTGCCATGCTCTCATCTAGTCTCCTCTGTAAATCGGCCACCCTCTGATCTGTCGTGGCATCCTGGGGCAATCTCGAGGAGGACGGTATCTCCTCCTGTCCCTCCACCATTTTCCATCTGAGGAGTCTCTTGGCCTCATCCATAGCATCATCATCATCATCATCATCCTCTCCCACATCCTCTCCGCCGACTCTCTCATCTCAGGGCACATCCACCTCTGCATCCTCCTCCTGCCTCGGCTGCTCCTCTGTCTCTCCACCTCCACCTCCGCCTCAGACACACCCTCCTCCTGTTTGGCCTCCACCACCTCCACATCCTCCTCTCATCTCTCCACCTCCACCTCCGCCACCTCCACATCCTCCTCTCATCTCTCCACAACCGCCTCCACCACCTCCACATCCTCCTCTCATCTCTCCACATCCTCCTCCCATCTCTCTCCCTCCACCTTCGCCTCGGCCACATCCTCCTCTCTCTCCCCCTCCTCATCCACCTCAGGGATAGCATCTAATGCTACCCTCGCCACACATGGGCGCACCCTCCAGCCATGTCTCTGACCATCTCTCCTACGCCTCCAGCCATCTCCTCCATCATCTCCGTCATCTCCGTCATCTCCACCCCAACCTCTGTCTCTACCCCCATCCCTACCTCTGTCCCGACCTCCATCTCTCCCCAGGCCTCTGCCCCTGTCACAATCCCTACCTCCTCGCTTGGCTCTCGGCACTTGAGGTATCACTGACCGTCTGTCCACAAGTGTGGGCCCATTGGGATCTATCAATGGCACTAGCCTATCTACCTACCACCATAGGTCGTAATCTACAGTGGTACTAGGATTTGCAACTCCACCCCTCCATCCCCACGACTGGGCTCCTATCACATCAATCTATTGCTCTGCAAACACTACTAGAATAGCCGGCCCCCAAGCATACTCTCTAGAAGAGCGCGCATACTCAGTTGTCCCCGCAGGTACACCCTGCTGCTCTCTAAACTATCTGAGAACATGCTGTGGTAGATACATCTCTATAATCAGTGAGCTCTGCACTATCCTCTCAATCAAATACTGATACTTTCTACACAGGCTGAGATGGTCCACCTCATCATCCCACTGCTGACAATCTTTGTATGGCCTCCAGATAAAAGACACCATCGTGTCAATCTGATGCTGCCACCAACTTGTCTCGCCCATCTGTATCTGTTGTAGGGCGCCTGCATAGTAGTAGGCATAGGGCATCCCCTCTGCCAACTATTGTCTCTGAATCGGTGGGCGAAATATAGCAATATGCTCCCAGGCCCAAATCATCATCAATGTGGTACCACACGAGATACTCTCTGGCCTCCTGTAAGAAACCTCATGCAACTGATGGTAGAGTGTCCCCAGTAAACAAGGACCCCAAGCATACACTATCCTATCTCATCTCATCCCAACCAAGACATCTCCCCAGCCAATAGGGAATCCATGTCCCCAACGGTCAGGAATCAAAATACCGCCAATGAGTGTCGCTAAGAAGGCATCAAAATGAGAATAGTGCTCCACCATGAACTCCCATCGGATCTTGTATCCCTAGATGTCGATCCCTACACCCTCATCTCGATAGTAGGCTCGAAAAGTCTTCTCACCATGGCGAGGGTCATAGACGATCCACTCTCCTCGGATCAGCACCCGTAAAATGTGGTAGACATCCTCGAGTGTAATAGTAGCCTCTCCCGTCGGCAAGTGGAAAGAACAAGTCTCAAAATGCCAACACTCGCATAATGCAGTAAGTAGTCCCCTATTTTCCTGAATAGCAGGCATATAGGTGACATAGAACAATCCCAGCCGCATCAGTCATCGCCGCTCCCGCGGAGTCGGCTGATCCGCAAATCGGAAGGTCGTCGGTCTGTTCTCGTGTGTATAAATCAGGGCAAGCTGTCTCTGCATAAATCCATTTGAACAATGCGTCAATACCTTCTGCACAATTTTCAGTATTATCAAAAGCATTTAAGGTTTCACAAACATCAAAATCAGCCCTAGTCAAAGTCAAAGTCAAATGCGTCGCGTTGGCTGCAAATGCGTCGCAAAACATCGAATGCATCGTTTTGTACTTCAAATGTGTCACAAAATAAAAATTGTGTTGTTTGGTTGCTCAAATGCGTTGCATCAGAACATTTGCGTCATGAAATTTGACACTTGCGTTGTTCCGAGCAAATGTGTCACTTAAAAAGGCAATTGTGCCTCAAGATGGCGAATGCAGCATTCCAGCCTTCAAATGCAACTCAAAAAGGAAAATGCATCGCAATTTTTGGAAAATGCGGTGCAAAACCTCGATTTCCCCTAATTTACCATGTCATTTGCATCGCGACGCATCAAATGCATCGAACGTGAAGGAAAATGCGGCTTACGCAAACGCATATGCGTTGTAGCGCATTAGTTGTTTCCCCTAGAAACCTAGTTTTGGCATGCAAAATGAAAAAATTACAAAGGAGGATATGGGTACATACTGCTGGCTTTGAGCCCTCTGGCCATCTGAAAGTCTGCACGATTTCGCTGCGATGCTCTGTCACTAGAATCACCATCCTTTCAGAAGTCCACTTCGCTCTGAGCTCTCAAAATTTGCAATGTATATAGTAAGAATGAATTGATTTTTACCCCTTTGTCAACCTATTTATAAGGTCAAAATGGCATTTGTCAACCAGGTTATTACTGGAGGCTCATTTGACTTACTTTGACCACCCCGTTGGTTGCCTTAAACATGTCAGAATCTAAAACCGACTGTGCCATTGTTTTTCTGGTCATCAAATTGACTTATCGGGACCCTTTCCAAATTTTTTTGCCGCCAACCCAAAATTTGAAAAATTTCTCGAGGGGGCATCGATACTCTACACCTTCATTGGGGCATAGCTTTGACTTATTTTCTTTGTCACAATGCGACATGCTACATTATGACAAAGAGGGGAAAAATGTAAACACATAAAAATGACCTAAGCCTGCAAGCTTCATTTTTCATCTTTTGTCCTAGCATAATTATGACATTTAATTATGTCTTTGGTCCACATTCGACTATTAGTTAAATAATTCATAATTATTTAATTAATTCATGTCCTTTTATTCTTCATGATTATTAAATAAATAAATTTTATTTCTTTATTAAATACATCATTAATTATCTAAGTCTTCCCCTAATTAAATAAACTTCTAAATTTATCTAATTACCCTTCTTCAGTCATTGCTTCCTGATTATTAAATAAATAAGTTTTATTTATCTATTTAATGTGTCACTAATTGTCATAATTAAATGAATTGATTAATTTATTTAATTAATTAATCTTATCTGCTAAATTAAATAATTATCTTAATTATTTAATTGTTGAAATTAATATTCATCTCATTTTAAATAAATGAAAATATTTAAAATGTCATCACATTCTTAACTGACAGTCCATTTTGGTAAATAATCTAAAAATCGATTATTTATTATTTCACAAAAATCCATATTTGGAATTAATTTAATTCAAATTGGTAACTTTCCTCCAAAAATCAAGTAATCGGGCAGATTATTGATTTTCCAAATCTAATCTTCAGTTCAACGCTTATCTTCTTGATTTTCGAAAATCTTTATTTTCGAATTAATTATCTCATTTATTCTCTCAAATGAAATCTTGACCACTCGCTTAATGATTTTTCCCTAACCCTAATTAGGGATTATCAAATTTAATCTGAGCCTCTCATTTTAGGTCTCTGTCAAAAGTCAATCTCGTCCGTCTGTTCAAAATGGCATTTTCTATAAAATGCTATTTTGCTCTCATTTTTGGAGGACGCACATGAATTACGTTATTCTTGCATATTAAAACTTAGATTTCTTTGAGTCATTTTTAGTCATTTAGGCATAACCATAGAATTTGATCAAATCCTTCAAAGCTTGGTGTAGGACTTAGACATTTATTTCTAGATTGCTTGCATGTTCAATTTGAGGGCAATACGTCAACCAACAAGTTAGAAGGTGTTACAAAGGTGAATCATGGAGGTCTCGGTGATTAGCTGGTATAATCGTTCTTTTGTTTACTTCCTTTGTACTTTGTAATTTCTTTGGGTTTCTTGATTTGTATTGATTTGCTAACCTTAATCAAACTTAAAATTAACCCTTAAATACAGGTAGTTTTAGGTTATTTATCTTTTTCAGGAGAAATAGAGTGTTACATTGACCATCAACAAGACTTGTATTATAAATCCTCTCATATTCCTCTCAATTCCCTTTTTTATTACAAGGATCATGCTTTAAAAGCCTTTGGAAATCCCTGTCTACGAGAAAAATACAACTTCAAATATAAAATTTCACACTATAATATCATACTTTAACCTCTACCCCATTGGTAAAGCCTTTTGCAATACATACATAGGGTCTTAGGTTCAAACCCAAGCCCCTCTTTTTCGGGCCTCATAGATTAAAATATAACAAAACTAATTTTCCCCATGCTATATTGAGAACCATGCACGTGGCACATTGGTAAATGGAGCGGTTCTTATTGGGGAGGTTGATGGTTCAAACCATCGACCCCCTTTTTTGGCTTGATACAGTCTTTATTTTTACTTTAAATAGCATATTCCACCTTTTGTTACAACAAATCACATGTGGCATGTTGGTTGAGAGTGCTTAATGGGATTGGGGAGGTCGAGGGTTCAAAGTCAAACCACTTGACCCACTTTTATAGATTTGCCATCTTTTAAAAACATAAATAAAAATCAGCCCCGTATATGTAGCGAGGAAGCCGCTTGGGCTAGTGGTGGAGAGGAAAAGTAGCATTGGGGTGGTCATGAGTTTGACCCCCATCAACCACTTTTTCCTAAACAATTGACCAAACAGGGGAATGCTAGTGGGATGCCACATGGCATCATTCCATTGGTCCGTGTGGCATTGTTCTATTCACTAACACAATGCCATGTGTCGAAACATAACTAGTTCATGCCAACTCTATCACCATGTCAACTACCATGCATGCCACCATGTGTCAATTTTCTATCATACCAACTCAACACCACATTAGCTGTACAGATGCCACATCATCATGCTGACATCATCATTTATACTTGGTAAAAAAAAAATTTCTACACAACTTTTATCAGCCATAACTTTCACATATGAACTCCTTTTGACGCAATTCAAGTGGCATCACAATCATCTCAATGAGCTCTTCAACTTGGTGCCATTTTCGTTTGATTTGGAGATGATCAATTTTTTGGCCTAGAGTCTTCCTCTAGAATCCTTGATACTACTAAACTTTGATTGAGCATGGCTTTTGCATATGACCTCCTTTTGACATGATTCAAACTATGTTGAGACCGTATCAGTGAGCTCAATACAATGGTGATGATTTCATTATATTTTGAGACTATAAATTTTTGTGGTCTTCTAGATCCTCCTGGATCATTCCTCCCAATTGAGAAGCTTTTGGACCACCAAAAGTCTAGTTTTATATAGAATTTAAGTGAGGGAATTGTTGCCTCACTTGTCTAGTATCATTTGTCCACCCAATTGGAATTTTGATCTTCCAACCCATCACAAACCAGAAGAAAAATGAGATAGCATTGTTGATACAATCAATCATTCCACCATCAATATTCATTGTTGCATCCACCGTCCATATAGAGCTAACCAATATAATAACAAGCAACAATACTGAATAAACTGATGTGAAAGAAAAAGAATCAATGTGTTGGATCTCCTAAACAGAAACACCATTAGAAAATGAATCTTTCAAACCCTCATTTTCAACCTTTGGTTGAAAGATTAAATTTGCTTGCAATTGGTCCTCATACTGTGCTTTCTGTGACACCTTATCATGATTATCAATACATGTGATTACTTCATCTTCATGCTTAATATCACTAGCTATTACAAACATGAGGATTAACATGTTGCTTGCATTCACAATCATCTTCAAATGCCCTGTGTTTACAACAGATCTATCATTCTTCATGCGATGATCTTTCACAATGAATTCAATTCCATCTATAAACAAATGATACATGTTATGTTCCCTATAGAAAATGGACTTTCTATCATACAACTAAGGACTTCCTAGAACTATCCCATAGATGTCAAGTGGAATTAAATATAACTCTACCTCATCTACAAACTTGGATGTGATTGCAAATCAGAGTTTACATTGTCTCGACACATGTAACCGAGCATTATCATGCACCCAACCCAATGGATATGGTTTTGGATGAGGTGTTGTTTTTAATCCCAATCACTTAACAACTTGTTCAAAGATTAAGTTCACTTGTGATCCACTATCTATGACTGTATCAATTTTACTTTGTTTTTTGATAGTCCTTATATGAAACAATTCATTCCTTTTACTTTTAATAGGGACCTCATTATACTTTAAAGAAGAATCAAGGGAACTAGTACTGGAAATATGAATGATGCCTTTTATACCCACAACTGTTATCTTGGTTTCATCATGAAAATCTGATATGAGGTCCTGCATGATAACTATAGTCTTTTGCTTACCCTTTCAATCCTTGATCCACCTTGGTTTCTATTCATGATGTAATTTCCAACATTTTGCATCTTCATGCCCTTTCTTTTGTAGTGTGAGCAATAAAGCTTTTCCTCCTCTTTCTTTACAGAAGCTATCCATTGTATTTTCTCCTCCCCTTTCTTGCTTCCTTTTTACTTAACAAATTCCATTAAGAAATTGTCATGGCTATTCTTTGTGCTCGTTTCAAGATGAATAGCTTGCACACTAACTTCATCAAGTTTAGTTGGATTGAACATAAGTATTGTATGCCTCAAATTTTCATGTAATCCACCTATATACTTCAACAAAATTTCTTGTGTATATAATGGAATGCCCAAAATTAAAGCTCTTTTCCTAAATTCAAGTGTATATTCCTATAAACTTTGTCCTTTCTCTTGCCTTAATGACTACAAATTCATTACTGCTTGTTGCATGTGACCTAATGGATAAAATTGTTTCTTAAGTGCAACTATAAACTCAAACCAAGAAGAAATAATTTTACCATATCGACTTAGATACTCTTGAGTTTTTCTCTCCCACCATATTAAGGTTGTGCCTCTTAGGCGAAGAGTGGCTAATTGGATCTTTGAAGTATCATCAATAAACTTCTGAATCCTATAATAAACTTCAATCTGCTTTATCCAATTATAAGTTGGCAATTCATATTTAACATCAAGCTTTAACAAATGTGTATTAGATTCAGGTTGCACATGTTTCTTCTTTGAAGATGAAGTAGACGAAGAAGACGAAGAAGATGGAGACAAAGGTTTAGGAGGGTCACCACCACCTCCTACTCCTTTACCTTTGTCATCTTTTGAAGAGGATTCACCTTTCTCCTTATTCATCTTTATGTCCTTGTACAGCTCTTCCAACATCATCTTCATGTCTAGGAACATTTTGAAAAATTGTTCTTCATTCTCAAAGATTTCAAGACTGGGAGATTTTCCTTCTTCCAGTTGTGCCATGGTTTGTCTTCGAGTAACTTGCCTTGATCCTATCTTTGGATTAATCTCTTCAAGTGCACCTTCTCCTCGCTTTAATTTCAACCTGGTTAACATCCACCACTTGCAATTTTTCCTGTTAAACTGCTCTGATACCAAACTTGATATGTAACCAAGGCTTAACAACTTAAATTGCACTTAATTCAAATATATAAATTCCCGATCAACAAAGTTGCATGGCTATGTTCATTTGCATTTGAAATTGCAAAACTAGGTGCACTTATTCATTACACAACTTAATGAAATTTTAATTAATTACATTAACTTTTCATAATTAATAACTCAAAGAAGGAATCAAAATATTGAAAGACATAATAGAAAATGAAAAGACAATAACAGGCTTGTTAACGGAGTTCACCAATGTGTTCAAACTATGTCTCTAGGTTTGCTTCTCAATGTGGGACCACTTTTATTAATGATGCCAATCTTCAATTCGCCTTATTACATCAAAAATGCATTAGACTTGTATTAAAAATGTTGGAATCAAGCAACACTGATAGGGGGGGTGAATCAGTGTTGTGCAATTGTTAAATTTATTGATCTTATCTTCAAAGCACTTATAAGATTCAACCAAAAGAAATATGCATGAACATAAAGTAAGCAACCACAACACCATAACACAAGAATTTTTACGTGCAAACCTTGCTAGGGGAAAAACCACGGTGGATGGCCAATCCACAATATAATTTGAGTATACTAAAAAATATGTTTACAAAATGGGAATGTGCTTGCATTCAGGCACACTTCCTAGAGGTCACTGCTCAAAAACATAAAGGCTTACTACCTTACAAAATTTTGGAATACTTCCAAAAGATTTGAACTGAGAAAGATAGCATCTACAAATGCCTAATTACAGTTCTAGTTAGGCTCAACAATCAATCTCTTAACCTTCTGATTGATTATGCTCTTCTACTCTATTATGCTTCAATTCACATTACAAAATCCTTAATGCACAAGTGAAACTATGCATAATCACTTTCTTTATCTTCTGGTATTTTCAATATACATCAACTTGCATCAATCACACATCAAAATGATATATTCAATCTCTTATATATATTTTCTACAAGCAATTTAATCGCTTTATGTTAGCTTCAATAATATAAAAAATATTCACAAACTGTCAGCTCAAATCATCCATAATATTCAATGCACATCCACAAGAGTTGGCCACAACATAGTGAGGACCCAAAACAAAATGCTCAAACACAAAAAAACTTGGACAATAACTCCTCAAATATCTGCGACACATTATATTCACCAAGTCGGCCTTCATACACTGATGAACAAAAAAATTGCCAACCAGACCTTCTAACTTTCACACAAGTTGATACGAGGTGCCAATATTTATAGATAACACAAATTATGCATCGAACATAATTCCCTGAGATCCACAACACAAAATAATAATAGAAAATATGTATATGGATCGAAGAACACATATTTACTGGATGCTTTGTTCTAGCTTAACAGATAAACATTGATCTTCGATTTTTCTACCAATATGAGTGAATTACAACGTGCAAATCAACTAGCTAACAAGGGTTGCCATCAATGACAACACCAGAAAATATGTGCAGTGTCTCTTGCCAACAATTCCCCCCTTTGGCATTGATGGCAACACTTAGTGAAAAATAACTAAGTGTGGATCAGTACCAACATAAATACACTGCCAACCAAAACTCCAAAAAGATCTTCATTCACCTGAAAACTACAACTCCCCCTTAGATGAACATACACTTTTCACAATTCTACTCTCCCCCTTTGACATCAATGGCAAAGATAGGGAATATGCATTCAAAACAAAAAAAACTTCAGACTGCATATGTACAAATTTGTTTCAACAATTTACACAAACTTGAAAATATCTGCAAAATTCATTTTCAATAGGTTCAGGCTTGAGTCCCAACACTTCTTAAGGCTTTCCAGAATAGTTATGTGACCATAGAGTAAATAAGATTGCATCTCAACAGTTTCTAGGTTCATCGAATCACTGACCGCCAAAGCATCTTGTGCTTCCTTCAAAGCACTTAACATAGTTTCCATCTTAGGACCAATTAGGCCTCTAAGTTCACAAGCTCTTTCCACAACTCTATCATTATCATGCTTCAAGCACTTTATCTTGTCAAGTAGAGATATAACTTGACCTTCTTTCTCTCCAACAAAAATAGTCAAAGGATCCAAAGCATTAGAAATAGTAGCTAACTCTTTCTCATGATCCTTAACATTCTTCTCATTGTCCTCAATAAGTTTAGACAAAGATAAACATGACGTAAACCTTTCCACCTTCAGCTAGAGCATTATGAACATTCTTCACACAGGTAGCTAACAAATATTTATCTTTAGCTATCATACCTTTCAGACTACTGAATCTTTTGTCATCAAACTCCTTTTGTACCTTGACCAAAGCTAACTTCTCAAGTGACTCAAAATGAGTACTTATCGAATTTATAATCTTCTTCAGCTCACTGGAGGATGAACCGGATTGGTCCTTAACATGAGTAGGCATGATCTTCTCCAGAATACCAGATGCAAGATTTAATAATTCATTGTCCTCAATGTGGGACTTCATAATTTCTTCCCTAGCCTTAGCTTGTGCAAATGATGCAACTTTCATTTTTTGAATTGGGGACAAAGTAGACAAATGAATAGGGGAATCTCCCAACTCAAGGTCAAATTCTTCCTTTCGCTCTTCCAGAAATTTCTTTACTACCTCTATAGTGTCTCTTGCTTCCACTAGAATTTCCTTAACTTCAACCTTCTCTTCTTCAACCACTGATTCTTCAGCTACCAATTCTTGCTTTCCTTTAGGAACCTCAAATTTTTCACTTGACATCTCCTTTTCTTCAGCCGACACAACTTTAGGAGCTTCAGTCTCCATGGGTACTTATGTTTCATGCACATCAAGGGGAATCTGAGTGCCCTCAACTGTAACCTCTTCATTTACCAGACTAGATGAAGTGTCTTCCACATGCATTTCTTCATAAACAACATCAATTATGTTCTTTAATAGAACTTTCCTTAGAATACTTTTAGTTTCTTTTGCTACCTCTTCAGTTTTACCAATCATAAGATTGTTTATTCTTGTTTTGCTCTTGAATTCCTTCTTGGCTTTATTCAGAATTGACTTCATTTCCTCCATAGACACTACCAGACATAAGTCTACAAGAATTCGCTCTCTCATTTTCTCTTCTTCAGTTCTTGCACTTACTCTCTTCATTTCCAAAATTTCATACAATTCCTTAGGCAACTGTGCCATTATCTCAACAAGAGTCATATTGAAATTGTTCAAATATTTTATTGTAGCCTCCTCAAGGACTCTTTGAATAACACTATCAAAGGTACCATATACTTCACATAGGGGCTTAAGATTACCATCTTTGATTATACCTTTCTCAACTTCCTCTACAGACATACCTGGTTTCTTAGGCTTCATCTTCTTCTTTGCTTTCACTTTTTCATTGGAGGGCTTGACCTTAGTGACTGTTGTTGCTGCTTGAGTGCCCATATGCTTTATTTCTCTAATATCTTCATCATATTTTGTCTCCTCATCTTCTGAGACAGCTACGTACACTCTTGTTCTCTTATCCTTCTTCCTCTTACCAGATGCTTTAACTTGAGATTTTTCAGGGGCTGACTTCTTTGCATGACCAGATAGGGGTGCAGAACTCCTTATTGATCTAGTTCGGGCAAAGGATGCCACCGGACTAACAAATTCAGTTTTATCAAGATCTTTTCCTTTTTCACTTTCAGCTTGTTATCTCTTCCTTCTGGCTTCTCTTACTGCTTTTGCATATATACCCATGCTTTCTGCAAAGACTTCCACTTCTTTTCTTACTCTCTGGACTATCATTGGCGTCTTTAGCTGCTCATGGACCTACATGTCCTTCTCTGCATATGTTCCAAACCTTTCTTCTGCTGGATCATGAGGCTTACTCAACAAATGTTGTGCATATAATTCCAAGATGATTTCCTCAAATTCATAACCCATTGGCATAATCCAAACGGTTCTAGGTTCTGCAGCTTCCATCAAGCATTGATCAATATCCACCATAAAACAAATTGTATCCTTATACTTCTCCACAATAGAAGTAGGAATTATTTCTCTTGCTTGCATTACATTTTGAAAGTTCTTGAGATATCCCTAGATTGTAGTTTTCCTAGTTTGCAAATCACCAAGGCTGAATAACATATCTCTAATCTGAACAACTATAGGCTTGTCATCTCTTTTCCAGACTACTTTTCTGACTCTCGAAACTTCATTCATGAAGTAAAAGAACAAACACGGTAACATATTACCATATTTAAAGGAATTATTCTTGTCTTTCTTTATCTTACCAAGATTCTCCATAAGCTTACTTTGAAGCAACTCACATAAATCATACGCTGCATTCTCCCTCACCATCTAATATGTTGCATATATGGCAGTACCGAATACATAATTTTCTTGGCTAGAATGATATATCTTATAACCAATAACCATTGAGGAAAATTTCACATCCACATCAATGATGTTATCAATTGACATTGCTCTTCTGTCAAATGTTGAACCAGTCGCATTAGTGACTGTCTGGTTCTTCACAGACTTCAAAATTGGCAAGCCACCGGAAGAATTTAGACTAGTAATAGCTCTTATAGCTTCTTTTGTAATCTTGAAAGGTTGATTCGACCACATAAATTCAGCATGAACTTGACTCAAGATATACCAAACCCATTCGCTTTCATCGAACATAGGGAATTTCATAATCTGCGTGAATTTCTTCTCCTCTAGGGTTTTGAATTTGAGCTTAACACATAAATCTTCTCCAACAATGTGTTTGGAATATAAGTTTAGCAACTATGAGCTTCCTAATTCCTCAATATTAACATGAGTGTATACCCTAATATCTTCAATATGCAATACGTCGTACGGAATAGATGAAAATGCACCTAAGGGCTCGGTCTCAACAAACTTAAATGGATGCCACTTGAATTTCGGGCGGGGTCTATCCTCAACTTCAACTACCAATGGAGTAGCCATTTTCACAAATTCATAGGTTTACAATTTTTCCCGATAAATACCTTTTCGTTGAATTAGGGTTTGATCTTCGAATTTCCTTCACACTTGAATCCTTTCCAAATTTCACCAAAGTTCACTTCAGAGCTCTTCAAACTTTTTCTCTTCAAAATTATGCAAAGTGACAAATGAAAGATAGAAATGTCTTTTTATCATTTGCACACTTAACCTTTTTTTTGCAATAAATTCTTTTTCCCTAACTCATCCAGATACCCTGTTTCCATATATTGTGAAAGATAACTCTTATGTGAATCTTCAATTCTGCATAAATACTTTTTCCGACTGACTAACAACATTTGTAGATCATCAATGCAATCATTGTACTCATCCACATTTTGGTGTCAATTACCAGCAGGTGGTTTGAAATATTCTCTTGATAGTCCCCCCTAGGCCAAAGGCCTAAAAACTAATTCCCAGAGGAATTACCAGAAGCAAGTTCTGGTGCAGGCTCATTTTCTGCAATAGAGGAACTCTTATTTACCCATTTCTTCTTCATCTACTTCCTAATCTGATCTATAGTGACTTTCCCTTTTCCTTTTACATCCTTCTGTATGTTTCTTCTTTGATTTACTAGACCTCTTCTACAAAATCTAGCAATATGACTAGTTATGTTGCAATTGTAGCACACCACATTTTGCTATCCTAACCGGTTGTTCCACTAATTTTCTCTTGATATGCACTGGTTAGAAATATGGCCAAATCTATTGCATGTATAACATTGAAATCTCTATAAAAGTTATTCATCACATTTCTGCATTCATTTGACTTATGACCATACTTGTTATAATTAAAGTATTGACCATAAAATGATGGACCACTTGAATTTGTTCTACTTCTACATTGAGCCACCATACGACCAAATTTATTAGAAGCAAAACAATAACCATTGAACCTTTGAGCATTAGGTTGTCTTACCGGATACCTTCCAACATTGTTTATCTGATTTCCTTGTCTGAATCTCCTTTTTCCAGATCTGGAACTTTCTCCTTCCTCATATCCAAGACCTCACTTGTCAATATCAATTCTCTGAATTTTAATCAGTTCATCAAGCTTGGATGAGCTAACCTTAAACTTTTCCTTGAATTCATTTGCAGTAGCAAGTTCATCTCTAAGATCAACAATGTGCTTTTCAAGCTCTTCCTCATTGTGTTTGGATTGCTCCACCTCAAGTTCCAACTGATTGAATCCATCAGTAATTCAGCTACATTCTTCATATTTTTCTTTCAGGGACTGTGCAAGCTTCTCTTCATTCTTCATTTTGTCTTCAATTTCCTTGGTCACTCTCATCATAATAGATTTCATCTCATGCTTTAGGGTTGTATTCTCTCTGGAAAACTTTTCATATTCTTCTTTCTTTTCCTTCAAGGCTTGACTCAGTTGTTCATCTTCAATGCGTTTACTATCATCCTGCTTGATCTGATCACAAAGTTACCTTCTCTTCTCCCTGGACTTATTCATTTTATCTCTCAATGACTCAATGAATCTCTCAACATTTAGAAGATTTTGTTTCAATTCCTGGACTTCATATTTTGATTGATCAAGATCATCTAGGGCCACCATAAGTTTTTGTTGAAGACTACTTGAATCCATTCAAACACTTTCCAAGATCTTCCCCAAGCTGTTAAACTCCTTCTGAGGAACTAAGCTCTGATACCAATTGTTGGAATCAAGCAACACTGAGATGGGGGGGTGAATCATTGTTGTGCAATTGTTAACTTTATTGATCTTATCTTCAAAGCACTTATAACATTCAACCAAAAGAAATATGCATGAACATAAAGTAAGCAACCACAACACCATAACACAAGAATTTTTACGTGCAAACCTTGTTAGGGGAAAAACCACAGTGGATGGCCAATCCATAATATAATCTGAGTATACTCAAAAAGATGTTTACAAAATGGGAATGCACTTGCATTTAGGCACACTACCTAGAACTCACTACTCAAAAATAGAAAGGCTTACTACCTTACAAAAGTTTGGAATAAGTTTCCAAAAGATTTGAACTGAGAAAGATAGCATCTAAAAATGCCTAATTACATTTTCTATTAGGCTCAACAATCGATCTCTTAACCTTCTAATTGATTATGCCCTTCTATTCTGTTTTGCTTCAATTCGCATCACAAAATCCTTAATGCACAAGTGAAACTGCGCATAATCGCTTCCTGATCTTCTAATATTCGCAATATACATCAACTCACATTGAACACACATCAAAATGATATAATCGATCACTTATATATATCTACTACAAGTAATTTAATCACTTTATGTCAGCTTCAACAAAATAAAAAATATTCACAAACTATCAGCTCAAATCATCCATAATATTCAATGTGCATCCACAAGAGTCGGCCACAGCATAATGAGAACCCAAAACAAAATGCTCAAACACAAAAACACTTGGACAATAACTCCTCAAATATTCCCAACACACTATATTCACCAAGTCGGCCTTCATACACTGATGAACAAAAAAATTGCAAACTAGACCTTCTATCTTTCACACAAGTTGATACAAGGCACCAAGATTTACAAATAACACATATTATGCATCGAACAAACTTCCTTGAGATCTACAACACAAAATAATAATAGAAAATTTTCATATGGATCGAAGAAAACAGATTTACCAGTTGCTTTGTTCTAGCTTAACAGATAAACACTGATCTTCAATCTGTCTACCAGTATGAGTGAATTACAATGTGTGAGTCGACTAGCTGACAAAGGTTGCCATCAATGACAACACTAGAAAATATGTGCAGTGTCTCTTGCCAAAAAAAAATCCTCTCACAATCCTCGCAGTAGTACGAAGTCTTCAAGTATTTTTTTTCTCTTTTTGATTACAAGGATTATGCTTTAAAAGCCTTCAAAAATCCTTTTCTATGAGAAAAAAAAAAGTTCAAAGATAAATCTACACACTATAATATCATAATTCGGCCTTTGCCCCATTGGTAACACTTTTTGCAGTATATATAGAGGGTCTTGGGTTCAAACCCGAGCCCCTCTTTTTTGGGCCTCATAGATTTAAATATAAAAAAATTGATTTTCCCCATGCCATATTGAGAGTTCCATGTGTGTGGCACATTGGTAAATGGAGTGGTTCTTATTGGGGAGGTTGATGGTTCAAACTATCGGCCCCCTTTTTTCACTTGATATGGGCTTTGTTTTTACTTTAAATAGTATATGCCACCTTTAGTTACCACAGATTGTGTGTGGCACGTTGGTTGAGAGTGCTTAATGGGATTGGGGAGGTCAAGGGTTCAAACCACCTGACTCCCTTTTATAGATTTTCCATCTTTTAAAAATATAAATAAAAACTAGCCCAATATATGTAGCGAGGAAGCCGCTTGGGCTAGCGATGGAGAGGAAAAGTAGCATTGGGGTGGTCAGGATTTCGACCCCCATCAACCACTTTTTCCTAAACAACTGACTGAACTGAGAAATGCCACTGGGATGCCATGTGGCAACATTCTATTCGCTAACACAATGCCACGTTTTGAAGTATAACTGGTCCATGTCAACTATGTCACCACGTCAGCTTCCACACATGTTGCCACATATCAATTTCTTGTCATGCCAACTCAACACAATAGTTGTACAGATGCCACATCATCATGCTGATGTCATCATTTATACTTGGTCAACCTTTTTTTTCTGCACAACTTTGACTGGCCATAACTTTCACATATGAACTCCTTTTGATGTGATTCAAGTAGCGTCAGAATTGTCTCAACGAGCTCTTTGACTTGGTGACATTTCTATCCAATTTAGAGATTACCAATTTTTTGGCCAAGTCTTCCTTTGGAATCCCTGATTCTATTGAACTTTGATTGAGCATAGCTTTTCCATACGACCTCCTTTTGACGCGATTCAAGCTACATCGGGACCATATCAACGAGCTCTACACAATGGCGATGATTTCATTGGATTTTGATACTATGAAATTTTAGGTCTTTTGGATCCACTTGGATCAATTCTTATGCTTAATACAAGACATCAAAAGCCTTTTCTATTTATGCATAAAAAATTCTAATCTTGTAACATCTTCCAAGTAATCTCCAATTTCTATACTACAACTTTCCTATCCCCATTATCATCAAATGAAGGTTCCAATTATTACAAAGGAAATCCAAAGGAAGTTGGATCTCTAAGGATACAAACCACTACCACCAGCACCAAAAAGAATCTATAAAGTTTCATTATTTTATAGATTCTTCATTTTATTATAAAGCTTTCCATTTAATAATTATAAAACTCAAAATTTCTTAAGAAAAGTAGTATTTTGTTTCCATTTCTTGGTTATAAAAGGAATCTTTGTTTATTCCTTGTAATAAATTGCATTTTTTCTTAGTTTAAGTAGATTTTATTTTTTCCTTTCTTTCTTTCTTGGAAAACCTATTGATCATTGTTGTGTCTTACACACACGCCCTGTTCAAAATGGGGACCCCCTCTTTTTCCTGTCTTGCTTTAGGTTGCTTTCATCTTTTCTCCTTAAGAGAGAGGCCCTCAAACTTTTGATTTTGTCATCTCCCCTAACTTTTCAATGTTTATTCAAACTAGGAGATGGAATGGTGTTTTACAATAATTGAATGGGTTGATCATTGATTTTAGGATGTCTAATTTGAGTGATTTTATGCTAATTTAGGTTCAACCCCAAAATTTCCATCACCTCGCAGATTTTTTCCACCTTTGAAATTGGAAAAAATTGGAAAGTTTTCGTAGAACCTAGTCTACATTAAAATTAGTGAAGTTTCCAAACTTCACGAAATCCACTTTCATTTGAAATACTTGAATCCAGGCCCTGTCGTAATCCCAAAAAGGATTCTCCAACAGATAAAATTTGAAATTTTTGATTGATTGATGTGACAACTATGTTTTCAGTGGCATTTATGGATGAGAAACATGAAAGAACAAAACTAATGTAACTTCCACCTTTGTTTATCACTTTATATTTGCAAATTCAAAGAGGAGAGCTTGGGTGAAATTAGGGAATTTGTGAGAACAAGCTAAGAGTGAAAATTTCAAAGGTTGGATGTGAAAGCTCAAAGGTGGTTTAAAGCTAAGTTTAGGTCCATTTATTCACACCTTCAATTGAAAGGTTAAGTAAAATCACTATTGCACTTGGTTCGAGATGATATTCTTTACATTGCAACGTTGAGATTGCATAGGGTTTTCAGTGAAATGGTTTTTAGTGTGCATTAAAACATTTTGCATTACTTAAATGAGGTGCACATTGGGTTGAATGAGTCATTGCTTGGTCTGAATTCTTTGTTTGGCGTGTCTTGATAGCTTGTACATTTCAATCTTTGATAGCATGAGTTGAAATTGCATATTTATGGGTTTTGAGTGATTTTCTTTCTTTACTTGGGCTTAGCATGAATTCACATTTCTTGTTTCAAGGTTGTAATGATTTTAATTGCTTATCTCTGAGTATGAGCATTTGCTTGAAATCATTTTAATATTGAACGAGTTAAAACCCTTTGCATTCATAGTTAAAATTATAAAATTAGGGTTTTTGCACCATCATATGCTTACATGGTTCCTAAACAATTAACTATAAGTGTATTTGGATTCATAGTAAAATGTTAGGGTTACAAATCTAAAATTTTGAGCTTTAATAGTCTTAAAACCCTAAATTTGTGTTCAAACCAATTTCCATTTTTACGTATGCAAAATTTTGAAACAAGTTGAGTGTGTATGCCTCCCAAAAATATTAGCATTTCAACATTCCATGGGTTCCTTAAATCCATAGGAATCTCCAAAGATCAAAATAGGTAACAAGATGGGTATGAGTCTCGGACATTCTGATCATTTGGGGAAAAGTTCACCTAAGGAAGTTTTTCACCACTCTTTAAAATCCTTGAACCACCAAAAGCCCGAGGTTAAACAAAGTACTTGGTAATTTTATGGAAAAGTAGTCACCCTCATGGATTTTGTGGCCTTGTGAAATCCCTGAAGTACATCAAGTTTCCAAAATCTGCTTAAGGGAGTTAAAACTGGTTTTTTGTCAAAGTAACAAACTTGTGGATTCTTGCTTACAATTATTGAATAAAATAAAATATTTTGAGACAACAAATAAAAGAAACACTTTAACTTTTATATTCACAAATAAAAGATTACATAAAAGCTTGATGATTTCTTGATGATTACAATGGCAGCATTGTTGTTATATTTATAGATTTATGGAAATATCTAGAATATCTTAGAAAGACTAAGAAAAGTCTCAAAAAAGAAAAATCTAGAAGAATATGGATGTTTCCATATTCTGGAGTATTCCACGAGATTTGGATAAACATTTCCTACAACACTAAGACTTCTAAATACACTAAAACTTCTAAATACATAAACAAATATTATCTCTAACACCCCCCCCCCCATAGTGTTTATTTGGAGAGGATAATTATAAAAAAATTATTACATAGAAACTTCCTTGAGATTTAGCAAGTTTCTAAATTTGACAAACTTCAATTCAGATAGTGCTTTTGTAAATATATCAACAACTTGAATTTTTGTTCCACAAAATTTTAAGTCCACTACTTGACTTTCTATCAAATCATGAACAAAATGATGATGTACTTCAATATTGTTTGATCTAGCATGATATACTATATTTTTTGATAACTTGATAGTGCTTTGATTATCACAAAATATAGTAGTTGGACAAACTTGTGGATGTTGTGTTTCTTCAAGTAGTCTTCTAAGCCATAATGCTTCTTAAGATGCCTTTGGTGAACCAACATATTCAACTTCTGTAGATGATAGTGATATTGTTGCCTGCTTCTTGTTGCTCCATGAAATTGGTCTTGACCTAAGATGAAACATATATCCTGAAGTTTATTTTTTGTCATCAATGTCACCCGCATAATCAGAATCAGTATATCCAACTAAAGTAGGCTCTCCTCCATATTTGTACTCAATTCCAAGTTGATAAGTGCCCTTAATATATTTTAATATTCTCTTGGTTGCTTTCCAATGCTCAATGTGTGAATCTAACATGTACTTGGATACAATAACAATTGCATATGCAATATCTAGTCTATTTATGGTGAGATATAAAAGACTTCCAACTAATTGTCTATACAATTTTCCATCCACCTTCTTTTGAGTAGAGTTAGCACTCAATTTCATTCCTACTTCACATGGTGTATTAGAAGGTTTGCAATCACTCATATTAAAAAAATTCAACACATCAAGAGCATATTTGGTTTGAGAAAGCATGATCCTTCCTTCTTCTTTCCATACTTGCATACCCAAAAAGTAGTGCATCAACCCTAGATCAATTATTTCAAAAGCTTGCTTGAGTTGATCCTTGGTTATTTCAATATTGTGTGTGTGATATCCTATAATAATCAATTCATCCACATATAATACTATAATAACAACTTTATCATCACTATGTTTTACATACACATCTGGATCAACTTTACTTCTTTTAAATCATGCATCTATAATTTAGTACTTATTTATTTTGGAGTACCATGCCTTTGTAGCTTGCTTAAGGCCATATAATTATTTTTTTAATCTACACACTAGATGTTCTTCACCACTGTTAACAAATTTTGGTGGTTTTTGCATGTAAATTTCTTCCTTAAGATCACCATGTAGAAATGCACTTTTTACATCCATTTGAAAAAATTTCCAACCAAATTTTGTAGCTAGAGCAACTATTGTACGAATTGAACCCATTTTAGCCACTAGAGCAAAGGTTTCAGTATAATCAATTGATACCTTTTGTTTGTGAGAAGCCTCTGGCCACTAGCCTTGCCTTATGTTTTTCAATAGCTCCATTTTGTTGGGGTGAGTAGGAGATAGTTGATTCCTTCTTTATACCATGTTGCTTACAAAAATATAAGACAACTTTTTTCATATATTCCATACCTCTATTCATTCTTATTATCTTTAAAGATCTTCCACTTTGATTTTCACTCAATTCCTTAAACTCTATAAACTTATCAAATACTTCATCCTTCCTTTTTAGAAAATATGCCCAAATTCTTCTAGTATATAATCATCAATAAATGTGAGGGCATACATTGATCCTGCAAGTGATGGTGTTCTAAAAGGACCCATTACATGACTATGAACCAAATGTAAAGGAGTTTTTGCTCTCCATGATTTACCTTGTGGAAAAATTTCCACATGTTGCTTTCCCATAGCACATCCTTCACACACCTTGTGACTTGATGAGATTTTTGGAAGCCCATGTACCATATATAGTTTCTCCATAAGCTTGAGGCTTTGATAATTGACATGTCCCATACACTCCTACCATAACCTGCTCACATCATCATATTTGGCAATAACACACATATTCTCATTTCCATATTTAGAAGTAAATTCTTGAAATTTATATTTAATCCATTCTCCATTTTACCAATTATAGTCACTTTGTAGTTATTACTCACATCCTTAATTAAACATTTGTCATTGTATAACTCTATTTTATACCCTTGATTAGCAATTTAAGATACAAAAAGGAGATTTGTCTTCAACTCTGGAACTAACTTCACATTTTTTAACACACCATTATCAACTTGAACATTTCCAGTTCCTTTAACTTCCAAAGAACTATTATTCCCTAAATATATTTTCTCTGAATTGTTATCATTCCTTAGTGATTCAAAAAGTTCCTTATTGTAACACTTGTTGTGTGACACTAGAATCAATAACCCAATCATCCTTATGAGAATTATTTTCTTTAAGTGCAATACAAAGAGCATTACTTTTAGAATCAATTTTTTTTGTAAACTTATTTGGCTTCCTTTCTGTATCTTTAATCTTCTTATAACATTCATTTGCTCTATGACCCAACTTACCATAGTAATTACATTTCCATTTGCTCTTATTATAATCCTTTCATGGAGTATATCTATTTTCATGTACTTCCAATTTTTCTCTCTTGAATGATTTTCTTGTGTATTTTTATAAAAAAATTTCTCTTTCATTATAAAAGCTTCATCACTAAATGACTCCCTTTCTTTGATTTGATGTTTTTCTTCTTGCACTAACTTAGCACATAACTCTTCATATTTTATATTCTTTAATTTATCAATAGTATCTAGCCCTCTTATAAATTATTGATAAGATCCTAGAAGACTTTGTAATATTATTTGCACAAAATCTTTATCATCTTGATATCCTTTCCAAGAGAAGCAAGTTCATTTCTCTTTTCCTTTAATTTTCTTAGATGAGGCACTAGCTCTTGTGAACTTTATAATTTCATGTTGTATAATTTTTTGGTAAGAGTAAGAATCCATATGTCACCTGAATTTTCATATGTTTTTTTTCAAAATATCTCATACTTTGACTCCACTTCTCTCATTCTGAACTTCTGGAAAAACTTCATCTGAAAGTGTAAGCTTGATCAATGTTGTTGCCCTTTTATCTCTTTTATCCCAATCTTCTTACTCTTTTCTAGTACTTGCTGGTCTTTGTTCACTACCATTAACAATTTCATAGTAATTATGAAGCGTTAGAAAAATCTCCATACGAGACACCCAATCATAATATTTTTTTCCATTTAATTTAATTGCAAGTAAAGGAATACCAATAGAGTCCATTATATGAAATTCCCTCTTTTTGAGATGAGAATTAAAATAAAAAATCTCTCACCAATTTTTTACTAATTTGATTTTTTCTTCGCTGCAATATTCCTTACTCCATTTTCCACCAAAAAATTATTGATCAACCTCCAATCACAACCTGCATAATTCATAGCCAACACTACAACACCCACAAATTATAGCACAAGATTTAAAAGGGCTCTAATACCATATTGAATAAAATAAAATATTTTGAGACAACAAATAAAAGAAATGTGCTTTAACTTTTATATTCACAAATAGAAGATTACATAAAAGCTTGATGATTTCTTGATGATTACAATGACAACATTGTTGTTGTATTCATAGATTTATGGAAATATCTAGAATATCTTAGAAAGACTAAGAGAAGTCTCAAAAAAGAAAAATTTGAAAGAATATGGATGTTTCCATATTATAGAGTATTCCACAAGATTTGGATAAACATTGTCTACAACACTAAGACTTCTAAATACACTAAAACTTCTAAATAAATAAATAAACATTATCTCCAACAACAATGAAGTATTTCAAAAAAAATCATAATCCACAAAGATCATGAATACCTAAAGTTTTAAAATTGTACAAGTTGGAAGAATGGTAAAGTACCTCTTTGTGAATTTCGTGCTCCCTTGAAATACCTGAGGTCACTATAATAAGTTTGTAAAAATTTTCCTAAGGAATGAGGGATGGGTCCCGCTAGAATAATTTTTTTGTGGATTTTCCTTCACAATGAAGAATTTCAAGAACTGCAAGAATTCACAAAAGTATCAAACACTTTAACTCCTTGTTTTTTGATTTGAGTCAAGGAAGCATTCCTTCTCATCCATTTCAAGACTTCCAAAAATTTCTAAGGTTAATCAAGGAGTCCAAAATTTGCTTCAGTCTTGTCAAATCAATTATTCATGGAAATTGACTTGTTGTGAAATACTTCATGAAACCTCCAAGTCTGTGAAGATGGTCAGAAATGGAATGATTCAGGCTACATGATTTCCACCTTCAGTTTAGTTCCCAAAGTTGATTATTGAATGTGCCAAAAACCATAGGTTTAATGAGAGGAAGATCATTGGCCCACAAGGAAGGATCGTGGCTAATTTCACAAAAGAGGCTCTGACTGAGGCTTTTGAGACCCCATCTCACTCCAAGTTGGAAATGTTCACCTTGGAAGCAACAAAGAAATTATATAGAGATAATATAGATAAGGCTTTGGAGATCATAAATACTAAGTGGGCTAATAGACCAAGGCCACATTTCTCAAACCTACCTAAGAATTTGTACAGAAGTGACTTCCATGATGAATATGGTGACACTATTGAGAAAAATCATGGGATTAGAGAAGGTTTCCCAGTTTGAGGACTTGATATTTTAAGTGATTGGAGAAATTGAGAAAGGAACTAACTTCCATTGGGCCAGATTGTTAAGCAATAACATTGATCGATAGTTGAAGGAGGTGGAGAAGACCAAAAAATTCATAATGACTTCTTATTTGCTCTATATATCAGCCAAAAATTTCAAACATAGATGATTAACATGCAAAGGAATCGTGGGAAATGAACCTAGGAAATCAAGGTTTATGAGTGCTATCCACAGCTAAAATTAGCAAGCACTTCACACTATAAGAGAGTTAATGATGTCTTTTTGATGTACATTACTAGAACATTATAGGAGGCCCTACATATAAGTTTGTCACTTAATTCCATGGAGTTGGTGAAGAAGTATGGCTCTTGGTATATTTAGTTCCAAAAGCTTTCATACATCAGAATTCAGGGTTGCCCCCTTAGGCCATATAGATTACCCAGGTACCCAACCAATAAAATGGTGATATTGCAACCGGTTGCCTTTGATAAAGTGTTAAAAGGAATGCACATGACATGGATGGGAGGTGAATTTCCAGCAACAATTGATGGTTGGGAGGCTTGTCCCATTGGATTACCAGTGTATTGAATACAGAGGTTGAAATGGAATTCTTTCATTTGCAAACACACACATATATATATATATAGAGAGAGAGAAGAAACTTTGATCTGCATGGGGTAGCAAGGAAAGATGCCAATAGATCATACAAACATAAGCCACATATTGAATACTATTAGGAAAATCATAGGGATGAGTTTGAAGTGTTAAGGAACAAATACTCAAGATTATCTATTGAAATGATTAGATTGTATAGGCCCATGGAGATCCTTGACCAAGTAGATGATGACGGGGATTTAATACAATATCATGATTATATGGAAGTATCAAATAAACTAGTTCCTCCCATTGATTGGGTTGAAGAGGAAGTTTAACTAAACTAGATGATTTTATGTTTCTTGTTCCAGGGTATACTAAATTATGGGCTAATCACAAGATAATGAGTTTTAAGGCTAATGGAGTTAAACTCTCCTATGATTTAATGGGGGATCTTGAATCCCAATCCTTCGAAGAAGAGCCAAAGCTAGAAGTTGAGGTTCATGAAGTTGAGGATGAAGAATCGAAAGAAGAACAAGTTTTTAGAAAGGCCAAATAGAAAAAAAGAAAACATATGTTGTTGAGAGAAATCCCATAGGGAAGAAAAGAAAAGCAACAAAACCACCCACTGAGGAGCTACCCAAAAGAATAATCACAAGGGAAAAGTTGAAGAAAAAGGCTTCTTCCTCCGTAGATCTAGTTCCTCCTTCTCAAAAGGAACACATAATTCAAGAAGAAGAAATCCCTTCTATAGAACAATTTGAAGAAACACAAGACCTAGAGGCAGAAGTGGAAACAAAAGATGAATCCATCAATTTAGAAGGTTTAGGGGGGAAGCCCCGAGTTGTTTATCAAAGAAAAGATTCTCCAAGAAGTGGAATTTTGTTTCCTAATTTGGAAAATTTGGAGAAGGTTGTAAAGGAATTAGAAGAAGTTGCAAGGAAGGAGGGAGTTGCCTTAGGGAAAACCACTGAATCAGCTCCTAAGTAGCATGGAGAAGAATTGTAGTAAGAGGTTTCTATGGAGCAACCCATTGATGATCAATCTATAGATTCAATACCACATGTCATAAAGGTCATCACTGAGCAAGAAAAGGAGGTTTTTGAAGATATTTTTGCAGAACATGAAGTACAAGTGTAAGAGGTAGACATTGGAAATGTGGAGCAACTAGAACATGAATCTTAGGAGAATCAGTAACAACAACAACACGAAGTGTAGAAAGAACAAAAAGAGGATCAAAATTTAAGAAAAAAGAAGAAAAAGGAAAGAAAATTTAGGAGATGCAAGGAGAAAAACAATAGGAGGAAGACATTGGCATAGAAAAATCCACTGCTTCTGTGTGGATGAAGGAACATTTGCAAGCCAAACTTGTGGTAGAAATGGATCTACTCCTAATTGGGATAAATTTTTGGTTGTAATGAATAAGCCCAAGGAAAAGAAGAGGGAAAAATATATTTAAAGATTGTTCGAGATGAATCAAATAATTGGGTTATGCATATTGCCACCCCAACAACTGATAAAGAAAAGGGAGACATTGCTCCCGAAGAATACGTTACTACAATAAATTTGGGTCCTACTTCAAAGAAGTGGGAAGTCCATGAGCTAAGGGAGTATATAGAGACTATTGTACATAGGCTTAAGAAGGAGGTGGAGGCCAAGGAATAGTTAAAAGCACAAGTGGAAGAATTAGAAATTTATATCAAACACTTGGTGAGTCCATTACAAACAGATGTTGGTCCTTCTACTCAGCCAAGGATGCTTTCAAAATAAGTTATTAATGAATTGGGTAAGATGAAATCCTTTGCCCAAGTTGCTCAGAAATGGATTGTTGGGGTATTTGATAAAGGAATCCCCATTCTAGATGAAATAGTGCAGTTGTACAATATGTGTTCAACTTGGTATAAGAAGGTGCAACAAATAACTACAACCTGCAAGCCTACAAATGATAAAACAATAGTGAGATTAAATGTGTTGGTTGAAACTCCACAACAAATTTTGATAAAAAGAAAGGGTAATTGTTGAGGACAAGATCATTGAACCTAAATCATGGTTGCAATCCTTCAAATTCAGAAGAGAAATTTTGGATAAAGCATTGGTAGATTGCTAGAAAATAGAGAAGGATTTGCATGAGATTACTAGGGGTTGTAAGTTATTTTTGGAAGTTATGATTGGGAAGAAAATTAACAAGGAAATTGTTAAAATTGATATATTGAAGCAGTGGTGGCAAGAAAGTTTTACTCATGCAGTTGATGGCGCAATCACAGAGAACCATTTGGAAGATGTAGTCATGTACATCAAATTCATGCACAAGTTTCAAGAGTCTCAATAGGATTGGAGAAATGTGCTCAAGGGTTTTGAGGCTGAGGTGGCATCTATGTTATATAGGGTCCAAATAATTCCAATGCTCGATCTTGAAGAATTAAATGTTGTTCTATCAATATTTTAAGAATATTCCAAAATAGAGCAAATAGGGTGAGCTTCTGATGGGGATGACCTACCTTGAGCTCTATGCCTTATTTATTTTATTTTATAAAAAACCCCCACGCCTAACTGGAATGCCTTGAACTTTGTGATGTAAATACTTTCTATATTCAAAAATGTAAATACATTTAAAATAGGAAAAGCCAACCTGTTTTGGCCGACCTAGGTAAACCGCCAAGCATGTTAATCTTGTCCATTGATTTTGGGTTAACCTAGAACCCTAAGATATAATTGAAACTTTAAATAAATATGAAGTTTTCCCTCATTGTTAAGTTAGATATGAAATTAGTGTAAACACAAATGTTTTGAAGTTAATGCAAGGAGGAGACATTGAATTGTGGTGGTTACTTCATAATATTGCATGGTTCCTACTTCCAAGTTTTATTTTCATGTTGTTTAGTTTCAGTTCAGTTACAAAAATGGCAAAGTGTTGAAGTTATTTTGATAGATTTCTGGTTCATACCATTTATAATTTATTGATTGTAGGTTACTTTGTATGGTTATTCTAAACCATTTTAATGCAATGGTTCAACTGTGAATGTTTATGCATATTATGCAAAAATCTAGGTATGTGCTTGAATGTTTGTAGTTTGAAAATCTTTAAGCTCTCATGTGAAGATTGCACTATTTCTGTGATATTGTGAGTTTAACCTTGGTTAAGTAGGAATTAGTTTATGAAGGATCCGTCTACCTGAAGCATCAACCATTATTGTGATTGTCCTTAGGTTTTAGATTTAGATTTCTCTAAACCCAAGTTATCTTTTGATATTTTTATAAGTTTGGGTTAGTTTTAGGAAATAAAGCGTCATAAGATTGTTACATTTGATGATAAAATCATTTTCAGATTTTAAATCTAGAAATCTCATTAGGGTTTGTATCAACTTTCAAATTTCATAAAGCCCTTGAAGCTTTCAGTTTTTGTTGAACCCTAATTTCCTTTTGTGAAACCAACAATAACATTTACCATTGAGTTGTCTTTGCAAAGTTAAGACCTGACATCTGAAGCCTTGGGGTTATTTTCTCAAATTTTCTAAGAAAATATTTCCTTTCAAAAGTTAGGGTACTTAGTTACTATGTCTGTGTTGTAAAGTGCAAAAACACTCATCAACAATCACAACATAAGACATGTGAGATTAAACCCTTAATCCCAACATGAGGTACTTTATTTATGCCTTTCTTTTCAATATATTTATCGACTTTTAAAATTAATAATTTGATTAGTGCGATCTTATATTTAAAAAAAATTAAAAAATAAGAATAATAAATTATAAATTAAATTGATGAAAGATAATGAATAACAATTCTTATATTATATTAAAATTAAATGTTATGTTTGAAATTTTAAAATATTTTTAATAGAGTGGTTTCAATTAATTATATTTAATTTAAAACCTTTTATTTTTATTAAAATTATAAAATTAATAATTTGAAATTTACAATAATTTTGAAAAACTAATTATTGTTGATTAATATTATTTATTTTAATTAAAAATAAATAAATTATATATCATCCATAAATTTATTGCTTAAGAATAGAGGTTAATAAGATATACCAATTAAAAAATATTAATTTAATAATAAATCTAAAAATTTATATTAACTTCAATTAATGAAACACTAAATAGTTTAATAGTAAAATTGGGAATGGTACACCAAAGTTGCATTGGAATATTTTTTATTTAATAACATTTCCTAACACAAATAGATATCTTAAATACATCTATCTATAAAATTCTTGAGATATCAATTTGAAGTTATTTTATTTTACTTTGGAGTTAATTTATTTATTATATTTATGGATATATAAATTTTATTTGTTTCTTATTTTGAAATTATTATGTTAATTACTAAATATTACTATTTGACATGTGAATGATTGTCAAATTTCAAATAAAAATAATAGTTTTTGTAAACATTCATGTATTTACATTCCATCTCTTGTTGTCATTGTAGAATACCTTTCAACATTAACAAATGAAAAATCACAAAATTTCATTTATTTCTTTAAGAAATTTGAAATAACTAGAATAAAATTGAATAAAAGTAGATGTTTAATGAATGAAAACTTAATTTAGTAGTAAATTTAGAAATAATACATCCAAATTGTTTTAGAAATAAATCTTAAAAATCCATACTATCTTTTATTCAATAGCGTTACCTTACAAAATGAGATAAAAAACTACAAAATTCTATTTATTTCTTCAATAAATTTGAAATAAAATAAATAAAATAGAATAATAAAAGTTTTTTAATTTCAACAAGATCATAGATAGCCTATAATGTATTAGAGGCCTCCTTGATCTCCTCAAAGCGCTCGGCAAAACACTTGACAAGAATATCACTGTTTACATAATCTTTAACGCCAATCACATCCAACCGTAAATTTCCCATGTAGCTCACCACCGTCAAAAGAAGCGTCTGTAAAACCCAACATATCTTCACAATGGTCTTTAAAGTTACCACATAACATCAAAACAACAGATAAAGATATAAACAATGGGAAACAGTTTTCAGATCTATCTTCTTTTCTGGTTGGCAAATAACTTACCTGAGGCAAACCGGACATCGAATAAAACATGTTCTTCACCAGAATTTGATCCATGGCTATCTTCTCCATCGGGCCGATCAGATTCGATATTGTTAACGTTGCATTTGCAGAAATCTTGTACATACTAATAGCAGACGCCTGCAATACATAATTGTGCAAGTTCTAATTCGAGACTAGTACTCCCTCGTTTAAAACCAATGAATTCGCATACCTGTCGGCCCAGGTAACGGACAATTCAAGTGACATTTTCTTCCGATCCATGATTTTTTTGGCTCTTCGCACGAAATCTAATGGACTCTCCGCATTAGCGGTGGGCATGGGTAGTTGTAGCATCCCAAAGTAGTTTCCCCATGGTGCTCCACTATCAGGTTTCAGCATGTCTTTTATATCCTGAAAACTCATAACAATTGAAAACAAAGAGATATTAAATTTCCACACACTATGATAATAAGGGAGTGAATTGTACTGTGCAGTTTATTTGCATAATATTTTGGATCAACTCTTTTTTATCTTGATGATGGATTACAAGTGTTATCTGAAATGTTGAATATTTCTTTTTCATGATGATGGATCACAGAGTGTCATCCTAAATGTTGATGTAAATAAAAAACTCCTACAATTCTTTTGTTGTTCTTTTTCATTTTGATGATGGATCATTGAGTGTGATCCAAACCGTTGATGTAAATAAGAAATTCTTACAACTTTTTTACTGCTCTTTTTTCATTTTAATGATGGGTCAAAGAGTGTGATCCAAACAATGCAAATAAAAATCTCCTAAAACTCTTTTTCAAAAAATGTGGTCTAAAACAGTGATGTAAATAAATTCTACACAATTAAATTCAGAAAAGAACACTATCTGTGAGTCAAAATATTTTCTAAATCCTTAGACCAGGCTAAAGAAGATTGCGTACGACCTTCAATCCCGACATTACTCTTGTATTTATTGCAAGAAGCCCTGTTACTCTTGACTTTGTCATTTCCGTACTCACTCCCACGTTTCCTTCTGCAATCACTATCCGACAGACTTCATCGTACTGAAAAGCACGAGTTTTATCACAGTCACAATTCAATTTTTTTAGTATATCTATTGTCGCAACTCTCACCATGAGAATGAGTAATTTGCAGGTATCGTTGAAACCGCAGAAGATTACACCCATTATCACATCATTCGCCATCTGCAAAAGCATGTTAGGAAAGTAAGCCCGGCATGATAGAGGAGGTAGAAAGAGAAGATATGAAATGAGGGTAAGATGAAAAAAGTTACTCCGCCGATAGAATTGTTTATTTTTTTAACGTCGTCCATGGGGAAGGTGGCATGGCTCATAACTTTAGGCAGCATCTCAACCCCAGGAGGCCCTCGAATGGGTATCTTGCTATCGCCCATCCCCATCATTCTCAGTAAGCTGCTAATAAGATCAGAAACAGTGTACCACAATACAAGCACAAGCACAAATAGCCTGTGCAACATGTAATACATAAACTCGACCGAAACCCATGAATAAGATGGTGGAGTAGGCAGAGATTTGGAAAAAGGAAAGGTGAGGGGAAGATTGGGATCTTCTGCTCTGGTTACACAGGAAAAGACTAAAGACATGAGATAAATACCATCCCCTAAAGAATGGTGCATGTTTATAATCAATGTGGCTCTCGCCTTGCTTGTATTGTAGTTCAGAAAATGGAACTCCCAAGGGGGTCGATTCTTAGGAAGAGGGGTAAGGTGTATATTACAGATATAATCATTCACAAACCCATCATATTCAGTTTGCCCAGGAGGAAACTCTGGAACATTAACATGATCATCCACGTCCACTTCAGTTTTCACCCAATGCAGCACTCCATGGCTGTCCTCGGTCTGCCATTGAACAAGAATAATATCATGGACTTTGATAAAATAATACATAGACTACATCGGCTACATATAGTGTGAGATTTGAGTCTGAAACAAGACTTAAAACAAGTTTCAACTGTCAAAAAAACCTCCAAAATATCATGAAAAAAGTTTTAGAAATCTCACTTATCACATAAAAGCCAGATAAATATTGATTTGACAATTAGATGGGAACATTCTATTTTCATTTGCAGTATTTTTTTGAATTTTCAGATCACACCCAGTGATCCATCATCAAAATAGAGAACTGAAAAGAAAAAATACATACCATTATGCAACAAAAACGAGGGTTGCAGGGCAGAAGAATGTCCTTTATTGCTTTCTTCATTGTAAATACATCTATAGGTTGCTCCAGCTCAAATATCGCCTGGATGCATACAGACAGAAGCGAAGTGCTGAAAATCTGAGCAATGGGAGTAACCGCCTCTCCTCCATTATGGTCCATATATGATGTAGCGCAAACGCTGTGCTTCTGAAATGCTCAAACGAACGCGGAAATATAGGCATTAGCCTCCAGGCTCCGCAGATCATTTCTTACATTTGTGGAACTCTTACTCAACACCATACGTTAATTGATTGCATCTATGAAGCTCCGCAATGTGATATCCATCCCATGCGTGCAAAAGGCCATGTTCCAAATACTTCAATCAAATGTGCAGTCTGATGATGTTTGTATAGACAATATAAAAATTTTAAATTCTGATTTTCAATAAATTAATAAATATGGTCAAGACTGTCAGTTTGATGTTTCCATAGAGAAGATACAATTTTAAAGTTCATCAAGACTGCCAATCTGATGTTTACATAGACAATACCCAGTTTTTAAGTTCTGATTTTCAATAAATTAATAAATACGGTCAAATATGCAGCGTGATGCTTACATAGACAATACACAATTTTTAAGTTCCTTTCAACGATACTAATCAATAGGCTCTTAAAAAGTTGTTTATATTATTAAAATTGTTTTATTTTATGAAAAAAAAAAATTCTGGGAGAATAAAATGTTTTTAATTGACATATGTTCCTTTTTTTATTTTGGATGAACTCTTAATATCATTTAATAGGGTAGATGCCAGATTTAAGGAAATGCAACCACTATGGAAATAGTTTTTTAAAGCTAGTAAATATGAAACAAAACAAGTACCATGTAGTGGCAAGTACGTGTCTTGATAGCTATTGATATAGCAATAGTAAAGTGTTAGTGTTGATTGTTGTGATAGTTAAATGTAATAGAACGATTATTAATGTCTTGATAATAATTTAGTATATTAATGATGATTTTATACTATGTTTTGATTTTAATGAACATGGTTAGGTTTGCTACACATTTTACTTTTTGTTATTGGATGAGAAAGTTGATGTGGCTATATGATGGAAGCTTTTCAAAATATCTAGTTGTTTGCACAATGAAGTTTTGGAATGTGGTCAGTTATGCTATAGGTTTTGCTTTGCACAGTTGGTCGATGAGAAAGCCCACATATATGTATTGTGAAAGCTTTATTTAAAAGGTTAATATTAATGAAAAAAGTAATTATTAATTAGTATTGAACAACATATTATTTGTTCTAATACATTAAATTTAGATAATTATTCTAAATTTATTTTTTGATTATATTGTAATCTAAATGTACATAAATTCTACTTGCTTGCAAGATTGCGAGATCATCCCCACTGCATAGACTAAAGCTCACGAGGCTAGATGAAGTTGCATGACAAATGAGGATACACAAAATAGGTGTAATATATCATTATAAAAGTATATAATAGCATGGTAATTTAATAATATGGATCATTGTTGTTATTTATTATATTTATATGTCCACAATCTTTGCATTGTAATAGTTTTTTGTTAGTTAATAAGATTCTATTTGGCTTTGGCTTCCTTGGGATAAGAATTAGGTAAAGGAATGGACAAGTACCTTAGTTTTTTTTATGCGTTGCTTGCTAAAATATCCACTTGTCAACATAGCATGGTTTGGAACATGGTTAGTCGAGCTATAGTTTTTACTTTGTGCAATTGGATGAAAAAGCATAGGTGGTTGTATTGCGAAAGATTTTAAAAAATTATAGAAGCGTTGTGATACTTAAATGCAATGTAATAAGATGGAGCACTAATATATGATTATGAATATAGTTATATAATTATTATAATTATAATAAAATATTAATATATTAATATAATGATATACTATATTTATTATTATTTCATAATTATTGAACAATATTATTGATAGTTATTCATTTAAAATTTGAAACAATGTTTAGTATTATATAATATATTTAATAATTTTTTCATAATATATATATATATATTGATTCGTAAGCAGTGAGTTTTTATTAGGATACTAGAATTAAGCCTTAGCACCAGTTGAGATCACAAAGAGGGATCTCATCCCCATGCATTTAGAACTATCTCTGATTTATTCAACCAAGTTATTAAGACCACACCAATGACTACTTACCTGTACACATATATAAACCATTACTAACAAGACAAACATCTAACCTACACCCCCAACAACCCAACTACACCTATGCCTGACACTTATTTGAGAAACTATCCATATCAGTTCAATTTGTGAGGGAGGATCATAACATTTGTTGCTTGTTGTGAGTTAGCTTGAGAACCCAACTTATCTCTAATTTCTTTTAATTTGAGGATAACCTTTTCCTTTTTTTGTGCATTCAACTTCTCCATTTCCCCTCTAAAATGTTGCTCCATACTCTTGGCAGCATCCCCAACTTGACTGTAGTTCTTCTTATTTTTCTTTACTATCTTCCAATCATTTCCCACATCCCCACCAATAGAATCCTTATCGACATGTGTTGGTGCCAGAGAGAAACAACTCTCAACCACTGTGGTATGAGAGCCTTCACTTGCTGCTACTGAGCTTTGGGAAGTAACTTCGTTGCTATTAACATAGGTTAATTTATGTTCAATTTCTAATTCATGAGGAGGCTTATCAAACTTCCCCTCCCTCTTCTTATCCATTTTTTAGGAAACACCATTTTTGGGTGAGTTGAATATGGAATAGTGCTTGGGAGTAACATCTTTCCACCAAGAAGCCACTCAATTTGCTTGAGATTTTACATTTGGGCAATCTACTGCCAAGTGACTAGTTTTATATCATCTTCTGCACTTGAAAAGTACACCTTTGTAATCCAAGGATTGTTTCCAATTGTTTCCATTCACATTCAAGATGATCTCAATAGGGAGGGCTTTGGAAATGTCCATCTCAACTAGAATCCTAGCAAAAGTTGTGTAGATGAAATCGCTTGAATTTGCATCTGTGCATATGAATTTTCATATTGCCAATTGCTGTGAAACATGATTCAAACTAGTAATGAAGGGGGAGATTTGGAAGACGTACCCAGATTGGCATAACTGAAAATGATTTGGTGGATGGATCAAAATTTGGGTGCCATGGTTTTAAAAACAACATACTCTCTCCCCAAAACCATGCGTGATTAAGAATGACATTTTTATCTTGCTTGCTGTCAAAAACCACTGTAAAAAATCCCCTTGCACTCAGATAAATTTCCAAGTTTCTCTCCATTAGAGGAGCCCATGATTTTGAAATCCAATCATGCAAGATTGGGCCAAAATTGACTGAACCTACCTATTAATCCATTCTCAGAGAAGAACAATTCATTTTCACGTAGTTCCTTCAGTAAAAAGGCACCAAAGTTTAGTTTCATGGGGACATAAGATCAATGCACAACCCACCTGTAGGATATACCTGAGTGTTTTGAATTTGATGAAGTTGCAGGGGAATCAACCCCAAATCTGGGGTGTTCTATTGGGGCGCCAGATCGAGAGGCATCCATAGATGTAACCTTCAATCCTTGTCCATTTTTTAATACATCCAAGAAAGAAATATTTGACCTCGAATCGTCTCTGGAGGGAACTTTGTTGGCATTCATTGTGGATTTTGGAGAAGCATCAACCTCATGACATCCATCCCCACACATAGTCTATGGGCCATTGCCAACCGAGAGTGAAGAAGATGAGTCAATTCGCACGGAGGCCTGCACATGCGAATCCCCATTGGGTAATAGCTTCGTCAGGCCAGAGGATCCCACCCGAGGGCCATTTTACTTCACTGGAGAGACCTCTAAATGTCAGAAGTTAGAGGCTCTGGCAGGCCTAGGGCACGAACCGAGAGCATCTGAGGCATCAATTGCTGCGCCCAAACAACATGACTCAGATTGAGCCCCACAATTCCTGTTTTTGGAAACCATAGGTGGTCAAGGGGAGGCGCGAACTGAAGCACCTGCATCCCTCCCACCCGCAGCATGAGCATTGACACCAGTGGAAGCAGAAGATGACACTGAAATGAAAGAAGGCTGCCCAGAAGAAACTTGCACTTCGGTGCCCACCATCGGGCAATCTCCCAAAGAAGTGGTAGCCACTGCATCGTCGTAGCCATGGAGAGAAACAGAGGAGCCGAAACCCACAGGAGCACCCGTAGCCCTGGCCTTACAAAAATTCGGAAGCGACGCCATTGAATTAATGACCCATAATAATATATTATTATTTGTATTAACATAAGTTATTTTATTTGGTTTAATATATTAATAATTTTTTTATAATATGTTTTGATTGTATTTGGCTTTGGATTTGTTGCAAAAAGAATTAGATAAAGAAATAGACATGTACCTACACTTTTCTTTTGTCTGGTGTTTGCTGAAATGTCAACTTGTCTTGTTGGCACAACTTTAGAACATGGTCAAGTGTGCTCCATGTTTTACTTTCCGCTATTGGATGAGAAACTCAATGTGGGTATATGACACAAGCATTTCAAAAACTATAGATATCCACTTGTCTGCACAACATCGTCTTGGGACATGGTTAGTTGTGTTATGGATTTTACTTTATGTGATTGGATGAGAAAGCCCAAGTGGGTGTATTGAGGAAGCTTTTGAAGAACTATAAAAGCAAAATCTTTATTTAAAGATTGATGTTTATGAAAAATTAATTATTAATCAATTGTAATTATTAATAAATTGTTTTTTTATAATTAATTATTACATTTATATGTGTGCAATGTTTGGCATGTCTCGTCGAGTAGCAAAGACTGCGAGAGGGTTATTTTGTGGGATCACATGATCTAATAAATATTAATAACTAATATTTGTTATATGTATTAAATATCTTACAATGTCATAATCTTGGTGTTTCTCGATCTTTGTGAATGGGTGGAGAATAGGAAAAATTACGAGATCTACTTGTTAAGATAACAATATTTAATACTGAATTATAATATTATTATATTCTAATTGACATTCAAAATAATGGCATTGGAGATCTAATAAATATAAAAAAATTAATTATTAATTTATTTTTGTCAATGTTGTGGGGTTTGTTGTAATATTGTATTATGTTTGTGGCAAATGTATCTTATTTTTGGGATTAGATTTTTAGTCACCAAAGTTGTGTTTGTTGGTATGTGCTTTGTCACATGCATGAGTTCGACTAGTTGCTAGTGGCCAGGTCTTCTCATGTTGTTTTTAGGGTATTTATTAGATTTCAATGTGCTAATTAAATATAATTAGTGGCATGAATTGCATAGTTTTACGTATCATTTAAATGGTGCAAAATTATAGTTTGTTGTGTGCTATGCATATTAGGCTAGAAGGGGTTTTTTTTGCAAATAAATTGAGTAGTGGGCGGTTGGTGGGGATCTATCTCGTTTGGTTTGGAAGTGTTGTGGTCTATCTGTTTCAGTTGTGATATAGTTTTTATTTTATTTTTGTGTTGTTGGTAATTTGTGAGTAAGGCTCGAGTTGTATTTGAATTTTTCATTTACTCTCTGATTTCTTTGTTATGTTATTTTATTTTGTTGGTTTTGGTTATAGTTTCGTTGTGAAATGTTGTTCAACAAAAGAATAATATAGATTACTAGTATAGGTTTAGAGGTTTCAAGTATCAATGATTATAGGTTGAGGTTAATTGTTAGGGTTTGATATGAGTAACAAAATTAGTAGACTATCGAGGTCCGATGACTGGTAGCTCAAGTCAATGTTGGTGTTTGGAAAGTGATAGACAGTATGCCTATTGCCCAATGGAGGAGAAAGTAGTACTAAAATAGTGATGGTTGAAGAGGGAAGTGGGATATTGTGTGAGTTTTTAATTGATTTTAACTATCTTGTAATGGAATTTTTTTGAGTATGTAGAAAGAATGAAAGAATTTTAAAAGATGAAGAATCGGTACAAAAGTTATTATCTTGTAGCGTAGATGTTGTTTCCATACATGAACATTGGAGATACAAACTTGGTATATGTAGATATTAACCAAATACACAAAAAAATTGAGAATGAAGTAGGTAAGTCAATAATGGCTAATTTTTTGGAGAAATTAGGATTGGTAGAGGAAGTTGTAGTTCCAATTTCAGTGCAATTCCCTGAATTAGTGTTGACATGCACTCAATAGTATGATCATAATAATAAGAAAATAATGGGATTGTCTAGAGAAGTAGTATTAGATATCAGTGTAAAGAATGAAAGGGTATTTGGAATCCCCTCATTCATAAAATATGAAGTAATTGACATGAAGAAGGGATTAGTTTATTTTGAAAATAATACTACAACATGCCTTAATTTAATGAACACTCAATTGTTGCTTAATCCTAGGAAGGTGGTACTTAAAATGATAAAGATACAACACAAAAGTGAATTTTGAGAGGATGTTAAAGATGTTAGTGTTAAGTTTTAACTTAGAGATAATTATTTAGGTAGTTTTCTTGTATCGGGTAGTTTTTCACCCGTCTCATTTCTCACACCTTTAAAAGGCATGTACTCTACGTATTTTATCATCTCATTTTTTGACTATCATCTTGGATATTTGGTAGAATAGTCTTTGTGCTTCTCTTGCGTATCTGTGAGGGTGGTTTGTTTTCGCAGGTTGAGGATCATGGGAAGGAGCTGCTATCTCCTACATGGTATCAAATCTCCTCCTCGTGCTCACCTTCCTGGAGAGTTTTTGCCAAGGAGATCCAGACAATTTTTTTTCCTACACTTTGTTTAGCATTTGAAATTTATAAAATTTCTATTTCACCATTAATTTTTTCCTGTTTGTTGAAGACTGATACTCTTCATTAGAGGCTCGATCTCCTATTGTTGACGTTGGTTCGAGCCATCTCCTATTGCTGAAGGTGTCTGGGCGTAAGAGTTTGTTGGAGATTAGTTTGGGAAAATATTGCTCTCCTATGTTTTCCTTTTGTTTTTTCTTTCCATTTTCTTGTTGGGCATAATTTCATTCTTACTAGGTGTGTAAAATAATTCACTATTTTTTAACCTTGCTGCAAAACAATTATCCCACATTGGTGAGATATTGGTCATAAACAACCATTTTATAGCCCAATGCTCTTATTGTTGCATGAGCTAAGGCTCATGGTGGTGTTGGTTATCTCTTGCCTACATGGATCAAAATGTTTCTACCAATGAGGATCGTGGGTTATTTACAGAGGTGGTCAATTTTTTGTCACAATTTTTTCAAGATTCAAGTACATATTCAACCTTTTTTAATTCTTGAGTGATATTTTTTTGGATGTTGGAAAAATAAATCTTGAGAGGCTGCATTGGTTGATATTTTTGGAGGTTTTAGTTGTATAAGTTTGGTGTATTTTTCTTGCTTTTGGTGCAAATTGATGTCATGGCTACTCTTGATATAGTTGAAATTTTAATCCCCTATAACTATTATACTTGGAAGATTAAAATGCGTAGGTTGCTCCAATCTAAGGGTTTGTGGTCCACACTAAATGATAAACAACCCACTTTTACTGAAATGAGTATGAAACATTTTCTCATAGAAACAAGTGTGACAAAGCTATGGGTTTGATAGCTTTGTATGTTTCTGATAGTCTTCTTTTCTACATCGAGGGGTGTAATACACCCAAGGAGGTATGGGATGAGTTCCAAAACCTATTTGGTTAGATCAGTGAGTTCCCTGCTTTGCAACTAGAGGCAAAATTAGCTTCTCTTTCCCCTGAAGCATTTCCTTCCATTGATGATTTCCTAATCAAGTTCAAATCTGTGAGATCACAATTGGCGAGATGTGGGAAGGATAAAATTGATAGAGTCCATTTTTTATTTTGTCTAAGCTGAGAGGTCCATTTGTAGTATTTTCTTCTACCTTCTACTCCACCATGGATTCTTTGGGAAATGCATACAAAATTCCTTCTTTTGAGACATTCTATGATTGTTTAATGAGGGAGCAAGCCAAAATTGCCCAGTTAGAGGGTTCTCTATGAATCATGCTTTAGTTGCACAAACATCTCAAAGCAAAGAGAAGAAGAAACCTAAGGCTAATACATAGTCTAATGAGTCCACCTCTTCAAAAAGAGGATCGTAAGATTTGGCTATGGAGATAGGAACCCAAGATCTAAAGGCCTATGGAAAGCATAAAATACTCAGAAGATCAATATTACAAGAATAAACTATATTCCTATCAATGAATGCAAAAAGACTCAATGTACAAATGCAATAGAGATCCCTTGGTCATATAGCCAAGGTGAGATACAAGATGTCATAGGATTATGAAAAGTGTCTTAATCATATGACATGAGACAACTTGACACAACTACCTAGGTCACATGTGTTAGTTGTCAAGAGATAAGATAACAACTAATGACAACTAACACCTTCTAGAAAGAATCTTATAACCTAAGTAAACTTAACATGTGAATATGTCCCCCTAAATACCTAGTAAGTGAAATAGCTAGGTACAAGACATTTATTCACACCAACACCCCCCTTAAGTACAACTTAGGGGGAATATTATTATGCAAATGACTCGAAGATGGGTCCTAGCTATCAGGCCATCTTAGGTACCCATGTACAAATGCAATGCAATCCGTCACAAATGGGAAAAGGGAGAAAACCAAGTGGGAAAAAACTCCCCCCCCAAAAGAGAGAAACAAACAAGAAACTACTCTAAAAAACATGAGAAGGACAAAACCTTTTGTGAGGAAAAATTCCTCCCCAAAAGAGATAATCAAGAAGGTAAAGTGACCCCCCTGAAGAAACATCTTGCACCCCCAAGAGAGCTCGCAAATGGTGATATGTACTCTTTGTGAAGGGTTTAGTGAAGGTATCTACAACCTGCTCTGCTATAGGACAATACTGCAAATCAATGACTTGCTCCTGTATCAGCCCCCTGATGTAGTGCATAAGGATCTTGATGTGTTTGGTCCGCTGATGTTGAACCGGGTTCTTCGAGATCTAGATGGCACTCTGATTATCACAATGGAGGATTGTGGGTCATGGAATGGTGAATCCAAACTTAGTCAGAATATTTTGAATCCAAATAGCCTCAGTAGCTACATTAACAACCCCTTGATACTTAGCCTCAGTCGAAGAGAGAGCAATAGCATGTTGCTTCTTACTCTACCAACAAATGGGGCTAGAACCAAGGTGAAATTTTTAGCCAACAGTGGACTTATAATCATCAAGATCACCAACCCAATTAGAATATCTATATCCAACCACATTGAGTCCTATACCTATTGCATAATAAGTCCCATAATGTGGAGTACCCTATATGTAATGCAAGATGCATTTGGAGGCTTTCCAATGAAGCTCTTGTGGTTCCTACATGAAGCATGAAACCATGCCAATCACAAAGGAAATATCAAGGCATGTGTGAGTCAAGTAGATGAGGCTCCCAACAAGCTAATGATACAAAGTGGCATCAACAAGTGGAGGGGAACACTTGGCCTCAAGTTTGACTCTTGGCAAAAAGGGAGTAGGTGCAACCTTACAATCAGACATGTGGAACTGAGCTAGAAGGTCAAGAGAATACTTGGTCTGAGAAAGAGTGATCTCAGAAGAGGACTATGTGATCTCAATCCCAAGAAAGTAGTGCAAGAGGCCCAAGTCAATCATAGAAAACCTATCATACAGATAATATTTGATCCTTCCAATGATGGATGAGGTACTTCTTGTAATTATCAAGTCATCAACATAGAGAACAAAAAGCAAGTGAGAGTCCTCTTGTAGCAAAATGTAGACATTCAAATTTGAGTGGCATCGAGAGAATCCTATTGAGAGAACAAAGGATTCCACCTTGGCATACCAAGCTCGAGGGGCCTATTTGAGGCCATAGAGAGACTTCCGCAATCTACAAACCAAAGAAGAATCCTAAAAAAATCCCCGTGGCTACTCCATGTAAATCTCCTATGCATGATCTTCGTGAAGAAATTCACTCTTCACATCCATCTAAGGACAACCCATCCATGAGCTGCTATAGTGGAAAGATTCAAGCGAATGGAGTTCATCTTAGCAACAAGGGAAAAGGTTTCTATGTAATCAATACTAGGAACCTATGAGAAACTTTTAGCCACAAGTCATGCTTTGAACTTGTCCACTGTTCCATCTGTTGCATATTTGGTCTGATAGATCCACTTACATCAAACCATTTTTCTCCCCTTAGGAAGAGGAACTAAGTCCCATGTGTGGTTCCTCATTAAGGAACTATACTCTTCCTCCATTGTTGAATCCCACTCAGGAATTCTTGAAGCCTCCTTAAAGGATTATGGATATGAAGCAGTATCAACATAGACATGTGGAAGATGTTCATGTTGTGATCGAGTCCTTTGAGTGTCTTTAGGATCCCCAACAATATTTCCTACCGACTCAAGAGTTTTTCGAGCCCAACGAGGATGTGAAGAGGATGGGGATGAAGGATGAGAATCCTGAACCTCATAATGAGAACCCTGCAAAGGTACAACCTTGCGAGTTAGAGGTGAGGTAGAATCATCTGAGTCCACTGTGAAGGAAAGATGAGGAGGATCATAGGTCAATCTAGGAGAGCTTTCCTCAAAGTGAACACTCCTCTCCACGAATAGATCATGTGTCTCTAGATCCAAGAGTCAATATCGTTTGACACCATTTGGATATCCAACAAAGATGCAAGGCCTACTTTGAGGTTCCAATGCCTTTTGCTTCTCTAGAGGAATGTGTGCCCAAGTTGGAGAGCCAAAAACTCAAAAATCCTGCACAATCGGTTTTTTACCACACTAAGCCTCAAAAGGAGTCATGCCTTTCAATTCCTTGTGGGGAACCCAATTTTGAATGTGTGTAGCATAGTTAATGGCTTCAACCCAAAATTTTAGACCAAGAGAATGAGCATGAATCATGTAGCTAGCCATTTCCTTTAGGGTCCTATTTTTCCTTTCAGCAACACCATTATGTTGTGGTGTGTATGCAATTGAATGCTAAAGATTGATCCCTTCAAGAGTACAAAATTACACAAGGTTGTGGTTCACATATTCTTGACCATTGTCAGTATGAAGAATCTTGATATACTTTCTAGATTTCTTCTCAACATGAGCCTTGAAGATTTAAAACTTGTCAAATACTTCATTCTTTTGGCAAAGAAAGTAGACCCAAGTGAATTTGGAGTAGTCATCAATGAAGGTGAGTGCATAGTGAGCCTTACTGAAGGAAAAAAAATGGAAATGGGCCCACTAGATCACTCTGAACCAATTGAAGAACTTCTAAAGCCCTCAAAGAATTCCCTTTATCAAACTTCTCTTTTGGATGCTTACCCATTTCACAACCTGGACATACACCATCTAAAAATCTGATCCAAGGGAGACCTATGACCATATCATGTGAGCTAAGCTACTAAAGATAGTGGTAGTTAAGATGTTCAAACTGCTCATGCCATAACTTACTCACTAAATCTAAGTTAGTGAGCAATGCTATAGAAGGAGAACATGGCACAAAGAGAAAATTGATATAGCTGAGTCTCATGATTGACCCTTCCCACTGCAACCAAGGCATTATTCTCAAGATATTTGACCACAAATGTGTCTGGAGAAAACTCAACTTTCTTTCCATTCCCAAGATGAGTGATTTGGTAGACTAAAAGAAGGTTGGCACACAAGTCAATGTTGAAAAATGTGCCTCAACTTGCTGGATTGGAATATTTGAATTTGGCGTTTTATTTTTCCTTTATTACCTTGTATGTCATAGAGTTCTAGGAATTCATAACTTTTTGATAGAATGAAGTTGTAGGGTTTTTATTTTTCACAACCTCCCAACTTAGCGATGTTGAGGCTTTCTTTGTAATCACCTTGTCGTGGGTTTTGATAAATTTCTAACCTCCAATAGAGGTTTTGAAGTTTGGGTTTCTAGCATCATAGTGACATTGTACATGATAGATCAATGATAGTTGGTGTGACTTGACAGTGGGGACCACATCAACCATTAGTACTTCATCGGTATGACATCCTCATATCGGTGGGAGTCAGTTTATTGTGTCCCCAATGTGCCAATGGAATCACTCGTCGTTGGGACTTAAAAGTTAGTCTCACCGATATGTTGATACATGGTGAACCTTTTGAGTAACAATGTGGACATCGACAAGACTTACTCATATTGATGGGAGGAAATATGGAGTCTCTTTGATGTGGAAATGGACTTGGTTGACAGTGTGATGTAAGAAGCACACATTAGTGTGATGACATGTGATCAGTGAGACATGATCTCTTGTCTTGCCGATACTCTGATGACTATTTTGGTTTGGTAGGTATTACACTCGTCGGCGTGACTAGAACGGATTGGTGAAAGGTTTGTGGTTGTCTCATTGATGTCCTGATATGGTAACTGTTGATTGATGGTTTTCCTATTGTAATGAATGTGAACCAAATTGGTATGTTTCTGAGTATGGGTCTGGTGATGTAGATTGATTGGGAATTCTCTCAGAAGAAAAATGATATAATGTTTAATGCATTTTAATCTAGTGTTTGGCGTTGAGTTGTGAGTTTGATAAGAGAGAATGAGATTGATAAGGAATTGTAATGCTACCTATATTGAGAGTGAGAATAGAAATCGAAGAGCAACAAATTGTAACTTTGTATGTGGACTTTGTTCACTGTAATACAAAGTGTTTTTTCTTGGTGTGGTGGGTTTTTTATCCTTAAAGGGTTTTCCCATGTTAAATTTGGTGTCCATTCTGTGGTTGTGTTAAATTTGTTCTAATTTATTTTTTGTTAATTTGCATCTTTAATGAACTATAATTTGAAATTGAACCGTATGTCTGCATTCTCTTCTTATAATTAGCATTAGGAAAGTGTTTCCGCACCTTTGCTTTCCTTACAAGTGGTATTGGAGCCTATCTAGTTGTGTTATACTTATGGGTTAGACAAGTTTTTTGTGCCAATTTTGAAGAGTAGGAGTCTTGTAGAGGAATCTAGTAATCTCGATTGCAGATTAAGATGACAAGCACATCAAGGAAGATAGAAATTGAAAAGTTCAATGGTGGCAATTTTGAGTTGTGGAAACTCAAAATGGAAGACCTGTTGGTAGATAGAGATCTCTAGATTGTTGTGTCTAGAACTAAACCTTTAGGCATGAAGCAAGAAGATTGGGACCACACAGATAGTAAAGCCAAAGGGTTGATAAGACTTTGTCTAGCAGACTTTGTTTTCCTAAACATTCATGAAGAGAAGTCTACATCTTCTTTGTGCAAGAAACTTGGTGACATTTATCTTGGAAAGTCCTTGGTGAATAAGTTATTCCTAAGGAAAAAGTTATACTCTTTGAAAATGGAGGAAGGGGCATCTGTGGTTGATCATCTGAATACGTTCAATATGATCATTGCTCAATTAACATCTGTAGGTGTGAAGATAGATGATGAGGATCGCTATATACTTTTTTTATGTTTTTTGCCTAACTCGTGGGATCATTTAGTGATGGATATTGGGAGTACATCAACCAATTTCAAGATGGAAGATTTGGTTGCTTCATTGTTGTCAGAAGAGATGTGAAATAAATATTCTAAGATGGAAAAGGAGGCTCTTGCTATTTGAAGCAGTTGATAGAGAAAGGAAAGAAGAAAGACAACAAGTCTAAAGGGAGATCAAAGTCTCCTAGAAAGAAGTCCAAGGTAAAATGTTGGAATTGTGGGCAGCCTGGTCATGTTCGTAAGGATTGCAAAGAGGAGGAAAAGAAGAAGAAGAAAAACAATTCTTCAGATAATGATTCTTCTCAGAGCGATGTAGATGCCTTGATTGCAGCCTTGGTGACTTAGGCATCAGATGATGTCTAGTTGATTGATTCAGGTGCATCTTTTCACATGACATCTCATAGAGATTGGTTTATGAAGTATGAAAAGTATGCTAGTGGAAAGGTGTATCTGGCAAGCGACTCATCTCTTGAAACTGTTGGCTATGGAAGAGTTAGAATTCAGTTTCCTAATGGAAGAATCAAAAGAATTGATGGCGTAATGCACATACCAGGTTTGGCTCAAAATATGATTTTTGTAAGTAAGCTTAATGATGTTGGCATGCAAGTTACATTATCGAGTGGTGGCTATAAGATGACTAGAGGCTCGATGGTGCTAGCTAGGGGTGAATGTATTGGTACTCTATACAAGTTGGATGCACAAGTTGTTCAGTGTAAGAGTGTATTTGTAAAGTCAGAGAAGGCTACTCATGTAGAGAAGGAGAACAAAGCTCCTCTGGGTACAAACTCATTGGAGGTGAAACTCCCAGTAGAGAAAACCATGCTGTGGCATCAAAGGCTTGACCAAATTGGTGAGAAAGGCTTAAAAGCTTTGAAAAATAAAAACCTGGTTGAAGGGCTTGATGATTGTAATCTCGAGTTTGATTTTTGTGTGAACATTGTATATATGGAAAACAATATCATGTTTCATTTTATTCTAGTCCTCATAGATCTTCTAGTGTTCTGGATTATATTCACTCTGATATTTTTGGTCTAGAAAATGTTCCTTCATTATTGAAATCTAAATACTATGTTTCTTTTATTGATGATTATTCAGGAAGGGTATCTGTTTACTTCCTTAAAAGTAAATGAGAAGTGCTCAGTCAATTGAGAGAGTTTAAGAACTTGGCTGAAAATCAAACTCAAAGAAAAATTAAATGCTTGAGGACAACTAATGGCAGCGAGTTTTGTTTAGCAAAGTTTGAAAGGTATTGCAAATACCATGGAATAAAAAGACTTAACACAAAACCTTACACTCCACAACAAAATGGAGTTTTTGAAAGGTTGAACAAGATGTTGATGGAAAGGGTGAGAAGTATGTTGAGCAATGCTGGTCTAGAGCAGAAATTATGGGTTGAGGTTGTGGTTACAACATGTTATTTAATAAATCGATCTCCCTCTTCAGCACTTGTTGACAAAACTCCTATGGAAGCTTGGTCTAGTAAGAAGCTCTCTTTAAGACATGTAAGAGTCTTTAGTTGCGAAGAATATGTTTATGTGTCGAATGGGAAAAGATCTAAATTGGAAAATAAAGTTGTAAAATGTATCTTCATTGGCTACAACATTGGTATGATAGGATACAAGCTTTGGAATCCTGTGATTGAAAATGTTGTATACAACAAAAGTGTAATATTTCATGAGTTGAAACCTTCCTTAGTGGATCTACGGTCAGAGATGAAAGAAGAAAAGAAAGAAAAATTAGTTGAAATTCCTTGAACTCAAGATAAAGAGGAACTACGAAGTGTACCTGAAATTGAGGAGAGTTCTAGTAGCTCTGAGAGTTCTGAAGAAGAAGAACCACAACCTCAGCCTCAACCTTTGAGGAGGTCTACACATGAAAGGTGACAACCTGAAAGGTATGGTTTTTCCATATTGGATGTAAATTGTTCCTATGCTTTGATTAGAAGAATTGATGAGCCTAGGATTGTGAAAGAGGCAATTGAAAAGTCTAATTCAAATTCTTGGTTGGAAGCCATGAATGAGGAAATGGTATCATTAAAAAAGAATGTAGCCTGGGATTTGGTGCCCTTTCCTAAAGGTCGAAACCCTATTGGCTATAAATGGGTATTTAAGAAGAAAATCATTCTGGATGGTAGTGTTGAAAATTATAAAGCTAGGTTGGTTGTGAAAGGATATTCCTAGATAGAGGGAATTGATTATGGTGAAATATTTTCTTTTGTAGCTAAGCTAACATCTATCAGATTTATTGTGTCACTTGCAACAACGTATAACTTAGAGATTGAACAGATGGATGTGAACACAACATTTCTTCATGGAGATCTTGAAGAAGAAATTTATATGTCACAGCCTGAGCACTTTGTGGAAAAGGGTAAAGAAAATCTAGTTTGCAAGTTAAAGAAATCTTTGTATGGTTTAAAACAATCGCCTAGAATGTGGCACTACTGAATTTGACACCATTTTTCGACGGACATTCGTTGGTCATTCGACAAATCTTTGTTAGAACAATGACGAAATGACGAAAATATTTTCGTCGTTATTTTTTCAGCGCAAGGCTGATGACAAATTAAACATAAAAATAACAACACATATTTGTTAGTCATCGGCATCATAAAATGGCCCAGATGTTCATCGGAATATTGACAAAAACTTTATGTATCCATCGATGAATTACACCAAAAGTTCGTCGCCATTTCGACGAAATGGGCAAGGAGTAGCGTCGAAACAACACCAGAAGTTCGTTGCCATTTCGACGAAATGGGCAAGGAGTAGCGTTGAAACAACACCAGAAGTTCACACCATTTCGATGAAATGGGCAAGGAGTAGCGTCGAAACAACACCAGAAGTTCATCACCATTTCGATGAAATGGGCAAGGAGTAGCATCGAAACAACACCAAAAGTTTGTCGCCATTTCGACAAAATGGGCAAGGAGTAGCGTCGAAACAATATCAGAAGTTCATCACTATTTCGACGAAATGGGAAAGGAGGGTCGAAACAACACCAAAAGTTCACCGAAATTGCGACAAAATTGACAAGGAGTTATGATGAAGCCTTCGTCATAGCTATAGCAACTTCATCAGACCTTTTTGATGATTCATCGGTGGGTTTCGTCAAAATTGTGACGAAATAATGCAATATTTTTTTAAAGAAATATTCATTGAAATGTACCATTGTGGAGATTGATGACTAATTTAGGGTATAAAGAATCATTTTTCTGCCACCATAGTAAAAATTTATCACTTTCTTTCATCTTTGCATATTGGTTTGATGCTTCAAACGATGCATTTCTTATATTGAAAAGTGCATTACCTTATTAAGCTTCTCTTTTTTTCGAGAATAGTTTAATATTTTGTATTTAACAAGGCCAACCACATGATGGTGGAAGCTCATTTGGCCCCTCCCCCCCTCACATCACTCTCAACTCCCAATACCCAATTATATAACATTAATCATTCATTCATCCATTAATAACATATAACATTCATTCGTTCATCCATTAATAACATATAACATTCATTCATTAACATATAACATTCATTAATTAACATATTCACATTCATTCATTAACATATAATATTCATTCTTTTAGTTTTTACTTATTATCAAAAATATGGTTGTCATGATATGATTACAATCACTTTTTTTTCTGTTTCTTTTTTAAAGCTACATAAAGCTGAAGTGGAATATCATTTTCTAAATCAATATATGTCCCCCCTTTAGTTTCTTTGCCCTCTTCTCGTGATATTAATGTATGCCTAGTCGTGTACTCATGATGTGGACGCGACTGTAAGGGGGGGTCTACTGCAATAAGAAAGAAATGTTAAATGATATGTTTTATTATTATTGTTACAAGTATTTCATTAATTAAAACAACATTAGAGTTGTTCTCTTTACCTGATGGGTCCACATCATGTTCCTGAACTTTTGTTATAGACTCATGCTCAACATGTTGAACACCCTCTAAATCCTGATCTGTAGTTGAAACACAAAAGGTTACATTAATTAATACAACAATTGAAATTAAATATGTTTAAGAGAACATGAGAGTGGTCCTCTTTACCTGATGGGGCCACATCATGTTCCTGATCTTCTCTAGCCTGATCATGCTCAACACGTTGATCATGCTCTACATGCTCTAAAGTTGAAACATGAAAGGTTACATTAATTAATACACCAATTGCAATTAAATATGTTTAAAAGAACTTTAAAGTGGTCCTCTTTACGATGGGGCCACATCGTGTTCCTGATCTTCTCTAGCCTGATCATGCTCAACATGTTGATCATGCTCTACATGCTCTAAAGTACCAGGATGCACACCATGACCTTCATCTGCACGTTGTGCTCCACCCTCACCAGGTTGCATTCCAATGTCATGTGCAGTATTATCATTGCTTGAATAATTAAAAGAAATAGGCATGTAATTACTTTATGGTGGAAATCAATATTGAATAGATTGCATAAGTATTCAATTTTAAATAAACTTTATTGAGTTTATTTACTTGTGTGTCGGATGTAGTGGAAGGTTGTGTTTTCTCAGTCAAGACTCTTAGGCGTTTAGCCATGGCTCCATAGCCTTGCTGGAAGGAAATCTTCATGTCATCTTTTGTGGGAACTCTATTGAATTCAGAGTCCTACATTTTTGCATCAAATTATGAATTTTGCTTCTATGGTGTGATAAAACCAAAATTGTTTTCAATTTATTGTTTGGATACTATATTTCATTTATTGATACTTACAATTCGTGTGGCTAATTTCATATACTGCCCGTGTTTTTCTAGTCTTGCCTTTGTTTCCTTTGATGTGTCGGGCAGCCTATGAAAAGTTGGAAATATGTTATATTATGTAAAAAGAAAGAGTAATCAGTATATAATTACATTGTTGATAGTATCACATACCTTCCTTGGCCTGGTGGTGTCTTTCCTTTTTTCTTTTTAGCCTTCTCCTTTCCATCTGACACCAGGTCCTTCCACTCCCTCTTTGGAATCATGGGGGGATGCTCATACTTTTTGTTATTCTCTAAATGTGACCTATATTGGTCCCTCACATACGTTAGATAGGTACTAGCTTTCTAAAGGACCTTGGTTCGGTTGAATGTTTTTTCACCGAACAACACAACTAAACGGTTAATGAGCTCATCTTTTAAATCTTGATTTTGGGCATTCCACTGTGTACGTATGGTGGGCCCAAAGAGCTCCAATGTAATATCACTTAGATATTTATAAAAAACATCATTTCCTACAAAATGAACATGGGATCAATAGTCTAAAAAGAGCGATCAATAAGTAAATTTCAATTGGATTATATATAATAACAATTAAAACATTTTAAAGTACCTGGGACCTTCTCTATCTTTATGGGAATGAAATCCTCGGTCACCACAAGTGTGACCGACAATGTTCTCGTACTAGTAATACCGGAAGATCCAAGAAATGCTGCTAAAACATCACCAGTACTAGTGGCCTCTGCATCCCTAGGTACATGTCCTGACGCATGTTTTGGTATGTGTTCGCTGCCAGAGGGTGCATTAATGGATGCTTGCATGGTATGTGTTGCCAACATTTCAGATGACAATATAGGCACAGATGATGGGGTCAGATGATGTGATGTATGTGTAGGAAGATCAGGATGGACACTTGTACCAACCCTTACTCCTCGACCAACACTTGTAGTACCCTTTTCATGGCCAGGAGCATCATGAGGAGGCAAATAACCCTGTAAAACAACACATATTTTAGTTCATGACATAAAAGAGTACAAAATGTAAAACCATGAATGAACTTATGTTATAATTAAAGACCTCATGATAGCTTACTTGCAAGTTTTGTAATCTCTCAGTCAATATTTTAACCCTCTCTCTTATCTCATCTATTTGAGGCACTATGAACATCAATTTAACCATTTCTTGATTGCATTTTTTTTGGATCTTCTTTATTGTATCGAGAGGGTTTGTTGAATAACCGATGTCATCATCACAAAATATTGACTACACCTCACTGTGGATGCTCTCCTCTACTGCTAGTGCCTTTCCCCGATTAGTCAACTGCAACAAGAATATTAAAAACATTATCGAAATTAACCCAAAAAACTTATGAAAAAAACATAATAATAAAATTTTTTGCTCGTATCTAATTTTTACAATTACAATGAGGTAAACCTATCGGGTAGAAGTGCCTGAAGATACATTGCAATCTGTGCTCTGGGCCAGAGCCTTCTCCATATGATCAATATCCCCCTATGACAAAAATTAAATATAAAAAAACATTATCAAAATGAAGCCAATAGACTTACAAAAAAAAACATAAGAATAAAATGGTATATTAGAGTCATTAATTGGAGGTTGGGTAAAATGGTACATAGTACGTACCACCCCCATAGTAACTGTGTTTGTAACTAAGTGATTCAAATTGTAATCAATTAGCAACTCTTCCCTGCAGTTATTGATTTTATCGCACATACGAGATACACGGTTTCCCTCAGCGTGCCTCGAATGTGCAATTGGGTTGCTTATTTGTTGACCCGTGTCATGTACTATTTATAAACCACGCAATATTCACGATGCTTTTGGCCTTAGTCAATGTACATAGCCCTCCTTTATTTTGATCCTTATCTTTAGTTGTATATAATTTGTTGACGGTGCATAGCTATGCATACTTTGTGTATATCGAACTAGTTGCATCCAGTCTTTGTAACTGTAATAGGGTCCAACATACTCCATCAATTTAGTAACTTTGTCGTAACAGACATTTATGTCGTCCATGCAAAATAGGCCCAAACCATGTAATGGCGATGGTGCTATGCAATATATCCTCTCGTTGACACAAAAATCAATGTTTATTGGAGGAGGTTCCTTGGGTACCTATTGTTTTCGTAGATGTTTGTACCTCAAGGGAACATCAATGTCGCCTATGCTCTCATCATCATAACATGACCCCCTTCAGCAAGAAAAAATTCCATGCGTTTACGGAATTTTCTTCTAATCTTTTGACCTCTAGTTGATCTCCCTCTTTTAGACATACTACATGTCTCGCTTTCCTCTTCTCTTCCTAAATTTCCCTCGCTCAAGGAAGAAAAATCTGAGAAATACCTATTTGGTGGTACCTACACTCATAAGGATGTTGGATGAAGTTCTTTCATGGTGATGTGATCCCAACATGACATTATGATTAATCTATCATTTCATCGCTATAATTTCAAAGGTTATAAGGTAATCAAGTCTTGATAGATTGCAAGCTATTGTTACTACCATCCAAATGTGTCCATCACAAATCAAATCTACTTAACGTTTTAACTCCCAAACTTTGTAACAAGTGTTAAATGTGACTATGGTCCGCTAGTTACACAACCAAGGCCTCAAATGTATTCTCTAATTGTAATAAAAGGACTTTTTCTCTTCATTCAAGTAAATAAACTTGAAGGGAAACACCACCAAGTGGTTTATTGGACACCTACATGACTAAAAATAGCAACAAATTTACATTTAATTTCCATATGTCTAAGTGGTTAACCGGGAGGGAGTGTGTACTAGGCCTAGTTAAGTCATCATAAGTTTATGCTTTGGCAATAATTTTTTTTAATTCGTATTAAATCTTCTATGTCTAATTGCTAGGAGACTTTTTTATGTTTTAAGGTAGGATGATTGATGAAAGAGCCCAAAGACTAGCCTTCTCCATGGTATCTAGGTACACATAGCAGGGTCTTCTCTTATACAGTTGGACATGATTTAAAGAACTTAGCTAGGAATTATTCATTTAACCTAAGGTTTTCTCATAATGCCATCATTGGAAAAGTATGATCAAATTCTTCTATTATGAAGAATTGGTCTATGTGCCTCTAGTAATCACTATAAATGTTTGTAAGGATAAAATGACTAATTGCATCAAGTAGGAGAGAATCAACTTTGAGTTCTTCAAAGATTATATTCCTATATTCATAATTTTTAAGGGTTGTGTGTGGAGGAGGTTATCACTACCAAGAAGGGAGGAGACCTTTCCTTGTATTCTTTTATAATTTTCATTATTCTTATTTATTTTACACTTACATTTACAAATACACATACATATGCATTTACTGTTTTCATTTATTTCTCATGTAGTTTAATAGTTTGATTGATTTCATAGTATATGTGTTGAAGACTTTAGAATTTCAATTACATTAATTTATGAATATGTTGTATCTATAACACTACAAAACCATATGCTCTTTGCATTTACACTTGCATTTAGAAATACACATTTATATACATAGATATAGATTTCTTTAATGATATGTTGCATTTATTGTTCTAGGAGAGCATCAGTAATTGCATTTACATTTACATTTAAAAAGACATATACAAACATACACACATACATACATACATACATATATATGTATGCAGTGTGTATGTATATAATTTATATTCAATGTTCGTAAACAACCCATTAGGTTCACATGGATAAAAATTCATAAAATCAGATCTCCCATACATGTTTTGTTGAAACCTAGGCTTGAACCTCTCATTTCACATGCTTTTCTTCACAAAACTATTGAGACAATAGCTATACCTTCTTTTATTTCTCACCTACACTCTATTCATGCATCCTACAATTACAATAGTATCCATGGGGCTCTTACACAAGCTATAATGTCACAAAAAAGTGTAAGAGCCCTTTATATCATGTTTGGACTACAAAACCCTCAAAAATAGGGTAACTTAGATTATGATTTGTTGGTGAGCTGTATGGAAAAAATCATTAGCACCGGATCATTCTTGGAGTCTTTTGAAAGAGAAGCGAATCAGGTGGCAGTTAAGTACAAACCTTATAGTGTCAAGGTGAATGAGGTGATCAATTTTGATTGGCCAACTGATGAAGAGTACCAGAAATGGGTAAGTGTATATTTAACTGAGGAAAAGTGAAAAGAAGTAAGCTGCTAACGGTTGACAAATTAGTTGTTGCAGTTACAACAGATTCCAGTTTTATTTTTTGGTGACAGTCTAGGATTGAAATTCTTGAAGTTTTTTGTTGTTGCATCAACCATTCTCAGTGGGCACGATGAACAAGAAGATTCTTTGGGAGATTGTTGTTGTAACAAATTTTTGGAATATCACAAGGCGGTCCAATTAGCTAGTGACACGTGTTCTTTCTAGCCCGATGCTTGTTTTCTCTTCCTTTTTCTATAAGAAGTATTTTAAGACTAGAATTGTGGGTTAGCAAGTTAGATATTTTTGGTCAAGTCTAGATGAAGTTGTAGAAAATTGTAAA